>CM073583.1:96526195-97726195 GCA_037074715.1 Magnolia kwangsiensis
TACACATGGTGGGCCCCACGTGGGACCCACGTTGATATGATATTTAGATATATATCAGATACATATGATATATAATATTTAAACATACATCAGATGCATGTGACGTTAACATAATATTTAAATATATATCAAATGCATGTGATATATATATATATATATATATATATATATATATATATATATATATATATATATATATCAGGTGCATGTGGCATTGATATAATATTTATATATATATACAATAGACACATGTGGTGGGCCCCATGTGGAACCCACATTGATACAATCACATTGGACCGTGCTAGTGAAAACCACCAAGTGCATGTGTTAAAATCAGACCGTCCAAGGTATGGACGTAGCCCACCTCACTGCAATGAACTCAGGCCACCTCACTGGAATGAACTCATGCACCATCCAGACTATCGAGGTCAGGGGGCATGCGTGATGGTGTGGTTCATCCAAACCGTCCATTCTGTTGGAAGAGCCAGTCCTAAGGCTTGAGACAAAGAAAAATAAGACAGATCTGATACCATGTGGACCACACTGCAGAAAATAGTGGGATGAGCGTCCACCATTGAAGCCCTCTTGGGAGCACCAAAAATTCTGATCAATACGATGTTGCTATTCCTTCAAAGTTAGAACCATGTGACTGGACTGGATGGAAGATAAAACACCGTAGCAGGCCAGGTGGGGTTTCAACAGTAGAAATCATTACACTACTGTTATTTGTGGTACGATCTAGGTGATCTTTCAATTTGATCTATCCTCTTGAAAAATGCTCTAGATAGTCTCTAAAGACGAAATGCAATATACAACATGGTGAGCCCACTAACCTATACTATATGTACACCGTTCACCTGACATGATGCATGGGCCAATCCCACTTGGGTCAAATTTGGACCCAACACTTGAGCCCAGTTGGGCCACCTTACTTAGGTAAATAGGATGGGCTTAACGCAAAGCCTAGAAGGCCTTATTGTCCCTTCGGACCCTCACATTAGTTGGACAAAACATTGGAAATGCTTGACAGATATAAATTGTGATTTTAAGAGACTCATTGGGTGACCTTGGACCATAAGAAGACTCTGACCGAGTTCGTGAACACTACCATACAGGTGATGACTTTCCCCTTGGGCTTTTCGTTTCGAGGCTGGCTAAACATAATTGTGCTAGATTACCATCATTAATTTAAGGACGTTGTGTTCATTACAAATATCAGATTGTGATTCCAGACGATATGCTCACATGCTAGCTAACTTTGAAAGAATGATTACTATTCACATGTCTTAGTAATACCTCGTCAATAATCATTATTTAAAATTCGGATGCCTCCTTGCATGTTTTATTTGAAGTCATATGTTGTCACATGTTAACATGATTGCTTCTTTATATATAATCTTCTAATGCTACACGTGGAGGATTCCATAAATGTATGCAAGCCACACTTTGGATGTAATTAGACAAAATGTGTGGGAAAATAGGACCCTTGGATTAGTGTCATTCTTGGTCAAGGGATCTTATTAAAACATCTCAAGGTGGAGAACCTCATGAGCCGAGGATAGTGGTCATGGGACACTATGCTCGAGCTGTCGGCCTACGCTAGGTGACGAGCCCCCCTTAGTGACCTTTGAGTTACTTAAATTGGCTGATTGTAACTGGATTAATAACGGTTGACTAATCATGCATTCATAGCATATTGGCGATGACGGATGACTAATTTTGGATGTTGTAGCATGTGCCCCAGAATTGTTGGGGTACCGTTTCGCTAGCTCCCAGACTATCAATTATCGACCCCTATTCCGACTGGATGATCATTCCAAGGTCGATGATTGCATGGGTGACGAGCCCAAGTCCGACTGGATGTGCATCCCCAGGTCGATGTGCATTCATACATCTATGCATCTAATAAGACTGCATATTGCTTATTTTGGATTATTGTTTGTTTTCCTTTAAACTATGTTTGTTAAGGTGATGATGTGTAATCTTGAGAAAAACTCACACTGACCTGGCCATTCATTCATCAACTATCAAATCGTACAAAGTATGCAAGGACGGATGTAGAGGATGATAGTGCTAACCTTAATGGCGCGATCATGGAGCCCAAGGAAAAGTACTATGATGATGAGCCGCAACAAGAAGCAATGACGTATTTCGGGATTAATCAATAGTTCAACATTCTACATTTCAGTTGTTTAGTATTTTGGGAACTTATGGAAATTTTGTAACTAAGACCCCCAGCTGAGTGGGTCAAATGTTTAGGCTCACATGAATATCTATGCTTCTTTTGTCATCGCACTCTGAGTTTGCATTTCCACTGGTTATCCGATTTATAAAACTCTCAGATTTTTGAAGCGAGTCTCGTACTCGGATTTTAGAAATCGGGGCGTTACAATATATATATATATATATATATATATATATATATATATATATATATAGTGGAGTCTACAGTGCTCTTCCAATATCAAGCTTGGTATTGAATCTGAGTCCCCACCTTCCACGTGGATTGCCTATAAAAGGTAGGGTGCATTGGGATGTTTCTGATAAATCCACCTCGTTCATCCATTTTACCATATCATTTTAGGACTTGAGTCTGATAAAAAAACTTAAACAGGTCATACAAGAGAAAGTAATGGGGATTGAATGACCACCTATATGTTGTACCCTATTTTTTTAATCTTAATGGAAACTCAATTGAAAAGGACATTTGTTATAGCAAGTGAAAGTATGTTAAAGATTTACAAGAATATTTTGTGTGCTTTTTATGGAATTATAGTTAACGGGATGATAAGACAGAGAACATTTGAAAGGTATTAAAAAACAAATCAAGTAGCCGAGAGGCATCTAAAAGTAGATCGAGCGATTGAAACAGGAAGGTGCGGAGAGCATTTGAGTGGAGCGCAAATGAGCGATCAACAAAAGATATGTGGACAAATGTGTGGTTGAAGGGTGAGTGATAATCAAGAGAAACAAAGCTTGGCCAAGCGGAAGAGAAACCGTCATGAAAAGAAACATAACAGAAGAAGGATTTATAAGGACTTTTCAACTGCCAAAACCGTTGCAGCTGGAAGAAGAATATGGAAGAATAAACTGTGCAACAAAACTTATAAATAATAGATGAATTCAAGATAGCAAAAATATATATATATATATATATATATATATATATATATATATATATATATATATATTTACGAACAAACAACAATCAAATCAAATATATTAATTTATCTTATATCTTATCTTACTTAATGAGTAACGATAATCTAAAACGGTAATTTTTAGCTATAATCTTTAGTTATAGTCCAAATCTATGTTCATATATTGAATTCCTTCTTTATCTTATATCACATAATTCTTTTAAGAGGCACATTGTTACCGTTACTCTTGTTGATCGATTGTGAGTTTTTTAATTTTATTTGATTTGTATTAGTATTTTGCAAGTCGTTTATTATAAAAAGCTCAAAGCAACCTAATTTTGGAGAAAGAATCCCACCATGTGATTATGATCTTCTTAGAATCTAATCATGTACATTTATATTAGACATATCTATTTATTTTGACACTTGGTATTAAAGTAGATCGATTTAAATTGAGCTCACATATCAATTACGGCACATCAACACAATAAAAAATAAATTGAACGACCAACCATATCAAGCTAAGCTTCATGTATTTTTAAATAATCCCAGGCAATGACATTATCATATAAATATATGGTATATAATCATCAAGGTAGACTCGATGGGGGAAGCAAATTGGCTACCACACACCAGCGATATAACTGGTGTCAGTATGAGCCATACGAAGGCGAGCACTATTGTTCCTTGAGATCCGAGTTGTATGAACGACTCAAAAGAGATTAAAGTTATATGGCCCCAAAATGATATATTTATTATATCTACACCGTTCATCCATTTTCAAGATCATTTAGAGCATGAGCCAAAAAATGATCATATCCAAAGGTCAACCAAAACACACCATAAATAGTAGTAGGATAATGATTTTTTACTTTTAAAATATTCATAGGGCCCACCATAACATTTATTTTACATCCAATTTGTTCATGAGGTCGCAGAGACCTGGATGAAGAGGTAAAACAAATATAATATTGATCCAAAACTTCTGTGACCCCAAAAGGGTTTCAATGATAGACGTTCAATCTCCCATTGCCTTTTGCAGTGTGGTCCACTTGATCTTTAAATTTGTCTTATTTTTCATCTCAAGACTTAGGTCGAGCTCTTCAAATGGATGGACCGTTTGGATATGACACGTACCTCATGATGGGACCCACGGAACTGGCTGACGTCAATACATCAGCTAGATAGCTGATGTGTGGTACACCGGCCAATCTGCTTCCCTCGAGAGGTTTTCAATGGTGTGCACAGATCAAGTATGAACCCCGTTGTTCCAAGCTCTAGACAGGTGGAGGCTCGGAGGGCTATTGAGGGGCAACTGTGATATATAAATTTTATCCGCACTGTCCACACATTTTTTCATATGATTTTAGATTATTCTCTCAAAATTACAAGGATCAAAAGCTCAATGGACCACATGATAGGGATTAAATATCCCGCCGTTGAAAATTTCTTAAGAATTATAGAAGTTTTAGACCAGTATGATATTTATTTTTTTACCTTATCAAGGTTTATATAATTATATTAATAGATTGAATGGAAAATAAACGACATAATGGACCCTAAGAAGGTTTCAACGGCGAGTGTCCTTATCACAGCCGTTTCCCATAATGTGGTATACTTGAGCGTTGGATCTATCTTAATTTTAATTTTGGTCCAATATTCTAAAATGATAGGGATAAGTTGGTGAACAGGGTAGATAAAAGTCACACATAAGGCCCTAAGAACCTCCATCCCTTGCTCCCAACAGGCGGCGGCAGTACCCAGTCCGCATCCTTCAATGTTAGGGATGGATTTATCTCACCATCATCGAAAATGGGCGGGACTTTCGAAAACTGACTGCCAACTGGGTAAGTCGTAGGCTCCAATGTTAGTTCTGTACCATTCTAAAAACGGTCGTGATCCTTCACACGGTCACATGGTATGGTTTTACGGAACGTCCAAATCACTGACCCTCACTGTGAAAGGGCGCACGTCCCATCTGATTTTTCATTTCAAATTTTGAGCCCTCACTATTTCAATTTAAACCATCCATTTGATAGCCACAAATGAATAATCAGAATTTATTAATCATACTGATTTTAGATATATTCTCCCAGGAACCACAATTTCACTGGTCTAGATAGCAGTAAGTCACTGCCACGTGGCAGGAACAGGTTACATCATTCTTTTAATAGTGAAAATCAACTCAGGCGGCTTCCTACACGTGGCGCACGGCACGCGAGGCACGCTTATATCATACTCAGGCAGCGATCACGCTTGATACACAGGCACCCAAAACTCGTAAAGGTGGCCCACATTAACTCAAGATGAGCTGACTATATGGTGAAACCCATAGATTCTAAATCACAGACCCAAAATCAAACTGGTTGAATAATCGCAACTTCTGATTGGTGGACAGTTGAAAAAAATTCATTTCAACCGTCCAAATGTCCACCATTCCACTTGTCGGATAATCAATTAAGCTTAGTTTTTGGTTCTTGATATATCTAAACTGGATATCATTATTTTATAAGTTTTAAGTTGTCTGACTCTATGCCACGTGTACGATGCCTATGTAAGTTATAAGTGCCTGCGTATCATCTATCACGCTAAGCCAGAGTAGCGAAGTTTTACTTTACTATAATTCGATTAAAATCTTTTATCGAGTCACCGGCATTTCAGAAGAGGAGAGGAAACGATTGCAGTCGGTAAACGCTACGAAGCGAAGGATGTGTTCGGAGGGGAGTGCGATCTGCCTCGAGATTCTCATCGCTTTGTTGTTGCCTCCTCTGGGGGTTTTCTTCCGCTATGGCTGCTGCAGTGTACGGACTCCCATCTATCCGTCCATCCGTTTCTTCCATCTCTCTGGCTTGAGTTTTGATATTGATCTCATCTTCTTTCTTTCTGTGTTTTTTTTTTTTTTTCCGTTTTTTATAGGTGGAATTCTGCATCTGCGTGCTCCTGACCATCTTGGGCTACGTCCCTGGGATGATCTACGCCGTATATGTGATTTTGGCCGTCGATCGCGAGAAGTACCGCAGCGATTACTATCAGCCCATCAATGCATAGCTAGATCTCAGTCCTCTTTCCCTTTTAAAATGAAATAAATCTCTCTCTCTCTCTCTCTCTCTCTGTTTGATATTTGGATATCTGTTTCGACTTGCTGATTTATTTTTTAATCTGATATTCGATTTCGTGCTGCAAATTGGTCGAGTCGGGTCCCGGGAAGTTTTGGATCCGACCCGATCCGACCCATCTAATAATAGGTTCTGTATCTAAGGCCGTGTTTGTTAACGCTGAATTTTTGCACTTAATGCGGAACAGGAAAAATTTTCCGTGTTTAGTGGTGTTTGTTAATGCATTGTTAACGCGGAAGACGGAAAGCGCTAAGTGGTTTTTCACTGAATTCTTTCCGTGATAGGAGTCTGGCTTAACGGTGAACGCGGAAGACGGAAATCGCTAAGTGGTTTTTCACTGAATTCTTTCCGTGATAGGAGTCTGGCTTAATGGTGAACGCGGAATGCGCTCCGTGATTTTTCATAAAACAAAAAATTTTTGCTTCCAAAAGTGCCCCTTACCAAGTTACGACGGAATTTTAATTTTTTTTTCCATTTATTTGCGCAATACAAAATCAACTTTTAACCTGTGAAACTTTTTTATGCCGCACCATGATTTATGTGTTTGATCCACACCGTCCATCAACCTTTTCAGATAATTTAAGATATGATCTAATAAAAGAAGTAGGTCCAATGATTAATTGGACCATAAGGTGGGGATTGAACGTCCACCGTTAAAAACTTCTTGAGAGCTAGAGAAGTTTCGGATCAAGCTGATATTTGTGTTTTCACTTCATCCACGTCTACGTGACCTAATGAATAGGTTGGATGGTAAAAAAAAAATCACAGTGGGCCATGTAGCTCTGAACGGGCAGTTCTGTGGGTGGGCCCACCGTGATGTATTTGTACATCCAAACCTTCTATCTCTTTTCTTATATTATTTTAAGGCAACGAAATAAAAATAAGGCAGATCCAACGATCAAATGGACCACATCACAGATGACTCTTGCATTTAATGCAACTGGTGCATTTTAATGCAACCAAGATTATTATTTGGTGTGGTCTACTTGAGCGTTGGATCTGCCTCATTTTTGTGTTCATGCCTTAAAATAATCTAAGAAAAGGGATTTATGGTTTAGATGTAAATATACATCATGGTGGGCCCGCCCACAGAACTGCCCATTCGGAGCCAGAGACGGGCGGGGGTAGGACGCAGCCGCATCCTCGTTGAACACGACACCGGCAGTGGCAGACGAGGATTTCCTGCTAAAGTCGTTGGCAAAGATGCATGGTGGGAGACACTGTGATGTTTTTGAGAAATCTAACCCGTCCATCTACTTTTTAAGCTCATTTTAATACATACAACTAAAAATGAGGAGGATACAAGACTCAAGTGGGCCATACTAGATGAAACAGTGGGGAAAAGAATGCCTACAGTTGAAACCTTCTGGAGCTCCACCTTGATGTTTATATTCCATCCAAGCCATTTACAAGGTCATTTTCACTGGGATGAAGTAAAAATACCAAAAATTAGACCGATGCAAAACCTTTGTGGCCATATAAATGTTTCAACGGTGGTCACTGCATCTCTATTGTTTCCTCTCGTGTGGCTCATTCAAGTTTTGAATACACCTTATTTTTGGCCACATATCCTAAAATGATCTCTAAAAACGGATGGACGGTATGGCTTTCTCACAAACATCGCAGTGGGCCCCACCTAGATTCCTTCCGCAGGAAAATCCGCGTCCGCCAAGGACTCGGATTAGATACCTTCAGGTTGAGTAGCAAACTCGCCACTAAAGTTATGCCACCAAGTTCTGTGGAACCCACCATGATGTATGTATTGCATCTACACCGTCCATCTATTTGGAGATATCATTTTAAGGCATGAGATAAAGAACGAGTCAGATCCAAATCTGGAGTGGACCCCACCACAGAAAACAACGGGGAGAGGGATGCCCACCATTAAAAATTTCTAAGGGCCACAAAAGTTTTCGATCAAGCTGAAATTTGTTTTTTCCCTTCTTTCATGTCTATCTTAACTTATAAAATGGTTGGATCTTAGATAAACATCATAGTGGGCCTTAAGATGGTTTCAACGATGGGCGTCTCTCCCCCTATTGTTTTTTGTGGTGGGTCCGATCCAGATTTAGATCTTACTTATTCTCTGTCTCATGCTGTAAAAAAATCTCTTCAAATGGATGGACAGGGTAGATACAACACATACATCATGGTGGCCCCCACAGAACTTGGTGACGTTACTTCAGTAGCCAGTCTAGCTACTCAACCTGTCAGTATCTAATCCCTGTCCGTCCGCCAGTGGCTACTCCCACTGCCACCGGGGTGGATGTGGTCGGTGCTCTGTGGGCCCTACCATGATGTATGTGTTTTATCCATGCCACCCATTTATTTTTTCAGATCATTTCATGGTTTAGGACAAAAAATTAGGTATATCAAAATCTCAAGTGGGCCACATTATAGGAAACAGTGTTGAATGAGCGTCGACCATTAAAAACCTTACGGGGGTCATAAAATTTTTGGATCAAGTTGATCTTTGTTTTTTCCCTTCATCTGGACCTGTATGACCTAATAAAAATATTGGATTTCAAATAAACAGTACAGTGGGCCTTAGGAAGATTTTAATGATGCATATCCAAACATTATTGTTTTCCTATGGTGTGGTCCACCTGAGATTTATATCCCTCTAATTTTTAGCGTGAATCACTAGAATGATTTGTAAAAATGGATAAACGGAATGGATGAAACACATACATCATGGAGGGGCTAATAGAGCACTGACCACGGTGGCTGGGGAGTAGCCAATCCGTTTTCGTCCATTCTAGGATGTGGATCCCCTGCGAACGGTTTAATGGAGATTAAAGTTGGCAGAAAATTTGCATCAGGTATAAAACATTTCCAAACAGGAGATAGGGGCAAATGTGTCAAATTAACATATTTCAGACATTTCAGATGTTTGTTAACAAACAGGTTGTTTTAAATTTAGTACTTAATTTTCAGACTCCAGCCATAATTATTAAACAAGTTTTTTTTACTTCAGATTTCAGATTCAGGCTTCAGATTTCAGATTCAGGCTTTAGACTTCAGATTTAACAAACGGGGCCTAACTGTGTTGGGTCGAAGTCAAAATAATCGACCTATTTATTTTTTTGGGTCAGGTCTGGGTATAGGAGGCTCTAGACCCGACTCAATTTATCGGGTCAAGGCATTCCCATGGTGATCTTAACATTATGGAGGGCCCATTCGTGGGGGATCGGGTCTGGGTATAGGAGGCTTCAGACCCGACTCAATTTATCGGGTCAAGGCATTCCCATGGTGATCTGAACATTATGGAGGGCCCATTCGTGCTCATACCAGTGTGCACTGGTAGCATGTTTTTTGTTGAAATCCTGTCTTCCCGACCAATGCCGTAGTTGGGATGGTCGTCTTTCCTTATTTTACTTTTCCCCATCTAGCATGTACTTGGGAAATGAATGCTTACAACGGTTGGATAATTGGATCCATTTGAGGATGGAATACTGTGGTATTGAGTTGGAATGCTGGAAAGGTTCATAGAGTGTACAAAATAGGCACATTTTCATTAATCATTAAACATGTCGTATTTGTCATCTATTGTGAAGAATAGAAGATGAGGATATGAGTGATGTGATGTCCTATCCGCGTTTGATCCTAAGAGACTGAAGATTTTATGCGATTAATATTATGGCCTAATTAAAAGCCATATCACGAGGATATGAGATGATCATACCTCATTTGTAATAACCTGGGCATTATAGATCGGCAAATGCCTAGTGTAGTCTATTTTATGGTGTGGATTGTAGCCATTTACACAGCCCTATTACTTGTAGATTTATTTGATTTGGTGTAATCCTTACATCCTGCGTGTAGTAGCTAGTCTCATAGGTGACTTTTTTTTTTTTTTTGTCCTCAACTAACCTCTTATGTACAAAAGGATGAGATCCAGTGTCATTTCTTTAGTATACGATGATGAAGCTCCTTAGATTGCCCAGATCCATAATTTTGAAACGATTAAGTCGCATTCCTAATATTACCAAGTTTCTAGAACTATTAATATGTACTTAAAGACTTATTTGCTAGTTGTATTGAGTTTTTGATAGATTTTTGCAAAAAATTATATTTTATGTTATTTTTTTGAAAGATGATTCTATTAAAAGGGAAAAGTCCAAAAGAAACAAACAAACAGAGAACAACAAAAGAAAAAGAAAAAGAAACAGAGGGATACCCTTAGGGAGCCCACTACCTAATGTACAAGGCAACCCTACAAGAGATCCAAGCTGGAGAGAACTTAGAATTATAAAACATCTATTGTTTCTTCCTAGCTAGATGGCCCAAAAGAAGCTAAAAGTGCAAGCCTAGAACTGCATTGGTTAGGAGCAAGTTGGTTCAACTTGGAGGCTATAGAAGGGCAACGGGAAGGTCCAAAAGGATGTGGGTGGAGGTGGTAAGAAAAGGTTCAATGACCTATAGTTTAATTGAGGATATGATACTTGATAGAGTGGAATGGCAGAGCATGATTTGGGTAAATGACCCCGGTTAGTTGGGATAAGGCGTAAATGTTGATGATACAATGCTTGGGCTGTGTGTTTGTATAGCTTTTCAGTTTTTATTGGTAGAACCGAACCCATGGTTTTTCTTTTTGGAAGACGATTTTTTTTTGGAAGATTTTTTTATTTAGAAGTTTCCAATGAAAATTTATCTCAAAAAAAAAAAAAAAAAAAAAAAAAAAAAAAAAAAAAAAAAAAAAAAAAAAAAACTGAACCCATGGTTGTGTTAACCAAATTGTTGTTAAAGTGACCCACTTTGAATGGCCCATGCACTAAAAATTTTCCGGAGAAAAATCATAATCCGTCAATAGTTTGGCCCATGTTCAAGAAAGAAAATACAACAACGATTGAGATTCAGCTAGTGTTTGAAATATTGGTATCATGTTAAGTATCGCATCCTTGGGATATGGATATGTGTCGGTTATCGCATGGGATATATTGGTTGTGTCACGTGATGTATCGGTGTCATTGGAAACATGGGGAAGCATTGGGAAAAAGGTCAAATTTTTCATTGAAACTTCAATCATTGTTAAAAAAGACATCAATACACACTTATAAATCAAAACATTAACACCCTGATCCATAGCTCAAATGGTAGATTGAGTGAAAGATACCTCGTTTCAACACTTGAGATCTTAGTATCGATCCCTAGTGGGGGTGGCTAACAGTGAAGTGTCAATTGACAGTGAAGTGTACTAACAAGCTGACAAAAAATAAAAAAATCAAAACATTACAAAAACAAGTGCACATAAATTTATTTATTTATTTATTTTTTGTACGGGGTCTTAATCTATGTGTTGTCTAACTGAATTGATACTAAGCATATTCAAAGTCTATTCATATAATTTATAGATGTAAGAAGACATGTGGAAACACAGCAATACATTCAAAAGCAAAAGAAGAAACACAAGTAATACATTCAAAAGCCAAAGAAGAATCACTAGGTCACGTTACATACATGTTTGATTGTATGTTTGGACACAAATTGCAACCGATATGCGAGAAATTGAGATTTTATTTTTATTTTTTATTGAATTTTCTGCAGCTTGACCTATCACCTCCAAATCTTGAAATCGAAGCTCCCAATCCAATTTTTTTAATGCAGAGCATGAAAAATCATGGATTTGTAATAATTTGACACTGATTTAACATGATTTACAAAAAACAAAAAAAAAAGATTGAAAATAAAAAATGTTCATTGGATTGAACATGTGGGATATATCCCACCACTTGTGCGTTCTATATCGCACAAGTGGGATACAAGATATATGGTGGGATATATCGGCCGATATCATCGATATTTAAAAACTGATTCAGTTGTTATAATCTTCCAACTTGGGGCATTGTTGATGCATGGACCATCCACAATGATGCCCATTGTATCAATGGTTTGGATTACTGAACAATAGGCCCCTTGTACAAACTGAAACACTTACTTTTCAACCATGAGGAATTTAGGTGCAAGCATTGTATAATGCTTCTTTATCATATTCATTATCTTCATGCAGGAGTCTATGGTGACTTTTGTCCATCAAGGTAATCTGGTCTGTTGTTTCAGCTTAAAAGATAACACTACCTGTCATAGCTATGGCATTAAAACGTATGATGATGGAAATTTGCAGCCTTAACTTTCTGCATCACTTGCTTATTTCGAGAACAAGAAAGGGTAGCCCTCGGTCAATGTCTATTACAGTTCTCCAAATGAAAGTTAAAAAGGACTCAAAACCATTTCCCCCTTTCTCTTTTACTTCCAAAATGCTTACAAGAATGCCATTTGTGTTCTCTTCTTACCATACGATGAATGTGAGAATTCAAATTAGATTGAAAGACAACCTCATGAAAGAATGGCCAAGCATCATGCCCACTTATCCCAATGGGTTGCAGAGGCTGCAACAGCCTGGACAAGGATGTGATGTTTACTACTAGGAAAAATTGGTTTATGTGGAATGCAAAATAGTGCAAGTTGTAGCTTAGGGCATTCAAGAATTAGCCTTCCAGGAATTTGGACCAGCAATTGTCTTAGCACAAGCTGAGGTAGGCTGTATACCTTGTGACTTTGGGCCATATGAGTTTGTATTAGACATGGATATGAAATATCTAATATGGCAACCATGGCAAACTCAATATGTATGCACATTTGTACAATTTTATGATATTTTGAAAGAAACTATTTTTGCATAAACATTGTTGTGGATGTGGGAGGTTTCCTGAGGGAAACAGTCTCTTCCCTTAACCTATTATATGTGAATCCTAAATTCTCTAGGACTCTGACGACCCACCATTTGAGCAAATGCATATAAGGAGAGAAGAAAAGTGCAATTGAAAAAAAAATAAAAAGCCTAGAGAACGGTTTTCTTAGCAAGGATATAGAGAGATCAGTTGTCATAGTCATCTAGAGGATGTCATTTCTTTATTTGTTTTATTGATTGTGCTTGAAGAGAGGTTAGTGATTATCATTACATTTATCTGAAAATTTTCTTGATGAATAAACTTCCTTTTGACTGCCTCGTGGACGTATGCAACATTGCCAAACCACATAAATTCTCCATGTCATTGTTTTGGTTATTTTCTTGGTGTTCTTGTCTTGTTTCTGTTGTTTGTGAGTGGTGATGTCCTGTATTGAGTATGATTGAGGAAAGAAAATACATTAAGGTTTCCTTCTTTGTTTCAAGTCTTTCGGGCCTTTTGTAATAGGGGTATCCTTGTTAAACATGTAGAAGAACTCTGCCAATTTCAATATTGCTTATTAGTTGGCCAAATGGAAAGATCACACAAGTACGAGAGTTGCTTGGTTGAAAACTCAAGCTTATGATTCACATCCTTTGCAGATTGGACTACTTTCTGGTTTCTAATTGCAAGGAGGATAGATTCCTATGTTAGCTCAGATTGTTTTCTCTTGCTATTTGTTTACCATCTGCATATGCTCAGGTGATGGTATTTGAAATATGTCTCTCCACATGAGTTGATGGGAGCTACATGTCTGCTTTTGTGAGATTTTGGTAGATACTTGTGTCAGGTGGATGGTTCTTGGGCCATCCATTATTTCTTTTGGGGTTTAAGGCTGTTAACAATAGAGCAATGTGTTTGATTGGGCGGAAGAGATGGATGGGGAGTTGGTAGGTGTGAGTTGGAGCTAGATAGTCTGTCAATGCAATGAAAGTGTCCGAGCAATACTTTGCTTCATCGTCGATAGATCCAGGTGATGTTGCAGGAATGATATAGAATTTCTTCTCTTGAAGAAGGTGATCGAACTCTTGCTTTCCACAAGATTGCTGCATTGTGGGGATGGCAACGCAAACTGGTGGTTAAAGTGGAGGCTGATGTTTGAGTGAGAACAATGGTATGGAGGTGGCTATGGCAATGGGGAAGAGAATGTGCCTGTCTTTGGAAAAGGGGGAGCCAACATGTTTGTTTTTTGAAGCTTACTATATGCTTTGTTTAGTACCTCCAAGAAATTGAAAACTTCACTCAAGCTTAGACACTGGAAATGTGTCGTAAAGCAAGAAGTGCTTTGTGGAAGATCCAAACTTTTGTGCCTTGGAGTTGTCTGAGATTTTATAGATGACCTTTGTTGTGTTGAAGGGATATGTATATGATCTGATGAATTGCATGAGGCCCATGGTAGCAACGGAACCGGGAAAGTATAAGAAAAGACAATTCTTTTCAACTATATTAGTATCAGTTAATTATCTTATCTTGGCGAGCTACAAGAAAAGACAAGCATAGCCAGTATGGGTCCTCGCCACGTATCATGCTTGGTGTTCTTGGACTCATCGTTACTCTAGATGCTATGAATACAAGCCCATGGTAGCAACGGAACTGAGGAAAGTATAAGAAAAGACAAGGAAAGATGGTTCTTTTCAACTATATTAGCATCGGTTAATGATCTTATCTCGGTGATCTATAGGAAAGGGCAATCATTGCCGGTATGGGTCCTCGCCGCCGATCATGCTTGGTGTTCTTGGACTCATGTTACTCTAGATGGTATGTTATTGACCATATTGGGTTAGGTTTTACATCGTTGCTTCGCTATTTAGTATTGTTGTCTCTCCATCAATACAGTTCATGTTGCTTCCACTGATGAGATTGGGAAAATCAAACTGGGAAAATCAAACTGGACTTTAATGGAATAGCCATGTTGAAAAGGCCAAAGGTATGTGATGATTTGGAGGGTGCTTCATGCTTAGCAGTTCGCTTGGTCTCTACCCTTTTATGAATGACTCTACATATCTTGTCGACCCTTTCGGGCATGGGCATATGCATATGCGTAGTTGGGCTTGGGGGTAATATTAGGTGGGACTGTGTTGGTTGGTGATCAGTGTGAATGCAAGCCTTTGCCATGGCCAGTCCCAAAGCTCAAGTAAAAAAGAGAAGGTTAATGTTTGGTTGGTGGTACCTTATGGATCTTTCACCAGTCTTACCATATAAAATCCAACGCTAAATTTCTTGGAGAAAGGTGAAGAAGATGATAGTCCTGACCATGACTGTTGTGATGCTTTTGGAATTCTTTATAAATTGGAAAAGAAGCATGTCTAAGGGGCTGTTTGGATGGTTTTTTATTTTTGTTAGCTTGTTAGTACACCCCTGTCAGTTCACACTTCACTGTTAGCCACCCCCACTAGGGAATCGATACCAAGACCTAAGTGTTGAAACGAGGTATCTTTTACTCAGTCTCCCACTTGAGCTATCGATCAGGGTGTGGATGGTTACAAAGTCGTGTACTGGACACACGACACTGGTTAGACAGCATACACCCAGATCCATAGCTCAACTGGCAGACTGAGTGGAGATACCTCGTTTCAACACTTGAGGTCTTGGGATCGATCCCTAATGGGGGTGGCTAACACGGAGTGTGTACTGACATGGGTGTGTACTAACAAGCTAACCCCCCCCCAAAAAAAAAAGTGCAACATGTAGTAAAGGGGGTTGTTTCAAAGCTCACAAAGTTGTGTATGGTTCATATTGCCTTAAATAAATTATACAAGTTATGGAACGTTGAATTCTATACTGTACCTTGTTAGTCAAGCATCTAGAATAAGGAGCGATGTGACATGGAGAGCTTGAGGTGGTTGTTGATGCATAACATAATGGCACATGTGCAAACTGATTAAACATGTGGCACATGTGAGGTGGCCGAAGATTGATGATAGCACATGTAGTGCATGTGGGTGCTTAAGCATGGATTATCTCAAATGTGGAACATTTGGTACATGTGATGCATGTGCATAGAATATTATGTTTGTACATACGCACAAGGCTTTTAGTAACTAAGTCTATCTGACACTTTTTGCAAGCATAAACTATTCTTGCTTAATGGTTATATTTTCAGTAAATAGTGTACTTGAAAAAAAAGTTAGTGTAGCAAATAGTGTACTTATTTTCATCATTTAGTGTGTAAAAGAGAGTTTGACAAACTACGCATGTGTCGTCAGATCAGAAAAGTTTGTGTGGGATACTATGATGACTTTGTGAACATCCAAACCACCCTAAATTATGATTGTTAAGCAAGGATGCTTATCTTTGTTAAAAGAGACTGATAGCCTATGCACATGCTAGGAGCTTTGTATAGTGTACGTAGAAACATGATGTTCTACGCACATGCTTCACATATGTCAAATGTTCTACATGTGCGATTATCCATGTTTAAGCACCATCCATCAATCTTCAAATGCCTCATGTGTCAACTACCGTGCATATGCATCATAATGCTATGCATGATACCAACCATCTCAAGCTCACCACATATTCTACTACAACTGTTTTAGGTGCTTGACAAACATGATACAATGCAGGTGGTCCAATATTACGGCTTATAGAGTTTATTAATGTCAATATTTGCAAGACATCATGTAAGTCTATTCACAAAAGAACTTCTGAAAATGTTGCTAGGTGCATGGATCGACAACTCGAGCAAGTTGGATGTTACTCATTTGAGTCCACTTGGACTTGAGTCCGATCTGGTTTAACACTGAGTCACGACTGCAAATAGACCCAAATCGGCCCAACTTGAATGAGTCATGCCCTGAATTTGTGGCTATTGTGGTCCTTCCTCGGCCCTAGTTCTCAGGTTTGTGGTCCGGGCCCGGTTGTGATTTTCAGACCCAAAACTCGGGATGGCATTGCTTCTCCGCCTGGCCCGAACCTGACCCATTCACTGTCCTAATCTTGATCATTTCTACGTGGGCCTTACCTTGGATGCTTCCAACATGTGCCCGGATGAATGGAAAACATAAATCAGCTTGATACAAAACTTATGTGGCCTGCAAGATGTTTTTAATGGTGACCACTGTTTCCGGCGGTGTGGTCCACCTGAGATTTTGATCTGCTTCCATCTTTCGGATCATGCCTTAAAATTACCTGGATCACCGGATGGACGATAAACATATTCATGAGGGTGGCCCCCATAGTCATGTATCCACAGAGCTTGGTGGTTCCCAGATCCACCGAATCCCCATCCCAATGGCACGTTTAGAGGTGGGCATGGGATGAGTTGATCCGGCTAACTTGACTCGTCCGACTCATTTAGATCCAACTCGACCCGAACCGAATGGGTGAGTTGGTCCGAACCAAGTAGGCTTTGCCCAATCCAAACTCATATTGAGTTGAGTTTGAGTTACCTAGTAACTCGACCCGAAACTCGATCGATTAGGCTCTACTCGATATGAAACCCAACTTAACTCGGATTTGGGTATTTATATATTAAAAAAAAAACTTAATTTTTATCATCTCTAACCTACCCCAACCCATCCCAAACTCTCTCTCTCTCTCTCTCTCTCTCTCTCTCTCTCTCTCTCTCTCTCTCTCTCTCTCTCTCTCTCTCTCTCTCTCTCTCTTCTTCCAAGCCCGGCCTCTCTTCCCCTCCCTCTTTCATCCTCATCTTCCAAGTCCGGCCACCACCCACCACCATCACCCTCCTCTGTCTCCTCTCCAATCTCTCAGTCTCTCCCTACCTCATCTCTCAATCCAACTCAATCCCAATTCAATCCGATTCGGTACTTTTGATTGGATAGGACTCGGTCCGGATCAGTCCAGGCTAGACCTGATTGAGTCAGGCATGCTGGGCTCAGTATCGAGTCGGATCGAGTTTGGGTCAGGCCTATTTCAAAACTGGATTGAGTCAAGTCAGCCCTAACTCGGTCCGACTCGACTCATGCCCAGCTCTAGTCACGTTACTACGCCCAATTTGAAAGTGGGCGGCGCTCCCCAATTGTCTAGCAGTGGGCCCCGTGGTTGGAAGCTGTGGCGTCCACAGAGATGCCTATGAGAATTGCACCCCATCCATCAGTTTCTAAGGCTAACAATAGGAAGGGATTTCAAAAATCAAGTGGGCCACACCCCAAGAAACAACAGGGATTGAATGCCCGCCATTGGAAACTTTGTTGCTGCCTCAAAAGTTTTGTATCAGAATTATATTTGTGCCTACAGTTTATCCACTGTTAATGACTCAACGGCTTGTATGGTATATAAACATCAACGTCGGCTCCAAGAATGTTTCAACCGTGGACGTTTTCATTCTTACTGTTTCCTATCGTGTGGCCCACCTGAGTTTTGGATCTGACTGATTTATGGATCCCTGTTCTACTGCGAGTGGATTTCTCAGGGCATCTCTGTAGGCCCCACATAGCTTCCGAACACAGCAACTTCCTGTTGTAGGGGAGGGGACATGCAATTCGTTGTAGGGGAGGGAGGGGATATGCAGTTCGCGTCCTCTCGCAGTGGAAGTGTGGCACACTTGCAATTCGTTTTAAATTAATTCCTTTCTCACATGATCAAAAGGTTAGGATCATTATGGTGTAATTATTGGCCATATTCCATAGATGACGAGACCTTGTAAGGGACCTGAATTTATTATAACTGTTGTAGGGGGCCATGCAACAAAAAAGCTCAGTGGGCCCACCATGATGCGTGTGACATCCACTCCGTTCATAAATTGCGCCAGCTCATGTGGGGACATGACTCCAATAATCCAGCTAATTCAAAGGTCAACTGCCGCAAGAACAATGGGATGGATGTCCGATGTGGATAAATCAAATACAGGCCTGATCTAAAACATGATGTATGTGTTTTATCCATTCCACCCATTCATATTTCCAACTCGTTTTAGGATATAAGCCCAAAAATGAGGCAAATCCAACTCTCTAGTGCACCACATCACAAGAAATAGTAGGGATTGAACTCTTATCTTGAAAACTTTTTGGCAGCCACTAAAGATTTAGATCAAGATGATATTTGTGTTTTTCCTTCATCCATGTCTATGCGACCTCATCAATAGGTTGGATGACAAATAAACATTACAGTGTACTTGGGCAGTTTTGCAGTTTTGAATAGTGGATTTTTAATCACCGCTGCTTTCATTGTGCTGTGGTCCATGTATAAGTTGCTTATAAATTCTAATTGAGTGTTGATCATCTGTGTTGAAGACATCAAACTCCAAGTGTTGTTGGGTCTCATTGGTCCACATCATTTTCGATGACTCAACCTAACAAGATGTGCTAGATTTTTCTCTCCCAATTAACTACACAACATGCTTTTAAATGAGCAGTTGTCCTGTATTTTAGTTTGTTCATTTAGAAAAAAATGAAATTCTTTACAATAAAATTGGACTTGGGTTGAGAATTCCTAACATGAGGTTGGGTTGAGTTGGAATTGAGGTATTGGAACCTTGGATTGCACTAGGGTTGAGCACCAACCTGGCCCAACCTGCCCGACTTTCAGCCCTAGCCAATGAGCCATAGAACAAGCCTGAAAAGTCAGAATTCAGAATTTTGAATAGGACTGGTCTGGACCAGCTCAAAACAGTTCAAAATCCACACTATCCATCCATATTTTTTTGGATCATGTTAAAGTATAAACTTAAAAATGACGTAGAGATCTAAGGCTCAAATGGACCATATAACAAGAAGCAACCGTGATAATGATTCTCGCCATTGATACTTGTCTAGGGCACACCGTAATGTTTATTTTCCATCCAAACTATTCATAAGGTGACATAGACCCGGAGAGAAATAGCAAATATTAGCTCCATCTAGAACTTCTGTGGCCTCCAAGAAGTTTTCATTGATAGGAGTTTAATCCAAGTCTTGTGGTCCACTCGACCGTTGGAGCTGCCTCAATTTTTTTTATTTATACCTCAAAATGATATTAAAAAAAAAAAAAACATGGATGTAGTCCACTTGAGTGTTCGTGCTGCCTCATTTTTGGATTTATACCTCGAAATGATATGGATAAAAAATGGATGGACGATTTTGATAAGACCCATTCATGACGGTGGCCACTCAAAGCTCCTGCCCGTTCCGAGCTGGAGACGGGCAGGGGTAGGACGCAATCCGTGTCCGCATCTCCCTTTGGATCCTTTAGCAATTGAGGTCATCTATCAATGATCCAAACCGTTCATATCATGGGACTCATCATGGATGGATGATATACAAAATAAATACTCTTCTATTTGAATATTTGGATTATATGATCATCTAAAAATTTTCTTTTATTACAATCGTCTCTTTAACTTTTGAATAATCAAAAGTTTAAAATATTTAAATCTGAGTTATTTTTTGAATTCCTCTCATCCCCTGGAGGGTCATCATATGAGTAGTTTGGATCATGGAAAAGAATGCTGATCCAACGGTTAAAGTCCCAACATACCGTACTGAAACTTGCCTGGGTGTATTCCACTAAACCTCTATCCACGGAAACAGTCCGTTGGAATGGCGCCGTTTGGGTGTACCCCTAACTGTGGGGCCCACTGTGATGTAGATGATTTAAATTCACACCTTCCATCCATTTTCACGGTCATTTTAAGGCATGATTTAAATAAAATAATTAAAAAAAAAAAACAGATTCAAATTTCATGTCGACTGTAACACAGGAAACAGTTGTAATCAACCTTTAAGGGCGTGTTTAGGCAGTGGGATTAGAAGGGATTAGGTGGGATGGGATTCATTTCGTCCCGTGCCAATTCCACCCTGTCTGGGAAGAATGGAAAAGCTTGGAATTAGATTAGATGGAATTGCATGGTCCCGTGCCAATTTCACTCAATTTTAACAAGTTGTGTAGGTCCCACCATAATGTGTGGGCTATATCCACACCATGCATCCATTTTTTGAGATTATTTTAGAGCATGGGCCAAAAAATTAAGTAAATCTAAAGCTCAAGTGGACCCCACCATAGAAAACAATGGGGATTGAATACTTACCGCTGAAAACTTCTTTGGGGCCCCATAAGTTTTGGATTTACCTCATTTTTAGGCCCATGCATAAAATGAGGTTACAAAACAAATGAACGGTTTAGATATAACACGTGTTATTCTCAATAATTTTAAATGGGACGTATATCTATTCAATGTACCATTGTATTACTAACAAAGCATGACATTAATTTTATCTCATAGCAATAGGGGACGATCTGCCATAGGTAATAATTATGTTTTTTGAATTCCATCCCACCTAATCCCTTCTAATCCTACTGCCTAAGGGCATGTTTGGACGGTAGAATTGAATGGTATTGACTTATATTAAATGGGATTAACATAATTATTGCACAATAATTGCATCTCAAGAAATATCCTGGTATTGTAGCCATTCAATCCCATATTTGAAATAAATTTTTTACTATCGGCAAACATTGGATTAAGCAAAATCATGTTAGGAAGACCATGGAATTGTAAGTAATGAACCAAATTCACAATGGATATCATTCACTCGTACACATATATAACTATAATGTCATATGTAAATGATATATATAGATAAACAGCAAAGATAAATACATGCATCAATGTGTGGCATACATATGCAGTGGATTTTAAAATTCATGAAAATCCTACATTGGACTAAATGTAATTTCATGGGACTAAATGCAATTCTATCTTACCTAATTCCAACCATTCACACACTCTCTAAATGCTTGATGGAACTGCATGAACCAAATGCAATTTTATCCCACATAAACCCATTTAATACCATGCACCAAACGCCACTGAAAACTTTTGGTGCGTTACGAAAGTTTTGGATGAAGATGGTATCCAAGTCTTCGTAAGCTTTTCAACAGTTTGAATGTCAAATAAATATTCTGATGGTCTCATGGAGTTTTTAATGGTGGGGATTGAATTAAAACTATTTCCTGTATTTTGATCCGCTAATTCATGCTCTTAAATGGGCTTTCAAAACTTGGACGCGGATTAGTTACTGATAATGAGAGTCGCTGCTATTGAAGTGACGTCACCAAGTTATGTGAGTCCTACTATGATGTTTATTTTGTATCCAGACCGTCCATCCGTTCGGAGATTTCATTTTAGTCTAAGAGATAAAGAATGAATTAAATCCAAAGCTCCAGTGGACCCCACCACAGAAACAGTGGGAGAATAATGCCTACCATTAAAAACTTCTAAAGTCTACATATGTTTTCGATCAAGCTTATATTTGTGTTTTCCCTTCTTTCATGTCTATATTAAATTGTGAACAAGTTGGATTTCAAATAAGCATCACGGTGGGCCTCAGGAAGGTTTCAACGGTGGGCATCAATCTCCCCACTGTTTTCCTGGTGGGATCCATTAAAGCTTTGGATCTGCCTCATTCTTTAGCTGATGTCATAAAATAAGATGCCCAAATGGATGGACGGTAAGGGATACAATATATACATCATTGTGGACCCACATAACTTAGTGACGTCACTTAAGTAGCTAGTCTCGCTACTCAACCTGTCAGTCCTCAAAGCAGAAAGGCATGCATCTAATACAAGGCACGGAAGCGGATTTCGTCTTACCCCCGCCCGGTAATCCGTCAGGGCAGAGCTCTATGGGGGCCAACGTGATATAAAAGTCTTATCCACGTCGTCCATGCCTATTAAGAAATCATTTTATGCCATGATACAAAAAATGAAACATTTAAAGCTCTCCAGTGGACCACACCAAAGGAAGCAGTGTTGATAATGACACCTACCATTGAAACCTTTCTAATGGCCACTGTGATGTCTTTTAACCATCCAACCTTTTCATAAGGTACTGTAGACGTGGATGAAGTGAAAACATAAATATCAGCTTGATCCCAAACATCCGCAGCTCCTAAAAAGTTTTTAATGGTGTCCCTTTAATGCCCACTTTGTGGCCCACTTAAGCCTTGGTTCTACCTCATTTTTGGGATCATACTGTATAATGATATGTAAATATGTATGGACGGCGTGGATAATATGTTTGAATCACGGTGACCCCCACAGAGCTCTGCCCGGACAGATTACCGTTCGGGCGGTGTAGGACGCAATCCGCGTCCATAAGGCACATGCATAAAGATGGGCCCGGTCAGGGATTCCACCCACGTCAGTGGATCCCAAGGTACACGGAAGCGGAAGCGGATTGCGTACTGAGTAACTCATTACCCTTAGTGTACTGAGTAAACTGTGTGGGGTCTACTGTTATTTATTTATTTTATCCACTCCGTTAATCCATATTAATAGATAATTTTAGGGCTAGATCCCAAAAATGAAGAAAATTAAAATCTTAAATGGACCACACTACAGGAAACAGTTTGATTGAACCTTTACCATTGAAAATTTTTTGGAGGCCAAATAAGTTTTGGATCAAGCTGATGTTTGTCATTTCTCTTCATCCATGTCTTTGTGATCTTATGAACAGGTTGGATGACAAATAAAAATTAATTTGGACCCTAGGAAGATTTCAATGGTGGAAATCATTATTCTACACTGTTTCCTGTGTAATGGTCCACTTGAGCTTTGGATTCACTTCAATTTTGGTATCAACCACTAAAATTATAATTAAAAATGGATAGACGGTATGGATAAGTCACATACATTAACATTGGGCCCAACTGAGTTTACTCAGTACGATAAAAGCGTACTGAGTAACTCAGTACGCAATCCGATTTCCACGGAAGCCGCGCCCCATACAGAAGGGAGGGATTATGTGAGATCAGATCCACCAGGCGGATTTGGTGAGGCTCGGATTGGAAATACAGCAAATAGCGGTAAATTTTCGGAATTTTACGATTTGAGGCACCGCACGGAAGTGGATTGCCTGTCAATCTGGGCATACTATATACATGTGCGCGGGGCTGTGTGGGGCCACAGAGATGTCTATCATAAATCCATTCGGTCCATCTGTTTTTCGATCAAAGTCATCTATTGTGTGGGGTCTACTCTATAGATTCCCCTCCCTAAAAATGATGAAAATCCACTCATCAAATAGGCGATGATGATAGAAACTTACCCTTTCTGGCCATCCATTTGTTTCGTAAATTGTAGATTAACAGATCAGATTAAGGGGTTATTTTTTGTTCTAGATCATCTACGTGCTGGGTCCCATTGGCTGGATGGATTGGATCTTGTAAGAGTTCGCCAATTTGCTACATTGGCAGCGCATAGATGTGCTCCTTTGTGTAGGCGTGTATGCTTCTCAAGTTCTACATTGCGGAAGCCTTTAAAACCATGCAAGACCCAGAGCCATTGCTAGCACTATATATTTGAATGGTCCACCTTCACAAAGGAACCAAAACACAACAAAATACAATGGAGAAAGTGAGATTTCTAGGTCTTGCTATCCTGTTGCTCATGGCTTGCTCAGGTTAGTGAAAGGCCAAAGGCCTCAAGTTTCTCGCTTCCTTCGTCAAGTACTAGACTAGCTTTTACATATTCACGTCAATGAAATATTATATAATATAGTATTTTAATGTTTTTTTTAAAAGAAAATTTTGGTATCACCAAGTTTTGTAGGCACTACTATGATACATGTGTTATATCCACACCATTCATCCATTTTATGAGATCATTTTAGGGAATGGGTCCAAAAAAGGAAGCAGATCCTAACCTCTAGTGGACCACACCACATAAAACAGTGGGAATTAAACGCCTACCACTGAAATCTTCTTAAGGCTGTGGAAGTTTTGGATTAAGTTGATATTTATTTATTTTCCCTTCATCTTAATCTTTTTAACCTTATAAACATGTTGGATGGCAAACAAACATCATGGTTTCAATAAAAGTCATTGTTCTCGTCCACTTGAACTACTTGAGCTTTGGATCTACCTCATTTTTGGACCTATGCCCTAAAATAATTAAAAAAAATGTATAGATTGTGTGGATATAACACATGATAGAGCCCACAAAACTTGCTCATGTCACCACCACCGAGGTGGGCACACCATGCAAGCCTCTTCCTCCACATCCTCACTAGACTGCCTCTTAGACTCAGGTTGCCAACTCCAATGAGTCCGATGCTATTTGTCTGACTGCCTCTTAGCTATGATAGACAATTAATAAGAGAAATAGATCAATGGTCCATATTCAAATGAAGAAAATGGTCTAATATTTGTTGGCTGAGATCTTCTAATATATATGGAAAGTTCTTGAACTTTTTTATCTTGCTTGTGTTCAACAGACGAATAGTTTGGACTTCAATGGACCCCATCTGTTAGAATGAAAATCAATGTAGAAGAGAGCTAATCCCATGCATCATATGTGCCAACATGATCCAATGGTTTGGACTTTGCTAATGTTCTTCCTTATGTTGTTTCTTTTTACATGATTTTATACAGAAGTTGAAAGTGCGGATCCGAACTGCTGTGATGATGTGCCAATGAAATGTAATCCAAACAATCCTGCTGACAATGATAAATGCAACACACTGTGCTTGAACAACTGCACAAAGGGCGGGGTTTGCAAAGCTAGGAAACAACCGACTTGCCATTGTTACTGTTGAATGGCTTATTATACATCTTCCATCACCTTATCTCCAAATAAATACCAGCGTGGCTTCGTCTGCTGTGAATAGGCGAATGGTGTGCTTGTAATATTTATTATACGTGGGTGATGATGGGGTAATTTTTAAATAAAATGGACTATTATTTGTTAAAAATTTCAAATTAGTGGCTTCTTTGGTACCATGGAATGATTAATGCTCACATGTAATGTTTTTTCTTTCAATATATTATACCGGCACTAAAGTTTGACCATGTTGGAAAATCATCTAGGGTAAAACCTGCTGGCATGGTCCATTTATCAGGCAGGCTATGATTTTGAAATCTTGTGGACAACTGATATGCTGAATCAATGTATGTTTGTGGCCCACCTAATGAGCGTAACTCCATGTAATTTTCATTGTGTGGATTACATTCTTCATTGTTTCGGTGTTCCACTAAAGTGACAAAAATGCAGAAATCAAAAGGGTTTCATGTGAAAGTTAACAAACAAGGCTGCATGGAAAGACGTTAGGAACAACATTGGAAAGAGGTATAGAGATGAAGATTTGAAACATTACATGCAACCAGGCTCACATCTGAATATGCCACAATAACAGTATATGGGAGATGTACATGTGATGGACCCCTGCTGTGATGATTGCCTGGCCCAGAAATCAGCTTGGTCCAGTTACCAAATGGGTCCCACATCTATGTTAGATCATACTATTGACAGGAGTGATTCAATCCGTCAATTGTTTTGGCACATGGTGGCCCACTTGATGAGTGGACCAGCCTGACTTTCTGAGAGGTGATAATGCCAGCACGTGTGGGTATCTGACAGATTGGCCGACATGGTATGCCTGCATCTGAGGTTGGTTATAGGTGAACTTCATGTAATTTAGATTTTAGTAGCTACATTGTTCTTGAGTTGGTTCATATATATATATATATATATATATATATTGAAAGTTTCTAAACTTAAGAAAATATGATCATTTGGTGGGTCAAGAATGCGTATTATTTGAACCATTGATCGATGAGTACTCTTAACCATTCATTTGTATTGCATAGGTGTAGGCAACCTGATAATCTTATGGGCCTGGTTTTTCGGATGTGGCATCTAAAATATTAGGATCATGTAGTGAGCGATCTGATCAGTGTCTCTGGTGCATGACTTTAAGATTTGGATGAGTTCCTTGTGACTCATCTGAGTCAACTCGGACTCAGTTGGACCTAATACACTTTTAGGGACGATTCACCCCAACTTTGCCCTGTGTAGCTGATTCAACCCTTACTTGGGCGGGTCCCGACTCAAATCAAACCCAAACTAGTTGGTCCGAGTTGCCAAGGCTCTTAAGCATGCTCCAATGTCACACGTATGACTCATCTACATGTGTTGAAATGAACATGAGATATACTCGAGCGAATTATAGCCCGCACTAAGACGAGTAGGGGTGACGATGGGTTGGATTCGGGTCTGGTTGGTGCATGTGGCCCACGGTCTCGAGTCTCAACACATCAGTGTGTTCAAGTCCTTGCTTGAGCCTTGATGTTGACGAGCCTTATGAATAGCTAAAACAAGCTAGCCGTTCGTTTGCTCTCGCTCACCTGAGGAGTTAAAAGACGTGTACTACTTCCCAAAAGATCTTAGTTTGGCCCACTTGATGGAAGGCTAGGATCTAGCACACGTGCTTTGCTGTGGCACGTTGGGATGCATGTACTGGAAAAGAAAAAAAATAACAAAAAAGAAGAAAGAGATGACATGCAGGGCTGATAGTCGGGTAGGTTGGGTCAGGTTGGTACTATAAACCCTAGCTCAACCCAAGGTTGCTATACCTCAATCATAATCCAACCCAACCCAACCTCGGGTTGGGAATTCTCAACCCAAGCGGGTTGGTCGGGTAAATATATGCTAATATTTTCATTATTATATTTCTAATATACGCTTACTTTTCATGCATATAATTTACTAATACATATGTAATTATTTATGGTAAAGAAATACATTTTTTTTCCTAAACAAACAACCTAAAATATAGAACAATTACTTTAAAAGTAGTATCATGTATCAAGCAATCTATTTGGGAGAGAGAAATCCGGCGTATCTTGTTAGCTTGGGTCATAAAAAATAATGTAGACCAATGAAACCCAACGGCATTAGAATTTCCCGTGCTTTCAATATAGACAATCCACACTTAATTATAATTAATTTATAAGAAACTTATATATTGATCGGGTTCGGGTTGGGTTCGACAACCCGAGTCTAACCCAAGTTTTTATCCAATTGGTGTTTGTATGGCCCAAGCCCGAAAACAAAACCGATACATCCTGCCCAAGCCCAACCCAATGTCGGGTTAGTCACAGGTCGGTTAGGTTGAACCCGCCTAATTTCAACTGGAGCGGGTTTGTGTGAAGCTCAAGTGCAACATTTTTTTTTCTCACACGTTGTTTTTCTCACAAGTTGGACCATCTTTTGCAAACGATCTTGTTCATCTATTTACTGATCCAATAATTAGATCAATGTGCTTTTCTCAAGGGCAATCTATGAAGACTCAGTATCTAATGAAATGTCCACATAGGTGTTATAAATAGAGGTGGGCATCGGACGACTCGATCCGGCTAACTAGACTCGTCTGACTCATTCAGATCCGACTCGACTCGAACCAAATGGGTGAGTCGGTCCAAACCGAGTAGGCATCGCCCAATCCAAACTCAAACTGAATCGAGTTCGAGTTACCTATTAACTAGACCCGATTCGACCCGAAACTTGATCCAGTTATACCTGACTCGACTCGACCTGACTCTCTAACCCTACCCGCCGCACCCTACCCCGACCCAATCCTAAACTCTCTCTCCCTCCCTCCCTCCCTCCTCCTCCTCCTCCTCCTCTTCCAAGCCCGACAATGTACCACCATCACCTTCCTCCTCCTCTCCTCCCTCCTTCCCTCCCTCATCCTCCTCATCTTCCAAGCCCGGTAACCATCCACCACCATCACCCTCCTCCTCCTCCTCTCTCTCCTCTCCATTGCCTCCCTCCCTCCCTCCCTCGTCTCTCAATCTGACCTAGCGCCAACTCGACTTGACTCGATTCTAACCGGATCAGACTCGGTCCGGATCATTCAAACTTGGATTGAGTTAGGCATGTTGGAGTAGTTATCGAGTCGGATCGAGTTCGGGTCAGGCCCATTTCAAAACCGAATCGAGTTGAGTCAACCCTAACTCGATTCGACTCGACTCGATACCCAGCTCTAGTTGTGGATTTCAACATCTCCAAACATGGTTACCTGCATGAAAATGTTTCCCTAGTATTTGTGCAATTCAACCAAACACAAGACCACACGTTCACTTAGATATACTTGTGTCCAAAGTTGTGTGGGGCCACAGAAATGTTGGTGGACTTTAAAAATTAGGCAGATCCTAAACTCAGGTGGATTGTACGAAACAAAACAGTAGGAGCAGAAACATCTTCTGAGCTGACCATGATGTTTATATGCGATCCAAACCGTTCATAGGGTTATTACCACTCAGATAAACTGTAGTCACAAATATCTTCCTGAAAAAAAAATGCTTTACTGTGGCACATTGGGATGCATGTACTGGAAAAGGAAAAAATAACAAAAAAGAAAAAAGAGATGACATGAAGTAGGGCTGAAAGTCAGGCAGGTTGGGTCGGGTTGGTACTATAAACCCTAGCCCAACCCAAGGTTACTATACCTCAATCCTAATCTAACCCAACCCAACCTCGGTTTGAGAATTCTCAACCCAAGCCCAACCCAATTGGGCTCAGTTTGGTAGATATATGCTAATATTTTCATTATTATATTTTTAATAAATGTTTTATTTTTTGTGCCTATAATTTACTAATTATATATAGTTATTTATAGTAAAGAAATTCATTTTTTTAAAACAAACAAGTTAAAATATAGGACAATTACTTTAAAAGTCGTATCATGTATCAAGTAATCTATTTGGGAGAGAGAAATTCGGTGTATCTTGTTAGCTTGAGTCATAAAAAATAATGTAAACCAATGAAACCCAAAGGCATTAGAATTTCCTATGCTTTCAACACAGACAATCCCCACTTAAATTAATTAATTTATAAGGAACTTATATAGTAATCAGGTTCGGGTTGGGTTGGGTAACCCGAGACCTCAACCCGAGCCCAACTTAAGTTTTATCCAATTGGTGTTTATATGGCCTAAGCCCGAGACCAAAACTGATACATCCTACCCAAGCCCAACCCAATGTCGGGTTTGGTCATGGGTCCCGCCCAACTTTCAGCTAGAGCAGGTTTGTGTGAAGCTCAGGTGCAACATTTTTTTTTCTCACAGGTTGTTTTTCTCACAAGTTGGACCATCTTTTGCAAACGATCTTATTCATCTATTTACTGATCCAATAATCAAATCAGTGTGCTTTTCTCAAGGCAATCTATGAAGACTCAATATCTAATGGAATGTCCACATAGGTGTTATTAATAGACGTGGGCACCGAACGACTCGATCTGACTAACTTGACTCGTCTGACTTGTTCAAATCCGACTTAACTCGAACAAAATGGGTGAGTCGGTCCGAACCGAGTAAGCTTCACCCAATCCAAACTCAAACCGAGTCGAGTTCAAGTTACCTAGTAACTAGACCCGACTCGACTCGAAACTCGATCTAGTTAGACCCGATTCGACTCGACACAACTCTCTAACCCTACCCGCCACACCCTACCTCGACCCGATCCTAAACTCTCCCTCCTTCCCTCCCTCCCTCCCTCCTCTTCCAAGCACGACAACCATCCACCACCATCACCCACCTCCCCCTCCTCTCTCTCCTCTCCACTCCCTCCCTCCCTCCCTCGTCTCTCAATCCGACTCGGTGCCAACTCGGCTCGACCCGGTTCTTCTAACTGGATTAGACTCTGTCCAAATCAATCGAACTCGGATCAAGTTAGGCATGTTGGACTCGGTATCAAGTCGGATCGAGTTCGGGTGAAGCCTATTTCAAAATCGAATTGAGTTAAGTCAACCCTAATTCAGTCCGACTCAACTCGTTGCCCAGCTCTAGTTGTGGATTTCAACATCTCCAAATGTGGCTACCTGCATGGAAATATTTCCCCTAGTATTTGTGCAATTCAATCAAACACACGTGCACGTAGATATACCTATGTCCAAAGTTGTGTGGGGCCATAGAAATGTTAGTGGATTCTAAAAATCAGGCAGATCCAAAACTTAGGTGGATTGTACGGAACAAAACAGTAGGAACAGAAATATCCACCGTTGAAACCTTCTAAGCTACTCCTCAAGGATGAACGTGATGAGGTCGATCACCGTCTTCCTCAAGGATAACTACTCCGAATCCATGGAGCTTCTCTAGACTCCTCACAGAGACTTCTCGAATCCACGAGGAAAGAAAGCAGAAAAATAGAAATAAATTCTAATAAAGTCAAAATTAATTGATGAATAATTGATGATTCTTCAATGCGTCTCCTTACACCATTAATATAGAAAAAAAAATAAACTAAAATTCGTAATTACCAAAAATAGTAAAATTCTAACTCTAACACAAATCCTAATTCTAATAAAACTCTTCTAAGGCCTAATTTCTAAAAATAAAAATTACAAATAGACTTTCTCTAGAAGAGTCCTAGTATAACTAGAAGTTATTTTTAAAAGGAAAGAAAATCTAAAACTCTAAAAATATTAAAAAATCAAAATTATTAAAAATAGTAAAAATTTTCTAAAAATTTGTTTTTGAGCTGAAAGCGCGCATTTTCTGATGAAATGGACAGATGCGACCTACGTTGTGAGTCGGTTCACCTTAGATGACTCATTTCAGTAAAGATTGATAGGTTGTACGCCCCATAACGATACCCGGATCAAAAGTTATGGTCAATTCACAGTCCATCTCCTTATGGGTCAACCGTGCTGCGAATATCTCTATAACACGTTCTACATCAGCTGACCATGATGTTTATATGTTATCTAAATTGTTAATAGGGTTATTACCACTCAGATAAATTATAGGCACAAATATTGTCCTGAAAAATAATAATAATAAGAAAATTCTGTCACCCTAAGAGACTGTTTGGTGTGGCATGGCCACATGAGTCATGGAGATTTTTAGATCTTTTTTCTATTGTGGTCTTGAAAAACAGATGGACAGTGAACATCCCTGTCGGCCCGCACAGCCCTGGGCGCAAGAGTATCTCCGTGCCCGGAGTAACACGCAATCCACTTGCCTAGGGTTTTTTGGCTAGAGGATACATCCCTTTGGATACCTTAGTCTCCGAGGTCATCTATCAACTATCCAAACCGTTCGTATTATATATTATGGGACTCAACTTGGATGGATGACATACAAAAGTACTCTTCTATTTGAATTATTTAATCATCCCAAAATTTCTTTGATTACAATGGTTTCCTTAATCTTTGAATAATCAAAGTTTTAAAATAATTAAATCTGAGATATTTTCTTAGTGCCTCCCATCCAACGAGAGGGTGATCGTATGAACGGTTTGGATCATATAAAAGAATCCTGATCCATCTGTAGAGTCCCAATGTACCACATTGCAGTGTGCGGGTCACTGCCTGCATTCCACTACTCAATTCTCTGTCAACCGAAGCCTTCAAATAGAAGGAGGCGGATTGCGTCCTACCCCACCTCAGCATTAGATCGTACTCATTTTTTAGGGCCTATACATTAAAAAATGATCTAAGAAAAGGGTTGGACAACACGGATAAACAAATACATCACACTTATATCCATATAAGTATGAGAAAAAAAAAATGAAGCACATCCAATGCTGAAGTGGACCACACCATACATATAACTCTTGCATTTAATGCAATCCAAGCTTATTATCTGGTGTGGTCCACTTAAGTTTATTTCTGCTTATTTTTGGGCTCATACCTTAAAAGATATTGGAAAAGAGCTGGACGGCGTAGATAAACAGGTATATCACCGTGGCCCTAGATTTACTTGATTGTGACGAGAGAAGGGTGTAGGACGGAATCCGCCTCCTAAGTAGAAATACAGCTAATAGCAATTAATTATTATTATTATTTGTTTTAATTTTCTATTTCAAGAACGCACCCATGGTGCTCCGTACAGCATATTTCACAGATCTTAGCTGGCCCCACACGCGTCCACAAGGAAGTCACTCTCCATGCCACCCATCTACAGACATGCCAAATGTATTTCATATCAAAACCATCCATTGCGAGGGTTCCATTCTATAGAAACCCCTGACGAAAAATTATTAGAATTCACTTGTTAGAAAGGCCACGATGATGGAATCAAAAGGATATCTATGAAAACTTAGCTAAAATTTCTGGCCATCCATTTGTTTCGTAAATTGTAGATCAATGGATCAGATTATGGGGAAAATCTTTGTTCAAAATCATCTACGTGGTGGGTCCCATTGGCTGGATGGATTGGATCTTGCATGAGTATGCCACTTTGACACATTAGCAGCGCCTAGATGTGCTCCTTTGTGTAGGCGTGTGTGCTTCGCGAAGCACCGTATTGCAGAGGCTTTTAAAACCATGCAAGCCCCAGAACCGTTGCTCGCACTATATATGAATGGCCCACCTTCTCAAAGAAACCAAAATACAATGGAAAGAGTGAGATTTGCAGCTTTTGCTATCCGGTTCCTTATGGCTTGCACAGGTTAGTGAAAGGCCAAAGACTCGTGTATCTCTCTTCCTTCAAGCACCAGACTAGTTTTTGTGGGCCAAACTCATGTGATCGTGCAATGCCATTCTATGGGCAGTGATGTGTATGCCATTTGGCTCTATATATATATATATATATATATATATATATATATATATTCGATTCATCGCATGGATGGTTAGGATTGCTCGGTAACATGAGTTTTTAGCTATGATTGTTGTCCTCGATTTGGATGGTCAAGATAGCCGTATGTGTATGTTTGATGTGTTAGAGTAAGGCGTATGTAACTGTATACATCTTATACTCTGACATTTCTATAGATTTATGTATCCTCAATGAGATATTATATAATATAGTATTTTAATGAAGCCTTTTTTTTTTGGAATTTTGTATGCCAATAAATTTTGTAGGCCCTACTTTGATACATGTGTTATATCCACACCATCCATCCATTTTATGAGATCATTTTATATCAATATTGCTTTAGAAAATGAGGCATATTCAAAGCTAGTGTGGACCACAGCACATAAAGTAGTGGGGATTGAATGCCTATCAAGTAAATCTTATTAGGGCCACATAAGTTTTGTGTCAAGCTGATATTTGATTTCCCTTCATTCGGATCTGTTTTTCCTTATCAAATAAACATCATGGTGAACCTTAGGAAGGTTTCAACAGTAGAAATCACTGTTCCGTAGCCTTATGTGGTGTGTGATTTACTTGGGCTTTGGATCTGCTTATTTTTTGGCCTATGCCCTAATGTAAAAAAGAAAATAAAAAAAAGATGAATTATGTGAATATAACACACACGGGGGCTCAGAAAACTTGCTGGCATCAACACACCACAAAAGTCAGCATCTGGCTCCCATACACAGGTCGCCAACTCGAATAAGTCTGATGCTACTTGTCTGAGTTGACTCAGCATCATTCGGGAACTCATAAGCATTGTTTGATATGTGATGTGGGCAAAAAGCTGAATAGTCTATTGAATGAATCACCTCATGAAACCCTTGGGGCTCAAAAGTTAGCCTATACTCCAAATATTTAGTAGACTATAGCAAAGTGAGAAGGAATTTCCTCCCTTGATTTGTCTCTCACTTGTCTACGGCCCACCAAAATTTTGGAGACTCTAAATTTTAAGCTTCGTGGGTTTCATTAGTAACTCATCTAATGCAGCATTCGGATCTTGTACCCTTTCAAAAATTACTCACGAGTTCTCATGAGAACTGATTCTGCCTACATTTCTCACATTAGACATCTTAGAGACTTTTCTTCCTTATATGATTGCTTTTTACATGATTTTATACAGAAGTTGAAAGTACGGCGTATCCGAATTGCTGCGAGACGGTGCATATGCATTGTGATCCAAACAATCATGCAGACAACGTAAAATGCAACTCAGTGTGCTTGAAGGGCTGCAGCAAGGGTGGGGTTTGCAAGGATTGGCAACCACGGGCTTGCCATTGTTTCTGTTGAGTGGCTTATGATACATCTTCCATCACCTTCTTTCCAAATAAATACCAGTGTGGCTTTGTATGGGTGATATGGTGGGCTTATCACTTTCAATGTATGTCATGATAGGACGATTTTTAAAATAAACTGGGCTATTATTTGTGAAAATTCAAATCAGTGGCTTGTTTGGGCACCATGTGATGAGAAATGTTCACATACAATGTTTTTTTTTTTTTTTTTCGAATACATAGAGCCATGCAAAAGGTCGACCATGTTGGAAAGATCATATGGGGCAAAACCTGGCATGGTCCATTTATCAGGTAGGCTATGGCTTTGAAATCAATGCACAGCCAATGGGCTAAATCAATGTATGTTTTTGGCCCACCTAATGAGTGTAACTCCATGTGTTTTTCATTGTGTGGCCCGCCTTCTTTGTTACTTTGGTGTTCCACTAAAGTGACAAAACTGCGGAAATCAGAAGTGTTGCATGTGAAAGTTAACAAACAAGGTTGCATGAAAAATCAATTAACATTGGCGAGAGGTTTTAGAGATGGTCGACCCTGGCTGTGATTGTCTGGCTCAGAAATTGACACAGGGAAGGACGTGAGGTCGATCACCATCTTCCTCAAGATGATAAATATTCCGAATCCAAGAAACTTCTCTGGACTCCTCACAGAGATTTCTTGAATCCACGAGGAAAGAAAGCAGAAAATAAAAATAATTTCTAATAAATTCAAAATTAATTAATGAATTCCTAAAATCGAGTTCACAACCCTTTAAATAAGGGAACCAAGCAATAAGAAAGAAATCAGACTCAAACTACAACTAAAACTCCTAGAATCTACGACTTACTATAAATAGTAAAGTTACTATTTATAGATGGTCGTGATGTCTACTAGTGCACAAGGTTTTCAGTCAAAAATAGTAAGTGTCCTATTTGGCTTCACCAAACCGTTCTCCTAATTATCCTAAGCACTTTTCATGTTGGACACAACTCCTAAAGCCCAACGGATGAAGAGTTATACTCAAACTAAAACTTACTTTTATAGTAAAAACAAAATTAAAATGGGAAAACGACCGTCGATCGGGGAGTTTTTCACAAATTCAGGCTGCGCAACCTGGCGTAGTTGGGTTGGTTGGCTAAAGTAGCTCGTTCTACCCCAAATTCATATATTTTACGTCAGATAAATCATTCCGGATTGTGAGATACGCCCGATCTAAGGTCCGATGGTCCGGATCACTTCTGTCGCCGACCGTGCCTTTTTTGATCCATCTTGGCCATGAAATTGTCCGCGACCAGCTCTACATCAGTCCCCTCCACTTGAAAAGAACTCGTCCTCGAGTTCTCCTCCTGCGCTGGTTCATAATACTCGGTCAGGTCCGCAACATTGAAAGTCCGTGAGATTGTCATGTCATCTGCAAGATCAACAATATAAGCATTGTCATTGATCTTTCGGATGATCAGTACCGGTCCAATCTTTTTATTTTTCAGCTTGTTTTACGTCCTAATAGGAAATCTTTCTTTTCGCAGATGGACTATTACCTGGTTGCCCACCTCGAATACCTTTTGTCGACGATGCTTGTCCGCTTGTTCCTTATACTTTTCATTCGAGGCATGTAGCTTAGTCTGCACCTCCGGATGAATATCCATGATCCTGTCTGCCATATGTTTTGCTGCAATATTCATGCCTGGGAGCTTGGGCAGAGGGACCAAGTCTAGTGTGTGGCGAGGTACTCGTCCGTAAATAACCTGGAACAAGGATTTCCCTGTCGAGCGGTTCACTATGTTGTTGAATGCAAACTCCACTTGAGACAAGGACAAGTCCCACTGCTTCGGTTTCTCTCCTGAAATACATCAAAGGAGGTTTCTCAAAGTGCGATTCACAACCTCAGTTTGACCGTCAGTCTGTGGGTGGTAAGCGCTATTGAACTGAAATCGTGTATCAAATCAAGTCCACAAATTTTGCTAAAAGTGGCTTATGAACTTCGTATCACAGTCAGAAGTAATAGTCTTAGGAACCCCGTGTAGACGCACAATTTTTCTGAAAAACAGATTCACCACGTGTGTTGCATCGAGAGTTTTCTTGTATAAAATAAAGTGCGTCATCTTGGAGAAACGATCTACTACCACGAACACCGAATCCATGCCACGTTGTGTTCGTGGGAGACCAAGCACAAAGTCCATAGATAAATCATCCCAAGGGCCATCAGGCATGGGAAACGGGGTATAGAGGCCCGTATTATGAGATTATCCCTTTGAGGTTTGACAAATATAACAATGTTGAACTGTCCTTCCCACATCACGTACCAACTGCGGCCAGTAATACCGTTCTTCCACAAGAGCTCGCGTATTGTCTCGCCCAATGTATCCACTGAAACCACCTCCATGTAGCTCTTGGATTATCTGCTCCTTTAGCGAACTGTTCGGGATGCACAATCTATTTTCCTTGAAAAGGAACCCGTCTTGCATATGTAAGTCGCCGGAGTGACCTTCTTGGCATCTAACCCATGCGGCCTTAAAGTCGTCGTCATCGGCATATATGTCTTTGAGGCACTCGAACCCGACAACTTCATTGCTCATAGTTACTAATAAATTTGTATGGCGACTCAACGCATCAGCTACCTTGTTCTGTTGTCCTGACTTATGTTTTAGCACGAACGTGAATTCCTGTAAAAACGAGATCCATCTAGCATGCACACGGTTAATGTTAGCTTGACTATTAATGAATTTAAGAGCTTGATGGTCCGTGTAGAGTATGAATTTTCTTTGAATCAAATAATGTCGACAATGTCGCAGTGCCTGGACCACCGTGTCTAACTCGATCTCGTATGTAGACCACTTCTTGCGTGCATCGCTAAATTTCTCACTGTAGAAGGCTATTGACCTACCTTCTTGAGACAAAACTCTTCCAATTCTGACATATGAGGCATCACATTTGACTTCAAATAGTTTGTCGAAGTTGGGAAGTACAAGAACCGGGGTTGTGGATAATCTGCGCTTGATTTCGACAAAGCTCCTGTCGGTTTCGTCAGTCTACTGAAATTGTCATTTCTTCATGCAATCTGTGATTGGTGACACAATAGTACTGAAATTTCTCACGAACCGACGATAGAATGTCGCTAGTCCATAAAAACTTCGCACTTCGTGAATATTTGTGGGAACCAGCCATTCTCCAATTACCTTCTCCTTTTCCTCATCCACTCGAATGCCCGTGGACGTTACGATGAAACCCAGAAATAATAGGCTATTAGTCATGAAGTTGCACTTTTTTAAATTGAGATACGGTTTATTTTTAGTAAGCACCTGAAGGACCTTCTTGAGGTGTTCCATATAGGTAGTTTCATCTTGACTGTATATCAAAGTATCATCGAAATAAACCACAACGAATTGCCCAATGAAAGGTTTCAGAACTTAGTTCATCAATCTCATGAACGTGCTAGGCGCATTCGAAAGACCGAAGGGCATGACCATCCATTCATACAATCCTTCCTTGGTCTTAAAGGCCGTTTTCTACTCGTCACCCGGTCGTATTCGAATCTGATGATAGCCACTCCTTAGATCCAATTTAAAAAATATTTTGGCACCCTCTAACATGTCCAGCATATCGTCCAACCAGGGTATAGAAAACCTGTACTTTATGGTGATTTTGTTGATGGCTCGGCTGTCGACACACATGCGCCAACTCCCATCTTTCTTTGGAGTTAACAGATCTGGTACAACACATGGACTCATGATTTCTCAAATAAGACCCTTACGGATCAACTCTTCCACTTGCCCTTGAAGAATCTCGCACTCATTTGGACTCATTCGATAATGAGGCTGATTGGGTAGACCGGACCCGAGGATAAAGTCGATATGGTGTTGGATATCCCGCATGAGAGGTAACCCATCGGGAAGGTCATCGGGCCAGATTTCTTTGAATTCATGTAGCAAGGGCTTTAGTCCTTCAGGGATGATGGTAGGCTCGAGTTCTTCCCCTTTTACAATTAATACATAAGCCTGTCCTGTTTCTTTGGATTCTTTCACGAAGTCCTGAATGGTTAAGAGAAAATAACCCTCCACTTTAGAAGTTTCAGGTGGTCCCTTTGGATCCATAGGGGCCAATATAGTCTTCCGGCCATCCTTGACGAAGATATATATGTTATCTCGCCCTTTATGAGTGGCATCACGGTTAGATTGTTAGGGTCGACCGAGTAGTATGTGACATGCTTTCATATCAACCACATCGCATACTACTTCATCTTATAATGTTTAACAATTGAAAAGGATATGGTGCACCGTTTAGTTACCTTTGTTTCGCTGACCTTCTTGATCCAACCGATTGTATATGGGGAGGGATGACGCTCTGTTTTTAATTGTAATTTCTCCACCATGACCTTGGAGATGATATTCTCGCTGCTGCCACTATCAATAATCACGTCACAAACCTTTCGATTCACCGTACACCTAATACGGAAGATATTATGCCTCTGTGGATGCACTGCTTTTCTTAACGCATATAATAGCCGCCTCCCGACGAGTGACTCGCCGCTATTTTGCTGAACCCAACTTGATTCATCTACCTCGTCCTCGGTGGTATGCTCCTGCTCTTCATCATCTGGATCTTCATTGGCGTTATCAGTACTACCATCATTGATGGTGAGGTTCGCCACCTTTCGCTAGGGACAAGTATTTGATAGGTGGCCCAATTGGCTACAACGATAGCAGTTGTCAGACCAGGGTTGAGCGTAAGGGTTCGGGATTCTACTTGTACCAGCAGCAGTCGATACGCCCCTATGGGGTCTACCTTGTCTGCTTTCTTGATCTCGGCTCTCAGACGTAGGAGGTTGAGTGCGTGCTCCTACGAGTTCCTTCCCCTTAGACTGTGGAGCTCCCTGGGGTGGACCCGCAGTAGTGATCCTTGTGGTAGAATATGGCCATGTGGTAGAACGTTCAAGTTGTGCTTCTGCCCGAGTAGCCAACTTGATCGCGTCATTTATCGTCCAGACGGGCTGCATTTGGACCCGATCCTGGATCGCCATACGCAGTCTACCGTTGAATCGGGCAACTTGCTGCGATTCAGTCTCGACTAAATCGTTACGCGCCGCTAGGCGGTAAAATTCTTCTGCGTATTCTCTCACTGAACGACTATCCTGTCGACAATTTTGGTATTGTTGGAATAATACCTGATCGTAATCACTAGAGAGGAATCGGGCACGTAATAGCTGTTTTATCCGCTGCCATGTGTGGATTGGTGCTTTCATCTGTCTGGTTCGTACGAGTTGCAGTTGTTCCCACCAAGCTGAAACTCCTCCTTTCAACTTGTAGGCCATAAGCTTGACCTTCTTTGCTTCAGGGATATCCATATAGTCGAAAAATCGCTCAACTTCAGAAAACCAATCGAGAAAATCCTCAATGTGTAGTTGGCCATTAAAGTTAGGAATATCAACCCGCATCTTGAATTCTCGATTTGTCAGATCTACTCGATCGCCGCCTTGTCTGGGGTGTCGAAAGATTATGTTATCGATTTCCTCCTCACTGGAGCCCCCTTCCTCAGGAATGACCCGTGGATGCACTGCTGGTACTATCCTGTGATCAGGGCGATTGCGAGTTTCAACAATCGGCGGTGGAGGATTACCACCAGGAACACGGAGTTGTCCTAAGGTTTCTGCTAAGAGATTCGCTATACAGTCCATAAAAGCCTGCAGCCCTTGCATGGCTTGTCGATTCTCTTGTATGGTTGCTTCGAAAACTGCCGCCATTAGAGGTAAATTTCCTGGGGCACCGCCCATGATATTGTTGCCCAACCTATCGTTAGAAGCCATCGATCCGAGGAGAAACCTTGCACTGATACCAAACTGACACAGGGAAGGACGTGAGGTCGAGCACCGTCTTCCTCAAGATGATAAATATTCCGAATCCACGGAATTTCTCTGGACTCCTTACAGAGACTTCTCGAATCCACGAGAAAAGAAAGCAAAAAATAAAAATAATTTCTAATAAATTCAAAATTGATTAATGAATTCCTAAAATCGAGTTCACAACCCTTTAAATAAGGGAACCAAGCAATAAGAAAGAAATCAGACTCAAACTACAACTAAAACTCCTAGAATTCGCAACTTACTATAAATAGTAAACTTACTATTTATAGACGGTTGTGATGTCTACTAGTGCGCAAGGTTTTCGGCCAAAAATAGTAAGTGTCCTATTTGGCTTCACCAAACCGTTCTCCTAATTATCCTAAGCACTTTTCATGTTGGACACAACTCCTAAAGCCCAACGGATGAAGAGTTATACTCAAACTAAAACTTATTATTTATAGTAAAAACAAAATTAAAATGGGAAAAAGACCATCGATCAGGGGGTTTCTCGCAAATTCGGGCTGCGCAACCTGGAGTAGCTGGGTTGGTTGGCTAAAGTAGCTCGTTCTACCCCAAATTCATATATTTTACGTCAAATAAATCATTCCGTATTGTGAGATACGCCCGATCTAAGGTCCGATGGTCCAGATCACTTCTGTCGCTGACCGTGCCTTTTCTGATCCATCTTGGCCATGAAATTGTCTGCGACCCGCTCTACATCAGAAATCAGGCTGGTCCACTTATCAGATGGGCCACACATGTACGTTGGATTATGCTATTGGCAGGATTGATTCAAACCATCGATTGTTTTGGTACATGTGGCCTGTTTGATGAGTGGACTAGTTTGATATGATAATGAAGACCCGTCTAAGATTGAATGCAACTCGAACCAATCGGACTCAGTTGAGTCTAATCAGTCTATCTCATCCCAACCATCAGATGAAGGTTGTAGGCAGACTTCGTGATGTTGTTGGGAGATTGGAGCTTCCATCGTTAGCTCCTGTGACATGATCATTGATGAATTATTTGCACTTTTTCTACTTTAGTAATAGACAAGTGACTTATTTTAGATGAGTTTAATTTCTAATTAATTATAAGTAACTTTTTTACTTAAAAGTATATAATCACTATAATTAATGTTTTTTAACTTTTTAACTTTTCTTTTATGATGTTGTTTGACTCGAAGGCTTGTTTGGATACTACCAAATAAGTTACTTTTTCTACTTATAGTAATAGACAAGTGACTTATTTTAAATAAGTTTAGTTTTTGATTAATTATAGGTAACTTTTTTACTTAAAAGTATATAATCACTATAATTAATTTTTTTTTAACTTTTCTATTTTTTATAAGTTGTTGCAGAAAAGCATAAGGAGGGACAAAAGAAAGGAAAAGCGGAAAAGTATATTATTTGTCAAACATACTTAAATTCTTAATGAGTAGAAACTAAAATAAGTTACCTGTGGATAGAGGTGTACATGATTTGAACTACACAGCTCGACTCGACTCAGCCACTAGCTGACCTTAGCTTAAACTTGGCTCGACTTGGTCCTCGAGCCTAACTGGCTAGTTCGACTTGGTTCAATTAGTAGCTCAGGCCAATTCAAGCCAAGTTCAAGCTTGTGTGGTATTTTTCACAAATACATGGAGTATACTTTCAATTTCTTATAGCATGTAAAACAGTGATAGTGGCTTTACATGTATTTTATCAAACACCTTGAAGGCAACATTATTTTTTTTTTTTTAAAAAACTATTTCATCAAACACCTTACATATATTTTATCTACACAGTTCAATGTTTTTCTTAAATCATTTTAAGAGATGAGACTAAAAATGAATTAGGTACATAGCTCTGGTAGACCACATCAAAAGAAGTTGCAGTGATAATGATACACTGTTGAAACCATTCTAAGGGCCACCATGATGTTTTTTTAACATCCAACTTATTTGCAAGGTCATGTAAATGCGGATGACATGAAAAAACAAGTAAATGCGGATGACATGAAAAAACAAATATCCGCTTTGTAGTCCACTTAAGCCCTGTACCCTCATTTTGTAGCTCATACCTTAACATGATCTGATAAAAAGCACGAATAAAATACTTTCATCACGGTGGACCCCACAAAACCTGCCTCGACGGATTACCGGAGGTAGGACACAATCCGCGTCCTTTAGTACTACGGTATTTTCCATATCAACGGTCATTTTTACGGATGCAGATTCCGTACTGAGTAACTCAGCACGCTAAGCTTACTGAGTAAACTCTGTGGGATTTACCATAATTTACATATTTTATCTACTCCATACATTCATTTTAAAAGATAATTTGAGAGTTTTAAACCAAAAACAAAGTATATCCAAATCTCAAGTGAACCTCATCACAGGAAATAATGTGAATTGAAATTATACTGTTGAAAATTTATTGGGGCCAAAAAAGTTTTGGATCAATTTGTTATTTGTGTTTTCCTTTCATCCATGTATGATCCTATGAACAGGTTGGATGACAAATAAACATCACTGTAGGGCCTACCAAGGTTTCTGCTGTGGAATTCATTATTCTCACTGTTTCTGTGGTGTGGTCCACTTGAGCTTTTTTCATGCTTCAATCTTCGGCTCAACCGCCAAAATTAGCTGGAAAAACGGATGTACGACGTGGATAACCCACACACATTCATGGTAGGCCCAACTGAGTTTACTCAGTACGATTTATCGTACTGAGTAACTCGTACTGAGTAACTCAGTACGCAATCCGATTTCCGCGATTACCGGAAAAAGGGCCCAATTTTCGGAATAAAAAAAACCCGCGCACACTATGCAAAACCTCGGCTCGAGTATCTCTCTTCCATATATAAGACGCAGGAATTGAGATTCAATCGAAAACGGATATCATGGAGAAAAGCGATGAGGGAGAAGGGAAAACGGGAGCGAAAGAAATCGAGAATCATCGAGACTGGGCCGATCTCACACACGTGTGCCTGATAAATGTGCTGTCGAGGGTGGGCCACGAGGACAGATGGAAGGGGTCCATGCTTGTGTGCAGATCCTGGCTCCAGGCGTCCAAGGATCCTTCCCTCTTTTCCACCTTCGATCTCGAGCCCCGATTCCAGTCCACTACGTTCGAGGACTCCCCCCTCTGGTGGCGCCCTGATTTCGAGGCCAAGATCGATGGCATGCTCCGATCTGCCGTTGATTGGAGCGAAGGTAGGATCGAGGAGATCCGCGTCAGGCACTGCTCCGATCGATCTCTCGCCTTCGCTGCCGAAAGGTAGGGTTGCGATTCATCTCTCTTCAATTTCGTACCTAATTTCCTTATCTCGTCTCCTGCACTTAAATTGGACATAGTAATCCAGGCCGTTGGTTGGTGGGACCCACCATGGCTATATTCATCCAGTTCGTGGGCCTTGCCACATTCGACACCGACCATTCTGACGTTCATCTCTACCATCAATTTGTTGGCAAGGTCGGACGGTTAAGATCATCCAACCAGAGCATTCCAAGTGAAAGGTCTTGATAATGGACCGTGGTACCATCTGTTCAATTTTTGGGGAATTATTTGATACTCTGGTAGTGTATGACGCTTGATATGCAGGCACTCAGAAATTGTACATGTTGCGTACATTGCTCAAAAGTAAACTGACTAAAATTTGGAACCCAGTGACTGGGACGTGACATGCCTGTTCCTGTAACCCTAAGCTCTGTGGGGCCCATCGTGATGTCTTTGTTAAATCCACTTCATCCATTGGCTGCGCGCTAGTACATAGTAGTACATGATCCAAAAAATTAAGCAAATTCAAAATTAAAAAAGCGGGCAGATTCAAAACTCTTAAGTGTGCCACATCATATAAACAGTGGCAAAGGAAACTGTTGTAACCTTCTTAGGACCACCATGATATTTGTATGCTATCCAATCCAGTCATGAGGTGGTTCCTCTGAGATGAAGGGAAAACACAAATATCAACCTCATCAAAAACTTCTGCGCACCCCTCACTCCAAAGAAGGCTCCAATGGCTGGCGTTCAATCCTCACTATTCTTGTGGTGTGGCACACTTGAAGATTCGGGATATGAGTTTGGCCAAAGATTGGGAATGATGTGGGTGATCAGAAGATCAACATAATTCACAGCGTGATCCAACCTTGATCATCCAAATTTATTAGATGAAAATGTGTGTGGGTAACAAATCCACACCTTTAGATGGGTATGAGCGAGTGTACAACTGGAGTAGATGGGGTCATCACCGTGATAGTTGTATGTTAAAAAAAACCTTCGTGGATTATCAAATCTCATTCTAGGCATAAATGGAAAATCTCATTAGAATGCGGATACGGCTCAAGATCCTTTTGCAAAAAGTGGACTTCACAGTTGGAGCATCCTTTTTCTGAAGAAGAAATTGAATTAGCTATCTTTGTTTTGGGTCATGATAAAACCCCCGGGATCCTACGGATTCCCTCTTGCCTTTTTTTTTTTTTTTTTTTTTTTTTTTCTTCAGGTTTTTTGGAAAGTGGTTTAAAAAGATGTGGTTGTTCGTCAAGGGATTCTCGGATCAATAAATTCTCTCTCATCAACTCAGCCCATCATTTATTGCCCTCACCCCTAAGGTTGACGGTACAGAAGGATTAAAAGATTTTCGACCGATTGCCCTTATTGATAGTCCGTAGAAAATTTTGGCTAAGATGCTTGCCATGAGGTTTAGAAATGTGTTGAGTAACATTATTTCCCCTAATCAAAGGGCCTTTGTATTGATTCTTGGTTTAAGGATAAAAAGTTGGGGGTGATGTGTAGGATTGATGTGAAAAAGGCCCACGACCATGTTGTCTGGAATTTTTTGGATTACATGATGGGCAGAGTGGGATGAGGTCCTACGTGGAGGAGGTGGAGAAAGCTTTACATTAGTTACCCTCCTTCTCGGTTCTTGTGCATGGATCCCCAAAAGGCTTCTTTAAGCCGTATAGGGGTCTTTGTCAGAGTGATCCTCTATACCTATATCTTTTTCTTATGTTTGCAGAAGCTTTCATTTGCATCCTTGCCAAGAGTCAAGATTCGGGTTTGATTTCCAGATTTAGAGTGGCCGCCTTGGCTGATTGAGTGTCACATCTCTAGTTTGCCGACAATGCCATCATATTTTGCGATGTGGTCCCAGAAATGGTTGAAGATCTTTGGAAGGAGGTTATGTGTTTTGAAGCAGTCTTGGGATTGAAAATCAATGTGGCTAAGAGCAAAATGTTGGGGATCCATTTGCCCAAGGAAGAGTTGTTAGTCTAATGGGGGCCTTTTGAGTGTAAGGCCAGTTCCTTCCCTTCCACATATCTGAGTCTTCATTGTGTATAGGGAAGCCAACAAACATTTGTAGGATAGGGTTATAGAGAGAATAAAAGGTAAGCTATCCAAATGGAAAAGCAGAAGCCTTTCTTTAGGGGTGGATTAATTCTCATCAAAGTGGCTTTCTCCAACATGCCGCTTTACTTCATGTCGCTTTTTAAATGTCGTCAAGCAGTATGTGCAAGATTAGATAAGCTGAGGAGGGATATTCTATGTAGGGGGAATGTAGATGGTTCCAAGTTTCATCTTATTAGCTGGGAGGAGGCATGCAAGCTCATCCCCCAGGGAGGTGCTGGTCTTCTGGATCTTCATATTGTGAATGTTACTCTATTGGGTAAGTGGTTTTGGCACATTGGAGTGGAACAAGATGGGATTTAGCAGGGGATCATTGCCTCAAAATATGGTCTGTAGGAGGGAAGGTGGGAAACCAAGATGTCCTCAAGGTATAGAGCATCCCATGTTTGGAGGGTGGTTATGAACATTAGGGAAGGCTTTCCTAAAGGCATCTCCTTTGTTTTGGGAGACGGGTCTATAATCAAAATTTGGGAAGATTTATGGTGTGGGGAATCTCCTCTTCATTTGGACTTCCTGAACTTAGCACACGTGGCATTGGGAGTGGGTTTACGTGTGATCGATTGCTGCTCTCGGGGGGACTCCTAGGTGTGTTGGGTCCTGAGATGTAGAAGGAACCTTTCAGATGTTGAGACAGACAAACTCTTTGGCCTTTTGGGCTGTTTCCTGATGTTCACCCTTCTTCTGAGGAAGATTCTTGGGTTTGGAGGGCGCATTCTTCGGGCAAGTTCTTTGTCAAGTCTTTCTATGGTTGCTTTGGCCTCCCTAAGACCCGTCATGTGATGGTTATGTGTATCAGTTTTGGTTTTATGGAGTGCCATCGAAAGTGGCTGTCTTCACGTGGCTAGTGGGCTGGAAAAGAGTGTTAACAATAGACAATCTTAAAAAAAGAGCCATTGTCATCTTGAATATGTGTTGCTTGTGCTATCATGACGGGGAGTCTAGTGAGCATCTCTTTGTATATTGTCCATTTGCTAGGACCATGTGCTATCTGATTTGGAAGTGTAGTGGGTCATGTCGTGGTCGGTTCAAGATCTTTTGTAGGCTTGGCATAGAGGTTATAGTGGGTAGTGTGGGAGGGATAGGTAGATGATGGTTGTGTCAGCTGTGTGGTGGGCCTTATGGGGTGAAAAGAACAGAAGGCTTTTCCAGAATTCCTCGAGATCTCTCGAGGCATTTGTCGACTCAATCTTTTTGTCAGTTTTGGAATGGATTGTCTATTGTGTTAACCATTAATTGTTGGGTGCCTGTTGGGTGGGATCTTTTTTCTTTTTTCCTTGTATTCTTTTCATGCGTCACTTCGGCTAGTAGGCCTTTAATAAATTTCCATTAATAAAAAAAAGTATGCCTAAGCGAGCTGCAGTGCACTTTGAGAAGATTGGACCAAATAACCAACTCTAATTTCTAGCTACCGTTAGATTCATGGGATCTTGATTTGTTTATAACCTTGCCAACACACCAAGATGTTCAAAAAAGGAAGTAGAATGACAGGTGGCGTCATGTGCATTGAGCAGACTTGAATGAGGAGTCTTGAAGATTACTGCTCAAGATTGTTTTACATAAAGTGAACTTCAAAGTACGCCTAGCTGAGCCACAATACACTCTGAGAGAAGATTGGATCATATAACCAACCTTGATTCATAGCAACCGTCGGATTCATGGGAACTTGATTTGCTTATGACTTTGTTAGTGTGCTAAGATGCTTAAAGAATGAAGCGAAATGACGTGTGGCATCATGTGCATTGAGTGGATTGTAACGAGGAGTTGTGAAGATTGATGACAGCGACGGAAATTTGCTCAATTTGAATTCATATCCAAAAGAAGAGCTAAAGAAGATAAGTATATTTATTGAGTAAGAGAATGAGAATTAACATGTTCAAAGCTATTGTCGAAGAAAGACTTAAGAAGCATCAAGCCCATGGATTGGATCTCTAGTGATAGAAAATCAAATTGGAAGCCAAAATTGCAGGACATTTGTGAAGACTTAAAATTATGGATTTTCAAAATTAAGGGAGAGTTTTTTTAGGCAGTTAGAAACTGGAAAAGTGTGATGGAGCTAATTTTGGAAATGTGTGATGGAGCTAATTTTGGAAATGGAAAAGTGAGCTCCCAAGTATGTATTTATTAGTGTTTAGTACATGTCTCCTTGTTATTTGTGTATGCTTTTATTAGTTTTTAGTATAATGTGTATGTCACATACATTTGTTAATGGGTTGCTATAGGTTACTAGAAACCTAAATTTAGTTTAGAAACTAGAGAATATTCATGTAATTGTACTTTGTATTAGGGATGCTTATCGATTGTAAAAAAGCAAGTCCATTAGTGAGAAGAAGAGAAGTATAAACGTGTAGAGAAAGGGTGGTGACATATCAAAGAGAAACTTTTTGTCTTTAGTTGAAAATATAATATTGTTATGTAAGGTCCACCACTTGGTAAATTGTGGAGCTTTGTATATCCTTTAGGTCTGTACATCTTCAAAGCCTTTTATCTCTTATTTTATATTTTACATTGATTGCATAATTATTTTTACAATTTTTCTTTTGCCGTGCATAAATCTTCAAAGCAGTTACTTTCTGATTCCAACAAATTTATGTTGGAAAATGCAAACCCAACAGGTTTTATGAGAATACCCTAGAAACTAGAAGATTTCCTACTATTGGCGCTTTTTTAACTAGTAGAGGTTTTCCAAAGAAAATTTAGGCGGTGCATTAAAACTATTTTTAGAGACAAATAGGCAACGAAAGTTGGGTACAAATGAAGTTGGATTCAAATTTGTGTGAAGTCGTCAATGTTCTCGGTCTTGGTGGGGTGGACGGATCCATGGTTTTGAATATAGGTATTGGGGGGGCGTATCGGCCTGACCCCAAACGATATGATACGAGCATCTTGTATCGGTATCGGTCCGTATCGGACTATATCGGTCGATTTTTTTAAGTCAATGAATTAAGGAAAATATCAGGGGAAAAAGAACTATAAGATATTCAAGAATCAATCATTATATATATATATATATATATATATTAGACATGCATATGATGGTTATATTGGACCATTCATTGATGACTTGTTGAAGGTCAACTAAATGGACCCTAATTGAACATTAATCAAGCATGATTTGGTGAACTAGGGCCCATTACATTGAAATACAAAAAAGGAAGATAAAAATATTAAAAAGAAAGTGAAGGTTTACCATTCTTTTCAAATTTTTTCATAATGGTCAACTTCGCTTTGATTTGTCTAATCTTATTCAAATCATTTATTTTGATCTCCAAATAGGTCTAGATCTAGCCTGAAATGAGTTTTTAAGCTTCTTTCGTAGTTTAAATGAAAAAAGAAGAGAAGACGTAAGTAAAATTTTGAAAAAAAAAATCAAAATTGGGCTTTTATGGGTGTATCAGCCTATATCGGCTCCATATCAGTGCTGATAGGGGCTGATAAAGTTTGATATGGGTCTTTTTTATTTTTTGGTATCGGGTCAATACGGTCACCTATCATGTATCATCTCGTGCCGATATGATTGTATTGGCTAATACGATACAGATATTCATATCCATGGACATATCTCCATTTATTATTTATTTATTTATTTATTTATTTTTTGCATCTAGATTCTTATGGCTGAGGGACCTATTCTCCCTACTTGTTTGTTGTGGTAGCAGAGGCTTTAAGCAAGATGCTAGGTATAGGTGTAGTTATGGGACGTATAGATGGTTTTAAGGGTAGATAAGTTAGATTTCCAAGTCAGTCATCTTCAGCATGCATATGACATTTTTGTGAGGCAGATGGGGCTAAGGTGGATATTTAATGAAGATTATTACATGCTTTGAGGTGGTTTCAAGTTTAAAGGTGAATATTAGCAAGAGCGAGTAATTGGGCATTTGTTTCTCCAAGAAGGAAGTGAGCAAGTTTGAAGATATTTTTGGTTGTCGTGGGGCATTATTTCCTTCTTCCTATCTCAGCTTTCCACTTTGCATAGGAAATTCAGTGAAGCATTTGTGGGATAAAGTCATTAAGAGGTTTGAAGGTAAGCTATCGAGTTGGAAGAGTGTGTGTCTTCCTTTGGGAGGAAGGTTGACAATGATAAACGTGACAATGTCCAACCTTCTTATTTATTTTGTCTCGTTCAGATGTTTGAAATTTGTCTTGGATTGGCTGAAGAGGCTTTGGCGGGATTTCTTATGGTAGGGAGCTATAGAGAAGCATAAGTTTCATCTTATGATATGGGATGCGGTGTGCAAACCATATGAAGGGGGAGCTAGTTTAAGGAGGTTGGAGGTCATGAAGTCCTCTCTCCTAGGAAAATGGTTATGGAGGTTTGGCTCGGAGGAGGGCTATCTATGGAGAGAGTTTGAAGTAAGGAAGTATGGGGGTTTAGGAAGCGGGTTGGTGGACAAGCGCTTCATCTCTTTATAAGGCATCATTTTTGTCGAAGTCTGTGGCTAGTTTGAGGCTGAAGTTTCTAGAGGGGGTGGGTTTTCTTTGGGAAATGGTGAGAGTATCTGATTCTAGGAGGATGCTTGGTTGGGCAAAAAATCACTGCGGAAAGTTTTTCCAAGGCCAACTAGAATTTAGTTGGAGGTGAATATCATGGTTGTACGATGTTTCTCCTTTTCAAGAGACGAGTTTATTTGGGCTCCTCGTTGTGGGAATCTGTGGATGAAGAGTTGTAAGATTTTTTTAGGCCGTTGGAGTTGCTGCCAGGATCAGTCCTTCGGTGGGAGATAGGGACGCTATGGTGTGGATCAAAGAGAAGTCCGGCTGGGTCTCTGTTAAGTCCTTATGTAGAGTAATCATTGTGTCTTCATTAGGATTTCGGGTCACACTTTTATGTGGTGTTACCATGCCCCTCCCAAGGTTGCGGCTTGCCTTGTGGGAAGAAACAAGGTGCTCACGGTTGATATTTTTTGTAAGAGGATGATGGTGCTCTCAAATGAATGTATGATGTGCATGAAAAGCGAGGAGTCTGATGATCATCTCTTCATCCAATGCTCTTTTGCCAAAGGGAGTTTGGGAAACCTTTTTTCGATTTGTTTTGGGTGTCGTGAGTAATGTTTGGTTCAATTGAGAATTCCCTTTTGGCTTGGCATGGGGGAGGTGTGGGTTAGGCAGGGATGACAGTTTGGAGACTCTCTTTGTTGGCCGGCATTTGGTTCCTTCGGAGGGAAGGAATAATCATTGTTTTAGCCTTAAAAGTTATAGGAGATGGTTCTCTTTTCCCTCTTTCTTGCTCTGATTTGTAACTCTTTCTGCTTCGACCTCGCTTAATGATATAATCATCTTCTTCTTTAAAAAGTAGTTGGTGGAAAGCCCCTATAAACAGAGGTGACATTGGGTTGTTGTTAGGAGGAGTCTAAAATGTGTAAGAGTTAGAGGTGAGGTGACTCTAGTGTGAGTCTAGCAGACTATGGTATGATGTCTTTTTAAAGTGTGGTGAGTGTTTAGTGTCTCTTAAAGTGTGCTGAGTATAGAAAGAATTGTAAATCTCTTATTTTCAATAGAAATTTGATATTCTGTGACTCACTACTAGCTATCACCAAGGCATAACAGGTTATCTCCATCAAATTGGTATTATAGCCTTCGTTCGACTTGATCCAACGATTTAAAATGGTGAATATGATCCGACCACAGATTCCGCGATAAACTAATGTCCAACTATGATAATTGAAGCATCCATATAAAAGTTCTAATTGGATCACAAGACTTGTGGGAAATCGTTCGGGAAGGCTACATCGAACCAACTACACTTAATACTGAAGCATCTTTAACTATTGCACCGCAGACTACACTAAAGGAGGAGCACACTTTCCGATTTTGAAAATTAACTCCAATTCACTTCTCATTTTCAAATTAATTCCAATAAAGCTCCCCATTCTTTTATCGAACATCCCGTGATGAATTGGTGACCATTTCCAGCTTATTCATGCTGATCATATTGATTTTGGACCGAAAAGAGCTTTAAGGTGAACCCTTTTCACTTTATCAAAGTCACCCATGCTTGTTTAAATGATTTAGTGTTTGAGATCTTTTCTAAGATCGCCTCATCCACCCTTTGGTGGATCATTAACAAAGATTTTTTTTAAAAAAAATCATTTTTCCTTGTCTCCTTTAGCACAATTCGCTGCTTAGAGATGCTTCCGCATTAGGTGAAGCTTGTTCAATGTAGCTTTCATCAACGATATCTAATAAGTCTTACGATCCGAGTAGGACCTTCATTTGGATGCCCCAATTATTGCGGTTGGACTTGATTAAATGTGGGAACTGTGGTTAGATCATTTTCGGCATTTTAGACTGTTGGATTGAGTTGAACCAAGACTTTGATACCAGTTTGATGGAGATAACTTGTTATCCTTTGATGATAGCTAGTGGAGTTGACAAAATATTAAATTTTATTTGACATATGAGATTCACAATTCTTTCCACCCTCACCACACTTTAAGAGACGCTCTATTCTACACTTACCACACTTAAAAGACATTATACTTGAGTCTTGCTGGACTCATACTAGGTCCCTAGCTCTCACATGTTTTGGAGTTACCTTAAAGACCACCTAACATCACTTATAAGAGTTTTTCTACTGACTTTTCACCATCTGTCTTTTTTTTTTTTTTTTTTTAAATTTTTTGGTTCTTCTTCTAGAAACAGTTTTATATGCATCACTTAAATTTTATTTTGAAACCTCAACCAACTAAAACATCAACTTTGGGAAATCTCATAGTTTCTAGGGTATTCTCATAAAATCCTATTGGTTTTCTGTTTTCCAACTTTTTCTTTACACTCCATCTACATACGTCATACAAAGTTTTCAAGTAAATCTTTCATTAAATGCAAATACAAGAATATTCTCCAGTTTCTAGACTAAACGTAGGTTCTAAGCAACTCATTTAACCAACCTGTGCATCATGCACTACTAAATATTAATAAATGCATGTATAGATTACAAAGAGAGACATTCTTATTCTAGATACTTTGGAGCTCACTTTCATCTTCAAAATGAACTCTAGCACACTTCCATTTTCAAGATTAATTCCAAAAAAACTCCCCATTAATTTTGAAAATCCTTTTAGTCTTCATGAATGTCTTCGTCATTTCAGCTTCCAATTCAATATTTTGTTTCTTGAGCTTCAATACAAGGGCTTGATACTTTTTAATTCTTTCTTCAAATGTAGCTTTGAACATTTCCTTTGTCATTATTAATTTCTTAATTTCTTGCTAGAGAAATATACTTATATTCTTTTGGAGATTAATTTAAATCGAACATACTCCCATTAGCATCATCAATCTCCACGACTCCTCATTGCAATCCGATCAATGCACATAATGTTGCATGCTGTCTGGCTTCCTTCTTTCTTCATTTCAACCATGAAAGAAGCTTAGAAACTAATTTTAAACTAGATGTAGGCATATTTTGATGATTAAAACACAAATTTTGAGTAGGATTCAATGAAATAAAGTGTAGTGGACCATTTTGAAAAAATCAGAAGGAATAAACCGTAACTTTCGTGCTAGGACTGTATCATCCTATCCTCTCGGCAATACACCGGCCAAATCTCGCTCAAATCTGTTGATGATCCCTGAAATAAGGCTAGATCTAGTATAAAATTACTTTCTAAGCTTCCTCCATGATTTAAATGACAAGAAAGAAGAGGAATTTTTTTTTTGAAAGGTAAAAAAAGAACAAGAAGAAGAAGAAGAAAAATAAGAGAAAATTGAAAAAAATAAAATAAAATTGGACCTTTGTGGTCATATCATCCCATATCGGTCGTATTGGGTCCGTATTGGTGTTGATACGCACTATATCGGCTGATGCATGATACATATATATATATATATATATATATATTTCTCCTTAGGCCATTTTAATCTTGGATTGCTTATCATATTGATCCGATATGTATTTGATACAACTGTATTGGCCAATACAATATGGATATTAACTTTCCTTTGGCCTTTTTTATTTATTTTGTTTTTTTATTTTTTACCAAGGTCCATTATTTCAATTGGCCGACGCTACAAAGCTTTTAAGCTCAGATTTATTTGCACACAACATTTGTGGTGTTTTTTCATGTTTTAGAATATGACATGTTTGTATATAAGTACATTTATTCTTCTAGCCCTTGCAACCACTTTAATATATAACCTACTTATATTTTTTAACATTAAATATATGCAATGTATTGCACATGGAGTCCAAAATAAACAACATCACTTCTCCGTAAGAAGTTGATTGACGGCTACATTGGAGGCTGTGTTGTTCGTGATAACTTGGACAACATATTCTTCTCCTATTTCCATAGTTTAAATAAATGATCAGTCATATGGGAATGAGCTGATGCATTCATGGACTTCAAAACATTGTCCTAACCAATGTTTGTAGTATTGGTATCAGGTTACGTATTGCACCCTTGGGATATAGATACATATCGATTATCGCACGAGATATATCGTTTGTATCAGGTAATGTATTGCACGTTTTGGAAACATGGGAAAACATTGGGAATTTGCATCATAAAAAAAGTGCACATAATAGATTTCCTTTTTATAAGGTCTTAAGCTATGCGTCGTGTCACTGAACTGATGCAACTATATTCAAAGTGAATTCATAATAGTTATAAATATAAGAAAACATTTATGGAAACACAACCAATACATTGAAAACCAAAAGTAAATAAATTTCAAATAAAAAATATTTTTTTATTAATTTTTAATTAAAAGATGTTATTTAATTTTGAAATAAAAATACATGATCTAAGTAAATCATGCCTTATACATGTTAGATTTCATGTTTGAAGTGTAAGATTGCAACGAATTTGGAAAATTTTGAATCATCTTGAATTTTCCCCAAATCAGACCTACCCTCAAATATCAAAGTTAGAGTGTATGTGATGATCATTTTATCAAATACTTTGAAATACTATGAAATTGGACCCAATTGAGTGCTACTAGAAGTGAAATTTTGAAGGAAAACAATGTATATTTTAATATTAAAAAATTTAAATATAATTTTTTTTACCAAAATTTGACAAAAACTTCATAAATCAATAGATTTGGCCTCATATATGTTTGATTTGTTGTTTGTACTGTAAGATCACAAGCAATTTTGGAGAAATTTAGGAAATTTTGAAAATTTCCTAAATTAAGACACCTACTCTCAAATATCGAAATCGAAGATTGAAATCCTTGATTCTTCATGCAATTTTGAAGAAAAAAATGTATATTTTACTATTTAAAAAATATTTTTTTTCCAAAATTTGACGAAAACTTCATAAATCAATAGATCTAGCCTCATATGTGTTTGATTTGTTGTTTGTACCGTAAGATTGCAAGCAAATTTGGAGAAATTTAGGAAAATTTGAATTTTTCCTAAATCGAGACACCTACTCTCAAATATTGAAATCGAAGATTGAAATCCTTGACTCTTCATGCAAAACATGAAGAATCAAGGATTTCTAACATTTTCACTCTATATTTGTATGATTTAAACAAAAAGAAAAGGATTGAAATGCAAAATACCTCATTGATTGAGAATCGACCCTAAATTCAAGAAAATGTTGAATCCGGTTTGAAATGTAGGTTTTTCTCCCAAATCCTCGCAAAGGATGGACCAAAATCCACCCACAATCTGCTTAGGTAAAGAAACTTGATGGAAAAAGTGAAAAAAAAATAAATTGGTTTTTGGGGTTTTAGAGGAGAGCATTGTCGGTTCTTGTGTGGTATTGACGATATTTGTCGATATCGATAGGTATCGTCAAATAAGTAAATTTTTAAAGAGAAAATGGACGGTAACTCAATATATCGGAAACTATTGTTGATACATTACGATATATAGCACGATACTCGGGATTTTGCATTCTAGTGATACTCTAGGGATGTTTCGTATCCTTGGAGTGTGACATTGATAATTTCGTCTGATATATTAGCCGATAGTATCAATACTGCAAACATTGGTTCTAACCAGACAATTCACGGGAAAGTTAATTAGTGTGCGTCCGGATCCATCGGTCCTATTGGCCATTAGAGTACATCTATAGGTTTTCCACACCTCTTTGTTTTTGATGATGAAGTTTTTACTAAACAACATATATTTTTTAGGCAAGTCTTTCTTCATGATATGAATGGGTCTTTAGTCAATGTCCAAATCGACCTATTACTTCAACCATTATTCAGAAGCTTTTTAATTTAATCGTGTTGAAAGTAACATTAGTGAAGCATAACCATTTAGCAATGTATTGGACTCATAGTTTTCGTATCTTTATTTTTCTGACGGTTTTCAAGCGTTATTTGAGCGTGTCCTTTATCCCTTTGGTTAACTATGTCCTTTGCATGTGGTCTGCACCATCTATCTAATGGTCCCTACCCCTGAGATCTTTTGGATGTTGATGGTCTAGAGTGCCGGGTGGACATAAGGGAGGGAGGTGGAGTGATTATCCACATCAACATCAATATGTTCGTACACTTTTTGTACCAAAAACTCATCTCTAAGTACCACGTCATCATGCTAACATGTTTCTCTATGTACTCCACGATTTTCTTTCAGATCTTCGGTGTGTCATTGGGACATGCTCTTGCATTTGATCCTAGAATGTGTAAGGTGTTGCTTATGTTGTCTAATGCCACTGGCACTTACAAACCCACAAAGCTCATATACTATGTGTGACTTTTTGGTAATAGTATGGTAATTCCCGTACTTCCAAACCAGGTCATTGGACTTGGGTTTCAAAGAAGAAGATTGAGAAGAAGAAGAAGTGTGATCATATTGATGTGAATGCTATTAAATGATTTAATTTAATATACTATACTGAAAGAGAGAGAGAGAGAGAGAGAGAGAGAGAGAGAGAGAGAGAGAGAGAGAGAGAGAGAGAGAGTTAAGACTTATGGGCAAGATGAGAGTATTAGTGTGAGAGAGGGAGTAAAAGAGTTGAGACTTGAGGCAAGAGTATTAGAGTGAGAAAGGGAGTAAGAGAAATGTCATTGTGCAAATAGGGCATGGGAGTGCTTGGTTAAGACTTGAGGGCAAGATGGGAGTATTAGAGAGTGAGAGAGGGAGTAAGAGAAATGTAGTTGTGAAAATAGTTATGGGAGTGCCTAGTTAAGAGTTAAGGCCAAGATGAGAGTATTAGAGTGAGAGGGAGTAAGAGAGAGTTAAGACTTAAGGGCAAGATGAGAGTATTAGAGTGAGAGAGGAAGTAAGAGAGTTAAGACTTAAGGGTGAGATGAGAGCATTATAGTGAGAGAGGGAGTAAGAGAAATGCAGTTGTGAAAATAAGGGGAGAGAGAGAGAGAGAGAGAGAGAGAGAGAGAGAGAGAGAGAGAGAGAGAGAGAGAGGGGCGAGATGACAGTATTAGAGTGAGAGAGTAAGAGAAATGTAGTTGTGAAAATAGGGCATGGGAGTGCCTTGGAACAGTATGTGATCACACGATCACATAACCGCATAAAGATGGCTTATCGTATAACCCTCAACGGTACAAAAACCACATATGCCAGCATGGCATATGTGGTTTTCTAGTCCAGAATGGCATATGCGATTGCATATTTGATCATATTTCTGGTCCATGAAACAAAAGTTATGTTTATTTGATTATCTGACTCTCAAATTGGTGGACATTTATTGGATGGTTAACGATGAAAATATCCAAACATCCTATTTCAAAAGACTAGTAACCAGTAATTAGAGGATAAAATCATTCAAACAATCTGATTCTAAGACCATGTCTCAGAGACAGTAGGTTCCACAATTTAGTTGGTTTAATTTGAGTTAATATATGCTACATGTATAATTTCTAGGTGCCCGAGTGTCAAGTGTCATACGCTACCTAAGTATCAAATAACTCCCCCTATTTTTTTCTTGGGATTTTACCTAAAAAATTACTTCGTAATTCTGATTTACCAAATAATGCCATGGCTAATTAAAATCCCAGGGAGGTGCTTTCTGAGGGATAAAATGACCAAAATGCCCGTGATTGTTATTTTTCTTTAAAAATTGGTAAAGTCGAGAATTGTGTGACCCACATGGTATGCGTATGACATCCAACCAGAGCCCGGGTGAGAAGAAAGAAAGGTTTTCCTTTTCCCTCCCACGTGCGTGTGAAGGTGGATAATCAGATCATTATGCTTCCGATTCATAAGGAATCTCCAGATTCGATTCATCTCAGATGGGGAGATGTGTGGAGATCCAGGGAATCGGCGAGCCATATTCCCGTGCAGATGCAGGAGCTGTGGGAAGGGGCATAGGTTCTATACTCCAGCGGAACACCTTTGTAGCATGCTTTCAGATCGCTTGCGGCGATCATCAATCAAGACAGAAACCAGCTTTTTTGGGGGGTACGTGGCAGGCCTCTCCATTGCTCCCGCATCCCATCTGGTAGACGCCATCTCTTGCTTCGGCGAGAAGGTGCCGGGGGTGCCGGAGAACGTGACATGCGTCCTAGAATCAAAGTCGACTTCTCGGGCGGAGGACCCATTCTCTCATCGGGCGTCGATCGTGTAGACTTGTAGCGACCCGTTTCGCCAATTTTTGAGAATTAGTAATGATGACGTATCTCCCATTGCAGGATCTCGACGTGTGTCACTCGATTTCCCTGAAGACAATATCAGGGCCATCCAAGTGGACGAACGGGCTTCATCTCCAAGACTGACTCTCTCATCGAGATCGGGGCTGTAGAAGCGGGTCCGTATTCAACCCGAATCCGACTCTCTCCTAGCAAATGGGGCTCTCTCAGAGTATCCGACTCTGTTCCTTTAAACCCCAACCCCTAACTTAAATCAATTCCCTTGCCGCATCTGACCCGACCCAACATACCCCAAGCTACTATCCGCACCCAACCTCAACACCCCGTTTCACTTCCTTCCTTCCGTAGCCTCCCTCATTCTGTCCTGGGTGATGATTTCTCCAGAGGAGAAATATCAGGTAAGTCTGTTTTTCAAGTCCCAGAGTGCATCACCCATCCCTTCATCTCCAGTCAATTCTGCATCTCGGAACAGGGATTGGGCGGATCTGGGCCCTTTAACCTTGTTCCAGGAGGAGATTCCCAGCGACGTGATAGTTGCAGAACCTCTTCAGATGTGTGCAGAATTTCCCTATCAGCAACAGGAAGACAATACGATGTTGTCTGCTGATGGCAAAAGCAGAGAGGAAATTTTTGATGAAATCCAAAACAAGAAATGGATCAGAGATGCGGTGCATCAAGAACAGGGGAAGACCCCTCCCTCCGTCAAGGATTCCTCCCAAACAAGTTATTCGTTTCGCCAGCAATAGAGAAATCCTCAGGCTCCAACCTAGTCCTGCTTTAGCTTCTGCGTCTACTGTTAGACGCGGACGAAAGGGTGTTCGGGGCAGCTCAGTTCCTCAATGACTATTCTCTCTTGGAACGTTAGGGGGGTCGGTTCCAAGTAGAAGCGGAGCCTGATGAAGGAATCTATCAGGAGAAAGAATCCAGATGTCATGTGCCTTCAGGAAACCAAAGTCCCTTTGTTCTCAGAAAGACTTCTGGCCACGTTGTGGAGAGCTCAAGATGTGAAGTTCGTGTCCCTCGATGCAGTTGGCTCTTCAGGAGGTATTCTAATTGCTTGGAAGTCCTTCAAGTGGGACTTGCAGAACTCCTTTATGGGCACCTATTTGGCAGCAGCGGTCATACTCCAAGATAAGTTTTTCAATTTTTGTTGTCTCATTGTCTCTGTTTATGGCCCTAATGAGGACTCTTTAAAACCGAATTTTGAGGACCGACCGCCATTAGACAGTCTTTTTCAGGTCCGTGCTATTTTGTGGGAGATTTTAACGTGACCCGTTTCGCGGAGGAACACTCTCGAAAAAGGAGAGCAAGTCTCACCATGCAAGCTTCTCTGATTGGATCTAATCTCAGGAACTGGTGGATCTTCCGCTGTCAGGAGCCAAATTCACCTGGTCTAATGGGCGCAAAATTCAAATTCAGTTGAGATTAGACAGGTTTCTCCTATCCACGGATTGGATTGAGGAATTCCCAACAGTTAGTCAGATTGCTCTTCCCAGAATGACATTCGACCACTGCCCAATTCTTTTCTTGGTGGTAGATGTAAATTGGGGCCCTAAATCATTCAAATTCAACTCAACATGGCTCAGTATTGAGGGCTTCAAGCAAAAAATCGTGGAGTGGTGGTTTTCACTCTAGGTGGATGGCTTTGCTTGTCATAGGTTGATTTGTAAACTTAGACTTCTAAAGGAGAAAATCAAAGAATGGAAGGAAGAATTCCGGAAGAGAGGTCGAATCTGAAGCCTTATTCGCAGAATTGCAATAGATCGACACTAGAGCTAAAGGCGAAGTTCTCTTGATGGATGTTCTGTCTAGACGCATTCAAATCATTCAATCCATCTCGTCCAGAACTCTCGAAGATGAATTATCTTGGAAGTTGAAATCGAGGGCTAGGTGGATTTTAGAACGCGACAAGAACAAATATTTTCATAGTTTAGCCAACATGAGAGCTCGGGCAAAAACCATCCTCAGCATCACTATAGATGGAAGGCAGATTGACAATAAAGATGAGACAGCTGATATCGCGGTAGCTCACTTTAGGTCAGTTCTTTCCTCTGACGGATGGTCCAGACTTCGTTTGGACGGGATCTCTTTTCACTCTCTTCAAAGATCGGAGGCGGATTTGCTGGAGGCCCCGTTCTCGGAAGAAGAAGCAAAAGCATTATTAGATGCGATGGAAGGAGATAAATCCCCAAGGCCTGACGGCTTTCCCATGAGCTTCTTTCAAGCATTCTGGGACATTGTTCGATCAGATGTCATGAACTTCCTAAATGAATTCCATTCCAGGGGAAAGTTATTCAAGGGTATCGGTGCTTCATTCATAGCTCTTATTCCTAAAGTAGTTGGCGCAAACTCATTTTTTGAATTCAGGCCCATTAGTTTGATTGACAGTCCTTATAAAATCTTGGCCAAAATTCTGTCTACAAGATTATCGCCAGTTATGGGGAAGTTGATTTCGAAATATCAGAATGCGTTTATAGGGGGCAGGCAAATCATCGACGGTGCTTTGATAGCTAATGAAGTTCTTCACACATGTCACAAGTCGGGGAAGAAAAGCATTTTCTGTAAGCTTGACATCGAGAAGGCGTATGACCATGTGGATTGGGGGTTCTTATCCGTATGGGTTTTAGAGATAAATGGAGAAGGTGGATCAAGGCTTGTGTAGAATCGGCTCATTTTTCGGTTCTTCTAAATGGTGTTCCGAAAGGATTTTTTTCCCAGCTCGAGAGGGTTATGCCAAGGTGATCCTCTCTCCCCCTCCTCTTACTTATGATTGGTGAGGCCGTCTCAGATGCTGTTAAAGGGTCAAGGCGCTGGGATTCTTAGAGGTATTTCGATGCCAGGTGTTCCTACGCTGATATCCCATATTCAATTTGCTGATGACACTCATCATGGCTAAAGCGGATCCTGATGCCATCAACAATCTGCACACGAGTCTTAGGTGCTTTGAGGTTGTTTCAGGGTTGAGAATTAATATGGCCAAATCTAAGGTATTTGGGGTTAACATTTCGGATCTGGAGCTAACCGCATATGCTGAATCCTTTGGCTGTTCATCTGCTCTATTCCCGACGTTGTTTGTTGGGCTTCCACTTGCAATTGGCTCCCCTCCAAAATCTATGTGGGATAAGGTAGTGGAGAAGTTTCAAAAGATGCTGACAAGATGGAAATGCAAATACTTGTCCATGGGGGGCAGGCTCACTCTTATTAAAGCTGCCTTATCTAACATCATTTATTTCATGTCCCTATTCAGATGTCCATCCTCAGTCTTGGGTCGTATTGACAAGCTGAGAAGAGACTTTTTGTGGTGCGGCAAGGAAAATCAGAAGAAACTTCACCCGTTGGACCGAAAGAAGTTTGTATTCATTTCCAGGAAGGAGGCGCGAACATAAAGAATTTGAAGGTTATGAACCGTGCCCTCTTAGGTAAGTGGTCTTGGAGGTTGGGATCGGAGTCGAAAGCCTTATGGAGCAATGTAGTCAAAGGCAAATACAGGTCTTCCCTGGGAGGCTGGTGGACCAAAGATTCTTCAGCCTATAGAGCTTCTCACATTTGGAGAGGAATCCTTCGCTCCAAGAAAGCAGTAGTTGATAACATTGGTTTTGAACTAGGGAACAGATTTGCGATTTGTTTCTGGGAAGATCACTGGCTGGGGGAGATGATATTGAAGAGCAGATTCCCAAATATTTACCGTCTTGCCATAGTGAAAGATAGCCCGGTTACTAGCTTCTATACTCAATCCAATTCAGGCATAGTTTGGGACGTTATCTGCTCCAGAAATCTTCATGATTGGGAGGTTAGCGAATACGTTGAGCTGCTCGTCTGTCTATCATTTGGTTGGCTGGCGGCTAAGAATCGGATTTTAACCATAGACAATTTGAAGAAGAAAGGCATGCAGTTAGTCAGCATCTGCCTCTGCTGCATGGACAGTGAGGAATCTGTTGACCACCTGTTGGTTGATTGCCCTTTCATCTCCCAGATTCAGCCGGATTTCTTTAATAGATTTAATGTTAGCAGGTGCATTACGGACTCCGCTTCCTCTATGCTAGCATACTGGCACAGTTTCAAGTTGGGTAAAATCAGATCCTAGGTGTGGAGAATGGCGATCCTCACTATCTGGTGGGTGGTTTGGAAGGAGAGAAATGACAGATGCTTCAACAACATTCAGTCTTCGGTGCAAATTGTGGGATCATTTGCAAAAAAATTATTAATTGCAGGGGCGTTTAATGTTTCTGGTCTTAGGGATTTTAACTTTTTGTTCTTAGGCTCGTAGCCTTGGTTCTGCTATATCAGTAGTCCTCTTTTGTTTTCTCATTTTGCTTTTTAATATAATTCCGTTGCTTCTTTTAAAAAAAAAAACAAATGCAACCCATATTGTAATTAGATGAACCAAAAAATCTGGACAATCCAATCAATAGGTGGGCCACTCAAAAAAAAAGTACACCCAAAATATTCAAATTCACGTTTAACCCATTTGATGATTTGATAGGCCACTTTTTTGTTCGTTTGATCATCAAGGTGGAGCACACATGTTGGATGGGTTGGATGTTATATACATGCCACATTGGGCCCCAAAATTATCAACTTTACCACTTTTTTAAAGAAAAATAACAATTGAGGGCATTTTGGAAGCACTTCCTAGTATTTCGATTGCTCGAGACACTAGCAAAATCACAATTGAGAAGGAATTTTGAGGTAAGAATCCCCCCCCCCCCCCCCCACTTCCTCTCTTCATGGGCATCACATTTGCCTTACCCCTAGTTTAGTTTCTCTAAGGCAGATTAGCATCCTTATTTTGTTTACAATACAATGAACACATGCACACAAACTCAGGGTTTTGTTAGGGTAAGGCGGCCCCGCACAACAAGATGGTGGGGGGCCAGTGTCCACCTCTAGAGTGCATATTTAGATTGATTTGAACCGTTCATGTTCTCATTACTAATGTATGGAAGCTATGATCTTATAATCATGCTTCATTGATGATCATGACCTTTGAATTGTGGATTTCAATGAGCCATTAAAATACTCATGTTCATATGCAATCACTTGTTCAATAAATGTTTCTTACTAAAGCCTAGGCAGCATAGAATCTAGACCACAAATGATTCATATCATAATTTAAGATGCACTTTGGGGGTGGAATTGGCCTTATTCTATATTGTGGAATAGGGGCAACATACCCTATCAAAACCCATGAAGTTATCCATGTCTTAGAAGTGCGGGAAATATGGGATTTTAGCTCGGGAAATAGGAGATTTTAGCTCATGCGCCTTTTCCCCCTTCCTTTTTTAGATATATGAATTCCGTCTCATGGATTGAGTGGAGGCAAATACAATTATTTTTTTATTTTTTTATTTTTTTTTGAATTTTCCTCTGAATCACATACGAGTTTGATGTTTTCTAGTTTTTTTACCCTCGAATGTTTTGATTGCATTGTGTTAGCAAGCTTGTTTGGCATTGCATGCTCCAAACTTTAACTATTTGCAAATTCTCCCTTTCTGAGAAAGTTGTTAGGCAAAAGTGCAATGTTGGGTATAATTGTGTGTAATGCAAGCGGTGTTTGGTAAACAGTGATTCCTTGCTATTCTTTGCAGCCAACTACTTGAGCATGTCCTTTCTGCTTTTAATCTGTTGTGGGGTTCATGTATACTGTGTTTTCAGTATCTTGCAATATCACCGATATATCCCATGAAATATTTATTATCCCAGCTAGGTGATATGAAACCCAACTTTAATTTCCATTTTACATGGTAGCGTGCATGATATCGCAATATACCATGGATGCACAATATTGTGCAATATATCCCTTTATAAATTCTTAATGTATTGTGCGATATTCGATACCGAGTGCGATATTGAAAAGAATAAAAGGAAACCAGCCCTTTTTTTTTTGAAAAATTCGCAAAAATTGATTTCAATCCATTTATAAGGTGATTTCAATCAGTCCACTCTAGTTTGTTGGAAGAAAATCTTCAAAATTTCTCCGAAATTGTGATCGGAAGCTTCTTGGGGTTGAATTCTAAAAGGTGTGTATTTTTTTAGATAAGTTTTTTTTTTTTTTTTTTCCCGTCTTTATATATTGTAAATAGTGGTCAAATGGTAAGAAATCTATGATTCTTCATGTTTTGCATGAAAAATGATGGATTTTGAGTTTTGATTTTGGGATTTGGGGGAGATGGACTGAGTTGTAGAAAAATGGGGAGTAATTGATATTTTTTCAAAAATTCCCAAATCGGTTGCAGTCTCAATGTCCAAACATAAATATAATTTGATCTACACATTCTTGGCAATTTGTGAATTTTTGATTAAAAAATAATTTTAATTAAAAATAATTTAAAATGTTATATATATATATATATATATATATATATATATATATATATATATATATATATATATATATATATTGAAATCCATAGTTATATTTCTAGTTTTTTACTTCTTCTTTTGCTTTTGAATGTAATGTTTGTGTTTCCATACACGTCTTATATTTATAAATTTTATGAATTGATGTTGAATATAGTTACACCAGTTTAGTTAGATAGGGCAAATTATGACCTTATACAAAGAAAAGTTGTTATGTGCACCTGTTTTTTTTTCTTTTTTTTAATGTGATTTTTTATATTATTTCTAAGTGTGTATTGGTGTCTTTTTAACAATCCTTGGAAGTTTCATTGAAAAATTTGGCTAATTTTTCAATGTTTTCCTATGTTTCCCAACAGCAAGGTATATTATGCAATACAAGTATACAACCGATATATCTTGTGTGATAACCGATATGTATTCATATCCCAAGGGTGTGATACATTACACGATAACGATATGGAAAACATTGCATGTATGTGCTTTGGTGCCAATTCGATTGTGCGTGCACGCATGTGCACCTTGGGCCAATAGTATGATTGGAACTACCCCACCATGCGACAGATCCTCTTTTGCTTGCTTGCTTGCCTTTTGTGGGGTGTGTATTATTTTGGATGGGGTTAGTATTTGGTGGATAGTATTGGTTATGTGATTGTTGTCAATATGAGTCTTTTCGAAGGCTAATCTAGAGCCCGAGTAAAAAAGAGAGAGGTTAAGGTACGATGGGCAGCCAATCTTGATTCAAAAACATTTTTTTTGGGGCCAATCTACCATTTTAAAAGCTTACTCCGAATTTCAACTAAAAAGGTTAACATGATGATAATGTTCCATATTTCTTAAAACCATCCAAGTACAATTTTTCTGACCGATTTGAGTGTGTTTGTGGATCATGAGCCTGGGAGCATAGATGTCATTGTCTTTGTACATGTTCGCAATATTGGACGATATGGTACATGCCTGACTTTAGACGCTATGAAACGATCATCCTTGACATGGTGCTAAATTGGTCCAATTTCACACAAATGCCGATAGTACTCATGTGCATCATCTAATTCACAATGACACATAAATGGTTTTGGATATCAGTTTTGGTGTGTGACTCACTCAAAGACCAAAACTGATACAATTCACCCTGATTCAATCTGGTTTCATGCGACCCACCAACTGTTTCGTTTCATTCTTGACTGAGAGAGCATCTTGATCAACTTGACCCAGTAGAAAAATAACTAAAAAGAGACCCGATGAAGGGAGAGAAGAAAGAAAGGGGAGAAGAGGAGAGACGGCTAGGGCAATCGTGTAATGTGTTGCTTGGTCTAATGACCACACAAGTGTGTGTGTGTGTTTCAAAGGAAATGTTACAGTACTCCGCTGGGGTACATAACAAACATACACACGCACACCCACAATTATGTATACTTCTACACTCCCCCTCAAGTTGGAGCATGTATATTGATCATGCCTAGCTTGGAATACGTATAAAGAAAATGAAGATAATGAGCGCGGATCATTGCTCCCCCTCAAACACAACATGGACATAAACTGTAGGTTGCACATTCTTCATTGGTTGAATCTTCTCTTCAAGTACATGGCCATAATTGAACTCGACAAACATCGAGTTACAAACTTGTCATCCACATGCAAATTCTCTCACAACCAAGTGCAACTTCAACAAGAACTGAGTGTGCATCATGTGCAACACTCAAGGGAACACACAATATCATGTGGTGACTTGTGTGCATCACGTGCAACACAAAGTGACGTTGAATCACATGCAACTACACTCACAACAAACAATAGGGCCTGGTAAAGGAAGAGAAGAAGAATTGAGAAGGAAAGATCCACCATTTCTATGAAAACTCTCATGTAAAGTTGAGTGGAGCATAATGTTCAACACCTTGTGTGCATCGAACCTTCTAAGAACTGTGACGAGAAAATCAACATCATAATCACCATCCACAGGATTTTATACGGTATTTTACAGCCCCACAACATATCATGAAGAACAAAAGAAAATCCAGCAACAAAATCCACAAAATAAGAGCCTACGACACCCATCTCTCACAAAAGACGTTGTAGTACCCCCAAACCTGGATGAAACTTCATGAATCTTGTTCCTGGTGATTGCTCTAGATCAATCACACCTACCCCTTGGAGAAAATCTACTCAAAACTCCTTCAGAAAAGCATCACAACAGGATCAAAATATGGATTTTCTGATTTTTTCTTCATTTTTGCTGAAACACCATGAAAAACACCTCCAAAAAAATGCAGAAAAATCATCGTTATTCCTCTAAAATCCCAATCTACCAAATCACAAACTTCTGCTTTAAAAAGACTTCATGGTCGTACACTTCTGACGTCATCCATGTGTACGTATGACATCTGCAGTGGGCTCCACTACCGCAGGTTGCAGTCAGGTCCTGGATCAGACGCTCTGATACCAAGTAGAAAAATGACTAATAGGAGACATGGTGAGGAGAGAAGAAAGAAAGGGGAGGAGGAGAGACGGCTAGGGCAACTGTGTAATGTGTTGCTTGGTCTAAAGACCAACACACACACAAATTAGTTCTGAAGGAAATGTTATTGTGCTTTGCTGGGGTACATAACATATACATGCACACACACAATTACATATACTTTTACAGACCCGGTATTGGATGATACTTGGAACCATATTATGTATTGTTTCATCATTGTCTGGTACATGTTCCATTACATGATTTTAAATCATGCATGATTATGTAACATCAATCCTCTTGTTATGGTGCTTCGCTGGGGTACATAACATATACATGCACACACACAATTACATATACTTCTACAGACCCGGTATTGGATGATACTTGGAACCATATTATGTATTGTTTTATCATTGTCTGGTACATGTTCCATTACATGATTTTAAATCATGCATGATTATGAAACATCAATCCTCTTGTTGAAGACGTAGCAGCATATATGCATGCATGCCAATTCATATCTTTACCAGTATATAAGCGGCGTGGATGTTGCATTAGAAAGTTTTGAATAGTTCAATTTCAATTTGTAGGTCCCCAAATCTCCAAGTGCTTTCAATTAAGAGCTGCCCAAATGTAACTGATACGTCCATCGCTAAGATCGCATCCAGGTGCTGCATGCTTAGGGAGCTGGATATCAGCTACTGCTATGAAATTTCCTACAAATCACTGGAGCTTATTGGACGTGGGTGCCCAAACCTGAAATTTCTAAAACGAAACCTGATGAATTGGTTAGACCCCTCGCAGCACTCAGGAATTGTTCCTAGTGCGTATCTAAATGCCCTTCCTCAAGATGGTGACAGGGAGGCCTCTGTAATTGCAGAACATATGTGCAATCTGGAGCACCTTGAACTAAAGTTCTCCAAGATGTCAGACAAAGGCCTTGCACTCATTTCAGATGGATGCGGAAGCTTGGAGCACTTGGATCTGTTTGGCTGTGCAAACTTGAGGAACCAGGCCATGGAACATGCTTTTGCTAAGCTGAAGAATCTGAAGAAGCTTGTGAGACCCAATGTCTTTATCCCAAGGTCCAGCTTCAATGCAGAGAGGTATGGCCATTGGAGGTTGTACGACGAGCGCTTCCAGACGGGTGCTTTCTTCCAGATTTGATGAGATGGAGCAGGTACTGAAGTTTATACCAACTTAAATTGTATTATGCAGTGTTTGGATGCTCAATTGAATTGAATTGGGATAATTCAATTCGATAAAGTGGAAATGAACAAAGTGGGGCTATCCCTATTCCATTCATAATGAGGGATTATAACCCCCAAAGCAGTTCTGATTTTTTCAAGCCCAACTTGAAACACATGGAATTGCAGTTGGGTATTGGTCTTTATAAGGAATTAAAATGACCCTACCTCAACTTTGGCTAACTTCTTTATTTTAGGGTAAGTTTAGAAGTATGTTGGGGATTGTAAGTGGGCAGAAGCTTTTCTGCAAATCTTTATATCGCTTTTTTTCCACTTTTCAAGCAACCAATTAAAACAAGGAAAATGTTATTTTGGGGCAAAAAGGCAGAAACCTGCCACTCCAAATGCTCATTAACTTCAAAAATGAAGAATATGTCACCGATATATTAAAACGAATCCCGACTTGCGGTACTTCCAAGCACACCCTTAATTGAATTATTTCAGTTTGGTTCAACCATGCATCCAAGGGAACCTTTAAATAGCTTTGTTACTACAGTTAGAGATTTTAGTGTGGGGTGCTATACTATAGTGTCACTTTGTTGCCTTAATGTATTGAACGGTATGATTCCTTGTAACCTTGAATCCTTGTTTGATATTACAACTGAGGCCTATATAAGGTAGCAATTTGTCTAGTGCAATTAGGTTTTCTAGATCCTTTGGATTCCATTAGCAACAAGGATTCAAAATATCTCACATTGATCAACGAAACTAAAATTCAGCGACTAAAAGAGAGAAAGATGATTCTTTGGCATCCTTCTTTCATGTAAATGGAATGAATTGAACAGAGATGGAGTTTGATTGTTGCCCAACAGTATGCATGTTCTGTGATTTTGGTCTTCTTCCATATTTGCTATCCCACCAATGCCCCTCTCTCCAAATTCACCAGTGTCCGCCAGTGTTGTCAAGGTGAACCGTCGAGGTGACCGAAACTTGACCTACTGTCTTTGTTTGCCTTTGCTTATATAGGCCTATGTAAGGATGAATGAAAATAGAGAAAAACCGTGGTACTCTGCAGGGTGTGATGAATGATACCAGTCACTTATAAATTGGGGAACATGGCATTTAAGTAATAGAAATTAAACTGTCCAAATTACATGTCCCATTTTAGATGTATCATAACAAAAAACTGCATTTATTTGATTATCTGACGTCGGATTGGTGGACATTTATTGGAAAATTGAAAAAATCGAAAGGACTTATTTCAACAAACAAGTGTCCACGAATAAACTGTTCACTCAGGCCATGGTTAGGATTTTTGATTATGTATATAAACTCAAATAAATGAGACAGTCATCCTCTTATCTCCAATGGGAAACTATAATTAGGGTTGTCAATGACTACCTGTGTTGCAGATACCTTAAGTACCCAATCCGATTTAATTAGATCGAAGTTTAAATTTCAGGCCCATTTGGTTCGGATTTGAATTCAATTTTTCAGATCTTATTAGGAATTGGAATTGGGCCCAGATAAAATAGGATTTCTTGGTTCTATTACTTTATTTAAGTATATTTTTATTTGAAATTCCTACGAAAGGCATGTCTGAGGAGGAACTAGCTCTTGACCTATTCATGCAATTTGGAATCATAGTTCATGCTTGAAACTGGACCCGATAGGAAAATCTGAATCTAATAGTATTTGGATATATTACCCTTCTATACAGTGCATACATCCTAGTTAGCAATGGGAAATGTTCATGTATAATTCAGTTTTGATCCTTAAGAAGTGGTAAGAGTTTCAGTCAAAGAAATGAAAATGCTACAAAATTGAAGAATGTAATTTCAAGTTTAGTACGGTTTATGCTAAAAAAGACTGAAAGTATATAGCAGCTGCAGCTGCGAGCAAAGCTCTGAAATTCCTTGACTCGCCGAATCAACTCGGTGAGGTTTCAAGTCTGAGTCTTTAGGAAACTCGGTTCTAGCAATGACTTGGCCTTGACTTGGTAAGGCTCATTGAGTTGACTCAATAAATCGGTTGACTCATGGAAACTCAGGCCGAGTTAGTCCCCCTATGAAGCCATTTTTTTAATAAGAAAAGCTTCTATGAATTATGCTTGTGAGAATTGAAACCAGGACCTCTGTTTATCACATGCTCTCCATCAGCAAGCTAAGCATGATTTTGTGCTTTATTATTATTATTATTATTATTTTTAATTTTTATGCAATGATTTTTAAATATTCCTTACTATTCCTTGAAGTTTTAATTTATATTTATTAATTATCGAGTTGAGACTCCAATGAATATCGATTCGAGTTTTTAGGGTTTTTTTTTTTTTAAAAAAAAAAAAACACTATGCGAGTAGCAGTAGTGATTCGTGTGTGTGTTGCATATAATATAAATAAAGATCCAAATAAAAGCTTCAGTTAGAATGTCAATATGCGTAAGTTAATGCATGTAAGTAATGAAATGACAGTTAATATTATTTTGTTTATGTCAAGTCCTGTTCAAAATAATCTCTATCAAATCAATCGACATTGCCAAATCAATATCTTTAAGTGGGCCCCACAGTTTATGATGTACAGCTCATCCAGCGGGTGCACCCCTTCATGATGATTAGACGCTGTGGAAATTAGGCAGATCCAATCATAGGGTAGGACATCATAGGAAAGAATGTACACCCACAAAACCCTCTGAATTCATTTGTGGCCTTCCTGATGGTTGGATTGGCCCAAGTTTTGGGTCATTCGTTTATCTTGGTTGGGCACATCTGTTGGATGGGTTGGATGTCATACATACATCAACGGGGGCCTTGTCGTGCCTTACACTACTTCTGCAAAAGAAAAATGGACAAAGGGGATTTTGGTCACTTAACCTTACAAATAAAGGGTTGTCCTGCACCTGAGGCCATCTAAATCTGTTGTTCCACGGGTAGTCCCAAACGCATCCCACGACACAGGGCCTTTGCATGCGGAGACATACCAACATGGCATGTGTTTTGAGACATCCAAGCCACATATCAGGTGGGATAGACTATTTAGATCATTTAGATGAGAACTCAGGCCAGTCCATTATTAAATGGGTCAAACGTAAAAGATACTTGTTTGGCAGCTTTGATTTGGAATACAATGGAATCCAAATGACAATTCCACGGGAATCGAATCCTGTGAAATTCATAATTATATTTATCTGAATTATGTCATATATTTACATAATAATGAATTTGATAAGGGCCATTTGGATGAGAATGAATGGAGATAAATTGATAGAATTGGGAGTGAATTGAGGGACAATATTTGAGGTGTGTTTAGATGAAAGTAAATGCATGTAAATGAAATGAAATGAGAATAAATGTGCATATAAATTAAATCCTCTCCACCACCCGTTAGGATTTGGAAGTAGACAGGGTGAAATGCCTTCTTGAGCTCCTTCGGAGAATTACATATATAAACAAAGGTGCTGCTATGCAAATGTCTACCACACATCACACTAATGAGCTCCTTTGGAGAGTTACGTGTAAACAAAGGTGCTGCTATGCAAATGCCTACCACACACATATCACACTAATGATACTACGAAACAATTCATTGATCAACAACATCATCAAAATCACACTAAAAGAATGATTCAAACCGTCCAAAGGATGAAAAACATCAGCAAGTTGTTTGTGATCCTTACATTTGTGGCTTACTCAAGGTTCGAAATTTCTTCATTTTTTTACTCAAGTTTATATTTTAATTGGCTTCAATTATTCTATTAAATATTGTGTATGTATACTAAGTTGGGATATTAAATCTGATTCGAGATATCACATGTATTCCCGAATGCATTCTAATTCTTCCCATTTACTTCCATATAAACGGAATATTTGAATTTCAAATGCATTTAATTTACTCCATCCCAACACAATTGTATAAGCTATTTACTCCCAATTCATTTACCTTCAATTCCATTTCCCATTTATCTCCATTTACAAACTCTTAAGTAAATCATTTAGGAGATTCAGGTGAGCCACAAAAGTGGACCCATTAATTTGGAATAGTATAGTTTTTAGGATGTCCATTCATCCACGTGGGCTCCACCATTGGAATGGATTGGATGGTATATGCAAAACATGGTTGCCCCACATGATGTGAGAAGGTTTTAATTGGGGGCGTACTCATCCCACTTGTTCATTGTGGTGCGGCCCACCTGACTTTTTTTATGGACTGATATTTGGGCACCAAGGATAGCATGACGAATGAATGGAACAAAACATCAAGGTGGGCCACACATTCAGAGCAGATGAGAGGAGAGAGAGAGAGAGAGAGAGAGAGAGAGAGAGAGAGAGAGCCTCTGGCAACTTCTAGGTTTCTAGCTTCGGGAAGCTACGCAGGAAAAGATAAAAACAAGTTGGAGCAGGTAGAAAAGCTGTGGATTCAGGTGAAGGGAAGAGAAAGATGTCGAAAAGGAGTGCAGATATTCTTTTTAAAGGAAAGATCCTCCAATAATGGCAAAATTCCTGAAAATCGACGTAGAAATCAACATTTTACCAAATAATGCCTCGACGACTTGAAATCACATGGAGGTGCTTTTGGAGAGTGGAAATAGCAAAAATGCCCTCGTCTAACTTTTTTTCTTTAAGAGTTAGTCAAAGTGGAGGCTTGGGGGGCCCACATGGTATAGGTGAAACATCCAACCAGTCCAATATATGGAACCTGCCATGTTGGTCACAAACAAATAAGTAGCCTGATCAAATCATCAAATGAGCTGCCATTGAATTTGGATGTTCTGAGTGGTGTATAATATTTTTTATGGATTGGCCCACTTTATAATTGGATAATAATTTTGGTTCATCTAATGATAATGTTGGTTTGCAACTGCTTACAGTTGGATGTTAGACACAAACTACATGGCCCAAAAAAAAAAAAAAAACACACACACACACACACACATTAACCATTGGAGAGGATTTCAAAAGGCTATCTTTTTTAGGATTTCAAATGCACTCATTCTAATTATCTCTAATTCCAATTGGCCAAACCTTTTAATTCTCCAATTCAAAGCTCCCAAACAACCCCTTGGAAGAACTCGCAACTATTGTCAAACACCATTCTTTCGTGCCTTTATGGCTCATCTGATGACTAGACCAGCCTGTATTTTTGGGCCACAGCATGTACATTGCGGACTCACGAGATAAACGGCCCAGATCTTGTACACATATTCCACTTTAGCATGTTGATGGGAAATGTTCAAATACAAATTTCTATCTTATAAAATCATTCTATTATTGTAATTTTCGGATCCTAGCTACAGTACTTAACGGACCCTGGATTGAGTCAGTTCTCATACCTGTTGGAAAATTTAGCTGGGATCGGGTCCCACCCAGTGAAAATGCTTATATGTCATCCAACCCGTTCATTCTCTGCGCCCCACCTGGATGAAAGGACCAATCAAAATTCAGGTGGGTCCCACCCAAATTTTATTTTAATGCCTCTTTATTTTTTGGTAAAACGAGAATTCGCAGTTCCGTGGAAAAGCTAGGAAATGTAAATTGCTTTTGGAAGGATTTTTGTTTTTAACTCTTCAAACGGTGGAAAAGTAGTCTTTCGAGGGGGGACTCATTTCATTTTCGGAATTTTTAACATTTCTAAACAATGCCATAAAAACTAGAATTGAAAATTAGTTAAAACTTCGTAATCAAAGTATAGAAATGGCTCTACTACCCCACATCAAATCATTCAAATCATGGGTCTCATATTTGAAGCATGATCCTTTTCTTTATTAATTTCTTGTGAGCCGACGACCCACGTATCAAATATTGATAAGAACAGATACTACACGATCTTGGCGAAAAGGCCAAGAAAAGTAAAGCTAGAAGCATGATCCTAGTGGCCCTTGGAAATTTGGAATGAAAACTGTCAATGCGCCATCTTCAGCAAACGGGATGTCCGTCGATCGAGGTCAGGGCATAGGATCATCCAATCAATCTCTATGGTGAGGTCCTTGGAGAGTTTTGATTAGGGTACTTGTACACCATGATAGAAACGTGCCACATGATCAACGGTTCCAATCATCATAAGATAGTGGTGTGGTGAAGATGAGTTGTGGGTGAATCCTCCGCCTTCGGACTTAACTTCAACTTGACTTCAATAAATTATCTTTTATTGACTTGAAAATCATTGGAAAACTAAACGGATTAAACTGTGAGCGTACTTGGCACATGTCGAAGACAACCAATGGACCCAATCGGCTAACACTAAATCCAACAGTGATTCAGTCACGACTGAACATCCGAATTCTAAAACTCCTGAAACTCTCTTTATAACTTAACCGATATGGAAAAAAGGATAAAATAAATCCTCTCTACCCATTGATCACTCTTTGTATCACTTAGTCTTTCTGAATAGCTTGGTGTTGAGGCATGAGAGGTCATATATTCAAAATCGAGAAAAGTACAGTTGTCCTTGTATACAAAATGGACATGGTATTATTAGAAGCAAATTCTGACCGATCAGAATGATTTATGATTCATTGAAAAGGGGGTCAAATGATCTTCCTAACAAACTTAAGTTTCCCCTAATCTAAGTTATGATGAGGAAGATTCGACCCGTTTATCAAAATCATCTATTGTCAAGCGACTAAAATTGAAAAACTTTGGCCGCACTTTAAACTAGTCAAATGGAATCTGATTGAAATGATTTTAGTTGTAATGAAAAGCTTATCAGGTGACGTTTCTAATGATCCTAATATCATCAAAAGCAGACCATTTGTCAACTTGCAAACAATCGATTTCATTATCAGACGAACGTATTTTTGATACGTCAAACAAGGTCCGATTGAAGTGATTATATCTTGTTAGAAAGTTTATCTGATTATCTTTCTAACAATATAAGGATTACCAAAAAATGAAAAAATAACAGAGAATATATAAGCATTTAAACATTTGGTAGAAAAAAATAAAAAACAATAATTATGTTTATATCTATACGTAATATAATAATAATAATAATAATAATAATAATAACAACAATATTTTTATATGCACTGAAGGCGGAGTGCCCACAACAATGCCCGATGCAGTGGATTGTTGGTAACAGATGCTAACGTCTATATAAGGCATCCGAGACACATACAGACAGACATATAATAAAACAGAGAGACAAAAAGATGGAGGAAAAGGAGAAAGGAGAAAATTTTTAAAAAAAGAAGCAGAGAGTAAAAAGAGAGAGAGAAAAATACAGGGAAGGTCTGAGGGTTAAAGTTTGCCTATAGAGGCTACTCAAACTGACTTAAAGATTTTTAACATGTCGACATACTGCCCAACACATGAGAAAAAAATGGCTATCCAAGGAATAAAAAAAAGTTAAGAATTCATTTATCTCTATTAAATTTGCATTTCATTCCACACATTTCAATTGTATTAATTATATCTATATTTCATTTTATCTTATTATACATTATTCTTCATCTTCCATTTTTCACTTTATTTGCCTGCCCAAGATCTTAAGTCCTACGAAGTAAGGCTAGTTAGCATTTTATTTTATTCATTGCATTTTTATTTTATTTGCCTACCTGGGGCTACTTGGCTCTATGATGTAAGGCTAGATAACTTTTCTCATTTCCGTCTGCTCAGCCCTTATGAGTTATGCGAAGCATGACCAAATATAAAAATGTTGAAACTCCGTTAAATCTCCAAAAATTACTAATCTTGTGAAGTAAAGAATGCACATTGTGTGGTAAAAAATAATGCTTAATCCCTTCCTATTCCGTCACCGATGCCCTTACTCGGAATCTACTGCCACACACCAACCGCGGGAGTTACTTGAGTTAGGAAATTATAAGACTCCCTGACTTCTAAGCGATTTTACGATTCCTAGTCGGCTGTAGATTTTAAACTTTATTTGGCTAGTGATGACTCCAAATCAAATGTATTTTTACACCCAAGTCAATAGCACACTTCGCCCACAATAACAAAATTAATACTAAAGCCAATAAAGTGAGGGCACCGCCATGCTCGTATGTATGTGTGGGGGGGAGCCGTTCACATAAAAATATGATTATAGAGACTTGAGATGTTATATTTTTTGAAAATACAACATATGAAAACTATATGAATGATTATATGAAGGTCAACTTGATAAAAATGAAGTAAAGCCAATGAATGAAAAACCTAGCAACATTTGTAATAAATTTAAAACTCATCTAGAAGGAAATTAACCAAGAAAATCGAAAAGTGTAAGAAAATAAACATATTTTGGCCTAGATTTTTATATGTTCCTTGTACAAGGAGATAAAATGAAATAATTAAGGAAAGTGATCATTGTACCACTGAATATTGAAGGTGATCCTTTAATACTTAGTAAAGCTCTCTCATCTCTTGATGCACAATTTTAGAGGGAAGCCATCGATGATAAAATGGATTCCATAGTTTCCAATAACACATGGTATTTGGTCGATCTTCCACCAAGTACAAAGCCTATACGATGTAAATAGATTTTTAAAAGAAAATTTAATCATGATGGAACCATAAATAAGTTTAAGACTCAATTGGTAGCCAAAGTCTTTAGACCAAAGGTAGGTATTGATTTTTTTATATACATATTCTCTTGTTGCGCGTATATGTACCATTAGGACTCTAATTGCTCTTGCAGCAATTCACCGCATAATAATCTATCAAATGGATGTAAAAAATACATTCTTAAATGGTGATCTAGATATAGAAGTATATATTGAACAACATGGGGGGTTTGTTCAACCCGGGCAAGAGAAGAAAGTGTGTAAACTAGTCAAATCTCTCTATGGGCTTAAACAAGCTATTAAACAATGACATGAGAAGTTTAACCAAGTAGTACAATCTAATAATTTTAGAGTAAACTAAGCAGATAAGTGAAATATATGCTTTATCCAAGCCATCTATTAATTTTGAAATATCATTTTAGGGCATGAGCCCCAAAAGAAGGAAGGTCTAAGGCTCATGTGCACCATAGAAAGTAGTGGTGATAATGATCTCCACTGTTGAAACCTTCCTAGGGCTCACTGTGATGTTTATTTTCCATTCAACATGTTCATAAGGCTACATGAACCCGAGTGAAGGAAAAACATAAATATCAACTTGATCTGAAACTTATGTAGCCCCGGGGCATTTTCAGTGGTAGGCATTCAATACTTGCTGTTTCCTATTGTGTGGTCCACTTGAGCATTCAATCTATCTCATTTTTTGGATCATAACCTAAGATAACCTATTATGATTTGTCAAAATGGGTGGACAACATGGATAAAACACATACATTATAGTAGACCTCACAGATCCCCTGACAAGACCGTCCATCTCTAGCTAAGTTCTGGTGGGGTAGTATCTAATCCCCGCCCACCCCTATAGGGGCTCCTTGGAGAACCGCGTTAGAGAAAATTCGAGTCACATTCACACATATGCAATGCTTTTAAGGCTTGTTTGGGAGCATGGATTTGGAACCCCCTCGATTCAGAACCCCCTTAATTAAAAACCCCATGGATTTGAAATCCTCGTGTTGTGTTTAGCACCCTAGATTCGAAATCAACTTTAATCCAAAAGTAGCCATGCATGGTATATTTACGGGGGTTTGAGTTTAATTACTAAATCAACTTTAATATATCTAATTAGTGAACGTATGTAATATTTGACATAATTGTTGTAATAAGCCCGCTGAAATATATATTTTGCCTAAAAATGATGAAATTCCAAGTCTCGGATGGGCCACAATCACAAGATCATGCCCTAGTGATTAACCAATGATTTTAACCGTTGATTTAAATAGACAATGTTTGGATGGTGCTGATCATCATATTAATGTAATTATAGTGATGCAATTGATAATCTAATTGCTTTGGGATATCATTAGTCGGTCATGTACCCAATAATTCAATACTCCAGTAACACACATATTACGCATGCAACTCTTGGAAGAATTTTCTATGTAATTCAAGCTCTCACTGTGGATTTTGTTGATGCAAAAAACTTGATGCACCTCTTCCGTACTTCCCACCTGCACAATGATCCAATAAAGGGGAACCCTGGTTAGAGCCGGGGAACTTTCGATGCTTAAGTCAGTAATGTGACAGGAAGAAGGTGTTTTAGTCCCGTAGAATCCTGCTTTTATAGGAGTGATAGGTCCCAATGTGAAGGGATTCTCTCCCTAATTTCTACGAGATTTGATTTAGTTGCCATCTGTTTACGAATGCTTCCCGATCCCGAGATTGTCGAGGTTAGGAATCCTTCTACGAGATCTTCTAGACGGTATTTAGGCTTACACCGTCTTTCCCTTGCTCGGCTCGGCTTCAACTGACCCTGATATCTAATTAGTCTCGGCTGGCTACAAGGATGGGGCTTTTTGCCTTCTGTTGGATGAAACAGAGTCGGTTTATATCCAATGTCCTTCCTTAGTTCGATAGCCGACATTAATCGGCCTTACGTGGGTTGGTTTTATGGTCGATCAGGTGGCTTTTAGCCTTTAGGGCCTTAACCGGCCTCTTTTGACATTGCTGCCTCGTTAGTTGAGTTAACTTTATGTGTCTTATATCTTGGCTGTGGCTCTTGACTTTTTCTGCCTCGGTTGGAATTTGTCTCTCACAAATCTGAGTTAAGTCTCTCCTTTAAGCTTTACATAGTCTCAGTCTGACCTACTCCCTCGGGCAGTGTTAGTAGAGTTGGTCCATTCCATAATCGAGTCTTCGGACTAATCATATTTTTTCTCCAACAGTAAGCCCCCTTACTCCTTGTGTCAACTATGCTTACACTTAAGGAGTAATGAGTTTTTAGGTTGACTTGCACTGGGGATCGAGGTTATGATGGAGCATTTAATGCTTTATGTATCATCTTTAACGTGTGTCGGTTCGTTGCTCGAGTTCACACGAGCGGACAACCGTCAAGATGTTTCGCCCGCTTATGAGCGTCGGACACGTGGCGAGGGTGTTACTTGCGTTAGTCGGTGTGCACCACATATCGGGCGGGGGAGTCGAAGTAGGCGTTTATTCGACTCCTCCTTAAATGCTCCTGAAAGAGGGAGGAGCGGGATTCATTTCCCAGTTTAACACGTTGGCTCCTTCCATTTTTCGTTTTCTCCTTTTCCTTGCATGTTCTTGCATTTTGCCATTTTTTCCATTATTTTCATATCTCTTTTCTTCCTTATTTCTCTAACAGTTTGCACTTTTCGCCTCTCCAGTGAGTTTCCTCTCCCTTCCTTTATTTTTTAACTTTTAATGGCAATGCATTCTTCAAGTCCCCGGGAAAGGATTTTCGGTGACAAAGATAAAACAAGACATCTTTAGAATGTCTCAGAATCGCCTTCGCTGCTGACGGAGATGGCGATTAGTGCCAATGAGGCTTTCTGATTTTCTGAGAGAATGACTAGAACTTCATCGGAACGCCTTGCTTCGGGTCCTTCTGGCCTGATGTATGCCCCTGGCAGACCTACCCCTCATTTTCCCGGGAATGACTTGGAAGAAGAGGAGGAAGAATTTGAGGGAACCACTGAGTTGGTTCCTCTTAGGAGGTTAGCTCGGGCTGTTGAGTCGGCTGACAAAGAAGGAGAGGCTGCCAAGGGAGGGAGTATTGGAGACGACTAGAGAGGCCTAGTCCCTTCAGTTTTTGACTGAGGCAGACTTAGATAGAATCTAAGTTGGATACCATGTCCTCGACTCTGTAATTCTTTGCCTCCCTCTTTCGAGTGAATTGCCCAACTATCCTCCTCCGAGGATGATCACGATTTTTCAAGTCGCCATGCAATGTGGCTTACGTTTGCCCTTTCAACCCGTTGTTTGAAATTTTCTTTTTCGACTTAGAATTGCTCCCAGGAAAATAGTTCTGAATGGGTGGAATGTTCGGTGTTGTGGGCTGAAGCAGATCAGCCCCCACTGACCATTGATGAGTTCCTCTATCTGTACTAAGTACGGCCGAACACTCAACAACCCGGCTGGTACTTTTTGAGTGCTTGGCAGAATAAGGGCGGCTCTTTGATAATCGACCCTCCTACCTCCAACAAGCACTAGAGAGAAAGGTGATTCTGGGCTTGCGATTGCTGGGAGACTGCCGAGCCTGGGCTCTTTGAACCTCGCGTTCCTCAGACATTCTATAAAACAGGTGACTCGGCGTGCCTTTTCTCTATCTTTTCTTGCTATGATATTCTTGGGGTTGACTGAATGTGTTCTGCAGAGATTTTCAAGAAGAGGCCGGAGTTAGGGGCCAACGCTCTAACTCGAATCTAAGAACTGTGGGCGCTAAGTCCGGAAGATCGATCTTGGAAGAATCTTCTTCAACCAGAGCGTCTTCTTCTCTCGGGCTTAGACTCGTCCGTTACAGGTATCCTCTTAGTTACTCTAACACATTTCTGTTAATATATATATATATATATATATATATATATATATATATATATATATATATATATATATATATATATATATATATATATATATATATATAAAACTCTGCGCTTTGTCTGACACAGATATGGTTGAAGCTCAACCCCTTTTGAGACCAGCTTCTAAAGTGAAGGCCCCTCTAAGGTCGGCGCTTCTCTCGGGGGCTTGGCCTTTGAAGAAATTGAAGACAACTCTGAGGGTTAGGGGTCATCCCCCTTCATTGCCCCTGTCGCCACTGCCCCAACTGTCGTCGTACTTTCTGACCCGGAGGAGAGGGCAGAAGAAGTGGACGCGGTTCCTTCCGAGTCTCAGGCGGCCCCTGAGCCAGGACCCATTGCAGAGCGGGTCTCGGAGCTAAGAGAGGAGCAGAGAGGAGAAACCTCCGGAGGGGAGATGACTTAACAGGAGCCTTGTCTTCTGATGAGGGATGTATCAGCCATGGTCTCTAGGGTCATCTCCCATGGGGGAGAGAAGGATTATGTCGGCCTCTATAATTTTCCTTCGAAGCGGTCGCTCGCTCATGCAGCTAAGGTGCTGCTTGAGGTAAAGTTTTCAATTTTTATCGTCTTTAGTGGTTTCCCTTTCGTCTCAGTGACTTAATTCTAACTTCAAGCTTCCTTTTTACAGTTTGTCCCTTGCGTGCTTAGGGGTAGCTCAGATCTTGTTGACGCCGAGAAACGAGTCACAGAATTGAAAATGCAGCTCGAAGGCGCCCTGACTCGGGCTGGTGTACTGTCGGGTGAGTTGAGTCTCGCCAAGAAAGCTGCCGAGGATGCCAAGGCTGAGGGCGCTCGTGGGGCCTTTTTGTTGAAAGAGGCTCAAGAAGAGAGTCGACGGCTTCGTCTGACTCATGCTCCATGCGAAGATAGCCTGAATCAAGTCAAAGCTGAGGTTGAGGCAGCAGCTGAATGGGCTAAAGAACAGGTCAAGCAGGCTAAGGTCTAGGTCGTATAGGCTTTCCTCGAGTCTCGAGAGTTTGAGGAGAGAGATATTTTGTATCAGGCGGGGTATACTGAATGTATCCGACTGATGCGAGATGCTTTTTCCAATCTTGATCTCTCAGGATTTGATGACAGTGCTGGTGGATCTACGGGCCCGGAGGCTCAAGCTGTCATATCTGCCGATGCTGCACCTAGTGCCGAGGCTGAGCTTGAGGCGGTTCCTGATGCTGCTCCAAGTGCTGAGCTTTAAGGCTTAAGATTTTTGGCACTCACACCAACACTTGATTTTTCGTACTCACACCAGCACTTTAAGCACACTAAGCTTCTGGGCAAGCTCAAGAACATCTACTACCGAGGTATAGCGTGTATCAAATGCGAAAAGAACAATTGAAAGCGTATATGGAGAAAGCTAAAGAATTGATCAGCAACTTTCCGCTTTGTGTTGTCACTTAGATCCCTCGGACGGAGAATGCCAAAGCCGATCTATTAGTAAAACTAGCCGCTGCCGATGAAGACGACATACCTAGGTCCGTTCCGATACAGTACGTCGCTAAGCCGAGTATCAGTGAACCAGCTAGCTTGACCGTTCCCACGATTGATTTGGAACCTAATTGGGTTGACCCAATCGTCCGATATCTCGACAGTGGAGAATTGCTAGAAGATCACGCTGAAGCTAGATGGTTGAAGATCTGAGCTTCTCGCTACACCATACTCAACAGGATGTTATATAAAAAGGGTTATTTTGCTCCATTGTTACAGTGCGTAAAACTCAGTAAAGCTGACTATGTACCGTGAGAAATCCCTGAAGAGATCTGTGAAAATCACTCAGGAGGACGATCTCTTGCACACAAGGTCTTACATCAAGGATATTATTGGTCGACTATTTTGCACGACGCTCGTAATCTTTTCCAAAGATGCGACAAGTGTCAAAGATTCGTTCCTATCCCGAGATAACCTCCTGAAGAACTAACTCTTATGACCGGTCCTTGGCCTTTCGCGCAATGGAGAATCGACATTATCAGCCCACTCCCTATGGGGAAAGGCTAGACTAAGTTCACTATCGTGGCAGTACACTACTTCATAAAGTGGGCCGAGGCACAGCCGCTGGCGAAGATAACTGAACAGAAGATCACAGACTTTGTATGAAAAACCATTATCTGTCTGTTTGGGATACCCCGGACTATTATTACTGACAATGGGAAGTAATTTGACAACAGGAGCTATCGAGATATGTGTGCTAATCTCAGAATCAGAAACGTGTACTCATTGCCCCATCATCCTCAGACGAATGGACAAGTTGAAGTGGTCAATAAAATCATCAAAGAGCATTTTCGAACCAAACTTGACCGAGCCAAAGGACCATGGGCTGAGGAACTCCCGAAAATATTGTGGGTATACCGAACTACACCTCGAACTGTGACAGGAGAAACTTCGTTCTCCCTTGCATATGGCTCGGAAGCCGTTACCCCAGTTGAGATCGGGTTACCCTCAATCGAGTCAGTTCATTCAATGAGGAGGATAATGAAGAACTCCTAGCTCTTGTACTTGATCTCGTGAACGAATAAAGGGAAAGAGCTCGGTTATGGATGACGGCTCGACAACAACAAGTGGCTCGATTCTACAATGCTCGAGTCAAGGTTAAGCGTTTTCGAGTCAGGGACTTAGTCCTCCGAAGAACGTTCCCCAACACAAAGGAGGCTGGTGCTGACACATTGGGACCCAACTGGGAAGGACCCTATGTCGTCTCAAGTATCATCCAACCGGGAGCATACCGATTGGAAGACTTAACTGGGCAAATGATACCCCATCCGTGGAATGCCAAGCATCTAAGAGTTTACTAACCTTAACTCAGCCCAATGAAGTGTTTGGAAAGACTCAAAAACTACAAACATGTAAACTGAGTCAAAATGAATATAAGAAAGTATTCATTCATCAGTGTGTTTATTACATTAAGTTACATTTTGCTTCAACATTACATTGATAAAGTGAAGAGGGTTAAAGGCATGTAAATTGAGTCAAAATGAATAAAAGAAAGTATTCATTCATCAGTGTTACATTGAGTCAAAATGAGTCAAAATGAATAAAAGAAAGTATTCATTCATTAGTGTGTTTGTTACATTGAGTTACATTGATGAATAAAAGAAAGTATTCATTCATCAGTGAAAAGGGTTAAAGGCATGTAAACTGAGTCAAAATGAATAAAAGAAAGTATTCATTCATCAGTGAAAAGGGTTAAAGGCATAAACTGAGTTTACTATCCTTAACTCAGCCCAATGAAGCGTTTGGAAAGACTAAAAAATGACAAGCATGTAAACTGAGTCAAAATGAATAAAAGAAAGTATTCATTCATCACTGTGTTTATTATGTTGAGATATGTAACACCAAGACTAGTCGCGAGTTAGAGGCTGAGCAGTAATGCTTCATATTCTACTGTATTGTTCGAGACTTAAAATCCAAGTCTTAAGGCATACTGTATGTAGGTTTGATCGGGAGTTTCCAGAACTACTTCTGCCCCGCTTGCCTTAGAATTGGAGGAGCCATCGACATACAACTTTTATGGGATTGGGTCAGACGATGACTCGGGAGAAGTGGTCGTCAATTCTTCAATAGGCTCGGTAGTATGCTCAATCATTGGGTCAATTTGTGGTGTTACTTCAGCAATGAAGTCAATCACGGCTTACCCTTTGATTGCTACTCTCAACTTATATTGAATATCGAATTCACTGAGTTCAATCTCCTACTTTGAAAGTTGGCTGGATGCTTCCAGTTTTTATAGAATCTGACGCAACAGAAGATCGGTCATAACGACAATAGTATGAGCTTAGACATATGGTCGAAGTCGACGCGAAGAGACCATCAGGACTAAGGCCACTTTTTCTAGGAGTGAGTATCTTATCTCTGCTGACAATAATGCTTTACTGACATAATAGACTGGTAGCTGCTTTCCTTCGTGCTCCCGTATCAGGGCCGAGCTAAACGCTGCCTCGGATACTGCGAGATACAGAAGCAGAGCCTCCCTTGGCTTGGGTTTTGATAAAAGAGGCGGAGATCCAAGGTAAGACTTCAATTACTAGAATGTTGTCTCGCACTTTTCTATTCAATCCATCGTTTGTCTTCCCTTCAACTGTTTGAAGAATGGGAGACATTTGTCAGTGGCTCGGGAAAGGAAGCGATTGAGTGCGACTACTCGTCCGGTCAGCCTCTGTATGTCTTTAATCGTTTTTGAAGATTCCATCTTGAGCAATACCTTTATTTTCTCCGGATTTGCCTCGATTCCTCGTTGGCTAACCAAAAATCTGAGGAACTTCCCCAAGCTTACGCCAAAGGCACATTTTCTCGGATTCAACTTCATTTGGAACTTTCGTGAGATTAGGAACATTTCTTCTAGGTCGGTTACATGGTCGACTGTGTGCACACTTTTGACGAGCATGTCGTCAATGTACACTTCCATGGTTCAGTAGATTAACCGAGTGAATATTTTGTTCACTAATCTTTGATAAGTTGCTCTGATATGTTTCAAACTAAACGACATACATGGTAACAATAAAGACCTTTGTCAGTGACAAAGGTGGTCTTAGATTTATCGACTTGATGCATTACAATTTGATTATAATCAGAATAAACATCCATAAAACTAAGAAGCTCATACCTCGTAGTACTATCTATTAACTGATCAATCCTCGGAAGAGGAAAACTGTCCTTTGGGCAGGCTTTGTTTAGGTTGGTATAGTCAATATAGACTTGCCACTTCCCATTGTCTTTCTTCACAAGTATGACATTAGCTACCCACTCTCGGTTGTATATCTCTTTTATGAATTTGGACTTGAGGAGCTTGCTGACATCTTCTTCAATGATAACGTACCTTTCAAGGCCGAATGGATGTTGTTTCTGTCGGATCGGCTGGTAGGTTGGATCGATGTTAAGTCGGTGAGTGATTACTGATGAATTGATTCCTGACATATCGTCCTAGCTCCATGCAAACACATCAACATATTTTCAGAGCAGGGCTATCAAATTGTCTTTTAAGGGCGAGCGGAGAGACGAGCCAATCCGCACTGTTTTAGATTTATCTATCTCGACCAGAAGCACCGAGATAAAATCTTCCACTGGTTATCCTTGTTCGTGAGTCTCGACTCGGGAATCTAGTGATTCTATTACAGATTCCCCGGAAGAGGCTTTAATGGCCGTCGCAAAGCATCGTCTTGCGTCTTGCTGATCTCTTTTGACGACTCCTACTCCCGACTCAGTCAAGAATTTCATGAAGATGCGATATGTAGATACTCCGGCCTGGAGGAGACTCAGAGCGGGTCGGCCGAGTATGGCGTTGTAAACGGACGACTGATTGACTATCAGAAAGTCGACCATTACTGTTGCTTAGTGTGGAGGGTTTCCAGCGGTAAGCGGCAGTGAAATGGATCCTTTCGGGAGTGTCTGTCCTCCTGAGAATCCGATCAATGGGGTACGAACTAGTCGTAATGCCGATCGTTCAACTTCCATTTTATCGAATGCCTAAGTGAACAATACATCAGTAGATGATCTTATATCGATGAGTATGTGGAACACCTTTTTATTTGCGATGGTGAGAGTAACGACCAAGGCATCATCATGGGGTGGTAGATGCCTCGGGCATCTTCATTAGTGAATGAGATGCAATACTTCTCTCTCTTCTTTTCCTTTGGGGGCCGATCTAAGATGAGGACTTTGGACTTTGGATGACTAATGCTCTTGGCATGATTTTTCTTAGCACTGTTGGAGTCGCCATCGCCTTAGGGACCACCGATGATTGTCTGAATTTTCTCCGTAGGTCGGTTGTCACCTGGGCATTCTTCCGCTATACCGGTTCTTTCGATGTGCTCCGCGAGTCGGCCTTCTCGGATGGGCCTTTCAATTTCTTCTTTCAGGTGAATGTAGTCACTTGTATTATGCTCATGATCGCGATGATAATGGCAGTACTTGCCCTTATTCTGTCCGTTGAGATTGCTTCAAAGTTTGCCCAGCCAATTGACAAATCCTTCACCCTTGATTTCCATCAGAACCTGCTCTTAGGGTTTATTCAACGAGGTGTATGTGGAGAACTTTCGGTCGGGTCGCTTACTTGACTTGCGCTCATCGCGCGTTCGGTCGTCCTTGCACTTCTTTCCTTCGGCCGAATCAACTTCCTTTTATGGCTGACTCTTTGGCCGAGGCTTTCGCGTTTTGGGTGGCTTCACGCATGATTCTCGTTCCCTCAGCATCCGCGTACTTATTCGACCGAGTCATAAACTCGGCCAGAATCATTGAGAGATTCTTATCCAGGGATGCCAGAAATGACTTATCTCTGACGCTTTGCATGAGTGAATTGAGTGTTATTTTCTCTAAATATTTCTGAACTTGGAGCGATTCAAAATTAAAGCATTTGATGTAGTCTTTCAGTAGCTCTCGCTTCTTCTGAAGTATGTTGTCCAGATGTGCAGGGGGCTTCAATTTCTTCTTTCCACTAATGAAGTTGGTGAGGAAGGCGTTGCTAAGCTCCACGAATGAACTAATAGATTTCGATTTCAGCTGCTTGAACCAAAGTCGAGCTATGTCAGCTAAGGTGAGAGAGAATGCTCAGCGCACATTACAACATCCAAAGCATCGTAGTTTCATTTAAGTCTGAAAGCATTCAATGTGTTCAGTTGGGTTAATTTTTCCTGTGAAAGGTGTAATCTGGGGAAGACGAAACCTTTCTGATAACCGAGCCTGCATTACTTCGTCAATGAACGATGACGTTTTTATTTTGAGTCTCATTTGATGTGCATCCCGACCCTGTTTCATGTCCGCAATCTCTTCCCGTACTTCTTTCCTGAAGTCCTGAAGGTCGACTTTTCAGGGCTCATCACTTTCTGTTATACCCTCAACCGGAGGCCGACTGCGCCTCCTTCGATCTATCTCATGTAGGAGATCGTTGGGAGGCAGCACGACAGTCACGAAATGAGCAGGTGCTGGCTCGGACGAGCCATGGGGCTGACTCGGCTGTGGAAGGGATCTCGGAACGGTGGGCTAAGGGTCAGCATCTTGTTGTGGAACATTCATCCCTTGACCCTGATGAAGCTGCTGCATTTGCTGATGGTGCATCTGCTCCAACATTTGTTTCATAAGGTTGATATCGGCTTTGAGCTCCTTGACCTCCCGATCCAATCATCCATCGCCTCGGTTCCGTTGGGCATCATTTGCAGAAAAGGTCGCTGGATGAGGCGTGGAACGTTGGCGGTTATCGGGCTGATTCTGAGCCCCTTAGGCTATGCTCGCACCTAGCTCTTCTTGGATCGTTCTTCTAGTTCTCACCATTAGAACACATTTATTACTTCTGTTTAGAGGGTAGTAAATAACTTTTGTCCGTTTCCCACAGACAGCGCCAAACTGTTGAAGCGAAAAACTTGACGCGCCTCTTCCGTACTTCCTACTTGCACAATGATCCAATAAAGGGGAACCCTGGTTAGAGCCGGGGAACCTTCGATGCTTAAGTCAGTAATGGGATAGGAAGGTGTTTTAGGGAGTGTTTTTCTGCGTACCTTTTAGTCTCATAGAATCCTGCTTTTATAGGAGTGAGAGGTCCCGGCGTGAAGGGATTCTCTCCCTTATTTCTAGGAGATTTGATTTACTTGCCATCTATTTATAGATGCTTTCCGATCTGGAGATTGTCGGGGTTGAGAATCCTTCTACGAGATCTTCTAGATGGTATTTAGGCTTACACCGTCTTTCCTTTGTCTGGCTCGGCCTCAACTGACCCTGATATCTAATCAGTCTCGACTGGCTACAGGGATGAGGCTTTTTGTCTTCTGTCGGACGAAATGGAGTTGGTTTATAGCCGATGTCTTTCCTTAGTCCGATAGCTGACACTAACCAGTCTTACGTGGGTCGGTTTTATGGTCGATTAGGTGGCTTTTAGCCTTTAGGGCCTTAACCGGTCTTTTTTGACATTGCTGTCTCGTTAGCTGAGTCAACTTTATGTGTCTTATGTCTTGCCTGTGGCTCTTGACTTTTCTTGTCTTAGTTGGAATCCGTCTTTCACAAATTTGAGCTAAGTCTCTCCTTTACGCTTTACATAGTTTTAGTCCGACCTACTCCCTTAGACAGTGTCAGTAGAGTTGGTTCATTTCATAATCGAGTCTCCGGACTTGTCATATTTTTTTTCGAACAAATTTTAAACTCCCTCTTGGAGGGGATTTGAAACCCTTTGGATTTAAAATAACCTCCAGTTACTTTATGGGGCCAAATAACCATAGGATTTGAAATGGCGCCAAACTAGAGCCCTTAGATTGATGGTAGAGATTGACTTAGGAACCATCTCGGAGAATGATTCCGTATTTTCTTATATATAAATAGATTTAAAATTTTTTTTTTTTCAAAAGGTTAGTGGCACATGGGCGATAGCACAGGCAGGATGCTTGAATTGGTTGGTGGCTCGTGTCAACGGTCGAAATATATGTCAATCAATTGCAAGTTAGTTTCGTCCGTTTATTCTGGTTTTAAAGCTATGCCCCTGATTTGGACATTTGTAGTATGAAAACACTTCTGTCCATGTGATACATACATCCGGTTGCCCCAGAGCTGCTTGCGTACGAGACTGACTCTGTTGTCGTTATCACTCGCTGGTAACTTATCGGAGAATGATTTCCTTTTTTTTTATATATACATGTAAACAGATTTTTTTATTTTTTTTCTAAAGGTCAGTGGCACATGGGCGATGGCCCAGGTGGGACACTTGAATTGGTTGGTGGCTCGTGTGAACGGTCGAAATATCTGCCAATTAATTACAAGTTAGTTTCGTCGTTCATTCTGAATTTAAAGCTGTGTCCCTGATTTGGACATTTGAAGTATGAAAACACTTCTGTCCATGTGATACGTATATACGGCTTACCCTGAGCTGCTGCGTACGAGGCTGACTCTGTTGTCGTTGTTATTCACTGGCAACTTATGGGACAGTGATTCCCTATTTCTTTTCTATATAAATAGATTTTTATATGTTTTTTCTTCCTAAAGGTCAGTGACACATGGGCGATGGCGCAGGCGGGACGCTTGAATTAAATGTTGGCTCGTGTCAACGGTCGAAATATCTGCCAATTAATTACAAGTTAGTTTCGTCCGTTCATTCTGATTTTCAAGCTGTACCTCTGCTTTGGATTTTTGCAGTACGGGAATATTTCCGTCCATGTTATACGTGCGTACGGCTGCCCCTGAGCTGCCTGCATACGAGACGACTTTGTTGTCGTTGTTACTAGCTGGCAACTTCTTGAGCGCGACTTCGCTGCGACCCGGGACCATCGATCTCGGTGAGGCCTTGACCGTATGTCTTACCACAATGTATTCATAATATATCCATACCGTCCATGAGTTTTTTCTCAGATAATTTTAGCATATTTTTAAAAAATGAAGTAGATAAAAATTTCAACCTGACCACACCACAAGAAACAGTAGTTATCTACTATTAAAAACATTTTATAGGCCACACAAGTTTTAGATCAAGCTGATAATTGTTTTTTTATTTTTTATTTTTTCCCTTTCATCCAAGTCTGTGTAACCCTATCAACATATTGGATGGTCAATAATTATTATAGTGGATGCTAAGAAGTTTTTAACTGCGGGTGTTCAAAAATTAGTTTCCTATGCGGTATGGTCCATTTGATATTTTTATCTACTTCATTTTTCTGAAATTAGTCTAAAATTATCTAGAAAAACAGATGGACGGCGTGGATATATAATGAATACGTCGTGGTGAAACCTACTGTCAGGATCTCACCCACATGGTGGTTCCGTGTGGCAGCTTCGCGCTCCAACTTTCTTATTTACATGTAGTTCGCAGGTTTTAAAGGTGGAACTTTTTACACGTATTAACGTTTTAAGGGTGGAGATTCTCACACGTGTTCAGTGTAAAGGTGGGGCTTTTTTTCACAGTCTAGGATGGCGATCGCTTGTTATAGGGCCAGCGTAGGATACTTGGTAGACTTTGGACCGTTGATTCGCTCAGCTGGTGCTTTCGACACACCACACCTCGTTCGGCATGTATGATATAATGCCCGTTTTCTATACGCAGAAGGGAAAAGATTTGATACCCCGGCAGAGTGGGATGGATGATACGCAGATACTTTGAAGATATTTAGAAACCGCGCAAATGACCAACAAATAATTCCAATTCAGTAGTCCATTCATGATTCCAATTAAGATGTATCACCACTATTTCTTCTGATATGGCTCACTTGATAATTGGATTTGCCTTTTTATTTATTTATTTATAATGCCATATAATGATTTAAAGAAATAGATGGACAAAGTGGATATAGGATACATACATCAACGTGGGTCCCATGGTTAAGGTCAGGTTCAGTGGCACGTGGCACACCACATAACCCCCAAAAACCATGAAATCCGGGAGCAGATTAAGTGTATACCATGTCGGCCATAGGCTCTAACTTCGGGGCTCAAAATATTACGGAGTGCTTTCCACGTCAGGTGTTAGGTCAAAATTTTCCGCGTAACTAAATAGGCCTAATTAACACTAGTAAAATATATGGGCCCACCATGCTGTATGTCTTATCCATGTCATTTATCGGTTTTACCAGTTAATTTTAATGCATTAATCCAAAATTGACACATATAGCTCAAGTGGACCACACCATGAACCCATCATCCATGTTTGCCTGACCTTATGAAATATTTTAATGACAAAAAAACCATCACCTGTGAATCTTACGGAGGTTCCAATGGTGGGTCACATTATCTCCACTGTTTCCTATGGTGTGGTCCACTTGAGCTTTCGGTGTATTTTAATTTAGGGCTCATGCCATAAAATGATTTAGAAAACCGGATGAACAATGTGGATAAACTACATACACCTATTGTGGCCTCACAGAGTTTATTTACTGACAGATAAGCAATCCGCTTCCCTCTCTCAAATGGTTGAAGAATATTCGGATGGATCTGGACCACACTACACGAAAGCCCAGGGTCATAGGAAAAATGCCGCCATAATTTCATACTTTCAAGCCGCCGTTCCCTTTCAATGACTGGCCAACGTCTAGAAGGCATAGTCCACTTCCGTGCATCCCGATATACGCTCGAATTCATACGTCCTATGTTAAGTCAAAATTTTCTTATTAATGCTAAGAAACAACGGGAGCTAGGTGCCTACCAGTAAAAAATTTTTCTTAGTGTCACATAAGCCTCTAATGAAGTTGAATTTTGTGTTTTCCCCTCATTCAGGTTTGTATGATCTTATAAAGAGATTAAATGGCAAATAAACTTCTTAGTGGACCCTAAGAAGGTTTTAATGGTAGTTATTACATTCCTACTACTTTTTATGGTGTGGTGAACTTAAGGTTTGGATGTGCCTCAATTTTTGAGATGATGATCTAGGACTATATAAAAAAGTCGATGGGCAGTGCAAATCTGATTACCACGAGTTAAAAGTTGAGTTATGTATCACACAAAGGAAAAAGTGTTGGAAAATTTTGAAATTTTTAAAAAAGAATACACTGAAGGAGTGCATTCTCTGTTCTACGTTAGGGGAGACTTTAATAATTGAAAAAATTTAGCTAGGAGTATGGAGCACTTTCCATGTTCCGTGTTAATTTCATACTATCATGCTGCTTCCTTTGATGACTGGAACGCCTAGGAGGCATAATCTACTTCCGTGCATCTCAACATTCCGGAGAAATTTGCATTCGTTGTGGTTGCACCAGTCATTTCGTATACCTATGACTACGGATTATACTGTATCCTCCCATCGCTGAGCCATTGGGAGTCGTGAACCTTTGTACGGTGTTCTTTGTAAACCTACGCTAATAATGGCTACGATTATCATCCGTAGCTATAGGTCTACAAAATGGGAATGCAAAGGTATTTTCGTTTGAAAATAATATGTCCGTACAGAACGGTTAAGCTGGAGAAAGTAAAGTTTGGGAGGGCTTAGAAAAGATGGTGGGTAAAAGTTGGGATTTACAGCTAGAAATTTCTCTTATTTAAGAGTCGTGGACCATCCACCGTTGGATTTACCTAGTCAATGGTTTGGATTTAGTTGGTATAACACGTGCGAAACAATGACATGGCGGCCATGGAACCTCCTTCGCTTCCAGAAACATTGGTTCTGGTTCCTTGAAGCAGTATCCACGTCACTGCCAATTGCATGGGGGTCACCTACCTGGAAATTTAGATGCCCGAAAATCTGACTAATCTAACCATGATGTGATCTAAATTTAGAGGTTTTTTAGTGAGGGTTGTAAAGGTGGAACGCCTCACGGAAACTTTTCGGGACATGATGCTAGGTGGCCCATCATGATGTTTGTGAGAAATCTACCTTATACATCTATTTTGCCGGATCATTTTAAAATATGGGTAAAAAAAATAGAGTAGATCCAAAACTCAATAGGACTGCACAATAGAAATAAGTAGGTAGGGAAATGCCCACCATTGAAATCTTCTTGTGGTCCACCTTAATGCTTATATACTATTCATATTGTTCATACGGTCATTCCTACTAAGATAGAATTGAAAAAGCAAAAATATTTGTTCGATTCATAACTTTTGTTTGTAGCCCTATGAATGTTTTATAAGGAATTGAAAAAACAAATATGTTTTATTTGTTCAATCCTCACTATTTCTTGTTACAAGGCTTATTTGAGTTTTGGATTTGTCTCATTTTTTAGGCTCATGTTCTAACATGATTTGAAAAAATGGATGGATTAGTTGGATTGCTCACAAACATCAAGTGGGGTAGAATGATAAGGATGGCTTTATAATATCATGAAATAATGTATTTTAGAGAGTAACAAAATATCGTAATTCACTATATTTTTTCACTTTATTATTATTTTTCTTCCATATTTTGATTGATCTAAAAAGATGACAACATCAAGTGGGGTAGAATGATAAGGATGGCTTTATAATATCATAAAATAATGTATTTTAGAGAGTAACAAAATATCATAATTCACTATATTTTTTCACTTTATTATTAGTTTTCTTCCATATTTTGATTGATCCAAAAAGATGACAACATCAAGTATGGGATTGCAATGTAGTTTTAACTCAACAAGACGGACATCAATCCACCTGAAATTGGATTAGCAACACAATTAGAACTAAGATTTATAGAATTAAAAAAGATTTTGGATTACTTCAACGATGTAGAAAGATTAAAACAACAATAATAATATATTAAGGATTTAAAAATTTACTCATAACAATCAAACATCTAATTTATTGATTCAACTCTTATAATTCAATTGGAATCAAAATTCTATCATTTCCAATAAAAAAAATCTATTAAACCAGTTACAATCATAAACATCAACAAAACATGAATTCAATTGAATTATCATCTCAAAAAGGACTCTGATCTTAATCACAGGGAATTCGATCATCTACTATACCTAAAGTCTACAATAAATCAATGAATTGGACAAATTGATTTCTTCTCTAATCAAGTTAAATAATTGCTTAATCAAAACATCCGATGTAACTAGAGCTTATAATGAATTAAAAAAATAAATAATTCAAAAAATTTTATAAAGTACATTCAAACCAATTCAATCTAATATTATCATTTAAACCATTGTTATTTAATCAAATAATTTAAATATTGCGATTAACTAAAAGTTTTATCTCTTAGCCTTAGTTAAGAGATTAGCCTAACATGGATAACATCTTAAAATAAAAAAAATAAATTATGAAATACAAATTAAAATTGAAAAATTGAAAAAGAGGAATGGCTCCATGGAAGCTTTATCACTTATTAGTCTTTTTCCCAAGCTTTAATTAGTCCTTAGAATGGCCTCAAACACCTCATTAAATAGAAAAATCTTGCATCGACTTTCAAACGACTTTAAAATTGTACACTTTTATTACACTTCGATCTTACTAACAAAACATTCGGTCAAGCTAGATTAGTTTTAAAATTCACTATTTATTGCTGAACTATTTTTGGCACTTTCAGTCAGACCAAACATTCTATTATTTTTATTATATAACTATTATTATTATTATTATTGTCTTTTATCCATCTTTGGTAATTGGTTTTCTTAAATCTTTATATCTTAAAATCTTCATCCTAGAGTTCTTAATTATTCAATTCCTCACACTTCATGAGTGTGGACTTTAAATTGTAAGCACATATTCTTTTTTGGTTTTGAAATCACCTCATATGTACAATAATATCTTATTAGCTCAATTTAACACTTAAATGCATGAGAAAATAATATATATAAAAGATTAAATATATAATATTTGAACTTTAACACATGACCCACCTGAAGATTGTAGTGTCCTTATTCTTTTTAAAATCCCATTATGAGATCACATCACATAAGAGGAACACAATGGGCCCCAATGTGCCCCAAAACCTCTTATTTGTAGATGGTCCACATGATAGTTAGATCAATTTTATTTATTTATTTATTTATTTTTAAGTTTCTTAAGTGGTATAGCCCTTATATACCAATTAGATGCCATGAAAGCATCAAGGTGGGCCCCCCACAAAAGAGTTATAGAATACATTTATTTCACGGAAGTTGTAGAGCATTTTATTTCTTCTTCTATGCTTGACATGGAATGTGGTTTACATCCAAACCGCAAGAAATGTGGCCAACTGCTTGATATATGTGGTAGCACGTGGGTCTGGCTCCGTAACTCCATGGTTAATGAACTCTGTATCAACACTGATGTCATGGGATTGAATGATCACGAAGGGTGATTGTGTATAAAATAAATGTATTATTTCAATACGAAGTCAGCGAGTTCTTGAGTTCTTTCATACTGCTCATGGTTTTCAGACAAAAGTGGCCCACATGATAAATGGATGAGCTTTAATGAAGGAATCCACCTTATCATCTTGTTTCAGTATCTTATAATTGTCTCTACCAATACAAGTGAAGGTAGGAGAGAGTTTCCAAACCACACATTTTTTTGGAGGGAGGTGTGGACAGGTCGGGTTGGTTTCTTCCACAAATCTGAAGTATTTCATTTCTCTCTGAAAGGGGGCCAACTTGACATGAGGGTCCGGTCAGCTTTATGGTGGCCTCACCTTCTGGTGTCATGGGCAGAAGCGGATCGGCTGGTGTACCACACACCAGCCATATAGCTGTGTGTTGATGTCAGCAAGTTCAGTGGGTCCCATCATGAGGTATGTGTTATATCTAAACTGTCCATCCATTTTGTGAGCTCGTAGTAAGGCTTGAGACGAAAGCTTAAACAAATCTAATGATCAAGTGGACCACACTGAAAAAAAGCAGTGGGGGATTGAACGTCTGCCATTGAAATGATATAAAATTTGTTTTTCCTCTTCATCCGGTTCTTTGTGACGTTATGAACGTATTGTAAAATAAACGTTATGGTGGGCCTCAAAAATTTTTAACAGCGAAAATTATGATCTCAGCTTCTATTTGTGGTGTGGTCCAGTTGATCTTTGGATATGATTCATTTTTTGGATGGTACTCTAAAATGATATCTAAAAATGGATGAACAGGGTGGATATAATAAATACATCATTATGGGGCCATGTAACTTTGATCTCCGATCATCAGCACTCAGTCTTTGCACCACACGTAACTCACGTACCTACACCAGCTACATAGATGGTGTGTGGTACACCAGCCAATCCGCTTTGGTCATGGGCCACGTCATGGACACTGTTTAGCTGGTGATTCACACCAGCCAGTGTCAAAGCTCTGTGGGCTTTATCATAATGTATGTGTTTTATCTATGTCATTTATACATTTTGTCACTGATTTTATGACATGGGCCTAAAAAATGATACAATACAAAACTTAAGTGTACCACACTATGGGAAACAATGGAGATTGAATGCTTACAATTGAAGAATGCTTTCTTAAGGTGCTATAGAAGTTTTGGATTAAGATCATATTTTTGTTTTTCCTTCGCTCAGGTTATGTGACTTCGTGGAGAGATTGGATGGAAAACAAATACCTTGATATACAAGGAAGTTTTCAATGGTAACCATTCAAATCCCGTTATTTAATGTAGTTTGGTTCACTTTAGCTTCGGATCTACCTCATTTTTAAGATCATATATTAAAATGTGCTGAAAAATAGATGGACAATAGGGATAAAACATATACATCATGGTGGGGCCTACAGAGCTTTGACACCAGCTATCTCGCTGGTCCTCACGTTTTCACGTATGTTGTGAATAGAGTTCACGTAGACGGTGGTTTGATAGCTTGCGAACCTAGCGAACATCCACCTCTACTTCCACATGTGATCCTTCAATGATAGAAAGGTGTTCAACCACGATTTTGCTTTATCCAAACGGGCCAAAGGGATTATTTGGGTGCCCACTAAAAATGAGTTTTAACACATTTTTCTCTTAACAAGCGGCCTCAGCATCTTAAGCATACCATCACCTGGATTAGAATAAGGCATGGTTTGATAGACTCTTAAAAAATGATTTCATCTCATTTTAGTTAACAATCAGTAATAATTATATGTCAGGGAGTAACATTGCAGCCTACTCATGTTAAGTGGGTCCTTCTGTTTTCTTTGAGGTTTGCTCGCCTTATTATTTTGACTTTCGGCTCTTAAATTTGGAAGTGTTTTGCTCATCTTTAAAAGAAAAAAAATAATTTTACAGCCTAATCGAGGATCTAATAGGCCCGAAATCGTAGTATAGTAGGTTTCTCATGATTCCCGGGTACATGAAAGGTTCCAATTTTCTATGACACATGGCAGATGGGAATGCATGTGTGAGAGGGGTGAATCCCACCTTGCAAAACTTTAATTTTATTCCTGAGAATTTTACAAAAACTAATAATATGAAATTTATATTCTGATATGCTTTTAAGAAAGCTACCTGATCAATATATATATATATATATACCATTTCCCTGTATATATGCAGGGAAATGGTATTATAAGGCCGACCTCATGGGAACTTTCCATGAGGTCGAGTTGCGTGGGCCCCACCGTGATGTGTGTCAAACATTGACACCATGCATTTAATGGGTCCACTTTAGGTTAGGGGATATCCCAAAAATCAGTCATACACTGAACTCAGGTGGGCCATACCATCTAAAACCATGTGAAGACATGCCTAAATCATATAAAAGTATTTGGTGGGACCCACCTGATTCTTGGATGTGGTTGAAACTTGGTCTAACCCCTCATCTACGTGGGACACACACACAATGGATGGGCTGGATTTGTGAACCACATCTCGGTATTCACAATAAATGATTATGACTGTTTTAAAGGTAGGGTAATTCCTCTCAACTGTTGTATGTGGTGTGGCTCACCCAAGTCATGGATTGACTTAAATTTTAAGCCCATGGCCCACCATGGAATGGTGCATCTGACTGATGGGATAGATGTTTGACCCATATCATAGCATTTCCACACACACACACACACACACACACACACACACACATATATATATATATATATATATATATATATATATATATATATATATATATATATATATATATATCATTTTAGTATCTTTGTCATAGGCTCCGTAAGAGCAAATGGGTTAATGACTTGGGTGGCCCTACCTTGATTTCATGTAAAGTCCACCTCAACTAATAGGTTCGTTACCCTATATTAGGCAAGGGTCCCAAAATGCAAGGTGGACTACATGATTAGAAACATTATACATATACAGGCTACTATGCTGGTGTTCTAATAATTTTCATCGGTGTGACCCAAGTGAATCACAATTGGATATAAAATTCTAATTACATGCCTAAATTTTTGTGTGGAATATAGTGTATATCATGTAAATATCATGATCGGCTGTGAAAATCAATGGTATATGTCTTTCTCCTAATGTTTCCTTTAGTGTGGAAATGAGCTGACAAGATGAAGTAAATATCTAATAGGAATAAACATCTTTTGGTCCAAGTGAATTTTACACAAACATGAGCCCGGTTAAAATCAATGCAATGCCATGTAAAATACCTTTTCTTTGTCTAAATAATATTTATGATTGGAGAGCTATGCAAACTTGATTTGGCAGGACTGACAATGATGTGTATGAAATATTTAGTCCAGATTTGGTAGGACCGACAATGATGTATATGAAATATTTAGTCCAACCTTTATGACCAAAATCTGGTCGAACAAGTATAATCGATCGTAGAGGTGAGTCCACCGATGAATTTATAAGGTAGGAAGAAGTAGATACGGGGGCGTCGATAATGGTTATAGACCCTCTGATACCTAAGTCAGGTTGGTAGATTTGAATTAAAAAGGCTTGAGCTTGGGTTTTTGTTTGTTACCTCCCTTCGATCGTAGTTGGGGTACTTATAGGTTCTATTAGGCGGTATCGAGATCCACGTATTTTGTGGGATTCACAGGATTCTCTAGAATCAATGAAAAACCTTTTCTAGATACAAATCTTCCCCCAAATATATCATCAAGCCTACCTCAGTTGGACAATTTTCAGGTAGGATCATATCAGATTGGTTCTTTCTTAGTTCGAGGGGGATTCTCTTCGAGATCTTCGTTCTGCCCCTGCTTGTAGTCGATCTACTAAGCTCGAGTGATGGCTCTTCCAACCAAGCTCAGCCCTTAAGAAGCTCAACTCAGGAGATGGCCTGAAGAATTGAGCTCTGCCCTTAGGCAGCTTAGCCCGAAGTCGGCTTGTAATATCCTGAATTTTCATTTCCATAGTTTATACTTGTGCCTGAGAAAACCGTGATGTTACAATTGGTATCAGAACATGGGAATGAGATTAACTGGGCCTAAGGGAGTGGACCCCATAAGCTTTATGCGAGTAGGACCTATAATAAATTAGATACATACACCCAAATGAATTCCCAAAGGAACTAGGAAGTTAATGAATTAGAAACTCATACTCAAGTTCTTCATTAGAAATATCAAATTAGACTTGTAATTTAAAAATTTTGAATCTAGGTACCCCCATTATAAATCCCCAAAAAATTCCAAATAAATTCATCCTGAACTAAAGAGTCATCCTTAAATAGGTTCATAAGCAAGAAGAACAAGTCTTCCATATGGAAATAGTGAATTCCTAATTTTTCTAACATTTTCAACTATTTCAATGGAATTCTGACATGTTACGACATTTTCACTAGTTACAGTAAGTGGACATATTGGAAAATTTTGAAACTTTTCTGGTAGTTCACTTAAGTCCCCATAAATCCCTCCCTAAAATTTTAACTCAATCGGATCTGTAAAAAAATTATATATAAATCTGGCAATAGCTAAAATTGGAAGAAAGTGTTGTTGGACAGTAAGCTTTTATACACCTCATAAGGGTGAAACAACCCCAAATCATGGGATCTAGCCTCTGAATTTTTCTAGAGTCTCAAGAATAAGTCAGGGAATTAAGATTGAAATTTCGAATAAAATGAATGCATGGATCATGAATTAAAATTTTGGGAGTGATAGACTATTAATATAAAACAATCTTGGGAATATACAATGTTCATATAAAGGATGACACTAAAGCTTTAGGTTAAACAGTGAATGAATGATTTGGCCAATCCATTGTCGTCTAGTTCGATTAGGATATCTAGCTTTCGGGACGAAACGAAATTTTTTCCAAAGATGCAAAGTGATTGAGACCATGGAATTACAAACAATATTCAAGCAAAGCACGAGCGTTTAATCCAAATACCAAATCTCGGGGTCGAGATTTTCATTTAATGGGGCGTAGCGTCCCGATTTATGTAGCCAATTATATGCGCACCTAGACATATATATATATATATATATATATATATATATATATATATATATATATATATATATATAGAGAGAGAGAGAGAGAGAGAGAGAGAGAGAGAGAGAGAGAGAGAGAGAGAGTCATGCTCCCCTGCGCACCTTTGCACATGTGCCATGGGTGTCTAATCTGAACGGTTCATGTGATGCGGAATCCCATGAAACCTCATGTGACAAATTTTCACCCCAATCTAAAATTCTGGTGGGCCATAGCAAAGAGAAATGCAAATCAAGGGAGGAAACTGTTTTTATTTTTCATAGCCCATCAAGTTTTAGATCAAAGTAAAACTTTGGCCTGGGGGGTTTCACGAGGTGTTGCTTCACATGAACGGTTCAGATTTTAGATTCACATCACGTATGATGGGTTTTCAAAAAAGTTTGTATGTAGCACGTACGAACCGGTTCGCAAGTGAGCGTTTCGCTATATATATATATATATATATATATATATATATATATATATATATATATATATATATATATATACCTTACAGGAACATAAGATTTCATGATATTCCCCACGAGTTTAGGACAATCGAGATTATGGACTAATGGAACCATGGTTACGCAAAATTTGTACGATTTGTCTCAAATTCTAAGTCTTAGAAAATCTCAAACGATCCCAGTGCCTTAATCAAGTAAAGGATTGAGATCTAACAGGATTACAAATTGATACCAGTGAATCCCCTGTATTGAGCAGACGAAGGATCGGGTATCGGGCTCAAACCTATTACCACCATCTATTCATGTTATCTCGAACATAGGAAGTAGAGAATTGTATTATGCTGTAGATAACAGAGAACTATCATTAAAGGTAAAAATTGAAGGAATGATAAGATATTGTTATTAGCCATGTAGATGAACTTGTAATCTTGGTAAATACTACCAGAAATTGTGATGTCGTTAGGTATGGAAATAAATCCCTAATTTGATATATACTACAGGATTTTCAATCCTTGGAGGAACACATATAAGTTGGCGGACTTGTTAATGTAAGACCCGTATCCTAGACCGTACTGTTCCGTCAACTCCAGTGATCGTTCTCGTCGAATTTCGATAATTCGCGACCTGTAATCGACGTTGCGCACGACCGTAAGACGTATCCTATACATTTGAGTCGGTTTAATCCGAGTCTTGTACCATTGCGACCACACAGTCGCCGCGGTTCCAACGCCGTGACTCATGTACCGATCCGATACCCTGACTAAAAGATGTGAGCCGGCATTTATTTCGAGAAAATGCCGCGCGTTTGCAATCCCAAGAGAATCTCTACGACATGTCCCATCAATCCATCAATCAATCAATCACTTTATCAATCCATCAATCACTTTATGTCAAATACACATCACCTTTCACCCCATTCCCAAGCAACCCCTAAAGTCAACTCTTTCTCACCCTCTCTCTTACACCACCCATACTTGTCAAGTACCACATCACTCACATCCATCACTCTTACAACCATCCATTTTCTCTCTCTTTCTCTTCACAAATTCCAAGCCACACCAAGCACCTAAGAAGTGCACGTCCAAGCTTCCCCAAGAGTGAGAGAAAGTGTGATTTTGGTGGCCCACTTCCCATCCCAAAAGCTCTAATCCTAGCCATCCATTTCCCATCTCCACCATTAAAGTGAAGCTCTAGGAGAGTAGCTTTCCAACGGACCAAAAAGTTCAAGTGGTGGGTGTTTCCATAAACTACTTTTTCATGTTTTAAAGATGGGCCAAGTGAGGCTAACCGATCAATGGTTTGGATCTCACTTGGGACCCTAAGATGTGGCCGATGGCCCATCTTGATCATCAATATCATTCCATGATGGGGCCATTCTCCATGGACCTCATCATGATGTTTACTTTCCTTGCATTAAAGTGGTCATCTAGACCGTCCATTTTTAGTGGAGAAAGATCTCCACCGTTGATCTTTGAATTAGTGGGCCTACTTGTATTAGGGCCCAATCGATGTACGATTAAATGCAAGGGAGGGCTCATAGTGGCGGAGCCCTCCATCACGCATGTCCCACTCTATCTCTCTCTCCCTCTCTTTTATTTATTTTATTTCTTTGTGTGTGATGCAACGGCCGTATGACCCACTTGGATGGACCCCACCTTGAAGTAAGTATTTCATCCAAGCCGTCCATGAGTGGGCCCATCTTATATATATTGTTATTACATCATCCATCATGTGGTGGCCCACCTAAACAAGGCCCACCTTAAATGTGTTTGATTAGCCCAAAACAAAAAAAAAAAAAAAAGAAAAGAAAGAGAAAGCGTCCAGACGCTCGCTGGAAAGAAAACACAAATATGGGCTTGATTTCAAGCCTATGGGATGGGCCACTTGTTTAGGACCCACCTTGATGTATGTATTCAATCCATGCCGTCCATCCCTTTCCTCATATTATTTTAGGCGTTGAGCCAAAATATAAAGCTGATCCAACTTTCTAGTAGGCCATAATATTGAAAATAGCATTAATACTATTGAAATCTTTTCAGATTTCTTTTTACATGATGAAAAAGGCCCGATATTGGACTCATTGGATTTATTGTGAGCAGTGGATCTACCTGATGCGGGCCCTACATGAGAAAAATTCCAGAAAGATGGGTTTAAAAAAAAAAATAAAAAAAAAATACCAACATAACAGCAGCAGCTGCTGCTGTGTCAGACGTGTTGGCCGCGCCAGCGGCTGGCGGGCGGGCGCTGGCCAGGGACCCATGGCCCTGTGCGTGGGCCCCACCTTGATGTTTATATTCCATCTAAGCCGTTCATATGGTGGGCCACCCTCTGAAGTAGGCCCCACCCAAAAATCACCTTGATCCAGATCCTAAGTGGCCCACACCATGAGAAACAGCAGTGATTGAACTCTACTGTTGAAACTCTTTTTGGGCCCCACAGGAGTTTCGAATCAAGCTGAAATTTATATTTTCTCTTCAACCAGGTCTGCGTGACCTTATCAACGGGTTGGATGGCATGCAAACATTATGGTGGGCCCCCCATGTGGGACCCACAGTGATATATGTGCTTTATTCATGCCGTCCAGGTGGGCATTATGGTGGGCCCCCCATGTGGGACCCACAGTGATATATGTGCTTTATTCATGCCGTCCAGGTGGGCAGGCGGTGGGACCCCCCCCCCCCCCCCCCCCCCCCTGTGACGTATGTGTTTTACCCCTCCATGTGTGGGGCCCCTTGTGTGTGTATATATATAAAATATTATATTATATATATATTTTATATATATTATACTATATATAATATACCTAATAATAGGCCTTCATGTGGGCCCCCACTATGATGCATGTGCTGCATCCAAACTGTCTACCTATTTTGAGAGCTCATGTCATGACATGGGCTAAAAACGAGTCAGATCTATGGTTCAATTGGGCCCACCTTGGTATGTGTGTAGGGCCTATGTTGATCTATTTGTAGCCATTCATTGAGGCCCACCTTGGTGTACATATAAGGCCCATGGGATCAAGCCCATTTGACATATATAATACCCATGAATTAGGCCCATTTAACACATATAAGGCCCATGGGATCAGGCCCAATTGACACATATAAGACCCATGGGATTAGGCCCATTTTGATGTATTCCAAGGCCGTGGGTTAAAGCCCATCGTGATGTACTCTAAGGCCCGCAGGTTATGGACCATTGCAATGTACAAAAGGCTCGTTGGTGAGGCCCACTAATGTAGCTCATTCGATGAATATAAGGCCCATGTGATACGACCCATTCAATGTATCCAAGGCCCTGGGTCGAGGCCCAACGGGGTGTCCTTAGAGTCCATTGCAATGTGTGATTTTCCATGGTTCATGTAATGATATTTATGGCGGGCCGTGCCTTAGGAGCAATGATGGTTTGACGCCCACATTGTAAGTACAATGTTGATTAAATGTCTGCATTATATCTCTCCTTAGGGCCCATTGGTAAGCCCATACTAGTTGTGTATAGGTCGTCTAGACTCATCTGCATCGTTTGAGTAGTCCATTACCTTATAACATGCTTAGTATAATCCCATGACTCATGCCCATACGCATCATATGTATGCTTGATATGAGTAGTGACTGATCATAACATATGTCATTGGGCAAACCATTTATGGGACTCGTTATGAGACAGAGTGCTTTACATGATCGTGCAGTACGCGCTGGATTTCTGCATGATTTGACGTGTGATTCATGCATCTCGCATATGTGTGACTTGATCACCGTATGTCCTAGAAACATCAGGGTCGTGGCCCCACAGGTACATCGTGGATGGCAGTATCGGATACCGAAAATACTTGTTCTAGCATTGTGGGCACTTAGGATGTCCTTGAGTGAAAGTCCCAGAACCTTTTTGGTACCAGGAGATGCTTCAACGTTTAGACCGAGTGGATACATGAGTGCCCGAGTGCCGAATACCAGTAGGCCGCGTCTCTCACTGTGTCGTGGTTGGTTGGAAAGGAGTGTGGCCTTATCCGCCTGAGTGAGGGAGCTATAAACTAGGCTGAGTTTGACCAGCTCGTAAATGTGTCCGCTATCAACGAGCCGGATAGGTATTGATAGACTACTGGTCAGGCGGATAGTGAGGTCTATTCCGCTTGCTTGACTGTGCAGCTAGGGAGGTGGCAGTCACTGCGAAGTGTATTAGACCCCGGTGATATCCAGAGAGGAACTGTATTGATATGTGTACTTGATGAGTACCGACTTTCTTGAATTACATTTCGCATATGACATTCGGCTATGTAGGCCTCGCATTACATCGGTGTGGCCGATAGCATTCATGTCTCGCATCGCATGGCCTTGGTATAGCCGATAGCATTCATTCATTGCATTACATAGCCTTGGTATGGTTGATTGTGTTCATGAACTTACCGCATACTTTCGCACTATTCTAATATTGTACACTTGGCGTTTGCCTTATACATACACTTACACCACCCTCTAAGCTTTTATAAGCTTATGCACGATAGTTGCGTGCAGGTTGCGTTGGACAGCAGCAGCGCTGAGGCAGGAGCGCGTATCAGGACCTTTTGGAGCTTTTTGATCACCTTGTATTTTTCTTTTCGCTTTGTACTTAAAGCTTTTGATATAGTGGATATGTGGTGATGTTGTTTTGTGACTTGGTTATGCTCCATTATAAAAAAAAATTCATTCTAAAAATCCTCCTTGTAGGATCCCATGATCGAAATCTGGCATTTGATTATCGGGAGCCGAGAATGAGGCAATACGGAGGCTGTCGGTATCGGATTCGGCAATCGGGATTCATGTGAATTCGATTTTTGAGTTTGGTGCGTGGCAGTTAAAATAGAAGAAATTTTTTTTTACAAAATTTAGATATAACTTTGTCAAAACTAAGTTACGATAGCACACTTGGATATATTCAGAACAGGGAGTACTATTAGGAAAATTTTACTAAATGGGAAACATGTTATTGAATCCCGTGGGAAAAGTTCTTCTTTAAGGGGGGTAGGTTGTCACAACCTCAATCCTAGTTTTGAACACTTCTGTACACAAGCAATCTTCATGGGGAAGGTAGTGAATCCTTAGAGACATGGAAAGTGGGTTGTGTAGTAGAAGTTGTAATGCCCCGGTTTTTAGAACCCGAGTATTGAACTCGTTTCCTAAAAACTTGAGTGTTAATTAATTAGATAATTAACAATATATCAAAATCAGAGTGCGATAGCATAAACCAAGCGTAGATAATATCATATAACCAAATATCAAGATCCAGGTCCACTTAGCTGGGGACCTTAAGTACAAAACTCAAAGTTTCAAATGTATCAAGACAAACTAGAAAAGAAATATTGCAAATACTGATTAAGTTCGTAGTATTCTGCCGCCTCCTGATGCGACTCTTCCTCGTAGAATCCCTCCTCCAATCATGTTGCCACAACATCAGAACCTGCGCCGTAGTTGTCTTCGCCTAAACCTACATTCTCTGTACGGTTGAATATTTGATGAATGAGTTGCCAACTCATTGTGAATTCCCCTCAAGATTACACACCGCCGCCTTATCTAAGCATAGTTAAAAACAACAAGACATTTAAAATAATACATGATGCAGTCTTATTTAAATGCATGGATGTGTGAATGCACATCGACCTATGGATGCTCATCCAGTCAGACTTGGGCTCGTCACCCATGCATAAGGCCAGTCATCAGCGTAGCACATCATGTGCGTACAACATAATGACTAAGCCATCGTACATCACATACATGAGTTAATAGTCAATGGTCTGTGAGTTAGTGAAACGATACCCTACTAAACGTAAGGGCACGTGCTATAACATCTAGAATTAGCCACCCATCATCGTCATATGCTATGAATACATGATTAGCTAAACCTTTATTATTCTAATTAAACTAGCCAATTTAGGTAAAATCAAATGTCACTAGGGGGTTCGTCACCCAGCGTAGGTCGACAGCTCGGGCATAGTGTCCAATTCCCACCATCCCCGGCTCATGAGATTTCCCACTTTAGGATGTTCTATGGATACCCATCGACTAGTGGCTAATTAAATTCAATACGTGGGAATTACCATCGCATGGGTATATGAGAATGATCCATCGAAGCTACACGGGGCAAATATCAAAATATGGGACAAATGCTAAATTGAAGTAGAAAAAGGGTTGCATTAAATCAAGACTATAAAGGGGTTGAGTAGGGCAATGTTAAATCAGAGTGGTTAAAGAAGTCATTCCCAAGCCACATAAGCATTATGAGCTATGGATGGTAAACCCACATTAGTGTTCCATGCCCCAGATAACCTCCAAGTCGAGGGTCCATCTCTTAACACATTCTGGCTGGTTACATCCTAAATGTGGGTTTACATACGCAAGAGGGATTGCCCACTAGTAAGTGTAGTGAATAGAGATCCATAAGCGAATTACAACAATTCATTTGAAAGAATATAGTTATAGCATGCCAGGTATATGTTAAGCATTTGATTCATAGAAATCGCAATAGGTCATGATATGAACCATCAATTGAAATTTAAATAGAAGTTATCATGTAAGTAATTGTTATGTGCAATCATGGTTCACAACTATCAACTATCATGGTTTACATTACTAATGTACGTAAGATATTGCATGCTAAGAGATAACATTTGGTGATTCTAATAAAGACTATTACTTAAACTAATTTGGAAATAAAAAGCTAAAGGAGAAAAATTCATCACCTAACCTTGTAGCTTGATTTAGTGACAGGTTATCTTGCATTTAATGTAACGTCCTGAATTTTGAGGGTAAAGTAAAGCTTGACTCCTGAGATTTTGAACATCACTTATGTCTTGCAGAAGACAATATTCTGATTTCTTTCACATTGCGCAATTAAGCATGGATAAAATTATACTAAGCAGCATATCATACTTCAGATTTAATGTAATTAAGCAAATGAGTAAATTCAAAACATATATATATATATATATATATATATATATATATATATATATATATATATATATATATATATATCTCCTGAAGTTTCTTCCAAAGTATGGGTTCACAACGGGGTTTAATATATACATGTACATTTCAAAAAAATAAACAAAATGTAGTAATGTAAATGCAACATCCAACTAAGCCCATATGCCCAGTGCCCCCTGTCCAAAGGCACGTGGCCTACGTCGGCCCACCTGAGAGCTGGAAATAGGAGAATTCCTCCTCCTCGTCCAAGAAATCCTGCTCCAATGCATCAACATCAACTATACCTGTATCTACACTAGTGTCTGGTTGGTGTTTTAAAACACAGTCCCAGAGTGAGAGTGAGTGATCAACTCAGTGGTTTTATAAAATAAAAGTTACACATGTTATCAAGTCAATCAATGCAGTAATGATAAGGCAATAATAAGCAATCACTTCCTAATTACTCTTTTGAATGCAAGAATAAAGTTTATGTAATGATGCATGCCCTCACCCATCAACACTCCCTCAACACGTGACTCCAACCACCTATTTCGCATATGACAACACTTCCTCAAATGTGCGACTCTAATGCCCTTTTCGGTATAATCTAACTAATGTAATGCGGTGCATGATCATATTAGTCGAGTGATTAATTATACCCATTCATCTAGTAACTTGGGGAAGCTAGGATGCTTCCCTTTTTAAATATTAATCCAAATCAAATCACTAGGCATCTGACAACCGCAGTAGCCCTACTCTTGTGTTTTTGATTCATCTAGGTTGTCACTCCCATACAACCGCTCGCGATCACTACAGAGAGGCTCGTCACCCCAGTGTAGGCCGACGACATGAACACGGTGTCCCATACCACCATGCCCGGCTCACGAGTCTTAAGGATTATGGTACCACGGTTAAAGGTCGATCTTTACAATTGTGAGGGGGGTACTTTAGATTCAAGTAATCACGTTCATACATGGTGAACATGTAATAGGTCAACTGGTTCTTTAGGTAACCTCAATTGGTATAAGCGCATGCTAATGTAACCGACATGGAGCGCATGAGTGCCCCTGGTGGCCTAGCCACTGTCGATAGTCAACGTCCGACCCATATCTTTCAAATTTACCCAAGGTGGCCAACCCAAATCGACCACCCAAATGTGAAAGTTTACTGATTACCTTGACTACAATCGTAGCCTCATTCCTATCTAAATTATGATAACAAATATTCATAATATATGTGTCAACATTCGATAAGAAATCTTGATGAATTACTTGTTTAGGCATTTCATCAAACACATAGACTACGTTAACTACACTTGCAATTCATCAATTCATTACATAGAGAAATAAGCATGCTTAAGACAACAAGAAATCTTACATTAGCAATCATAGCAAACATAAATCATTAATTATAATGAAAGCATTGATAAATTACAACCTAAGCATTTATAGTCTACACCTTTCGTTAGCGTGCCTGACTTAGACTTGATCCTAGGACTATGTTTCCAAGGGAGGATCATTGATCGCCTAAATGAGTACATGGGTTAGTTAGGTTAGAGAAAAGCCATTTGGAGACCTACATCTCTATAAGAATTTGTATTGCTTACCCTAGGTCATAGTCGGAGGAGTTTCGGTAGCGGAAGTGGTGGTGGTTAGGCTTGTGGATCAATGGAAGATGATTTTTCACCTTGTGACAAGCACTACTTCAACTCTCTTCTTCTTTATCTTTCTCTTTTCTCTTCTTTCTCTCCTTAGGTTTTCAAATTCGTTTTTGGGAGAGAGGGGGTGAGTTGGGAGCTATTTATAGCCCCATATGGTGTGTAAATGGCCCCAGGGCCACTTTACATGATATTTATACCCTATGGGTGGCTATTCTTGACTAACGGCGCTCTTACGAGGGCCCATGGGCTCATCTATGTCATGGGGTAGGCTCCCTATCAATGGATCAATGCTAGAACACCATTTTGGTGCGATCAGATAAACAGATCGGTTGTGGCGTGTCAGATCAACGGTGATAAATGTTCATTCGGGGCCATGGTTATACGAATGTGTGCAAAAAATTTTCTTTTCTCCATGTGTGAATTTTGGTCATAAACCAACGGTCCAAAATCCTCAACTTTATATAAGAGTAGACGACCCAATTTACTTAAGTTTTACCACATTCCTTTAGAGTATTTGCATTTCTCATGCACTCGACTCTCGGCTCAAGTTGAGCGTTTCTGAACACTATCCAGGTTGGCTCCCTCAATGGTCGTCAAGCCCAGTAAGACGGACATTGTTCTACAATTTCAAGGCTACCGGACCCCCAACATGCGGTCTAGGTCCCTTACAGAGTTTCAGGGTACTCTTGAGAGGGACGGGCCCTTGGGATTTCTCCTGGGTCTTCAGATGGCATTGGACCAGTGGTACTTATGCTTCTAGCTCTTCACCATTTGTGAAAACAGTGGCCCGAGCCTAATCCACCTAATGTTTAGTATTTAAGTAAATCTCGTCGAAATTAGCTAGACAGGTATGGCCCGTTCCGCCAGTGGTCGAACTCGGGTCTTTGCACAGATTTTTTCAGGACATTACATTTAGGCTATTCTTCGCCCTAATTAACACAATTATTTTCTAAGTTAGATATTTCACGACTATTATAGGCTTTAGGAAGGAGTTTCATATGCCATTTCATTTGTGTACCTATCAGGCTGTTTTAATGAAGTTTGGCCCGGTCACAACCATTCTGTCAGTCCTGATTTGATGATGATTTGGGATAAAAGGTCATGTAACTATAATGGAGTTAACCACTATATATATTACAAACTCCTTATCTTATGAGTTAATTAGGCTTTACTTGTGTGCAAACCCACAATGGTTTAGACCTCAAGTCGAACTTAGCTGATCCTTGCCCTGAAATGAGGAGTTGGCTAGATTAGTTACGAGTCTGAGTCGACTCAACTGGGGTGACCCGGTTGAGGCCACTTCCATGGCTAAATGGAAGGCTTTTGCGGCAGGGCCCAAGCCCTTAATTATCATCCACACAAGGGCTAGATTGGACTGAACCGAGTTAGCTAGGGAACCCCATCATTGGTTTATCTTTCTACCAGCATTGGTCACATTTCTAATAAGCCCAACGACCTATTTGTTAAGTCCGGTCCTGACTCAGCCCAGCACCTGCTGCCAACTTAGTTCAGCTCAGTCCCGGCCCATCTGGTTATCATTGAGTTTAGCTCAGACTCGATCCATCTAGTTGAGATGACCCTTCCATGCCATGCGGAATTTGGCCAGCAAGAGTTGGGTTCTGACTGTGACTGTGGGCAGCTGTTGTCATGCCCAGAAGAGTCATTCTTTGCCAAACCAGTTGTAGGTGGAGCTGGAGGGCGAACCCAACCATTGATCACAGGGTTTTATTTATTTATTTATTTATTTATTTTTTTTGGGGAGGGGGGGGGTGGGGTTACCTGGACCGTTCTGCACATCCGTTGGGCCGCTTTATTGCTCGTACAATAGCTACAATGGGTCGGGTTGACATCACTCTTGAATCAGTGATGCGAGCAGTTAGATCAGCAACAGGAGCTCGATCTTTCCCTGCTCCCTTTTCTCCTCTCTTCTTCTTAACTGGAGCTTACCATGTTTAATTCTAGCATGGCCCAAACCGACCGGGACTCACACGGAAGTGCAGTAGTGTACTCTACCTTCCTTCCTCGGTTTCTCCATTCGTTCTTCTCAGTGATCAGTATCGTGAGCTCACCCACGCCCGACACGAATGAGTTGGCTAGCTGACTAGGCATAATGCAGCACCAAGCCCAGTACGGAAAAAGAATCGGGCATATTCCCTATTCTCTCTCTCTCTCTCTGTTATTTCCTCTCCTGGATTGCAGGTGGGAATCCCAAGGGAATAAGGCTCCATTTATAGGCATAGGGTCACCCTAGCTGATATAGTGAACGACCACGATTAGTGCATCCCTACCTACAATCTCTCTCTATTTATGGTGTGCATGGGTCCCATTTGTTACGAGGGATGGGTTCCCACCCCTGAGGGCCATCGGAAAAGCAACTTAGATCTGCTAGTGGGGCCCACACCATCATGGTGGGCATTTCAATCTAACGGGGAAGACAACATGGCCATTAATGACCGATTTTATTTCTGGCCTGATCAAGCGATCCAAACCGTTTGTTCAGATGGGGCCTATGATCACTGCGTGGGCCACTAATCCCACCGTTCATTGTGGTTTTATCCACCTCGCGAGATCTTTTGCCTCTAAGGTCTTCTCGCGAGATGGGAGGCTTCTTTAAGGGAGCCATTGTTGCCCTACAGGAAATGGTTGAGATCTCTCCACGTGGCTTGGTGAGAGGCCTGGATCACGCCAGTAAGCCTTCCTTATTAGGAAACCTTTTGATAACCTTTCTTCGCAATGGGAGGTTGCACAGACTTCTTTGGCGCTGGACGAAAGGTTGAGATTGGCGTTGGGAAGGACGGCTAGGATTGCAAGTTATGACTACACGCGGATTGCCATGCTGGCAACTAGGTGCTCCCTTCCTTTTGAAAAAAACCACCACACGCTCCCTGCGAGGCCCCAGCTCGTGCGCATGCACGCTTGCATGGGTTCGTACGACTAACGTGTGCTTGATCGTACGAGACCCTTCTTTATGATGGATGGCTTAGATCACGTGGACGATGGCTTAAAGTATGCCACTATGTGATCGAGACGGATGATCGTCCGTTTGAATCAGCCCTGAGTAGGAAAATGGGAGGAAATCCCTTTTTTTCAAAATTCATCGAGTTAGCGCCTATTTGACCGTCTTGACAGTTTGGTGCGTTGCGCTATGTCATCCATGGTGCACATGCACTCTAGTGTGGGCCCCATCGTGATTGAATTGTGAAATCCACCCTGTCCATTCTCCTTGGTGGATTCTCTAGAGGCATAGGGCCATTGATCAAACTAATCCGACGTCCGAGTGGCCCATATGTCGTGATTGGGGTGTTCATTTATGAATCACTACCGATCTGAGGGTTAGATCTTTATGGATTATGGTATCAACAGTCAGAAAGAAATCCTAAAGTCGGTGGTATGTTTAGGCCCAATTACTTTGTTTGTTGAGTACTCCTAATAACACCATTCTCACATCATGCCTTTCACATGCTGCCACTACATGTGTACACTTGGACAACCATCCATCCGTCCATTTGACCACAGGGTCTGCTCTTAGGTAGTAGGTTTATCCTTGGGACTAGTGGATGGTCTTGTTTAGTTTCTAGGAGATTTCACTGACTTGTCCAAGTGTTGATGGACGGTTTCGATGAACAGTTGGAGGTTACTCTCACTATCTTGGCTTAAGTTAAGACCGTTTATTAATTAGGTTCACAATTATACTAGTCAAGGTTTTAATGGTAACACCTACGTACCAGAGGTGCAGGGTGTCACAAAAGTGCTAAATTTTAGAGGCGAAATTATGTTTAAGGGAGGTAGATTGTAACACCCCGAACTTTTCAATACTCAAGTATTAAAAGGTTCTTGAGTGTTACCATGAAATTTAATGTAATATGTACATGTGTACGATACAAATCTAATTATCATAACCTTACATCTATTCCTTGGCATGAATCTAACCTTTGAGAGTAGTGTCCATCCATAAATCAAATCATTCGACCGTTGATCACGTGGTTTGATGCATGTACATTTTCCTAACTAAATCAATGAATAACCCTTTATCCATAATGATTTAGGCATAAGTTCTTTTATAAGAATTACTTTAAAACGTTCCTACAAGCATGCGGAACCATTAGATTTCCCAAAACTCTTAGATTAGAAATAATTACGAAAAATGCAGACCTAGACCCATGAATTCTAGATCTCATGGTTCTCATGATTTGCTTAATGAGAAACTTTACACCATGTTAATATATTATAAATTAATCGTACATGCCAAGTTTCAGCCCTTGGATCAGCAAGATCAATGGTTAAAATGGATATTCACCTGAGGATGGCCCACTTGAGCTTTAGACCTGTCTGAACTCTGACCAAGGGCCCCATTTGGACCTAATATGGGCTTACAAAATGAATGGACGGAGTAGATTTCTCAAACAACATCAATGTGGACCCCACATGTGAGTGCGCGTGTATGTGACTTTGGAGTAGCAACGGTGCACCAGTCCATGGATCTAGTCAAATCGAGATTGACTTGGTCCTTTAAAAAAAAGGGGGGCTCACGCCTGCATCTGAATGAACGAACACCCTCTGTTTGGACGTGTGGTGACCCACCATAACCTTTTATCTGCATGATCTGGCCTGTCCATCACGTGTAGACCTCACCTTTAACAATGAGGCAATGAACAACAGAGTGAAACACTCCATGATCAACCGTGGGAGGGCCACCAGAATGCGAATCGGCCCCAACCTTGGGCCATTACCCAAAATCTCCCAATTAAGCCAAAGAACGGATCATATCTTTTAAAAGATCAATAGAAATGGGTCCCACAGACTCCAACAAGATTTACACTAAGTCCCTCTGCGCTCCTCCACTTTTTTTTTGAAAACAGTAGAGAAAACAGAGTGTTTTCCTCATGCACAGGAAAACCAGGAATGTGTTTTTAGCTCAAATATGAACTGGGCCGTCCAAAAGAAGGAGAAGGAGACTCCGAATAACTCCATGTTGACTAAAAGAAAGAGAAGCGCTAACCACTCCCTCTCCTTATGCTATGCAAACAAGAAAGCTGCATAAGCTTTCCTTTCCATTCACGGCTGCGCAACAAAAGTTGTGCAAAACGAACCAAGAAGAATCCATAATTTCTTGAGCCTATAAAAGGCTCCTGTATACGATCAGGAGGAGAAAGAAAGAAAGGAAAAGGAGAAAGAAATGGGAGAGAAAGAAAGAGGAAGAGAAATCGTGAGAGAGAGAGAGCTCTCGGCCAGGAGTAACACTCCATGGGAAAAGGGTTTCGGATAGGAGTTTGCTCCATCCAGTCCATATGTTCGACTAGCTAGAGAGAGAAACGAAAGAGAAGAAAAGAGAAAAGAAGACGAAAGAAGGGGGAAAAAAGAAAGAAAGGAAGGAAGAAGAAAGGGAGGCCGAGTGCTAAAAAATTCAATGACCTCCAAGGTCGACAAAGAAGGTTCAGTTCAGCTAATTTCCCTTCCTCCTTATTCCCACAATTCCTTCTTTCAAACGAAAATAGAGAAGCTTTCCTTAATAATTGACTCGATAGAAGGGCTTGCTAAGCTTTGAAAAATATAGAGTTTTGCATGGTATAGAACCCTAACAACCACTTTAGTTGGATTCAAAACAGGTGAACCTAAATTGGCCGGACATCTAACCTTAGAAGATATTCAGACAACAACGGTGAGAGTTTTATCCTTTAAGCTTACGGTAACTTAAGTTCGTAAGCTTTATCTTATTTGTTACACACTATGTTTTCATGTTGTTATTTGATTTTCTTTCTATAATTATTTTATCATTAATAGTTATCTACCATTTTGAGAATCATGATATGATGTTTATTACAAGTGATCTTTATGAATTTATGTGGAGCGATGGATATAGGCATTGATCTTGCCTTTATCAATTTGTTGAGTTAACCCTTGTTACTCTCATTTTACTGAGTTGACCATTGTCACTCTCCTCTTTGTGAGTTAGCCATTGCTACTCTCTTTTTTACTTTACTAGCCTTGTGCTATTTACTTTTAAGGCTTAGGTATGTGTCTTGATATTTCAGAACCCTCATAATTCAATTTAACTTCCTATAAGTGCAAGCGATGTGTTAAGAGATATCACAACTAGTTATCCAAATATCTTATATCATGGATGTAATGCGTTCTGGGTAGAAACTCTCCTGGTCATTGGGTAGTGGTGCACAAATCGATGTAACTCACAATACGTGTTACATTACTTTTAGGATTGGATGTCGTAAATAATCACTTCATGAACAAATCGTGTCACGTAATTCATCTGACTCATGCATTGTGCCGCTTTAAGGTGTTCACGCAAATCCACAGTAGTGTCGAACATGCTTATGAATCTCCATAGTGTGAGAATGGGGGGCGATCTAAGTTTCTATGAATCGTATTCCACATTATAATGATCCCTGTGTATGACGAACCACACATACTTTGCTAGGCATGCATCTCATGTAGGTTGTTTGCGCATGCTAATACTCTCATATTAGTATAGTACAGGACGTTTCAGAACCCTTACATTACTTTTATGAATCTCTTAAATTATTGATAATCTTAAAAGATAACCATCACTATGAGTAGGGCGTTGACCCTCTCCAACCGTACAGATGATGCAGGTGATGTACAAATTGAAGACTTAAAGGATCATCTCCCTATAGAAGGCTATACTGAAAAATTATAAAAATAGTTTTATACTTCTTCTGTGAACTCTGATATTGTAATAAGCTTCCCTTGAGAAGGCATTTGATTATTTATTGAATTCTTTTATTCTGATGAAATAATCAATATAGTCAATTTTATTCTCGTGAATGAATACCTTCATTAATGTGACTGGATATGATAAAAAAATACGTGATTTATAAAGCATCCAATTTATACATTATTAACACCCGATTTTCTCAGGCACGAGTACAAACTCTAGCCGTGAAAATTCGGAATGTTACACGGCTCGGGGCCCTTCTTTCTGTTGAGAGAATCATTAACCATAATCTTCAAACTCTGTACCCTATTAGTTCGGGAAGCTCGTCCTGACATTTTTAATCAGCTCAGATTTGATATTTTTTTTTGGTTGGTTACACTTTCGTGTGGTGGACCAATTCGTTTTTTCCTACAATAGTTGCCCCCAACTTCCGCGCTCATCTTGCACGTGCTTGGGAAGTTAGAGCCTAAATTGGTCTAAAAGTATGAGAACCAAAATTTAAATTTTAAGTTGTCCTATCCTTTCCAAATTTTAAATCAAGCCTGAATTTGTCGTTTCCTAGTGAGGGTGGGAGTTGAAAAGTCGGCGCCCGATGTGGAATTAAAAAATGCATGATTATTATCGCGAGATAGAAGGGATATGCATTAATGGTGAAGCATCGTTCAGACTCTAGATGAGTCGTGGACCAATAGTTATCATTTGAGCCGTCAAATTTTCGCTCGAGCCAACCTTGGGCTGCCATGTGGAGGGGCGCATTAGTAGAAGCATCACCTCAGGTTCATGTGGCACCGCGCAGGAGTAAATGCCCTATCAAGGGGATCCTATAAATATCACAATCCCTCCTCTCTTCCCATTAAATTGTTTTACGAAGCCCAAGCTTTACCAACTAGCGTCTAGCCTTCACCTCGGTCTAAGGGTCTTCTCTTCTTCGGTATCCATTAGTTCAAAGTCCAAGTGGCAAAGCTTTTTTCAATACACTAGAGCTTACTTCTCTTCCTCCTCTCTTCCATTTCTTTTCTATGTCTTTTGAGGAAGATTTCGGGGTTGTTAATGTCTTTGATGCATTTCATAAGGAGTTAGTGGGCAGTAGCTCTGATTCGCTATTTGCACCATCCTTAGAGTCCAGGTCTCAGGAGCTTACCCCTTCACTTAAGGCGGAACCACCATTAAGGGTGGAGCCATGAATAGGGGAGGACTCTTCACGACAAGTTGAGCCAGCCTCCTCATCTTTTAGGGATGTGGCCCATATGGCTAACATTTTTATATGTAGGTGGATGATGACTGACCTACAGGCCCTCAGGTCAGAGTACATGATTCCCAGCTCGGTGGGGCTTTGACTTCCTCAAGCTAGAGAACTTCCTGGCCAACTTCCCATAGGAAAGTTGCCCTATACCTAATATTGTTTACTTACGGTCTTTACTTATCTTTCCATCCTATTGTGAGAGAAATACTCCACCCTCTTAGGGTCGCCCCAGGGCAGCTAAACCCCAATGTGTGGCGAGCTATATTCGACTACTGCATTCTCTGGTAGTAGGTCAGCAATTCCAAGCTCACTGTGGATGAACTCTTCTTCTTATACTAGGCTAAGAGTAGCCCTGGCTCTTGAGACTAGTACTACTTTTCTTCGTGAAAGGGCAAGGGTTAGGCCATTATCACCAATAACCCGTCCTCCATCAAAAGCTAGAAGGACAAGTTATTTTTTGTAACTGAAGAGTGGGAGGCCCATGCGGCAAAGCTGGAGGGATAATAGGCTTGAGTTCTTGCCTTCATTGCCCTCTCAAGTCGAAATACATGCCGAGCTGGATGTATTTAGTTTTCTTTTGTTTACTTACTCATTTCATGTGCGCGTCTGACTCATTTTCTTTTGAAGCCTTTTCCAATTCCTAGCACAACCTCTTTGTCTTTATTTTATGCCAGATCAGGATCGCTTAAGAGCGACAAGCGACTCAGCTGGACTGTAGAAGGCTAGTCACTCCATAGCTCTTCAAATAGTTTGGCCTTGCTCATGCAGGTAAGTTTCTTTGACCTTTATCAGTTCCTAGTTGTTGGTTATATAGATATGCTTTCTCTTGAACTAACCTTTCCCTGTTGTTCTTACAATAATGTCGAAACGACCTCAGTCCCAAAAGAAGCTTCTGTCTAGAGATGAGTTAAAGAGACTGAAGAGAGTGGGAGAAAGGTGGACCCCATCAGCTCCTCTTGCCACCCCCCTTAGAGTTGCTGGCCCCGCTCCCAACCTACGGGTGAGTGAGGCTCCAGCAATCATTGCCCCTAATATGAACCCGGTTGGGTCTGGGGGTGGAGCTATCGATGCTCTTGCTGACACTCGCCCACCTAAAGGTGTTGAGCTTGATGGGCCCTCATTGAGGTTTGAGGGAGCTCAAGTCTAGGAAGCCCTAGATATTGCAGGTGCTTCTGAGCGTCAGGGCTCGACCCTCGAGGCAGTCCCTAGGGGGGATTCATCTTCCTCTTCTTCAATCCCGAGGCATTTAGCTATACTCTTGAACTAGGGGTAGGGTCATTTGCCTGAGGAAGAGGTGAACTCCAAGCTGTCTCTGCATCCAGAGTGGTTGTTTTTAGTGCTGGCGACCTCAACCGTCAAGGTACATTAACAACCTTCTCTTTTTTTAGTAGATTGATCTTGTTCTTTTTCATGTTACGGGAGGCTTTAGGGGTCATCGCCCTTCGTCAATTCACCCTTGACCTAATGGCTAGGTTAAAGGAGGCTGAACGCCTCACATGTCAACTTCAAGGTGAAGGCCCAAGAGCTAGCTTTAGCCACATCGGACTTGGGAGAGCTTCAAGGTGCTCTTCGTGTGTACGAGGAAGAATGAGAGGCTTCCCTTGTTCAATTGCTGGAGGAGCACCAGCGTAGTGCTGCACTGCTAGCCAGAAGGGCTGAACTAGAGGCTAAAGTGGCAGAAGTAAAGACTTAAGTAGCTGAGGCTGAGGCTAGTATCCCGACCAAGGAGGTGACGGTGGCGAAAACCTACAAAGCCTCCGAGGACCCATTAGGCGGAGCTGGAGGAGGTCTTTAATGCCAGGTTCTCCAACTATCGGGAAGAGGTTCAAGGATGCTTTCCCGAGCTCGACCTTACATGGCTGGACGAGGAAGCAGGCTCAAGGGAAAATGTTGCCAACTTCTTGTTTTTCCTTTTTTTTTTTTTTTGTAGACAACTTTGTACACCCTATCTTTTTTATTAATAAAAAACTTTTGTTCAAAGCCTTTATTATGTCTATAATGTTACATTGCTTGCATATGTACTAGCTACCTTACGGGCTCCCCTCCCACTCCTGAGCTTGATATATCTGGGCTTAGAAGTGAGGTGGTGAGAAAAGACTGAACCTTTTAGTATTCTTCTCGAGAATATTTCATCCTAGGTACTTGGTCGATGTCGAGTGTTTACATCCGAGCTGTGCCCCTTGGGTTCATTACCTTATCAGGGTAACAAGCTTAGTTAGAGGGTGCCTTTCTTAGCCTCTCTCTCGTTTTGCCTTTTTAACCACAGATCCTTTCACAGTTAAAGGGCACCTCCTTGGGTTTAGCTCCTTCTCAGGATCTTTAGTCGCTACCTTAGTCCCTTATGGACAGTAGATTACTGATGTAGAAAAATGTGATTTTCTTCACTTTTATTCATAAGGGAAATTATAAGTAGTACACACCTAAGGTGTCTTGTCAACCTAGCAAGCTTGATGTGCTTGTAGAATTTCTTGGATTAGTTTCCACTAATAATAGAACTTCAAGTGTTCGGCATTCCATGGATAAGGCAAGGCCTACCCCTATGAGTCCTCCAACTAAAATGTCCTTGGTCGGACTATACTGGTGACATTGTAGGGTCCTTCCTATCTTGGTCGGGCTATGCACTTAAAGTGTTTTTTTTTTTTTTTTTTTTTTTTTGCAGAATCATAGTTAGGGTAAATCGAAATTTACACATCATTCGGTGGTCGATGAAATGATGTGACCAAGTTATCCAAAGTTTAATGAGCGAAGAGAGAAATACGGTCAAGCAGTTTAAGATACAGAAGGCGATCGAGAGACATAATTTGACCGATAGAATAGGAACAATCATAAAAGGAAACGTAACAAAAGAAGAATCTACATAAATGATTTTCAACTAGTGTAACCATTGAAGTAATGGAAGAAGGATTTGGAAGAATAAGTTGCATAGCAGAACTTTATAAATAGTAGAGGAATCCAATGGAATAAGAAACATATCAATCATGTACAAATCAAACCAAACAAATCTATCAATTTACTTTATCTTAGCTTCTCCTAAGAATAGTGATAATCTAGTATCAGTAATTCTTATCTATAACCTTTAGTTGTAATCCAAATTTATACTCATATGTTAGATTTGTCCTTTATCCAATATCATGCAGTTTTTTCAAGAGACGTATTCTTACAGTCACTCCTTGTAACTAATTGTGAATTTTTTTCATTTGTTTAATTGCATTGGTATTTTAAAAAGTCATTTCTTGTGGAAGGCACACAACAATCCATCTTCAAAGGAAGAACTCCACCATTCAATTATGACCTGATCATTATAAAATTTTGCAAGTGGTTGAGTAAGCGGTCGATCTTCTCATAATCTGGTCATATAGGTTCATATTGGATGTGTCTACTTATTTCGACGCTTAGGGTTGATCGATTTGAATTGAGCCACTTTATAGATTTTGACACGTCCACCCACATTACACATGACAAAAATAAACCGAATGCCAATAGATACAATTACTCAAACGCCCAACCAAACCGCTATTAAAGAATTGCAATGAAAGATAGAATGGAATGATACTTATCGAGAGTGGATTAGTTGCGACCCCATCTCACCCAAGACATTGCGACCCATGCTATGGGGCTCACTTTGATGTATGTATTCTATATTTACGCCGTCTCAGTTTTGACAAATCATTTTAGGGCAAGATTCCAAAAATAAAGCAGATCCAATTAACAAGTAGACCATACCAAATGAAATAATGGTGATTGATCATTAACGGCTTATATTGGGCCGTAAAAGTTTTGATGTAGAGCGGGTCGCGGACAATTTCATGGCCAAGATGGATCATAAAAGGCACGGTCGGCGACAGAAGTGATCCGGACCATCGGACCTTAGAACGGGCGTATCTCACAATCCGGAATGAGTTATCCGACGTAAAATATACGATTTTGGGGTAGAACGAGCTACTTTAGCCAACCAACCCTGCTACGCCGGATTGCGCAGCCCGGATTTGTGAAAAACCCCCTGATCGACGGTCGTTTCCTCGTTTTAATTTTATTTTTACTATAAATAGTAAGTTTTAGTTTGAGTATAACTTTTCATCCGTTGGGCTTTAGGAGTTGTGTCCAACATGAAAAGTGCTTAGGATAATTAGGAGAACGGTTTGGTGAAGCCAAATTGGACACTTACTATTTTTGGCCGAAAACCTTGCTCACTAGTAGACATCATGACCGTCTATAAATAGTAAGTTGCGAATTCTAGGAGTTTTAGTTGTAGTATGAGTCTGATTTCTTTCATGTTGCTTGGTTCCCTTATTTAAAGGGGTGTAAACTCGTTTTTATTTTTTCATCAATTAATTTTGAATTTATTAGAGTTTATTCCTATTCTCTTGCTTTCTTTCCTCATGGATTCGAGAAGTCTCTGTGAGGAGTCCAGAGAAGCTCCGTGGATTCGGAGTAGTTATCCTTGAGGAAGACGGTGTTCGACCTCATCACGTTCATCCCTGCGTCAATTTGGTATCAGAGCGAGGTTTTTCCTCGGGCCGATGGCAAACAACGAAGGTATGAATCAAAATCCTGTGGACGGTGATTCAGGGATTCGTTATCTTTCGGAAAGAATGGAAGCTTTCCATCGGGAGAGTCAGTTGACCATGCAAGGGCAGCAGGCAACCCTCGACCGTCTTGCGGATGCGCTACTTCCGCCCCGAGCCCTAAGCGGTGCTCTACCACCTATGGTTGCCCCACCACCCGTGGTTACTGTACGACGTGACCCTGATTGTCGCAGAGCACTACCAGCGGTAAATCGTAGGGCTACACCAGATGATTCTAGTTCCAGCGACGAGGACATTAATGAGGGTTTTGATCGATGACCAATCCATGGAGGCGATCGTCTAGATCGTGCTGAAAAAGACTATCGAGGTAAGGCTGAACTTCCTAGTTTTAACGGTTTATTACGTATCGAAGATTTTCTCGATTGGCTAGCCGAAGTAGAGAGATATTTCGATTATATGGATGTGTCAGATCATAAAAGGGTGAAATTGGTAGCGTTTAAATTAAAATCTGGTGCTACTGCATGGTGAGAACAATTGCAACTCTCACGAGCCCGCCAGAACAAGGCGCCCATCGCATCATGGCCTCGGATGAGACGTCTTCTTCGTTCACGATTTCTCCCCAGTGATTATGAGCAGATATTATTCCAACAATACCAAAATTGTCGACAAGGAAATCGAACTGTTACAGATTACACTGAAGAATTCCAGCGGTTGGCTACACGAAACGATTTGTCAGAATCTGAGTCACAGAAAGTGGCACGATTTATAGGTGGGTTGTGACCGGTAATTCAGGATCGAGTTCAGATGTACCCAGTCGGGACCGTAGATGAAGCAGTTCAATTGGCAGGAAGGCCAGAAACACAGCTTGCAAGAGCTCCTGCTCGTCCTTATCCTTCAAATTGACCCCCTATGACAGGTCCCACACAGGATCCAGTGCTGGCTCGAGAAAAAGATCCGGTAGGAGAACGTCCTCAACCTCCTCTACCCGCGAACCGTGATACGGGGAGCGGACCATCCAGACCTCAACGGGCAGCACCCACAACAGCGGGCCCGAGTAGGATTTCGAATCCTTATGCTCGGCCAAGGCCGAACAATTGTTACCGCCACTTATCAAACACTTGTCCTCAACGTCCGGCAGCACACTTGACTATAAACGAAGGGGGCACTGAAGATGAAGCCGCAGAAGAAGATCATGGCTTTGATGAATATGAACAAACCACTGAAGAAATAGCAGGTGGCGATGAAGTGACAGGTGAGGATCGTGGTGAATCTCTCGTTGTGAGGCAACTACTGTATACCCCACGAAAGGAATTACATCCACAACGGCACAATATATTTCGTACTCGGTGCACTGTCAACGGAAAGGTCTGTGATGTGATCATAGATAGTGGTAGCAGCGAGAACATCGTCTCAAGAGTGATGGTGGATAAGTTGCAGCTACCAACGACGAAACATCCTTCCCCGTACTCAATTGGCTGGATAAAAAAAGTGAACGAGACCAAGGTAACTGAACAATGCACTATTTCGTTTTCAATTGGTAAACATTATAAGGATCAGATACTTTGTGACGTGGTTGACATGGAAGCCTGCCATATACTACTCGGTCGACCCTGGCAGTCGGACCGTGATGCGACCCATCGAGGGCGAGACAATGTCTACATATTCGTCAAGGATAGTCGAAAAATAATCCTTGCCCCTATGGCACCAGAGAACCACCCTGAAGCCTCTAAAGTGGAGGGGAGTTCTCTCTTGACCATTCGGGATTTCATGGAGGAGTCCAAGGAAACTGGCGAGGTATATGCCGTAGTGGTGAAGGGCAAGAAAGAGGAACCCTCAAACATCCCTCCAAGCTTAAGACTGTTACTAAACGAATTCAAAGAAGTCTGACCTGAAGATTTACCTGATGGATTATCCCTCATGAGAGACATCCAACATCACATAGACCTCGCCCCTAGGGCTAGCTTGCCCAATCGCCCTCATTATCGGATGAGTCTGAAGGAGTGTGAGATACTTCAGGGGCAAGTGGAGGAATTGATCCGTAAGGGTCTATTGAGAAAGAGCATGAGCCCATGTGCTGTACCAGCATTATTAACGCCAAAAAAAGATGGAAGCTAGCGCATGTGTGTCGATAACTGAACAATTAACAAAATTACTATTAAGTATCGGTTTTCAATACCACGGTTGGATGACATGCTCGATATGTTAGGAGGGGCTAAAGTGTTCTCTAAACTCGATCTAAAGAGCGGGTACCATCAGATTCGTATTCGACCTGGTGATGAATGAAAAATGGCATTCAAGACAAAGGAAGGGTTGTATGAGTGGCTGGTCATGCCTTTCGGCCTATCAAATGCACCAAGTACTTTTATGCGTTTGATGAATCAAGTTCTAAAACCGTTTACTGGCCGATTTATGGTAGTATATTTTGATGACATATTGATATATAGCCAGGATGAGGCGGAGCATAAGAAACATCTCAGGCAGGTGCTGCAAGTCCTACAAGATAACAAGCTGTACCTCAACTTGAAAAAGTGTAGCTTTTTAACTGACAGCCTGTTATTTTTAGGATTTGTTGTAACGTCCACAGGCATTCGGGTGGACGATGAAAAGGTGCGAGCTATTACGGAAAGGCCGATCCTGATAAACATTCATGAGGTGAGGAGTTTTCACGGATTAGCGACTTTCTATCGTCGATTTGTGCGAGATTTTAGCACCATAGTCGCGCCAATAATAGACTGCATGAAAAAAGGGCCATTCTAGTGGACCGATAAAGCTGACAAGAGCTTTCATGAGATCAAGCATCATTTGTCTACAACACCGGTCTTGGTGATTCCTAATTTTGATAAATTGTTTGAGGTGGAGTGTGACGCTTCATATGTCGGAATAGGAGGAGTATTATCACAGGAAGGCAGGCCGGTAGCCTTCTATAGTGAGAAGCTCAGTGAAGCCCGAAAGAAGTGGTCGACTTACGAGCTTGAGATGTACGCAGTTGTTCAGGCGCTGCGACATTGGCGGCATTATCTGATTCAAAGGGAGTTTGTTCTGTACACCGACCATCAGGCATTAAAGTTTATTAATAGTCAGACTAACGTGAATCGTGTGCATGCTAGATGGGTTGCATTTTTACAGAAATTTACGGTTGTTCTGAAGCATAAGTCAGGTCAGCAGAATAAGGTGGCTGATGCACTTAGCCGTCGTGCGTCATTACTTGTTACGGTGAGCAATGAGGTGGTCGGCTTTGACTGTCTTAAGGAGCTATATGCCGAGGATGAAGACTTTAAAGATTCTTGGTTGAAGTGCCAAGAAGGTCACCCCAGTGACTTTCATATATAGGATGATTTTCTCTTCAGAGGGAATCGATTGTGTATCCCCCAAAGTTCTCTAAGGGAGCAAATTATTCAGGAACTATATGGAGGTGGCCTCGGTGGACACCTTGGGCGAGACAAGACGCGAGCTCTTGTGGAAGAGCGGTATTATTGGCCGCAATTAGTACGTGATGTGGGAAGAGCCGTACAACGTTGTTATATTTGTCAGACCTCCAAGGGACAATCTCAGAATACGGGCCTCTACACCTCGTTACCTGTGCCTGACGGTCCTTGGGAGGATTTATCAATGGACTTCGTGCTTGGTCTTTCATGAACACAACGCAGCATGGATTCGGTGTTCGTAGTGGTCGGTCGTTTCTCCAAGATGACGCACTTTATCCCATGCAAGAAGACCCTTGATGCAACACATGTGGCGAATTTATTCTTCAGGGAGGTCGTACGGCTACACGGGGTCCCTAAGACCATTACTTCTGATCGTGACACGAAGTTCATTAGCCACTTTTGGCAGACTTTGTGGACTCGATTCGATACACGACTTCAATTCAGCAGTGCTTAATGGTATCCTACAGCATGGACTACCTGAGACTTGGATCTGCTTCATTTTTAAGACCATGTCCTAAAATGTTGTGACAAAATGGTTGAACGACGTGCATACATAATGCTTATATTGAGGTGGGCCCCATGGTAAGGGCTGCACCATCTTGGGTGACGCCTGGCCAGGCCGCACCTAATCCATTCTCATAATTATAATGATCAATGAGATAACTTTTTTTAAAACCTTTACTAAATAGCATAGAATGTTCCATGGTAATTAATAAGGTAATTTTTTGTAAAATACTTCTTTTGTTCATATTTTAAAAAAATAAAAAATAAAAAATAAAAAACCCTTCCTTACATAAATGTGAATGGGTGGCATCCAAATGCACCCTGGAAGTCTTTAAAAAGTTGTCCCCCATTCAAGATGTGGAATATTTAGTTGTTCTCCATTCAAGATGTGGAATTTTTAGTCGTTCACTATATTAAAGTTTGGCTGATTGAAAGGCCCGTACCTAAATTCTCAAGTTGGCGATATCCTAGCAAACCTCTTCTTTGGATCTTGGTACCTACCAGTCTTCGCGTGGTTTCCTGCAATGCTTAGTGGGCCCACCATATTGTTTGGGAGATATCTACCCCGTTCATCCGTTTTATGAGATTATTTTAGAGAATGCTATAAAAATGAGGCCCATCTAATATTCAAGTGTGCCATACGAATGGTAAAATTAGAGAGAGTTTTCTACCATTGAAACTTTCCTAGGTTTTACCTTGATGTTAATAAACAGTTTGTAAGGTCATTCCCGAGGGGATGAAGTGAAATTCGAATTAAAACAAAAAAAAGAAAAAAAAAAAAAAAAGAAAAAAAAAGAAGAAAGGCCTAACACGAAGATTTTGTGGCTGCATTAATATTTCGACGGTGGTCCCGGAGTCCCAGGTGTTTAGTCCCGTGTGGAACACTCGGCTACCATATCTTAAAATTATCTAGAAAAATGTACGGATAATATTGATTTCTCACGAGAAATTAACCACTGTAAACGTCACCTTTTACCAGCATCTTTTCTCTCAAACTTAACTTTATTGAATTAAATCATTCTGTACGGACATATTATTTGTTAGTAGAATACTCTTGCATTCAGTGCTTATAGCTACTGATTATGACCGTAGGGATAAGTAATTAGCCACCACCAATCAAAAATATTTTCGTCCGCAAATAGTATATCCGTACTTATAAGAAAGTGAAGTTTGAGAGGGTGTTGAAAAGACGCCGGATAAAAAGTGAAATTTACAGCGGTCAATTTCTCATTTCTCACGGACGTCACGGTCTTTCGCAGGAAACCCGCGTCTTCGCTGAACCGAGCGCGACGAGTGGATTAGGTGTACCTTGGCATTACCCAAGACGGTACTTCTCTTATCATAGGCCGACATTGGTGTATGTATTCAAAATCCGCACCGTTTATTTATTTTTTTCAAATCATTTTATTATATGAACCCAATAGTAAAGCAGATCTAAATCTCAAGTGGACCATACTAGGAAACGTTGGTCATTAAATATCCACTATTAAAAATTTCCTAAGGCTCACCGTAATCTTTATTTCATTTAACTAGATAAGAAACTTTTTTAGCCACAGAAAGTTTTTAACGGCCGATCACCACTTTTTCCTATCGTATGGTCCACCTAAGATTTGGATATATTTCTTTTTCTATCTCATTCGACAAAATGACGTGGAAAAACGGATGGACAGCGTGGGTATGGAATATACATCAAGGTGGCCCCCACGGTAAGGGCCACACTGTCCTAGGTGAGGCCGGGGTCGTACCTAATCCTCTGAAACATCGCACTCGCTTTTATAAAAAACTGTGCACGCTTTGCCAAGTCACGAGTTCCGTACCACCGTTCTTCTGGAAGACTTTAAGAAAACAAGAAACTTTTATACTCTGACAGTGCGATGGTTGATACGCGGGTTCTTATAAATTAATTATTAGAAATTGCGTGGGTCAGATATAATTAATTCAAATTAAACCTGCCAAATTAGATATAATTAATTCAAATTAAACCTGCCAAATTATTTATATCAATCTAAACGTAACATGGACCAAAAACTACAGTTATTTCGTTATCTAATTATCAGATTAGTGGACATTTAGGCGGTTCAAAATGAAGAATATCCGATGATATTATCTCCAAAAAGACCAAATTTCAACCGGATCACAGGTTTGGCATGTAACTTTTTTCCGAGGAGATATATCATAATATGAACGGTTTAGTTTTGGGTTATTATATGCTGACGTTAATATTTTCCAGTGCCTGCGTATCAAGCGTCGTAGGAAGCCAGAGTATAAAAAAAGTACACTATAATATTCGCAGTACAAAGACACGCACCACCATGCCCTGAAGTGACGTCACCTAGTTGTGTGGATCCCACCATGATGTATGTCTTGTATCCACACTGTCCTTTCGTAGAGACCATTTTAGGGCACAATTTAAAAAATGAATCGGATCCAAACCTCAAAACAGTAATGAGAGTCACGCCCACCGTTAAAGTTCAAAGGGCACAAAAGTTTTTGATCAAGTTGATATTTGTGTTTTCCCTTCTTAAAGTTTTATGTTAATTTATGATTGGGTTGAATTTCAAATAAACATCATAGTGGACCTTAGGAAAGTTTTAACAGTGAGCATCACTCTCTTCACTATCTTCTATGGTGGGGTCCTCTCTAATCTTATTTTTACTTCATTCTTTTAATCATGCCCTAAAATGATCTCTCCAAATGGATGAATAGTGTGAATACAACACATATCATTGGGAGCCCATAAAACTTGATGACATCACTTAAGTAGCTAGTCTTGAGTATTGCTACTCAACCTTTGAGTAGCTAATCTGTGTTAGCAAAATTCTTCTAGCGTGCACAAGAGACACATGATTATAGAAGTGTACATGAACTGAACTCGCTTTGTTAGCTCGCTCGACTCAACTCGAAAAAGCTCAATTTGACTTGGTTTAAAATTGAGTTTGAACCAAGTCAAGTTGATTTTTTTAGCTTGAAAATGAGTTCGAGTTGGCCCCAACTCAAATCACTCATATTGAACTCAGCTCAAATCGAACTTGGATTGAGCCAATTCGGCAACTCGGTTACCTTGATATTGATGTTGCTCATCATGTGTTTGACGAAATAACCCAACGAAGTGTAGCCGGTGGTAAGAAAGGTATGTATAAGAAATTAATATTTTTTTTCTTAATTTTTATGTTGCTTAAAAAGTATTTGATAAAATACTTATATAACAATTATTGTTGTCTTAAATATAGTGTGATTTTGAAGGTATAGTTCAAGTGTTTACGAAAAAGGTGCACACGCAAACATAACTTAATTTTGACTTAAACTCACTTAGTCTTGACTTAAACTCAACTTGAGTTGGTCCAAGCTGCTGACCAAACTGAATTGAGCTACCAATCAAACTTGATGACCAAGCCAAGCCAAGCTTGATGTAGCTATTGGTCGCTGAGGCCGACTTGATGCACACCCCCGCAGGAATATGAATTCGTACACGCACAGGGAGAAAAAAACCATGTACGAAGAGACGAAAAATTAAGTAGAACGCCCTAGGCTCCACCGTACATGGTTAATCACATCAACTAAGCTTGCGGGACCTACCATGATCTCTTTTTAGATTCAGTCCGTTCAATTGAGCTAAGGCCATATCGATGCGCACTCCTGCATGAATATAAATTCGTACACGTACAAAGAGACGAAAAATCAAGTAGAACACCATGGTTCCGTCGGACGCGGATTTCCTGCCAAAGCCTTACGCAGGGAACTTCGGTGGGTCCACTGTGATGTTTGTGAGAAATCCTCCCCATTCATCCGTTTTGTGAGTTCATTTTATGACATTTTGTAAAAAATGAACCGTATCCAAAGCTTGAGTGAGCCGTACTAAAGGAAAATGTGGCTAGGGAAATTCTTACCATTGAAACCTTCCTGGGTTCAACAGTGACGTTCAGATGCAATCCATACCGTTAATAATGTCATTCCTATTGGGATGAACCGAAATAAAAATATTACCATGAATCAAAACTTCTCTGGCCCCACGGATATTTCAACTGTAGAAATATAATTATCACATTTTTGGCTTACTTGAGATTTAGACACGGTTCATTTTTTGTAAAATATCCTAAAATGAACTCACAAAATGGATGAATGGGGAGGATTTCTTACGAACATCACAGTGGGTCCCACCTAATTTCCCTGCGAAAGCCTTTCGCAGGAAATCCGCATCCGGTTCCGTCGTACACGGTTAAACACAACGATAGCTAAGCTTGTGGGACCTACCATGAGCTGAGGCCGACCCGATGAACACCCCTGCATGAATATAAATTCGTATCATACACGCACAAGGACACGAAAAATCAAGTAGAACGCCCTGGTTCCATCGTACACGGTTAATCACAACGACAGCTAAGCTTGTACGACCTACCTTGATCTCTTTCTAAATTCAGTCCGTTGATCATGTTCAATAATTGATTCTATGATGGAGGGAAAAAATCTAGGAAGATAAAAAAATTGAAGTAAACCATACGGTAAGGAACAATGGGGATGGGATTCTAACCGTAGGTTTGGTTGTGGGGTTATCATGGTTTTTATCTGCCGTAGAACCGTTAATCGGGTGCAAATCATCAAGATGAGCTGAAAGAAAAAATCAAACCAATAAATATCAAACGATTCACACCGTGTAAGATCCGTATCCTAGTTCGTACTGTTCCGTCGACTCCCGCGATTCTTCCGGTCGAATTCGGCAATCCTCGACCACTTTCTGATGTTTGTGCACGATCTTAAGCTGAGACCTGTATGCCAAAGATGGCTAAAATTGAAACTTATACCTTAGCGACCGCGCCGTCGCCGCGGTTCTAACGCCGCGACTCGCACACCGACTCGATACCCAGTCTAAAAGATGTCAGTCTGCGTTCAATTCGAAGAAAACACCGCACGTTGTGAATTACGAGAAAATCTCTATGAGATGTCCCATCAATCAATGTCAAAGTACAACCATATCTCAAGTACAAGCCCCATCCCTCCTTTTTCCCTCAAGTCAACTCTCTTTCCAGCTCACCATCTCACTTTACAAAAATTTCAATCATAACCATCCCTCTTTTACCCATTTTTCAAACCAACCCATACTTCATTAATTACACCCATCACTCCAACTATATCTTTTATTATTCTCTCGCATTTCTCAAAATCTCCCAAGAAAAAAAAATTTCATATGTCCAGGCCTCCCAACTCTCTCCCAAATCACAAGTGTGGCCCACTCTCTCATCTCTCATCCTCACCATCAAAGGTCCATCATCCACCATCCAAAGGAAAGGCAAGGAGCTAAGGAGGCTAGGGGAGCAAGAAGGAAGCCAAGAGGTAGGTGATCCACCGTTGAATTCTTTTTAGGAACCACTTGTTGGTGGGACCCATTTTTGATGTATGATTTGCATTATGCGGGGTCCATAGTGGCGGGGCCCCACCATCACCGTCTCTTATTCTCTCTCTCTCTCTCTCTCTCTCTCTCTCTCTTTCTCTCTCACTCTCTCTCTCTCTCTCTCTCTCTCTCTTTTCTCTCCTTATCCTTCCCCTAAAATGAAGTGGCCCCCACCGATTCATGATAAATCTACTCCATCCATCAAATGGTGTGGCCCACTACATATTAGACAAAATGATATTTATTTTATGTTAATACACACACACACACACACACACACACACACACACACACACACACACACACATATATATATATATATATGGTGGGCCACAATCATGTGGGACCTACCTTGATGTGTAGGCCACGTGAATGTGGGACCCACACAGTGCATGTGTTCATCCATGACCATCCAGCGTGACGCTGGACGCAGGCATGGCTAACATGGGGCGTGTACTTACAGAGGTAAAAAAAAAAAAAAGAAAAAAAAAATTCCTTTTAGTGTTTTGGGATGGGCCACTCATGCAGGCCCCAACTTGATGCATATATTCAATCCAAGCCGTCCACCACCTTCCTCAGACTATTTTGGACGTTGAGCCAAAATTTGGGACCAATAGGATTCTCAGATGGGCCATACCATCTAAAATCATGTAGGGACATGCCTGAACATATAAAAGTACTTGGTGGGGCCTACCTGAAATTTGGATGCATCTTAAACTTGGACTGAACGGTCCACCATGTGGGACACACATATTAGACGATTTGGATCATCTTATTGTGGGCCCCATATTTAAAAAAAAAAGAGAGAGAGAAAGAAAAGGGAAGGGAAATGGTGGGCCGCTCCAACATGGCCCCACCTTGATGTATATGTTTAATCCAAGCCATCCATTCTATTCTCAGGATCATTTTAGGCGTTGAGCCGAAAAATGAGACTGATCCAATTATATGGAGGGCCGTGGCATTAAGAATGCTAGTATTTTCCTTTAAAACTTGGAAAAATGATTTCTGGGGTCCACCAGAAGCTTGGACCCACCTGAAACTTGTTTTGGACCCCTATTTTTGTGGGACACATACAATGGACGGGGTAGATCTGCTTAATGTGGGTCCCACCTAGGATAACAAAAAAAAAATACATTTGACAAAAAGGTGGCAAACACCTTGCTGTCATGGTTGTCATGGCATGCACGTAAAAAAGGGGTGGGTCCCATTGGCCCTAGTTGTGGACCCCACCATGTTGTGTGTTCTAAATCACTGCCATCAATTTGTTGGGACCCCTTTGTTGAGGCGTTGGTTCCAAAAAAATCGGCCATGAATAGTTCTCAGATGGCCCACATCGCCACCGTTTATACGAAGGTATGTTAAGTCACTCGAAAATTATTGCTGGGGTCCACATGAAACTTGGACCCACTTGAAATTTAGTTGGACCCTTAATTTTGTGGGGCACACATAATGGACGGGTTGGATTGCAAATAAACACTTTGGTGGGCCCTACATGGGACCCACTGTGGTATGTGTGGCTTACCACACCGTCCACAACAGTGGGTGTCACCACCCACTGTGATGTAAGTATTTCAATCACGCCGTCCGTCCACGGCAGTGGACGGTGGCCCCCACTTAGTGTATGTATTGTGTCCACACCGTCCATCATTGTGGGCCCTGGCCCACGTGACGTTATTAACAGATTTGGATGACGTTAAACATTACAATGGCCCATGTTGGGTAGAAAATAAACATTTTGGTGGGCCCCTTGCTACATGGCCTTATCAACAGGTGGGATGTAAAATAAACATTTTGGTGGGCCCCTTGCCACACGGCCTTAACAACTGGTTGGGTGGCAAATAAGCATTTCAGTGCGCCAAGGATTGGATGGAAAATAAATGTTATAGTGGGCCCACATGGGAGTCTACCATGATGCATGAGTTTCATCCAAACCGTCCAACCATTTTGAGATCATTTTAAGGCCATTGTTGATGCCCATCTTAATGTATTTGTGGCCCGCCCGTTAAGGCCCACTTTGTTATATATGGGCCCATGTGTGTAGGCCCATTTGATGTATTTGTGGCCCATTGTTGAGGCCCACCTTGGTATATATAAGGCCTATGTGATTAGGCCCATTTGATGTACATAAAGCTCATGTGATTGGGCTCATTTTAATGAATTTTAAGGCCCATGGGTTATAACCCATTGCAAAGGACCTAAGGCCCATTGGTGAGGCTCATTAAGGTAATCCATTTGATAAATGTAATGCCCATATGATACGGCCCAATTGATGTACTTAAGGCCCAATTGAGTGCAACTAGGTCCATTGCAATGCGTGATCCCTCCATGGCATATAACGATATTTATAGTAAGTAATGCCTTGGGAACAATGATGGTTAGACGTCCACATTGTAGGTACAATGTTGGTTAAATGTCCGCATTGTAACACTCCCTAAGGCCCACTAATAGGCCCATACTTGTAGTAAGTAGGCCGTCTAGGCCCATCTCAGTTATATACAGAGTCCATCTCTATATACATGTTTAGTATAGATCCATGATTCATTATCATACGCATAATATGTATGACTGATATGAAAAGTGACTGATCATAGCATATGCCTTCGGGCGAACTGTTTATGGGCTCCCTGGTAGACGGAGTTGCCCTAGTGCATGGTACACGTAGGACTGTTGCATGACTGATAGTGTGACTCATGCACTTGCATTTATATGATTGTGATTATTGTATGCCCTAGCGACATTAGGGCCATAGCCTCCACAGATGCATCGTGGGTAGCTGGATTGGATACCGAAAATGTTTGGTTCTAACATACGGGCGCCATAGATGTCCCTGGGTGAAAATTTCTAAATCCGATGGTACCAGAGGATGACTCCAATGTCGAAACCGAGTGGATACACGAGTGCGCGATGGCCGTATACTAATAGGCCGCGTCTCACAGTGTGTCATGGTCGGTTGGAAAGGGGTGTGACCTTATCCGCCTGAGTGAGGGGGCAACTTCTAGGTTGAGTTTGACCAGCTTGAGGAATCGGTCCGCTATCGACGAGCCGGGCCCGATATTGGCAGGCGGATAGTGAGATCTCTTCTACTCTCCCAGTTGTGCATTCGGATAGGAATGGCAAGCTGGCGTAGAGTGTACTAGACCCCGATGATTATCCAGAATGAAAACTGTACTGATATATGATGAGGATTGGCATGCTTGATTTGCATCTCGCATTACATGGTCTAGATATGGCCGATCGCATTCATATCTTGTACTGTATAGCCTTGGTACGGCTGATTGCATCCTTGTATTCATCAGCGTGATTTCGCATTACTCTAACCCTGCATTCTGAGCACGCTTATATTGCGCATACACTTACACCACCCTTTAAGCTTTCTATAAGCTTATGCACGATTGATGCGTGCAGGTGACGTCAGGATGCAGCCGTAGCGTAGTAGCAGCAGGAGCGTGCAGTCGAGCTTTTGGAGTTTTGTTATTAGCACTATCTTGTATTTTCCTTTATATACCTTGTACTCAAAGTTTTTGATCATAGTGGATTTTGTGGTGGTGTTCTTATAGTTATTGTTCGTGGGTTATGCTTTTGGTTATGCTCATTACGAATCAGACTGGTGATTATATAAATCCTCCTTGTAGCATCCCAGGATCGGAATCTGGTATGTGGGTGCCAGAGCCGAGAATGGGGTACTGCGGAGGCTGTCGGTGCCTGATTCGATGATCGAGAATTTTGTGAGCCTGGTTTTCGAGTTTGAGGCGTGACACACCATGTGAAAATTAGAGGTTTTAGCATTAGTTTCACATTGTTTCATGATTACGTTCCATCAGAACAGTTTTATCAAGCCTATCATTTGAATGTATGATTAAAATCTGATGAACGAGAAGATTTATGTATAAAAAGTGGTGAGCTCCGCAGAGTTTGGGTGTTTTACGCAACTGTGTAGGACAGGTGTTTTATAATATTTAGCCTTGTTGATTCCGTGTGTCGTGCGAAGACAAGCGCTGACGCTTCTCCAGCTCTGATTTGTACGAACGGTTTAAAGGATATCTAAGTTACATGGAGCCTACAATTACGTATTTATTATATCTAAATTGTTCATATATTTTTAGAGATCATTTCATAGCATTATCCAAAAAATTGAATCATATCCAAAGATAAAATGGACCACACCATCTATAGCACCAGAGATAATGATTTTCACTGTTAAAAAATTAGTAAGTCCCAACATAACGCTTATTTTCCATTCAAAGAGAAATCGTGAAAAAATAAAGAGAAATTGATCACTATGCACGCAACCTTTTAACTAGTATCTTTTTTAAATATCTCAAACTTACATTTCCAGTATAAACCTCTTATGTACAGACAGCCTAATTAAGTATTAAAAAGTAAAGGTAGTTTTATCCTCAATTAGTCCATCCGTATAGCTTTAAAAAGTAAGGATAATTTTGTCCTTAATTTGTCTGTTCGTACATGAGAGGTTTAAACTGAAAATTTAAGTTTGGGAGCGTTAGCAAAAGACGCTGGTTAAAAGGTGGTGTATACAATGGTCTATTTTGCCAAAAACAAATTAGCTTGTATGCCCCTCAAAAGGATTTCAACGGTAGACTTAAATCCCCTACTGTTTTTTGTGGTGTGGTCCACTTGATTGCTAGACATGTCTTATTTTATGTCTCAAGTCTTATTAAGAGTTTGCAAAATAGATAAACAGTTTAGATATAACACATACTGCATGATGAGACCCACATAACTTGTTGATGTCAAATTCTGTGGGTCCCATCATAAGATACGTATTATATCTAAAACATCCATCCACTTGGCAATTTAGTCATAAGTCTTGAGCTGAAAATAAAATAGGCCTAAAGATCAAGTGGACTGCAGTGAAAAAAACTACAGGGGTTGAACATCTACCGTTGATATCCTCACAGGGTCATGAAAGTTTTAGGTCAATATAATATTTGTTTTTTCTTTTCATCCAGTCTTTAAAGCTTGATGAACATATTAGATGGAAAATAGGCTTATGTTGGGTCTTATGGTTGTTTTAACCATGAAAATTATTATCCTTGTTGCTATTTATGGTGTGGTCCAATTGAAATTTGAATATAATTTAATTTTTGTCTTATCATCTAAGTTGACCTGGAAAAATGGATGAACAATGTACATACAACAATTTGGAGCCACGTAACTTTGATCTACTTTGAACTCGGAGCTCGAGGACCGCCGGCGCTCGTCCTCGCATGACGGTACACCAGCTAATCTGCTTCCGTGAGACTCGGCACACAGGTCTTCTTGTACCCGGTGCTGTGTGGAGTGCACAGAGAAGTCCGTTGCAAATCCACTCCGTCCATCTGCTTTGAAATACCGTGATAGGTGGAGAATATAGAAATCAAGAATACCAAAAACTCAGATGGGCCACACAAAATGAAACAGTGGGAACAAAAACTTCACCATTGTAACTTTACTAGAGCTGACCATGATGTTTACATCCCATCCAAACCGTTTGTAGGGTTATTTAAACTCAGATAAAATGCAGAAACAAATATCATCCTGATACAAAACTTATGTCACTCTCAGGCGTCCAATCTCTACTGTTTCATGTGGTATGGACCACATGAGTTGGATCTAACTTATTTTTATACTCCTGACCGATCGTAGTCTTGCAAAGCAGATGGACCGAGTAGATTTGTGACTAACATATTTATGGGTCCCACACAGCCTATGACACTGAAATATCTTTGTGCGGGGTCACATTACCCGCAATAGGAAGCCCATTGCCTGTCTCCCGGGCGCCCGTCTTGTTGAAAGCTGTGTGGACCCCACAGAGATGCCCATGAGAAATCCACTCCGTTCATCAGTTTTGTATGACCATAGAATGTATGAATCTAAAATTCAGGCAAATCCAACACTCATGTTGGACATACAACATTGAACAGCAGGGATTGAACGCCTACCATTTAAAAATGTCAATCACAAGGAGGTTTTGTACAAGGATGATATTAATGCTTGCAGTTTATGAGAGGTTATAACTTTATTAACAGTTTGGATGACGTAAAAATATTATGGACAACTCCATAAAAATTTCAACGGTGGACATTTAAGTTCCCACCGTCTCTCTAAATTGATATGGTGCACCTGAATTTTAGACCTATGAGTGTTTGCACAACTGGCGAACGGAGTAAATTTTTCACTGACGTCTCCGTAGCCAAAAGGCTTTCCTCTTTTACTTTAATGGTTAGATTCCATTTGTAATGATGTGACTCAATCACATCCCAATCAGCGAGAGATATTCCTTTGTCGCAAGGAAGATCTGGGGTTTGGCTGCTATTGAAATGGGACCCTTATATAGGAGTCATTTGATTCTCCCTGGCAGAATAAGACTACCGCGGCACGTAGTTTTGGGTTATTGTACGCTGACTTTAATATTTTTCAGTGACCGCGTATCAAGCGTCGTAGGAAGCCAGAGTGTAAAAAAGGTGCACTATGATATTCACAGTACAAAGACACGCATGACCATGCAGTGAAGTGACGTCACCTAGTTTTGTGGGTCTCACCATGATATGTCTTGTATCCACACCGACCATCCATTTGTAGAGATCATTATGGGGCATAGTTCAAGGAATGAATCAGATCCAAAGCTCTAAACAGTGGTGAGAGTCACGCACACTGTTAAAAAGTTCAAAGGCCCACAAAAGTTTTTGATCAAGCTGATATTTGTGTTTTCCCTTCGTTAATGTCTGTGTTAGCTTATGAATAGATTGGATCTCAAATAAACATCACGATAGACCTTAGGAAGGCTTCAACGGTGAGCGTCACTCTCCTTACTGTCTTATCTGGTGGGTCCATTCTAGTCTTATATCTGCCTCGTTCTTTTGATCGTGCCCTGGAATGATCTTGTGGATGCAACATCTTGGTAAGCCCCATAAAACTTGGTGACATCACTTGAGCAGCAAGTCTCGAGTCTTGTTACTCAACGTTAGTGTAACATCCCGAAAATCGGAGGGTCGAGCAAAAACCCAACTCCCGAGTTTCAAAATGTTATTTATGCAACATAGATATGTATGATTGAATGTTGTCTGTGATAACGTATTAAACATGAGTGAGATTAAGCTAGAACAGCATATCATACTCCAGAGACAGTTAAATTAACAAGCGGAAGACTGTGATAGTATGTATAACATATATAAACTGTTGTATATCTCCAGAGTGTGAACATGTTACCAGGTTATATACATACATGTATACTTCAAAAGTAAACAAAAGAATATACATGAGTGCTCTAAAAATATAAAATGACAAGTGTCAAGGCATCTAATCAACCTCCCTGTAATCCTGCCGATTAGAAAACACATAAAGGAGGGATCCTCCTCATCATCAACACCATCAAGTCCGGCTCCGCCTCACGGGCCGTGCCATCATCTGCAATCACAAAAAGGGACTGGTAGGTGTCCGAAAACACCATCCCATAACGTGGGAGTGAGTAGCTAACTCAGTGGAATAATAGAGCAAGGATTAACATGTTCTCAAATCAATCATGCGATAATAGTAAAGCAGTAAATCAAACAATCCTAATACTGTTGTTAATGCAATATGACATGACGTGATGTATGCCCTCACCGACGATCTCCCTCATACGACACCATCTTACAATCGCGGCATGCCACACTCCCTAAAGTGCTCCACATCTTCCAGGCACATGCAATGTAATGGTGATATGATTTCCGAGTTGTTATTAATCCATTCAAACAGCAGGATTGGGAAACTAAGGTACTTCTCTTGTATCAATCCCAACACAGATCCTGTCTAGGGTCGTCACTTCTAGTAATCTCATACGAGGTATATTTTTGTAGGTCGCTGCAAGGGCTATCAGGGCTATTGCACGCACTCGTTGCTCCGCTCCCCCATCACCTTATCAATACAGGCCTACTGTACTCTACTGCGACTGAAGGGTCGTCGCCTCCCGTACACTCAGAATATGCTCGCGGTCACTACAAAGGACTCATCGCCTGATCAGTGTAGGCCGACAGTAAGAATATAGTGTCTCATACCACCATAATCTGCTCACGAGACTAGATGCTCACTGGTCACTATGGGGAGGTTTGTGGCTCCAGCGTAGGCCGACAGCTCGATCACGGTGTCCCATACCACCATGCCCGGCTCATGAGTCTTCGTGGATCAAGGTATCATAGTTAACAGGGTTTACAATGGTAAGTTCAGTACCCTAGGTTCAAGCAGTTATGACTCATATAGGGTGAACATATATCGGCCAGTCGGGTTACTTGACGAGCTCGACTAGCGCGATCGCATCTCAAGTCGAACGACATGAAGTGCGTAAAACACTTCGCGTGGCCTAACCACTGCCGTCAACTCCAAACACGACTCACGTTCATCGACGCGTCGTTCGTGGCCAAGACCAGCCAACCACGAATTCGCTCGGTTACCGACTGCCTGGACTAAGTATAGTCCCAAACACATATGAATTCACATCAGTAAATTATGTAGGAGTATTGGAATTGAAATACAACCATGTGAGCATGTTAACACATGTTATAACATAGAGCTTAAGTAAATCATCAAGTACATGCATTTCATACATACAATGAAACCATGCATATAACTAACATGTAGGAAATCATTCACATCAGCATATTAATTGAGAAACCAATCTCAAACTAATCCATAACATCATTTAATTCAATACATACTAATACAAGCATTTATACAAACACTTACACTACACACTTAAGTCTACATATAGTATGTCGACCCGAAGTGCGCATTTAGGCGAATCTCTTCGCCAAACTAATTATGCACGCATTCCTAATATCCTAATGCGACGAGAAGCCATGTCAATCACATCAGCAAAATATGCATTAAAACAGTACTTCCTACAAATGACTAAAATGCCCTAAATCTCATATTCTTCGTTGGTTTACGAAACAGGAAACGGACAGTATGTTGTACATGTCAAACGGTGTTGCCGTCGAGAATCTACTATTAAACGACATTGAAAGCTTTGGAAACAGTCAATCAAAGCGTCTAAAATCTGCACCTTGTCTCTTATGGATGTGTAAATTCGAACGGAGCGTATACGCTTCGTCTACAGCGATAAGAGAACCCAATTCACGAGTTACGTCAGCTAACAAGCTATGAATCCTAGTAAATCTCAAATCAGTAACTTTCTAGGGTTATTTTATACCTGAAAAAGCGGAGGAATCACCGGGAAAGCGATAGAGATGCGTTGCTTAAGCACGTGCAACACGTAGCACAAGTGGCAGGAAGAACTCTCCCACCTTCTCTCACAAACTCTTACCTTTTCTCTCTCCCAATATAGGGATTTTTATAAATTCGGATGGGAGAGAGGAGTGAGGGTTTCAACCCCTTTTATAAGCCCAAACTTGCCCGAAATAGGCTCCGGAACAATGTTTACTTGGTGCATATCCAAATCGAGGCTGTTTCGGTCCAAAAGATGCTTTCTGGTGGTCCTCTGACCGAATGCGATCGGACTTAAGCTCATGCATACTAGATCTAGCATACATCAAGTTTTTAGTCCGGCAGGGTTCGCAGATCTCACGTGGCGGGCCAGTTTCAGTTCAGCGGTCACCGCACGTAGATCAGGGCTGAAAGTCTCATGATATAAAATAAAAATTTCTCCTAATCTGAGGGTGTAATCTGGATGAATTCTGACGGTCAGAACGCTCAATACTGACGCGTCAATTCGTGTGCCAGATTTGAATTTGAAATTCCAACTATATCCCTATTCGCACTCTCTTCGGTCCGGGCTCAATGAAATAGCCTGTGATTATTGGTTTGACTTGATTTTCGGAATGAGTGTCAAGTCCAGCTAGGCGGTTCTAACGGTCTAAGATAAGAGGTATCGGACTTTCGACGCGCGGTCTAGATCCAATACAAAGATTCAAAGTGGTCTAGAGAACAAACCTGCTTAGAGTTTGGTCCGAGGTTATAGAGTATTATAGAGTCATTGGTTCTACTCGATTTGGGTCTTGTAGAACGTATTTAAAGTGATCAGGGACTATTTCCCAGCTACTCCAGCGTTGCGCTAGCTAACTTATGCTTAGTTTCTAAAGGAATTAATCCTAAGTGGTTTCTTTGGCTATGGAATTGGGTTCTGAGCGATTTTTCAGGTGTTTTAATTAACCCACTACCTAAGGACGTCAAATCCCAGATTGGCTAAAATCCGGGGTGTTACAGTTAGCTAATCATCGTCGGCGAAATTCTTCCCACGTGTGCGAGAGACACATGAATGTAGAAGTGTACACGAACCCAGCTATCTTGGTTAGCTCACTTGACCCGACTCGGAAAAGCTCAATTTCACTCAGTTCGAAGCTAGTTTCAGCAGAGTCGATATTTTGAACTCGAACATTAGTTCAAGCTACCCAAGCTCGACACGTCCTAGATTGAACCCAACTTGAATTGAAGTGTGGCCGGAAGCAAGGAAGGTGTGTATATGAAACCATGTGTTTGATGAAATAACCCAACAAAGTGTAGCTGGTGGCAAGGAAGGTACGTATATGAAACTAATAATTTTATTTTTATTTTGTATTTTGTATTTTTTATTTTTTATGTTGCTTAAAAGGTGTTTGATATAATACCAATAAAATCATTTCTGTTGTCTTAAATATGGTGAGATTTTGAAGGTGCATTACAGGTGTTTGTGAAAATACTGTATAAGCGAACTCGGCTTGATCTTGGCTTGAACTCGACTCAAATTGGCCCGACCTGCTGACCAAACCGAGCCGAGCTGCCAGTTAGGCTCGATGAGCTGAGCCAAGTTCGAGGTTAGATCAACTAGTGGCCGAGCCCAGTCGAGCTGAGGTTGACTCGATGTACACCCTTACATGAATATAAATTCATACACGCACAAGGAAATGAAAAACCAAGTACAACACCCTAGGTTCCATCGTATATGGTTGATAACAATGACAACTAAGCTTATGCGACCTACCATGATCTCTTTCTAAATTCAATCTGTTCATCACGTTCAATAATTGATTCTATGGAGGAAAAAAAATCTAGGAAGATAAACAACTGAAGTAAACCACACAGTAAGGAACAATGGGGATGGGATGCTAACCGTAGGTTTGGTTGTGGAATTATCATGGTTTTTATCTATCGTAGAACCGTTAATCAAGTGTAACTCATCAGGATGAAGTGAAAGAAAAAATCAAACCGATCAAAATATCAAACGGGTCCCACCGTGTGAAAATTAGAGGTTTTAGTATTAGTTTCACATTGTTCACATGGTTATGATCCATCAGAACCGTTTTATTAGGCTTATCATTTGAATGCATGATTAAAATCGGGTGGATGGAGTGGATTTATGTATAAAACATGGTGAGCTCCACATAGCTTGGGTGATTTACACAACCGTGTAGGATAGGTGTTTTATAATATTTGTCCTTGTTGAGTTCGTGATCTTGCGTCATGCGAAGTAGGGCTGAAAGTCGGTCGGGTTGGGTCGGGTCCCTAGCCTAACACAACCCAACCCTGGGTTAGGAATTCTCAACTTAAGCCCAACCCAGCGGGTTCGGCCGGGTTGGCTAGGTTGGTCGAGTAGATATATGCTAATATTTTCATTATTACATTAGTCTATTATATATTTCAATATAAGTTTTATTTTTTATATCTATAATTTTATTAATTATATATATAGTTATTTATTGTAAAGAACATTTTTTTCTAAACAAATAAGCTAAAATATACAATAACTACTCCTTTAAAAGTCATATTGTGTATTAAGCAATCTATTTTAGAGAGAGAAATCCGGTGTATCTTATTAGCTTGAGTCATCGGAAATGACGTGGACCAATAAAACCCGACGACATTGGATTTTCTTGTGCATTCAACATAGACGATCTACACTCAAATATAATTAATTTATAAGGAACTTATATATTTGTAGCGCCCTGAAAATCGGGGGTCGCGCATACGCTTGATTCCCGAGTTCTCGAGTGTCACTTATAATTGATTCTGTTAATATGCGTTTAATCCGGTTTAGTTGTGCAAAAATTCTTGGAACATGAAGCATCATCACCCAAGTCTACTGAAATGAAAAAGTTCCAATATATGTATATATACATGTTCAAATGTCACGCTCCAAACTAAAAAACTGGGCTCACAAAATTCTCAATCACCGAATCCGGCGCCGACAGCCTCCGTAGAACCTCATTCTCAGCTCCCGGCACCCATTTACCAAGTTCTAATCTTGGGATGCTACAATGAGAATTTTTAATCATCAATTTGATTTGTAATGAGCATAACCCACGAACAATAACCACAAGAACACCACCACAAAATCCACTATGAACAAAAGCTTTGAGTAACAATAACAGAAACTCTTGAAGCTCGAGTGCACGCTCCTACTATGACGAGGCTATGGCTGCGTTCTGGCATCACCTACACGCATCAATCGTGTATAAGCTTATAAAAAGCTTAGAGGGTGGTGTAAGTGTGTGCGCAATATAAACGTACTCAGAATGCAAGGTCTGAGTAATACAAAAACATGCTGATGAGTACATGAATGTAATTAGTCGTACCAAGGCTATGCAGTGCGAGATATGAATGCTATCGGACATGTTAAGACTATGCGATACGAGATGCAACTTAAGCATGCCGATTCAAATCTACATATCAGTACAACTCATCAATATCAGTATAGTTCTCATTCTAGATAATCACCGGGGTTTGGTACACTCCAAATGGCATTGCCGCTCTCCCAGCTGCACAGTCTAACTGAGCGTAAGAAACCTCACTATCCGCCTGACCAATAGTCTGCCAATACATATCTGACACGTCGATAGTGGATCCATTCTCGAGCTGGTCAGACTCAGCCTAGTATTACCCCTACCCTCGGGCGAGTAAGGCCACACCCCTTTTTAACTGACCACAACACAATAGGGACGCATCCTCCTGATATTCGGCCCTCGTATGCTCATATATCCACTCGGTCTCGATATTGGAGTCATTCTCTGGTACCATCGGGTTTAGAAATTTTCACCTATGGACATCTATGGCGCCCTGATGCTTAGTAACAATATTTTATTTATCTAATCCAGCCACCCACGATTTGTCTGTGAAGGTTATGACCCTGATGTTGTTAGGGCATATAATAATCACAATCACACAAGTGCAAGTGCATGAATCATATTATCAGACATGCAACAATCTTGCGTGTATCACGCGCTCATGTAGGGAAACTCCACCTATCAGGGAGCCCATAAATGATCTATCCGAAGGCATATGCTATGATCAATCACTTCTCATATCAGGCATACATATGATGCATATGATCATGAATCATAGATCTACACTAAACATGTTATGTGGCAATGAGCTTTGTTTATAAGGAAGATGGGCCTAGACGGCTTACACAATACAAGTATAGGCCTACCAATGGGCCTTAAGGAGAGTAACAATGCGGACATTTAACCGACATCATCCTTACAATGTGGGCATCTAACCATCATTGTTCCCAAGGCATGTCCCGTTATAAACATCATTATATATACCACGGAGAAATCGCACATTGCAATGGACCTAAATTCATCTCACTGCGCCTTAAGTAAATCAAATGGGCCGTATCACATGGGCCTTATATTCATCAAGTGGGCCATATCAATGGACCACAACAATGGGCCTTACGTACATTGCAATGGGCCATAACCCATGGGCCTTGCATGCATCACAATGGGCCTTATATACGTCCTATTGGGCCTTAACTCATGGGCCTCCAATACATCAAATGGGCCTCATATACATCAAAGTGGGCCTCAACATCGGGCCATAAATACATCAAGATTGGCCTAACCACATGGATCTCAAAAAATAGTGATCGGATATCCACCATTAAAATCCTCCTAAGGCCCCTGTACTGTTTATTTGACATCCAATCTGTTTATTAGCTCATACAGACCCAGATGAAGGGAAAAAACAAAGATTATCTTGATCCAAAACTTTTATGCCCCCAACAAGTTTTTAATTGTCAACGTTCAATCAACATTGTTTCCCATAATGTGGTCCACTTGAGATTGGGATATGCCTCATTTTTTTTAATCTCATATCATAAAATAATCTAGAAAAATATATGGACGGCATGGATGAAACACATACATCATGGTGGGTCCCACAGAGCACCGACCACCAGCCATTGGCTGATGGCAGGGAGAGTAACCAATCCGTATCCATCACAAGTGTAGAAAATACGAACATGTGAAATGTGGGCCCACCATGATGATCAATTGTACGGAAATGTTTTTGATTCCATCATTGGATGAATTAGATCAATATTCAGAGTCAATAGCAATGGCAATCCATTGATTTTGACATTGTGTCCCTCTGAAGAATGAGAGGCTTCCCTTGTTCAGTTGCTGGAGGAGCACCAACGTAGTGCTGCGCTGCTAGCCAAAAGGGCTGAACTAGAGGCTAAAGTGGCAGAGGTAAAGACTTCAGTAGCTGAGGCTAAGGCTAGTATCCCAACCAAGGAGGTGACGGTGGAGAAAACCTACAAAGCCTCCGAGGCCCCATTAGGCGGAGCTGGAGGAGGTCTTTAATGCCAGGTTTTCCAACTATCAGGAAGAGGTTCAAGGACGCTTTCCCGAGCTCGGCCTTACATGGCTGGACGAGGAAGCGGGCTCAAGGGAAAATGTTGCCAACTTCTTGTTTTTCCTTTTTTTTTTTTTTTGTAGACAACTTTGTACACCCTATCTTTTTTATTTATAAAAAACTTTTGTTCAAAGCCTTTATCATGTCTATAATGTTACATTGCTTGCATATGTACTAGCTATCTTACGAGCTCCCCTCCCACTCCTGAGCTTGGTATATTTGGGCTTAAAAGTGAGGTGGTGAGAAAAGATTGAGCCTTTTAGTATTCTTCTCGAGAATATTTCGTCCTAGGTACTTGGTCGATGTTGAGTGTTTACATCCGAGTTGTGCCCCTTGGGTTCATTACCTTATCAGGGTAACAAGCTTAGTTAGAGGGTGCCTTTCTTGGCCTCTCCCTCGTTTTGCCTTTTTAACCACAGATCCTTTCGCAGTTAAAGGGCACCTCCTTGGGTTTAGCTCCTTCTCAGGATCTTTAGTCGCTACCTTAGTCCCTCATGGACAGTAGATTACCGATGTAGAAAAATGTGATTTTCTTCTCTTTTATTCATAAGGGAAATTATAAGTAGTACACACCTAAGGTGTCTTGTCAACCTAGCAAGCTTGATGTGCTAGTAGAATTTCTTAGATTAGTTTCCACTGATAATAGAACTTCAAGTGTTCGGCATTCCATGGATAAGGCAAAGCCCACCCATATGAGTCCTCCAACTGATATGTCCTTGGTCGGGCTATATTGGTGACATTGTAGGGTCCTTCCTAGCTTGGTCGGGCTATGCACTTAGAGTGTTTTTTTTTTTTGCAGAATCATAGTTAGGGTAAATCGAATTTTATACATCATTCGGTGGTCGATGAAATGATGTGACCAAGTTATCCAAAGTTTAATGAGCGAAGAGAGAAATACGGTCAAGCAGTTTAAGATACAGAAGGCGATCGAGAGACATAATTTGACCGACAGAATAGGAACAATCATAAAAGGAAATGTAACCAAAAAAGAATCTACATAAATGATTTTCAACTACTGTAACCATTGAAGTAATGAAAGAATAAGTTGCATAGCAAAACTCTATAAATAATAGAGGAATCCAACGGAATAAGAAACACATCAATCATGTACAAATCAAACCAAACAAATCTATCAATTTACTTTATCTTAGCTTATCCTAAGAATAGTGATAATCTAGTATCAGTAATTCTTATCTATAACCTTTAGTTGTAATCCAAATTTATGCTCATATGTTAGATTTGTCCCTTATCCAATATCATGCAGTTTTTTCAAGAGACGTATTCTTACAGTCACTCCTTGTAACTAATTGTGAATTTTTTTCATTTGTTTAATTGCATTGGTATTTTAGAAAGTCATTTCTTGTGGAAGGCACACAATAATCCATCTTCAAAGGAAGAACTCTACCCTTCAATTATGACCTGATCATTATAAAAGTTTGTAAGTGGTTGAGTAAGCGGTCGATCTTCTCATAATCTGGTCATATAGGTTCATATTGGATGTGTCTACTTATTTCGACGCTTAGAGTTGGTCAATTTGGATTGAGCCACTTTATAGATTTTGACACATCCACCCACATTACACATGACAGAAATAAACTGAATGCCAATAGATACAATTACTCAAATGCCCAACCAAACCGCTATTAAAGAATTGCAATGAAAGATAGAATGGAATGATACTTATCGATAGTGGATTAGTTGCGACCCCATCTCACCCAAGACATTGCGGCCCATGCTATGGGGCTCACTTTGATGTATGTATTCTATATCTACGCCGTTCATCAGTTTTGACAAATCATTTTAGGGCAAGATTCTAAAAATAAAGCAGATCCAAATAACAGGTAGATCATACCAAATGAAATAATGGTGATTGATCATTAACGACTTATATTGGGCCGTAAAAGTTTGGATCAAGATATTTGCTATTTTTTTCTTCCTCCTCCAGGTTTATGTGTCCTTATCAATAGGTTAGATGGTAAGTGAACATTAAAAAAACATTACATTACACCCAGCAAGTTTTTAATGGCAGGGCATTTGATGTAGAGTGGGTCGCGGACAATTTCATGGCCAAGATGGATCAGAAAAGGCACGGTTGACAATATAAGTGATCCGGACCGTTGGACCTTAGATCGGGCGTATCTTGCAATCCGGAATGAGTTATCTGACATAAAATATATGAATTTGGGGTAGAACGAGCTACTTTAGCCAACCAACCAAACTACGCCGGGTTATGCAGCCCGGATTTGCGAGAAACCCCCTAATCGACGGTCGTTTCCCCGTTTTAATTTCATTTTTACTATAAATAGTAAGTTTTAGTTTGCTTATAGCTCTTCATCCGTTGGGCTTTAGGAGTTGTGTCCAACATGAAAAGTGCTTAGGATAATTAAGAGAGCGGTTCAGTGAAGCCAAATAGGACACTTACTATTTTTGGCCGAAAACCTTGCGCACTAGTAGACATCACGACCGTCTATAAATAGTAAGTTTACTATTTATAGTAAGTCGCGGATTCTAGGAGTTTTAGTTGTAGTTTGAGTCTGATTTCTTTCATGTTGCTTGGTTCCCTTATTTAAAGGGGTGTAAACTCGTTTTTATTCATTCATCAATTAATTTCAAATTTATTAGAATTTATTTCTATTTTCCTGCTTTCTTTCCTCGTGGATAAAAAAAGTCTCTGTGAGGAGTCCAGAGAAGCTCCGTGGATTCGGAGTAGTTATCCTTGAGGAAGACGGTGATCGACCTCATTACGTTCATCCCTGCGTCAGCATTCAATCACCATGGTATCCTACAGTATGGACTACCTGAGACTTGGATCTACTTCATTTTTAAGACCATGTCCTAAAATGTTGTGACAAAATGGTTGAACGACGTGCATACATAATGCTTGTATTGAGGTGGGCCCCATGGTAAGGGCTGCACCATCTTGGGTGACGCCTGGCCAGGCCGCACCTAATCCATTCTCATAATTATAATGATCAATGAGATAACTTTTTTTAAAACCTTTACTAAATAGCATAGAATGTTCCATGGTAATTAATAAGGTAATTTTTTGTAAAATACTTCTTTTGTTCATATTTTAAAAAAATAAAAAATAAAAAATAAAAAACCCTTCCTTACATAAATGTGAATGGGTGGCATCCAAATGCACCCTGGAAGTCTTTAAAAAGTTGTCCCCCATTCAAGATGTAGAATATTTAGTTGTTCTCCATTCAAGATGTGGAATTTTTAGCCGTTCACTATATTAAAGTTTGGCTGATTGAAAGGCCCGTACCTAAATTCTCAAGTTGGCGATATCCTAGCAAACCAATTCTTTGGATCTTGGTACCTACCTGTCTTCGCGTGGTTTCCTCCAATGCTAAGTGGGCCCACCGTATTGTTTGGGAGATATCTATCCTGTTCATCCGTTTTGTGAGATCATTTTAGAGAATGCTATGAAAATGAGGCGCATCTAATATTCAAGTGTGCTATACGAATGATAAAATTAGAGAGAATTTTTTACCATCGAAACTTTTCTAGGTTTTACCTTTGATGTTAATAAACAGTTTGTAAGGTCATTCCCAGGGGGATGAAGTGAAATTCGAATTAAAACAACAACAAAAAAAAAAGAAAAGAAAAAGGCCTAACTCGAAGATTTTGTGGCCGCATTAATGTTTCGACGGTGGTCCCGGAGTCCCTGCTGTTTAGTCCCGTGTGGAACACTTGAGTACCATATCTTAAAATTATCTGGAAAAACGTACGGATAATATTGATTTCTCATGAGAAATTGACCACTGTAAACGTCACCTTTTACCCAGCATCTTTTCTCTCAAACTTTACCTTCTCGGATTAAACCATTCTCTACGGACACTATCTGTAGTTGTAGGAACTCTTGCATTCAGTACCTATAGCTACCAATTATAACCGTAGCAATAGGTAGTCAGCCATCGCCTATGATGGATACTTTCATGCGCAAGTAGTATGTCCGTACATAACAATTTACTCTGGGAAAGTGATGTTTGGAAGCGCGTTGAAAAGACGCCGGATAAAAGGTAGCATTTACGGTGGTCAATTACTCATTTCTCAAAGAGATCACGGTCTTTTGCAGGAAACCCGCGTCTTCGCTGAACCGAGCGCGACGAGTGGTTTAGGTGTATCTTGGCATTACCCAAGACGGTACTTCTCTTATCATAGGCCCACATTGGTGTATGTATTCCAAATCCGCACCGTTTATCTATATTTTTTTAAAATCATTTTATCCTATGAACCCAATAGTAAAGCAGATCTAAATCTCAGGTAGACCATACTATAGGAAACGGTGGTTATTAAATACCCACTATTAAAAATTTCCTAAAGCTCACCGTAATCTGTATTCCATTTGACTAGTTCACACGATCGGAAAAAATAAGAAACTTTTTTAGCCGCAGAAAGTTTGTAATGGCCGATCACCACTTTTTCCTATGGTATGGTTCACCTAAGATTTGGATATGTTTCCTTTTCTATCTCATTCAACAAAATGACGTGGAAAAACGGATGGACGGCGTGGATATGGAATATACATCAAGGTGGGCCCCACGGTAATGGCCGCACTGTCCTAGGTGAGGCTTGGGCCGTACCTAATCCTCTGAAACATCGCACTCGCTTTTATAAAAAACTGTGCACGCTTTTCCAAGTCTCGAGTTCCGTTCCACCGCCCTTCTAGAAGACTTAAAGAAAACAAGAAAATTTTATACTCCGAGAGTGCGATGGTTGATACGCGGGTTCTTATGAATTAGTAATTAGAAATTGCGTGGGTCAGATATAAATAATTCAAATTAAACCTGCCAAACTATTTATATCAATCTAAACATAACATTGACCAAAAACTATAGTTATTTCGCTATCTAATTATCAGATTAGTGGACATTTAGGTGGTTCAAAATGAAAAATGTCCGTGATATTAACTCGGAAAAAACCAAATTTCAACCGGATCACAGGTTTGGCATGTAACTTTTTTCTGAGGAGATATATCATAATATGAACGGGTTTAGTTTTGGGTCATTATATGCTGACGTTTATATCTTCCGGTGCCTGCGTATCAAGCGTCATAGGAAGCCAGAGTATCAAAAACGTACACTATAATATTAGCAGTACAAAGACACGCACCACCATGCACTGAAGTGACGTCACCTAGTTTGTGGTTCCCACCATGATGTATGTCTTGTATCAATACTGTCCATCCATTTGTAGAGATCATTTTAGGGCACAATTCAAAGAATGAATCGGATCCAAACCTCAAAACAGTAGAGAGAGTCATGGTCACTGTTAAAAGTTCAAAGGGCCATAAAAGTTTTTGATCAAGTTGGTATTTGTGTTTTTCCTTCTTAAATTTCTATGTTAATTTATTATTAGATTAAATTTCAAATAAACATCACAGTGGACCGTAGGAAGGTTTCAACAGTGAGCGTCGTTCTCTTCACTATCTTCTATGATGGGTCCTCTCTAATCTTATATCTGCTTTATTCTTTTAATTATGCCCTAAAATGATCTCTCCAAATGGATGAATAGTGTGAATGCAACACATGTATTATTGTGAGGTGCCCATAAAACTTGGTGACACCACTTAAGTAGCTAGTCTTGAGTATTGCTAGTCAACCTTTGAGTAGTTAATCCGTGCCAATGAAATTCTTCTAGCGTATCCAAGAGACATGGTTATAGAGGTGTATATGAACCCAACTAGCTTTGTTAGCTCGCTCGTCTCAACTCCAAAAAGCTCGATTTAACTTGGACCAAAATTGAGTTTGAGCCAAGTTAAGTTGATTTTTTTAACTTGAAAATGAGTTTGAGTTGGCCCCAACTCAACTCACTCAAATTAAACTTAATTTTTGTCTTATCATCTAAGTTGACTTCGAAAAATGGATGAACAATGTAAATACAACAATTTGGAGCCACGTAACTTTGATCTACTTCGAACTCGGAGCTCGAGGACCGCCTGCGTTCGTCCTCGCATGACGGTACACCAGCTAATCCGCTTCCGTGACACTCGGCGCACAGGTCTTCTTATACCCGGTGCTGTGTGGAGTGCACAGAGAAGTCCGTTGCAAATCCACTCCGTCCATCTGCTTTGAAATACCGTGATAGTAGAAGAATATAGAAATCATGAATATCCAAAACTCAGATGGGCCACACAAAATGAAACGGCGGGAACAAAAACTTCACCATTGAAACTTTACTAGAGTTGACCATGATGTTTACATCCCATCCTAACCGTTTGTAGGGTTATTAAAAATCAGATAAAATGCAGAAACAAATATCATCCTGATACAAAACTTATGTCACTCTCAGGCGTCCAATCTCTATTGTTTCATGTGGTATGGCCCACATGGGTTGGATCTAAATTATTTTTATACTTCTGACCGATCGTAGTCTTGCAAAGCAGATGGACCGAGTAGATTTGTGACTAACATATTTGTGGGTCCCACACAGTCTAGGACACTGAAATATCTTTGTGCGGGGTCACAATACCCGCAATAAAAAATAGGAAGCCGATTGCCTGTCTCCCGAGCGCCCGTCTTGTTGAAAGCTGTGTGGACCCCACAGAGATGCCCATGAGAAATCCACTCCCTTCATCAGTTTTGCATGACCATGGAATGTATGAATCTAAAATTCAGGCAAATCCAACACTCATGTTGGACATACAACATTGAACAGCAGGGATTGAACGCCTACCATTGAAAAATGTCAGTCACAAGGAAGTTTTGTACGAGGATGATATTAATGCTTGCAGTTTATGAGAGGTTATAACCTTATTAACAGATTAGATGACGTATAAATTTTATGGACAACTTCATAAAAATTTCAACGGTGGACATTTAAGTTCCCACCGTCTCTCTAAATTGATACGGTTCACCTGAATTTTAGATCTACGAGACTTTGCACAGCTGACGAACGGAGTAAATTTTTCACCGACATCCCCGTAGCCAAAGGACCTTTCCGCTTTTACTTCGTTAGTTAGATCCCATTTGTAATGATGTGACTCAATCACATCTCAATCACCGAGAGATACTCCTTTGTCGCAAGGAAGATCCGGAGCTCGGCAGCTATTAAAATGGACCCATATAATAACGGGAGTCATTTGATTCTCCCTGGCAGAGTATGACTACCGCAGCACATAGTTTTGGGTTATTGTACGCTAACTTTAATATTTCTCAGTGCCTGCGTATCAAGCGTTGTAGGAAGCCAGAGTGTAAAAAAGGTGCACTATGATATTCGCAGTACAAAGACACGCATGACCATGCAGTGAAGTGACGTCACATAGTTTTATGGATCCCGCTATGATGTTTGCCTTGTATCCACAGCGACCATCCATTTGTAGAGGTCATTATAAGGCATAGTTCAAAAAATGAATCAGATCCAGAGCTCTAAACAGTGGTGAGAGTCACGCACACTGTTAAAAAGTTCAGAAGCCCACAAAAGTTTTTGATCAGGCTGATATTTGTGTTTTCCCTTCTTTAATGTCTGTGTTAGCTTAAGAATAGATTGTATCTCAAATAAACGTCACGGTAGACCTTTGGAAGGCTTCAACGGTGAGCGTCACTCTCCTTACTGTCTTATCTGGTGGGTCCATTCTAGTCTTATATCTGCCTCGTTCTTTTGATCGTGCCCTGGAATGATCTTGTGGATGCAACATCTTGGTAAGCCCCATAAAACTTGGTGACATCACTTGAGCAGCGAGTCTCAAGTCTTGTTACTCAACGTTAGCTAATCATCGTTGGCGAAATTCTTCCCACGTGTACACGAGAGACACATGAATGTAGAAGTGTACACGAACCCAGCTATCTTGGTTAGCTCACTTGACCCGACTCGGAAAAGCTCAATTTCACTCAGTTCGAAGCTAAGTTTCAGCAGAGTCAATATTTTGAACTCGAACATTAGTTCAAGCTACCCTAGCTAGACACGTCCTAGATTGAACCCAACTTGAATTGAAGTGTGGCCGGAAGCAAGGAAGGTGTGTATATGAAACCATGTGTTTGATGAAATAACCCAACGAAGTGTAGCCGGTGGCAAGGAAGGTACGTATATGAAACTAATAATTTTATTTTTATTTTGTATTTTGTATTTTGTATTTTTTATGTTGCTTAAAAGGTGTTTGATAGAATACCAATAAAATCATTTCTGTTGCCTTAAATATGGTAAGATTTTGAAGGTGCATTACAGGTGTTTGTGAAAATACTGTATAAGCGAACTCGGCTCGATCTTAGCTTGAACTCGACTCAAATTGGCCTGAGCTGCTGACCGAACTGAGCCGAGCTGCCAGTTAGGCTCGATGAGCTGAGCCAAGTTCGAGGTTAGATCAACTAGTGGTCGAGCCCAGTCGAGCTGAGGTTGACTCGATGTACACCCTTACATGAATATAAATTCATACACGCACAAGGAAATGAAAAACCAAGTACAACACCCTAGGTTCCATCGTATATGGTTGATAACAATGACAGCTAAGCTTATGCGACCTACCATGATCTCTTTCTAAATTCAATCCGTTCATCACGTTCAATAATTGATTCTATGGAGGAAAAAAATCTAGGAAGATAAACAACTGAAGTAAACCACACAGTAAGGAACAATGGGGATGGGATGCTAACTGTAGGTTTGGTTGTGGAATTATCATGGTTTTTATCTATCGTAGAACCGTTAATCAAGTGTAACTCATCAGGATGAAGTGAAAGAAAAAATCAAACCGATCAAAATATCAAACGGGTCCCACCGTGTGAAAATTAGAGGTTTTAGTATTAGTTTCACATTTTTCACATGGTTATGGTCCACCAGAACCGTTTTATTAGGCTTATCATTTGAATGCATGATTAAAATCAGATGGATGGAGTGGATTTATGTATAAAACATGGTGAGCTCCACATAGCTTGGGTGATTTACACAACTGTGTAGGATAGGTGTTTTATAATATTTGTCCTTGTTGAGTTCGTGATCTTGCGTCATGCGAAGTAGGGCTGAAAGTCGGCCGGGTTGGGTCGGGTCCCTAGCCCAACCCAACCCAACCCAACCCAACCCTGGGTTAGGAATTCTCAACTTAAGCCCAACCCAAGCGGGTTCGGAAGGGTTGGCTAGGTTGGTCGAGTAGATATATGTTAATATTTTCATTATTACATTAGTCTATTATATATTTCAATATAAGTTTTATTTTTTATATCTATAATTTTATTAATTATATATGTAGTTATTTATTGTAAAGAACATTTTTTTCTAAACAAATAAGCTAAAATATACAATAACTACTCCTTTAAAAGTCATATTGTGTATCAAGCAATCTATTTTAGAGAGAGAAATCTGGTGTATCTTATTAGCTTGAGTCATCGGAAATGACGTGGACCAATGAAACCCGACAACATTGGATTTTCTTGTGCGTTCAACATAGACGATCTACACTCAAATATAATTAATTTATAAGGAACTTATATATTTGTAGCGCCCTGAAAATCGGGGGTCGCGTATATGCTTGATTCCCGAGTTCCCGAGTGTCACTTATAATTGATTTCGTTAATATGCGTTTAATCCGGTTTAGTTGTGCAAATCTGAAAATTCCTGGAACATGAAGCATCATCACCCAAGTCTACTGAAATGAAAAAGTTCTAATATATGTATATATACATGTCCAAATGTCACGCCCCAAACTAAAAAACTGGGCTCACAAAATTCTCGATCACGGAATCCGGCGCCGACAGCCTCCGTAAAATCTCATTCTTGGCTCCCGGTACCCATTTACCAAGTTCTAATCTTGGGATGCTACAATGAGGATTTTTAATCATCAATTTGATTTGTAATAAGCATAACCCACGAACAATAACCACAAGAACACTACCACAAAATTTACTATGAACAAAAGCTTTGAGTACAATGCGTCTGAAGGGAAATACAAGATAATGCAATAACAGAAACTCTTGAAGCTCGAGTGCACGCTCCTACTATGACGAGGCTATGGCTGCGTTCTGGCATCACTTACACGCATCAATCGTGCATAAACTTATAGAAAGCTTAGAGGGTGGTGTAAGTGTGTGCGCAATATAAGCGTACTTAGAATGCAAGGTCTGAGTAATGCGAAAACATGCTAATGAGTACATGAATGCAATTAGCTGTACCAAAGCTATGCAGTGCGAGATATGAATGTTATCGGCCATGTCAAGACCATGCGATACGGGATGTAATTTAAGCATGCCGATTCAAATCCGCATATCAGTACAACTCATCAATATCAGTATAGTTCTCATTTTGGATAATTACCGGGGTTTAGTACATTTCAAATGGCATGGCCGCTCTCCCAGCTGCACAGTCTAACTGAGCGTATGAAACCTCACTATCCGTCTGGCCAATAGTCTGCCAATACATATCTGGCACGTCGATAGCGGATCCATTCTCGAGTTGGTCAGACTCAGCCTAGTATTGCCCCTACCCTCGGGCGAGTAAGGCCACACCCCTTTTCAACCTACCACGACATAGTGGGGACGCAGCCTCCTGATATTCGGCCCTCGTGTGCTCATATATCCACTCAGTCTCGATATTGGAGTCATTCTCTGGTACCATCGGGTTTTAAAATTTTCACCCAGGGACATCTATGGCGCCTTGATGCTTAGTAACAATATTTTAGGTATCCAATCCAGCCACCCACGATGTGTCTGTGAAGGTTATGGCCCTGATGTTATTAGGGCATATAATAATCACAATCATACAAGTGCAAGTGCATGAATCATACTATCAAACATGCAACAATCTTACATGTATCGCACGCTCATGTAGGGCAACTCCACCTATCAGGGAGCCCATAAATGATCTAACCGAAGGCATATGCTATGATCAATCACTTCTTATATCAGGCATACATATGATGCATATGATCATGAATTATGGATGTACACTAAACATGTTATGTGGCAATGAACTTTGTTTATAAGGAAGATGAGCCTAGACGGCTTACACAATATAAGTATAGGCCTACCAATGGGCCTTAAGAAGAGTAACGATGCGGACATTTAACCGACATCATCCTTACAATGTGGGCATTTAACTATCATTGTTCCCAAGGCATGTCCTGTTATAAACATCATTATATATACCACGGAGAAATCACACATTGCAATGGACCTAAATTCATCTCACTGCGCCTTAAGTACATCAAATGGGCCGTATCACATGGTCCTTATATTCATCAAGTGGGCTATATCAATGGACCACACCAATGGGCCTTACGTACATTGTAATGGGTCATAACCCATGGGCCTTGCATGCATCACAATGGGCCTTATATACGTCCTATTGGGCCTCAACCCATGGGCCTCTAATACATCAAATGGGCCTCATATACATCAAATTGGGCCTCAACATCGGGCCATAAATACATTAAGATTGGCCTAACCACATGGATCTCATATATATCAAAGTGGCATCAATATCAGGCCACAAATACATTAAGATGGGCCTAATCACATGGGCCTCATATATATACAGGAATCATATTAAAAAATTAACCAGATCACACTCCAAATAACAGTGGTGATGATGATTGCCACCATTAAAATTCTTAAGTCCCACCATAACATTTATTTTCTATCCAATCTGGTCATGGAGCCACACAAACTTGGATTAAGGGAAAAATAATTTCCTAACAATCTAAACCTTTGGCGACAACAAAAGTATTTCAATGGTAGAAGCTTAATCCCCACTGCCTTTGTACTGGGTGGTCCACTTGATCCTATATCTATCTCATTTTTAGTCTTAAGTCGTGAGACGGGCTTTCAAAGTGGTTAGATAGTTGAGATGCAACACATGTATCATGGTAGGTCCCATGGGGATGGACGGCATAGGTAAATCACATACCTCATGGTGGGGGTCCCCATTGATGAGAGGTGTGGGTACAATACACACATTAGTGGGTCCCATGTGGGGCCTACCACAATGTCTATTTTCCACCCAAACTGTGAATAAGATCACATAAACATGGCGGCCCACCGAAATGTTTATTTTCCACCCAATCTATTGGTAAGGCCACACGTACCTGGGGCCCACCATAATGTTTATTTTCCACCCAACCAGTTGATAAGCTCATGTGGACCTGGGGTGGGCTTGGGGCCCATCGAAATGTTTACTTGCAATGATTGTGTAAATTTCGAGGACAATATTTTTATTTGGAGGAGAGAGTTGTAAGACATATGCCTGTTGTGTGCCCTAGATTTGAAATATTTTATATATATATATATATATATATATATATATATATATATATATATATATATATATATATATATATATATATGATGCTGCAGCAAGCACCGTCTGCTGCTGACGCTGGAGGAAAGTGGGCCCCACCACAGGCCCCACCTTGATGCATGTCGAACATCAGCACTATGCATTTGATGGGTCCTGTTTAAAAATAGGCCACCCCCAAATTTCAGCCATACATGGAACTCATGTGGCCCACACCATAAAAAAATAAAAAAAAATATAAAAATTTAAGAAGCTGAATAAATCAGCGATTTTATGGGTATGATCATGTGGTATATGTTATATCTAAACCATCCATCCATTTGGTGAGTTTGACCAGCTCATGAATGGGTCCACTATTGACGTGCCGGATAGGTATTGACACACTATTAGCCAGACGGATAGTGAGGTTTCTTACGCTCACTTGGACTGTGCTGCTGGGAGAGGGGCAGTGTCATTTGGAGTGTACTAAACTCCGGTGATGATCTCAGAGAGGAACTGTACTGATATTTGGACTTATTGAGTAGGAGTTGCATACTTATTCATTCATTCATTCACTATCTACTCGGGTTGGTGGTGCGTGACTATTTATGTGTACCTTCACAACGGTTAGGATTTTGGTTGGGGCACGCGACTAACCTAAGATCAGGAGTTTATCACATTGAGTCTGACTATCCAAATTTAGGTATGAGACTGGTTTGGATAGAAGTCCTTTATGATAGACCCCATAGACTGCGATACTACGTACTATCATCCCGACTTCACACTCCAGTATGGTCATTCCATTCGTACCTCATATTATATTACATCCGCGGCATATAGCATTATGAGTTACCTGAGTTTCTGTATTTACATGGTTTAGATACGACATCTGATATTTGACTCCTTATGACTCCTCATTTGTATAGTTGATCTATATCGCATGTTCTGATATTGTTCCTCATTTGTATAGTTAATCTGTAATGTGTATTCTGAAATTGTTTGTTTCATGGACTTTTCAGTATTTCTGATATTGTATAATTATGGCATGACAATATGATGATGATGATGTGATTACGGATGCGTGTAATACGGTTATGGCTGTGGTATAGGAGAAATGAAAATATGACTTGGTGATGCTGGTAGCATTGACTTGGAGTATTATTATGATACATATGCATTGCATTGGCATTGACATCATACTTTACATGCTACACGCCTTTCACATATATGATTTCCTTGTAACATATTTATCTTGCTTACATGCAAGATACACTGTACACATGTGTGTACTCACTAGGCTTTTTGCCTAAGCTTTCTATTTCTCATTTTTTTTACAGGGCTGGAGTAGCTTGGAAGACCTTGCCTTCTCGATGCATTGCATCTATTTTTTGATTTGGCAATGTTGACGTTGTGTACTTTTTGAAAAGAACTGTACTTGTAACCATCAGGATTTCTATTGGAGAATGTCGCTTGGTAATTTAATCATGGATCTTTATGCTCAAGCATTATTATATATGTGTAAACAAAAAAAAAATCAGTCAAAAATCTTCCTTGTGGTGCGCCGAACTCGGGACTTGGTGTATGGAAGTTGAGTACCAGATTCGGGGCATCACAGAAGCTGTCCGTCCCCGGGTTTGGGGCGTGACACCAAAAGAATAAAGGAATCGCACATGGTGTCACCCAATAAAATCATAAAAAAATAGTATGTCAAAAAAGAATAGAGTCGAGCCCATTACTCAGTGATCTAACGCCCCATCTACTGATCTAATGAGGTCCCGCTCATCAGCTGGGAGTAAGAGAACCCGTCATCCTCCTCGAGGCTCGCATCATCAGGCTCCACATAATCCACATCACTCGCATCTACAGAAGAGTCTAGTTGGTGTTTTAAAACACCATCCCAGAGTGCGAGTGAGTGATCAACTCAGTGGGTGTTATTAATCTTAAGTTATCATAGGCATCAATTATAATATAATCTTAATGAAAAGTATTCAATCATAAATATCTAACTAATCTTATCAATGCGCATGCATGCTGGATGCTATAATGCATGCCCTCGCTACAACGCTCCCTCGAGTGACTCCATCTAACGATCGCGTATGACAACACTCCCTCAGAGCGACCTCGACTTTCGAGTCATCATCCTAACTAATGTGATGCAATGCGATCGTGTTAGTCATGTTATTAGTTAAGTCCAGTCATCCAGCAGGTTGAGAATTCTGATACACTCCACGTATCAATGCCCTGAGCTGGTTGCGAGGCCAAGACCCCCCAATGTGTGAGGTTGAGACCACGCGGTCCATGATCCCGTCGGGTTCCTCATCCCCGACTTCAAGCACATGAGGAGTGTCGAAAGAAATAGATCACTCGCTGTCACTACGGGGAGGTGTGACACCCCATCGTAGGTCGACAGCTTGGACACAGTGTCCCATTCCACCATGCCCGGCTCACGAGGTTGTGGACCAGTTTCCAATCGGTTATTGGTGGGCCACTACGGTTGTAGGGTGTTCCAGATTCCATACATGTATGAGCAAACAGGGTGAACATGCAGGGTTGGGCAGTCAGTAGGCTAGACCGCATGAGTCAGGCGAGCGTGAGATAAGAGACATCGGACACAAGGAACCCATGTAGTCAAACTACAGCCACCCGAAAACACCCACCCAAAGCCACGTGTCTAGCCATAGTATAGTCCTACCGATGAGACTACCATCTCTCATCATGTTCCTGACCAACCCAAGAGGGTGAGGGTAATCCATATCATGCTAACTATTCATATTATCAACTAACATAATAATATCATGTTCTCATGCATCTCAACCATACAAAATGGATACTCCTACCAAGCAAGCAAGAATTATCAAAAAATAAGGTGCGTGTGAGTGAGTGGGTGTGTGAGGAAGCTAAGAAGTTCCTCCATCTTAGGAAATCATAAACACAAAGGTAATAATTCATACACATAACGAAGCACCACATATAAGGAAAAAAGATCATGCAAACATGAGCAAACTATTATTCATACATAATATCATGTAAGAGGCAAGATCAACACCAATTTGAGAGCTAAGCATGCAATCCATACAATTTCAACAAACATACCACTCCTAGGGTTTCTCTAGATTTTCTAAATATAGCATCCAAGCAAGAAAAATTATTAAACTCATAATAAAATTGGTGCTAGGCCACCTAAGAGCAATAGTCCACACCTATGGGTCGTTGGCGACTCGAAAATTGACCTAGGAATGAGGGCTTCGGGTTGGACGGCCGAAATCCATAAAACAAGTTCTTGCATGTGAGAACTCCAAGCTAATCCTTCCTTAATACATGGGTTTCAGGAAAAAGAAGTGAAGGGTCTTACTAAGACGTCCCAAGGATGATTGTTGAGGTTGTAGTGGAGAGTTTCCTTTGGAGAAAGGATAGAGAATTGAAAGGGTTGATCCCCTTGGGCCCCACCTTGATCTAGAGTCCACCTTGGATCTCTTTCACGCACTCTTTCTTCTCACCTTACTCTTTAGCTCTCTCTTTAGTCCCTTGATAATGGTGGTTTTGGTGGGAGTTATGAGATAAGCGTTAGGATTTATTTGCTAGACTTGGGCCCTTTGGCCTTAACTTTCCTCAAACTTCCAAAATAGCCTACTAGGACGCACTATTAGTGTTGGGTGGTCCTAACATCCCCTAGGCCACCAAATTTAGTGTGTAGTTTCTCATGGCCTAATGCAGGGTCATGCGAAGTTTAGGGACAAACGGATCAACGAATGTGGGGTTTGATCCTACGGTTTCGATCTCCATTTTACCCTGTGGGGTCCATTTTAGTTGTTGGGGCAATTCTAGTGGCCCCCTAGCCATGAAACTTATAGGATAGGTGGTCCATGGCCAGATGAAGGGACATGCAAATTTTAAAAATGATCGGATATGGGATTTGGTCGTATGGGTCCGATTTGTGATCAACGATCGTTGTGTCACGATCGGGTCTCCAGATTTTGTATACGGGTGTAAGACACTACATTAGATCTTCACCATAAATTTTGAAGAAATCTAATGGCTGAATAGCTCGGATTCTCAGTTTCATTTACCAGTGCCAGATTTCAACTTTGGCCTTGGATGAGTTGACCAGTGTTGTTAGAACGGCTCGAATAAATAACTTCTGGGTGTCCAATGAGTTTGTGGTCCGCGATGGACCACAAGCCCAGTGAGTATATGATTTTATAAATTTTTATAATTTTCTGACCTTCCTGCGCCGCGGTATAGCCCGTACGGGCTGATGCTAAGTGTAAACGGTTATCTGGCTTGGCGGCCCTCATTACCCTATCATGACCTATCTGGTCTACTCTAATGGGCTAATCATAAGTTAATTAACTTGTAGTACCGCACCACGAGTGGTATAAATAAATGGTCCTATAGAAAATCCTACGTGGACGCCCCATGACACTGTGCTGGTTGGACGGAATGTTACAACATTGATCGAGTTCAGGTTAGGTCGAGTAACCTGAGACCTCAACCCTAGCCAAACCCAAGTTTTATCGGGTTGGCGTTTGTATCGGCCAAGCCCGAGACCAAACCCAATGCATCCTGCCCAAGCCCAATGTCACGCCCCAAATCCAAAAATCGGATTCACGTGAATCCCGATTGCCGAATCCAGTGCCGACAGCCTCCGTAGTGCCCCATTCTCGGCTCCTGGTAATCAAATGCTAGATTCCGATCCTGGGATCGTACAAGGAGGATTTTCAGAATGAATTTTTTTTTTTTGTAATGGAGCATAACCACAAGCTAACCAAGTCACAAAACAACATCACCACATATCCACTATATCAAAAATTTTAAGTACAATGCGGAAAGGGGAAATACAAGGTGATCAAAAATCTCCAAAAGGTCCTGATACGCGCTCCTGTCTCAGCATTGCTGCTGTCCAACGCTACCTGCACGCAACTATCGTGCATAAGCTTACAAAAGCTTAGAGGGTGGTGTAAGTGTGTACGTAAGGCAAACGCCAACTGTACAGTATCAGAACAATGCGGAAGTATGTGGTAAGTCTATAGAATCAACCATGTCAAAGCTATGCGATGAGATATGAATGTCATCGGCCACAGTGATACAATGCAAGGCCTATATAGCCGAATGTCATATACGAAATGTAATCCAAGCAAGTCGGTACTCCTCAAGTACGTATATTAGTACAGTTCCTCTCTGGATATCACCGGGGTTTAATACACTTCGCAGTGACTGCCACCTCCCTAGCTGCACAGTCAAGCAAGATGAAAAGACCTTGCTATCCGCCTGACCAGTAGTATGCCAATACCTACCTGGCTCGTCGATAGCGGACTCATTTGCGATCTGGTCAAACTCAGCCTAGCTTATAGCCCCCTCACTCAGGCGGATAAGGCCACACCCCCTTCCAACCGACCACGACACAGTGGGAGACGCGGCCTACTGGTATTCGGCACTCGGGCGCTCGTGTATCCACTCGGTCTAGACGTTGGAGCATCTCCTGGTACCAAAAAGGTTCTGAGACTTTCACCGAAGGACATCCTAAGTGTCCACAGTGTTAGAATAAGTATTTTTGGTATCCAATACGACCATCCACGATATACCTGTGGAGCCACGACCCTGATGTCGCTAGGGCGTGCAGTGATCAAGTCACACATATGCGAGGTGCATGAATCACGCGGTCAAATCATGCAGAAATCCAGCGCGTATTGCGCGATCATGTGGGGCACTCCGTCTCATAACGGGTCCCATAGGTGGTCTGCCCAATGGCATATGCTATGATCAGTCGCTACGCAAATCAAGCATACATATGATGCGTATGGGCATAAGTCATGGGATTATACTAAGTATGTTATAAAGAAATGAATAGTAACGAGTGTGGGCCTATCAATGGGCCCTAAGGAGAGTTACAATGAGGACATTTAACCAACATTGTACATACAATGTGGACGTCAAACCAACATTGTTCCCTAGGCACGACCTGCCATAAATATCATTTCATGAACCATGAGAAACATACATTGCAATGGACCCTAAGGACATCTGTTGGGCCTAGATCCATGGGCCTTAAATATATCCAATGGGTCATATTACATGGGCCTCACATTCATCAAATGGGTTGCATTAATGGGCCTCACCAATGAGCCTTATGTACATTCATCAAATGGGTTGCATTAATGGGCCTCACCAATGGGCCTCACCAATGATCCATGGGCCTTGAAATACATCAAAGTGGCCTCACAACTTGGTCCTCAAATATGTCAGATAGGCCTACATACACGAGATTTAAATATATCAAATGGGCCACTCCATTTGTGCCCCATGCACATCAAATGGGCTTGAACCCATGGGCTCTTTATGTATCAAATGGGCTTAGTCCCCTGGACTTTGCATATGTCAAATGGGCTTAGTCCCATAGGCTTTAGATATGTATCAAAATAGGCCTCAATGAATGGCCAAAATTAAGTAAATTGTGGGCCCTAAACACACACTAAGGTGGGCCCATTTGAAACATAGATCTGCCTCATTTTTTATTTTATTATTATTATTTTTTTTTGTCCATGTCATGAAATGATTTTTACAAAATAAATGAACGGTTTGGATGCATCGTATGCACCATGGTGGATAGAGTGGATAGGACCCATAAATCATGGTGGGTCCCACTGTCCAAATGGTGGACAGTGTGGATAGTCACATACATCACAGTGGAGTCCACCGTCCAGACGGACGGTGGCAATGTAGCACATTTATCACTGTGGGCTTCCCATGTGGGGCCCACTATAATGTTTATAATCCATCCAACCCGTTTATAAAGTCACAGGGACCTGGGTGAATAGGAAAAACAAATTTTAGCGTGATCTAAAACTTGTGTGGACTCCAAAAGGGTTTCAATGGTAGAATCTAATTCACACTGTTTCTTATGGTGTGGGCCACCTGAGCTTTGGATGTGCCTCGTTTTTGGAGAGGGCCCACCTCAGAGGGTGGGCCACCTTATGGACGGCGTGGATACAGAATATACATCATGTGGGGCCCACGGCAGGGGCCGTGGGCTGCTGTCCGGCCGCCAGCTGCAAGGCCGCAGGCAGCGCCTGCGGCTCTGATGGCAGCAGCTCTGCTGCTGCTTGCTATGTTTTTTTTTTTGAAAATCTTTTTCCTGCGGTTTTTCATATACGGGGCCCGCTCGAAGTACATCCACTCCGTCCATTATATTCCCAAGCACAAAACAAATCCATCAAGACCAATATCGGCCCATTTTCAACGTGTAAAAAGGATCTACGTAGATTTCAATGGTGGTGGTACAATTTTTTGGGGCTATGGCCCACCAGATACTTTGATCAAGCTCATTTTTCGGTTCAACGCCTAAAATGAGTTGGTAAACATGATAGACGGTATGGATTGAATATGTTCATCAAGATGGGGCCTACACGAGAGGGCCATCCCATTAGCTTGAACCAAGATAATATTTGTGTTTTTTTTCCAAATCATGTCCAACGTCCCTAGACACTGGACGGTGTGGCCTAGCACACGTACAAGGTGGGCCCTATTTTAGGTGGGCCACCAAATGGTAGGTGGTGTGGGTATAACACATATAAGATGGGCCCACCCATGGATGATTTGGATAAAATACTTACCTCAAGGTGGGGTCCATCCAAGTGGGCCATACGGCCATTTCATCACACACAATATAAAAAAAATAAATGGAAAGAGAGGGAGAGAGAGATAGAGTGAGACACGCGTGATGGAGGGACCCCGGCACTATGGGCCCTCCGTTTCAATCATCCAATCATATATCAAAGGGCCCATTGCATATGGACCATCAAACAAGAGATCAACGGTGGAGATCCCACTCCACTAAAAATGGATGGTCTAGATGACCTCTTAGTGCAAGAAAAGTAAACATCATGATGGGATCCATGGAGAATGGCCCCATCATGGAATGATTTGATGATCAGGATGGGTCATTGGCCACATCTTAGGGTCCCAAGTGAGATCCAAACCATTGATCGGTTGGCCTCACTTGGCCCATCTTAAAAACATAAAAAGTAGTTTAAAGAAACACCCACCACTTGATCTTCTTGGTCCGTTGAGATGCCGGTCTCCTTACGCTTCACTTTGATGGTGAAAGATGAAGAATGAATGGTTAGGATGAGAGATTTGGGATGGGAAAGGTGGGCTACACAAGGTCATTTTTTCTCCATGGGAAGGCTTGGACGTTGGATGCTCTCCCTTGCTTGGAAGTGGTGTTGGGAAATGAGGGAGAGAGAGAGGGTTGTAGGGAGATGTGAGAGTGATGGTGTGATGTGAAGTGAGTGATGGGTGAGGTGAGTGATGGATGAGGTGAGTGATTGGTTAACTTTGGGGTTGCTTGGCTTATGGAGAAAGAAAGCATGGTTGCTTTGTACTTGACATGAGAGGTAATTGATGGGATTGATTGATGTGATTGATGGGACACGTTGTAGAGATTCTCTTGGAAATGTAAACGCAAGGCGTTTTCTCAAAATAAACACCGACCCACATCTCTTAGTCAGGGTATCGGATCGGTGCGTGAGTCGTGGCGTTGGAACCGCGGCGACGGTGCGGTCGCAACGATACAAGTCTCGGATTAAGCCGACTCAAATATATAGGATACGTCTCACAGTCATGCGCAACGTCGACTACAGGCCGCGGGTTGCCGGAATTTGACGAGAAGGATCGCGAGAAGCGATGGAACAGTACGGATTAGGATACGGGTCTTACACCCAACCCAATGTCGGGTCAGTCAGGTTGAACCCGCCTAACTTTCAGCCTTGGTGCGAAGACAAGTGTCACGTCCCAAACTCAGAAATCAGATTCACAAGAATCTCGATCGCCGAATCCGGTGCCGACAGCCTCCGTAGTACCCCATTCTCGGCTCCCAGCGCAACATACGCCAGATTCTGATCCTGGGATCCTACAAGGAGGATTTTTTTGAACGTACACTTGTCTTGTAATAAGCATAACCACAAGTTTACCCAAATTATAAAGGAAACATCATCATCACATATCCACTAATATAATCATTTGAGTACAATGCTGAAAGGGAATGCATAAATAAAGAAAAATCAAGCTCCAGAAGACCACTGCACGCTCCAAGCTCAACACTGCTGCAACCTAACATCACCTGCACGCATCTATCGTGCATAAGCTTATAGAAAGCTTAGAGGGTGGTGTAAGTGTGTGCACAAGGTAAGTATCAAATGTTCAATACAATACCATCATCATACAATACCGAAATTACTGGTAATTCATAAATCGTACATTATCGGAATAACCTGAAATACTGACAAGATCATAAATCATACAATGACAGAGTAAGCGAAAATATGGACAAGTTCATAAGTCAGTCAATTATCAGAAATGTAATATAAAACAGATATGCACTAAGGAGTCATAAAGAGTCAAATATCGGATGCCGAGGATGTAATGCAATATACAAATCCTGCTAAGTCTGTCTAGGACATATAAGTACAGAAATATAACAACCCAAAATGCCATATGCTTGCGGATGTAATGTAATATGCGATGCGAATGAAATGACCATGCTGGAGTGTGAAGTCGGGATGATAGTACGTAGTATCGTAGGCTACGGGGTCCACCATAAGGACTTCTATCCAAACCAGTCCCATACCTAAATTTGGATAGTCAGACTCAATGTGGTAGACTCCTGATCTCAGGTTAGTCGCGCGCCCAACCGAAATTCTTGCCATAACAAAGGTACACAACAATTAATTGCGCACCACCAGCCCGAGTGGATAGTGAATGAACGAATGAATGAATGAACATGCAATTCTTATTCAATAAGTCCACATATTAGTACGATTTCTCTCTAAAAAATCACCGGGGTCTATTACACTCCATACCAGATTGCCGCCCCATCGCGCGCAACAAGGTGAGTGGAAGAGACCTCACTATCCGCCTGCCAATATCGGGCCCGGCTCGTCAATAGCGGACCCATTCCTCGAGCTGATCAGACTCAGCCTAGCATTGCCCCCTCCTCCCGGGCAGGTAAGACTACACCCCCTTCCAACCGACCGCGACACAGTGGAGAGTGCAGCCATCTGGTAATCGGCACTCGGCGCCCATCTACCCACTCGGTCTAGACGTTGGAGCATCCTCTGGAACCAAGAGGGTTTAAGGACTTTCACCCAGGGATATCTATAGCACCCCATGTAGAACAGATTTCCGGTGTCCCATCTGGCCATTCATGATATGCCTGTGGAGACTACGACCCTGATGTCGCTAGGGCATACAGTAATTATAGCACACAATGCAAGATGCATGAGTCATACAATCCAATCATGCATCAATCCTATGCAAACCGTGCGCTCATGTGAGACAATCTCTGCCTATCAGGGAGTCTCGTAACAACCAGCACTATGACATATGCAATGGTCAATCATATCTCATAACATACATGCAGATGATGCGTATGGGTATGGATCATGATGCTATGCAGTCACATACTCATAATTGATATCAATATCCGGCATCAACAATCGACCTCGACAATGTGGACATCTAACCAACATTGCCCCAAGAAGTGACCCTCACAGGTGGGCCCTGCACATGGGCCTCATACACAAAGAGTTAGGCCTATCAGTAGGCCTTAGGAAGAGTGACAATGCGGACATTTAACTAACATTAATCTTACAATGTGGACGTCAAACCATCATTGTTCCCAAGGCTCGGTTCGCCTTAAATATCATTAAATAAATCATGGCGGAATCACACATTGCAATGTACCTTAGGTACATCCCATTGGGCCTCAAATACATCAAATGGGCCGTATCTCATGGGTGGGCCTTATATTCATCAAGTGGGCCACCTCAATGGGCCTCACCAATGGACCTTAGGTACTTTGCAATGGGCCATCACCCATGGGCCTTAAAATGTATTAAAATGAGCCTGTGCATCAAATGGGCCCAATCACATAAGCTTTATGTGCATCAAATGGGCCTAATCACATAGGCCTTATATATACCAAAGTGGGCCTCAACATTAGGCCACAAATACATCAAATGGGCCTACACACATGGGCCCATATATAACAAAGTGGGCCTTAGTGGGTGGGCCACAAATACATTAAGATGGGCCTCAACAATGGCCTTAAAATGATCTCAAAATGGTTGGACGGTTTGGATGAAACTCATGCATCATGGTAGACTCCTATGTGGGCCCACTATAACATTTATTATCCATCCAATCCTGGGCCCACTGAAATGCTTATTTGCCACCCAACCTGTTGTTAGGGCCGTGTGGCAAGGGGCCCACCAAAAATGTTTATTTTACATCCCACCTGTTGATAAGGCCATGTAGCAAGGGGCCCACCAAAATGTTTATTTTCCATTCAAACCTGCTGATGAGGTCATATAGACCCAGGGCCCACCGTAATGTATATTTTTTTTACCCAACCTGGGCCCACTGTACTATTTATTTGCATCCAAACTGCTCATTGAATCACATGGCCTAGGGCACACTGTAATGGTTATTGCCATCCAAACCCGTTCATAACGTCACGTGGCCAGGGGCCCACGTGATGGACGGCGTGGACATAACACATACATCTGAGTGGGGGCCACCGTCCACTGCCGTGGACGGACGGCGTGAGTGAAACACTTGCATCACAGTGGGTGTCACCACCCACTGTTTTGACGGTGTGGTAAGCCACACATACCACAGTGGATCCCATGTAGGGCCCACCAAAGTGTTTATTTGCAATCCAACCCGTCCATTACGTATGTCCCACCTGTTTGAGGGTTCACACCAAGTTTTAGCCACATTAAAAATTCAGGTAGGCCCCACTAAGTGTTTTATATGATTTAGGCATGTCTTCACATGATTTGGATGGTATGGCCCACCTGAGTTCAGTTTGTGGATGATTTTTGGAGCCAACGCACCATTCAAGGGGACCTATTAAATGAATGGTATAGATGTAAAACATACATCATGGTGGAGTCTACAAGTGGGCCAATGCGGCCACGCTTTTTAACATGGACGTCTCTGGACGTCATGACACAAAGTCATATCAAAAAAGAAAATTATTTTTTTATCCTACGTGGGACCCACATTAAACAGATCTACCCCGTCCATTGCATGTGTCTCACAAAATTAAGGGTCCAAACCAAGTTTCAACCACGTCCAAATTTTAGATAGGCCCCACCAAATGATTTTGTATGTTTCAGGCATGTCTCCACATGATTTTAGATGGTCTGGCCCACCTGAGAATCAGATTGGTCCCAAACTTTGGCTCAACGCCTAAAATAGTCTGAGAAAGGTGGTGGACGGCTTGGATCAAGCAAATACCTCAAGGTGGGGCCTGCATCAGTGGCCCACTCTAAAAGTATACTTTTTTCCTTTTTTTTTTTTTTTCTTAAAGTGTAGTGTGTTAACGTTGCCAGTCCAGCGTCCAGAGACGCTGGACGGCATGCTTTAAACAGATACAACACGGTGGGTCCCACAGAGACATGGTCCACGATCACCAAGGTGGGTCCCACATGATCGTGGCCCACCTTGCATGTACATATATATATATATATATATATATATATATATATATATATATATATATATATATATATATAAAATATCATTTATCTAATATGTAGTGGGCCACACCATTTGATGGATGGAGTAGATTTATCATGAATCGGTGGGGCCCACTTCATTTTAGGAGAAGGATAAGGAGAGAGAAAGAGAGAATAAGAGACGGTGATGGTGGGACCTCGCTACTATGGGCCCCACATGATACAAATTACATAAAAAAAAAAATGGGTCCCACAAACAAGTGGTCCCTAAAAGAAATTTAACGGTGGCTCATCCACCTCTAAGCCTCCTCCTTGCTCCCTTGGCTTCCAATGCTCCTTGCCTTCGCCTTGGACGGTGGATGATGGACCTTTGATGGTGTGGATGAGAGATGAGAGGGTGGGCCACACTTGGCTTTTGGAAAAGCTTGGGAATGCTTGGACGGGTGAAATTTTTGCTTGGAGAGATTTTTTTTTTGAGAATGAATGAGAGAGAGAGGGGAGTGATGGGTGAAAAAGGGTGATGGAGTGATGTGTGATGGGTTTGGTGATGGATGAAGTGATGTGAGAGTGGACTTTGGGTTGCTTGTGTAAGAGAAAGGCATGGGCATGACATGGGTTAGTTGTACTTGGGTATGGAGTGACTTGACTTGTACTTGACATGAGTGATTGATTGATTGATGGGACATCTCGTAGAGATTCCCTCGTAATCCACAACGCACGGTGTTTTCTCAAACTGAACGCGGGCCCACATCTCCTGGCCTGGGTATCGCCTCGGCGCGTGAGACGCGGCATCGGAACCGCGGCGACAGCACGGTCGCACTGGTACAAGTCTCATGTCGAACTGACTCAGACCGATAGAATCTGTTTCAGGATTCCACGCAACGCCGGTTACAGATCGCGAGTCGCCGGAAATCGATCGGAATGACCACAAAAGTCTAAAAAAACAGTACAAATTAGGATACGGGTTTTACAACTCTCCCCACCTAATAAAAATTTCGTCCTCAAAATTTAAGAAAATAAACAAAGGGGGGAAGAAACACCATCATGTATATAAGTCAAGACACAATCAATCTAGCAAAGGATGAAGATAGCGCTCTCTAATCTCAACATCGCCCTCTCAAGATACATCATCAATACTATGGTGACCTTACTAATCTTCGGATCTCGGATCAGAAATGATCGAAAATGGAATACTATATAGCCTCACAATTTCAACGGTAGGGTGCTATATCGAAAAATCTCTAAGTTATTCGAACTCGGTGATCTAACCATTCTAAGTTCTCAACAATCATAGAGTGAATGATACCTATCAGTAGATATGTGATATTATCTTCAGGTATTCCCATGTTATGCTCTGATACCAACTTCTGTCACGCCCCAAACTCAGAAATCAGATTCACAAGAATCTCGATCGCCGAATCCGGTGCCGACAGCCTCCGTAGTACCCCATTCTCGGCTCCCAATGCAACATACGCCAGATTCTGATCCTGGGATCCTACAAGGAGGATTTTTTTGAACGTACACTTGTCTTGTAATAAGCATAACCACAAGTTTATCCAAATTATAAAGGAAACATCATCATCACATATCCACTAATATAATCATTTGAGTACAATGCTGAAAGGGAATGCATAAATAAAGAAAAATTAAGCTCCAGAAGACCACTACACGCTCCAAGCTCAACACTGCTGCAACCTAACATCACCTGCACGCATCTATCGTGCATAAGCTTATAGAAAGTTTAGAGGGTGGTGTAAGTGTGTGCACAAGGTAAGTATCAAATGTTCAATACAATACCATCATCATACAATACAGAAATTACTGGTAATTCATAAATCGTACATTATCGGAATAACCTGAAATACTGACAAGATCATAAATCATACAATGACAGAGTAAGCGAAAATATGAACAAGTTCATAAGTCAGTCAATTATCAGAAACGTAATATAAAATAGATATGCACTAAGGAGTCATAAAGACTCAAATATCGGATGCCGAGGATGTAATGCAATATACAAATCCTGCTAAGTCTGTCTAGGACATATAAGTACAGAAATATAACAACCCAAAATGCCATATGCTTGCGGATGTAATGTAATATGCGATGCGAATGAAATGACCATGCTGGAGTGTGAAGTCGGGATGATAGTACGTAGTATCGTAGGTTACGGGGTCCACCATAAGGACTTCTATCCAAACCAGTCCCATACCTAAATTTGGATAGTCAGACTCAATGTGGTAGACTCCTGATCTCAGGTTAGTCGCGCGCCCAACTGAAATTCTTGCCATAACGAAGGTACACAACAATTAATTGTGCACCACCAGCCCGAGTGGATAGTGAATGAACGAATGAATGAATGAACATGCAATTCCTACTCAATAAGTCCATATATTAGTACGGTTTCTCTCTGAAAAATCACCGGGGTCTATTACACTCCATACCAGATTGCCGCCCCATCGCGCGCAACAAGGTGAGTGGAAGAGACCTCACTATCCGCCTGCCAATATCGGGCCCGGCTCGTCAATAGCGGACCCATTCCTCGAGCTGGTCAGACTTAGCCTAGCATTGCCCCCTCCTCCCAGGCAGGTAAGACTACACCCCCTTCCAACCGACCGCGACACAGTGGAGAGCGCAGCCATCTGTTAATTGACACTCGGCGCCCATCTACCCACTCGGTCTAGACGTTAGAGCATCCTCTGGAACCAAGAGGGTTTAGGGACTTTCACCCAGGGATATCTATAGCACCCCATGTAGAACAGATTTCCGGTGTCCCATCTGGCCATCCACGATATGCCTGTGGAGGCTACGACCCTGATGTCGCTAGGGCATACAGTAATTACAGCACACAATGCAAGATGCATGAGTCATACAATCCAATCATGCATCAATCCTATGCAAACCGTGCGCTCATGTGAGACAATCTCTGCCTATCAGGGAGTCTCGTAACAACCAGCACTATGACATATGCAATGGTCAATCATATCTCATAACATACATGCAGATGATGCGTATGGGCATGGATCATGATGCTATGCAGTCACATACTCATAATTGATATCAATATCCGGCATCAACAATCGACCTCGACAATGTGAACATCTAACCAACATTGCCCCAAGAAGTGACCCTCACAGATCCAAACATATAATGTGCCCACGGCCTCACACAAGAGCCTAATATACAACACAATGGGCCTTACTCAAGGGTTACATGTACACAACAGGTGGGCTGCATCAATGAGCCGTACTAATGGGCCTCATACACATTAAGTGAGTCGCACCAATGGGGCGCACTAATGGGCCACAAGTATATCAAAGTGGACCTTATCACCTAAGCCTGACATGTACCACATTAGTCCTCACATAAGGCCACATGTAACATTATAATGGTCCCCATATACAGGCCGCATGTACAGTATAATGGACCATATCCATAGGCCCCGAACACATCGTAATGGGCCATATCCCTTAGATCTCGCATACATAACATCAGGTCTTGCCATCTGGGCTGAAGATACATCACAATCCACAGGCCCCAATACTTAATGGGTGGGCCCTACACCTGAGCCTAATATACGTCACAGGTGGGCCCTGCACATGGGCCTCATACAAAAAGAGTTAGGCCTATCAGTAGGCCCTAGGGAGAGTGACAATGCGGACATTTAACTAACATTAATCTTACAATGTGGACGTCAAACCATCATTGTTCCCAAGGCTCGGTTCGCCTTAAATATCATTAAATAAATCATGGCGGAATCACACATTGCAATGTACCTTAGGTACATCCCATTGGGCCTCAAATACATCAAATGGGCCGTATCTCATGGGCCTTATATTCATCAAGTGGGCCACATCAATGGGCCTCACCAATGGACCTTAGGTACTTTGCAATGGGCCATCACCCATGGGCCTTAAAATGCATTAAAATGAGCCTGTGCATCAAATGAGCCCAATCACATAAGCTTTATGTGCATCAAATGGGCCTAATCACATAGGCCTTATATATACCAAAGTGGGCCTCAACATTAGGCCACAAATACATCAAATGGGCCTACACACATGGGCCCATATATAACAAAGTGGGCCTTAGTGGGCGGGCCACAAATACATTAAGATGTGCCTCAACAATGGCCTTAAAATGATCTCAAAATGGTTGGACGGTTTGGATGAAACTCATGCATCATGGTAGACTCCCATGTGGGCCCACTATAACATTTATTATCCATCCAATCCTGGGCCCACTGAAATGCTTATTTGCCACCCAACCTGTTGTTAGGGCCGTGTGGCAAGGGGCCCACCAAAAATGTTTATTTTACATCCCACCTGTTGATAAGGCCATGTAGCAAGGGGCCCACCAAAATGTTTATTTTCCATTCAAACCTGCTGATGAGGTCATATAGACCCAGGGCCCACCGTAATGTATATTTTTTTTACCCAACCTGGGCCCACTGTACTATTTATTTGCATCCAAACTGCTCATTGAATCACATGGCCTAGGGCCCACTGTAATGTTTATTGCCATCCAAACCCGTTCATAACGTTACGTGGCCAGGGGCCCACGTGATGGACGGCGTGGACATAACACATACATCTGAGTGGGGGCCACCGTCCACTGCCGTGGACGGACGGCGTGAGTGAAACACTTGCATCACAGTGGGTGTCACCACCCACTGTTTTGACGGTGTGGTAAGCCACACATACCACAGTGGATCCCATGTAGGGCCCACCAAAGTGTTTATTTGCAATCCAACCCGTCCATTACGTATGTCCCACCTATTTGAGGGTTCACACCAAGTTTCAGCCACATTAAAAATTCAGGTAGGCCCCACCAAGTGTTTTATATGATTTAGGCATGTCTTCACATGATTTGGATGGTATGGCCCACCTGAGTTCAGTTTGTGGATGATTTTTGGAGCCAACGCACCATTCAAGGGGACCTATTAAATGAACGGTATAGATGTAAAACATACATCATGGTGGAGTCTACAAGTGGGCCAATGCGGCCACGCTTTTTAACATGGACGTCTCTGGACGTCATGGCACAAAGTCATATCAAAAAAGAAAATTATTTTTTTATCCTAGGTGGGACCCACATTAAACAGATCTACCCCATCCATTGCATGTGTCTCACAAAATTAAGGGTCCAAACCAAGTTTCAACCACGTCCAAATTTTAGATAGGCCCCACCAAATGATTTTGTATGTTTCAGGCATGTCTCCACATGATTTTAGATGGTATGGCCCACCTGAGAATCAGATTGGTCCCAAACTTTGGCTCAACGCCTAAAATAGTCTGAGAAAGGTGGTGGACGGCTTGGATCAAGCAAATACCTCAAGGTGGGGCCTGCATCAGTGGCCCACTGTAAAAGTATACTTTTTCCCTTTCTTTTTTTTTTTTTAAAGTGTCGTATGTTAACGTTACCAGTCCAGCGTCCAGAGACGCTGGACGGCGTGCTTTAAACAGATACAACACGGTGGGTCCCACAGGGACATGGTCCACGTTCACCAAGGTGGGTCCCACATGATCGTGGCCCACCTTGCATGTACATATATATATATATATAATAAATATCATTTATCTAATATGTAGTGGGCCACACCATTTGATGGATGGAGTAGATTTATCATGAATCGGTGGGGCCCACTTCATTTTAGGAGAAGGATAATGAGAGAGAAAGAGAGAATAAGAGACGGTGATGGTGGGGCCTCGCTACTATGGGCCCCACATGATACAAATTACACACAAAAAAATGGGTCCCACAAACAAGTGGTCCCTAAAAGAAATTTAACGGTGGATCACCCACCTCTAAGCCTCCTCCTTGCTCCCTTGGCCTCCAATGCTCCTTGCCTTCGCCTTGGACGGTGGATGATGGACCTTTGATGGTGTGGATGAGAGATGAGAGGGTGGGCCACACTTGGCTTTTGGAAAAGCTTGTGAATGCTTGGACGTGTGAAATTTTTGCTTGGAGAGATTTTTTTTTTTTGAGAATGAATGAGAGAGAGAGGGGAGTGATGGGTGAAAAAGGGTGATGGAGTGATCTGTGATGGGTTTGGTGATGGATGAAGTGATGTGAGAGTGGACTTTGGGTTGCTTGTGTAAGAGAAAGGCATGGGCATGACATGGGTTAGTTGTACTTGGGTATGGAGTGACTTGACTTGTACTTGACATGAGTGATTGATTGATTGATGGGACATCTCGTAGAGATTCCCTCGTAATCCACAACACGCGGTGTTTTCTCAAACTGAACGCGGGCCCACATCTCCTGGCCTGGGTATCGCCTCGGCGCGTGAGACGCGGCATCGGAACCGCGGCGACAGCACGGTCGCACTGGTACAAGTCTCATGTCGAACTGACTCAGACCGACAGAATCTGTTTCAGGATTCCGCGCAACGCCGGTTACAGATCGCGAGTCGCTGGAAATCGATCGGAATGACCACAAAAGTCTAAAAAAAACAGTACGAATTAGGATACGGGTTTTACAACAAGCGCTAACGCTTCTCAAGCTCTGATTCGTACGAACAGTTCAAAGGAGATCAAAGTTACATGGGGCCCACAATTATGTTTTTATTATATCTACATTGTTCATACATTTTTCGAAATCATTTTAGAGCATCATCTAAAAAATGAATCATATCCAAAGATCAAATTGTAACGCCCTGAAATTCAGGGGTCAAACAGGAGCCCAACTCCCGAGTCCCAGCACATCGATCACTTATGCAACATGAATAATGATGATTAATTTTCGCTTGTATTAGTGCCTTAAACGTGAGTGAGATTATACCAAACAGTATATCATACTCTAGAGACAGTTAAATTTTGCAAGCGGAAGACTGTGATAGATATATATCGTACATAGATGTGTTTCCCAACCTCCAGAGTATGACGACATTAGTGAGCTGAATAAATACATATTTGTTTCAAAAAAAATAGAAAATGACAAAATGTGACTATCCAACTAATCATATATCCCTGTAATTCCGTTGATCAGAGCGGCTTACGTAAACCCGCCTGATAACTGTATATATGAGAACTCCTCCTCATCATCGTAGAAGTCTAGATCGGCCTCATACGTCGTGCCAGAATTTGCATCTAAGACAGTCTGTTTGGTGTTTAAAACACCGTCCCAGAACGTGGGAGTGAGTGATTAACTCAGTGGAACTATGAAGCAAATGTTAACATGTTATCAATTCAGTCAAGCAGATACGAGTCTAGAAGATAGATGTGAATCGAGTGTCTCTATCCGAAACGATCTCCATAGGAAATCTATGCAGACGTACAATCTCCTTGATGTACAGCCTAACTAAATCGTCTGCATAGTTCGAAACTCTGATTGGGAGAAAATGAGCCGATTTCGTCAATCAGTCCATGATCACCCATATAGAGTCATTGTCACGCCCCAAACCAGAAAATCGGATTCACAGGAATCCCGATCGCCGAATCCGGTGCCGATAGCCTTCGTAGTATCCCATTCTCGGCTCCCAGCATTCACATGCCAGATTCCGATCCTGGGATCCTACAAGAAGGATTTTTTTAACGTTTAACTAGTAATAAGCATAACCACAAGTTTACCCAAATCATAACGGCAACATCATCATCATATATCCACTAATATAATCATTTGAATACAATGCTGAAAGGAAAAATACATATGTCAAATCAAAGCTCCAGAAAACAGCTGCACGCTCCAAGCTCAATGCTGCTGCAACCTAACATCACCTGCACGCATCTATCGTGCATAAGCTTATAGAAAGCTTAGAGGGTGGTGTAAGTGTGTGCACAAGGTAAGTACCAAGAGTTTAATACAATATCATAATCATACAATACCGAAAAACTAAAAATCCATAAACCATACAATGTTTGAATAAGCCGAAACACTGACAAGATTATATATCATATGATAATAGAGTTAGCGGAATGATGAACGAGTCCATAAGTCAATCAATATCAAAATACGCAAAATAAAATAACCTGGCAATAAGAAATCATAAAGAGCTAAATATCATATGCCTGCAGGTGTAATGCAATATGTGATGCGAATGAAATGACCATGATGAAGTGTGAAGTCGGGATGATAGTACATGGTATCGCAGGCTATGGGGTCCACCACAAGGGATTTCTATCCAAACCAGTCCCATACCTAAATTTGGATAGTCAGACTCGATGTAGTAGACTCCTGATCTCAGGTTAGTCGCACGCCCAACCGAAATCCTTTTCATAACGAAGGTACACAACAAGTAGTTGCGCACCACCAGCCCGAGTGAATAGTGAATGAAATAAATGTATGAGTATGCAACTCTCAATAAGTCCACATATCAGTACGGTTCCTCTCTGGGGAATCATCACCGGGGTTTAGTACACTCCAAATGGCACTACTGCTCTCCCTAGCCGCATAGTCCAACTGAGCGTAAGAAACCTCACTATCCGCCTGGCCAATAGTCTGGAAATACCTATTCGGCACGTCGATAGCGGACCCATTCCTCGAACTAGTTAGACTCAGCCTAGCATTGCCCCCTACTCTCGGGCGGGTAAGGCCGCACCCCCTTCCAACCGACCACGACACAGTGGAGAGTGTAGCCATCTGGTAATCGACACTCAACGCCCATCTACCAACTCGGTCTAGACATTGGAGCATCCTCTGGTACCAAGAGGGTGTTTAGGAATTTTCACCCAGGGCCATCTATGGCAGCCCGATGCTCGAACAGATTTCTGGTATCCCATCTGGCCATCCACGAAATACCTTTGGAGGTCACGACCTTGATGTCGCTTGGGCGTATAACACATAATGCATGATGCATGAGTCATATCATCCATTCATGCATCAATCCTGCGCATGCCGTGCGCTCATGAGATAACCTCTACCTATTAGGGAGTCATATATCAGAATGCTTAATGATATATGCAATGATCAACCATATCTCATAACAAACATGCAGATGATGCGTATGGGCATATATCATGATGCTATGCATTCTCATACTTATAATCGGTATCAACCGTCAATCTCGACAATGCGAACTTTTAACCAACATTGCCTCTAAGGGATGGCCCATGTAGAATCAAACATATAATGGGCACATGGCCTCACACAAGGGCCAAATATACGAATCAGGTGGGCCCTACTCATGGGCCTAACACATAGGCCTCAAACATATCTGGGTCAACCACCACCACAATAGGTGGGCCTCAACAACGGGCCTCATACACCTCAAGGTGGGTCTCAATAGCAGGCCTCATACGCATCAAGGTGAGCCTCAACAACGGGCCTCATACACCTCCAGGTGGGCCTCAACAACGAGCCTCATACACATCCAGGTGGGCCTCAACAACGGGCCTCATACACATCAAGGTGGGCCTCAACAACGGGCCTCATACACCTCCAGGTGGACCTCAACAACGGGCCTCATACACATCCAGGTGGGCCTCAACAACGGGCCTCATACACATCCAGGTGGGCCTCAACAACGGGCCTCATACACCTCAAAGTGGGTCTCAATAGCAGGCCTCATACACATCAAGGTGGGCCTCAACAACGGGCCTCATACACCTCCAGGTGGGCCTCAACAACGGGCCTCATACACATCCAGGTGGGCCTCAACAGTGGGCCTCATACACATCAAGGTGGGCCTCAATAACGGGCCTCATACACCTCCAGGTGGACCTCAACAATGGGCCTCATACACATCCAGGTGTGCCTCAACAACTTAGTCGAGATGGTCGGCCTCGATCGCTAATCGACGATCGGTAGCCAGCCTCGATAATCGGCACTGATAATCAGTAAACAAACAATGCGGGGTTCATAAATGATCGACCGATCAATTATAGTATAAAGATCGACACTCAGCCATGGTCATATCAAATCCGATAGCACGGAGCCATCTGTCTACGACAAATGGATCCCACTTATTTGGGTTAACCCACTAAGGGAATGATGAGAAAGGGCCTAATAGGGCTTATGGGACAGTCACAATGTGGACATCCAACCATCATTACTCTAAAGTGTGGCCCTCCTAGGGCCGAACACATAGTGGGCCCACGGCCTCATATAAGGGTTTGATGTGCGTCACAATAAATTCTATACAAGAACTATGAATACAACAGGTGGGCCTGCATAAGCAGGAAGTGGGCCCATTCATAACATACCCGTCTAAATGGATCACAAGTGTATCTAAGTGGGCCCCCTAACATGGGCCTTATATATGGCCTCAGCACCAGGCCACAACTACACCAAGATGGGCCTAATCAATCATATGGGCCGATACAAACAGGCCGGTCAGATGGACTTATACAAAAGGGCTGAACCAAATGAGCCAAGTCAAATGGGCCTCTACATACATCGAATCGGGCTTCATCAAGTAGGCCCTACATACACCAAATAGCCTAAGCGTCCAGGAGTTATACTAAGCATGTTATAAGGTAAGGGATGCTGTTCATAACGAAGATGGGCCTAGACGGCCCACAAATATGGACATAATAATGGACCCAAGGAAAATTATAATGCAGACATTTAACCAACACTATACTTATAGTGTGGACGTCCAACCAACATTGCTCCCAAGGTACGACCATCATAAACATTATTACATAACTCGAGCTGGGATCACACATTGTAATGGACCTTAGGTATATCCCATTGGGCCTTAAATACATCAAATGGGCCATATCAATGTGCCTTTTTACTCATCACATGGGCCACATCAATGGGCCTTTTACTCATCCAATGGGCTACACCTATGGGCCTTATGTGCATTGCAATGGGTCATAACCTAACCCGTGGCCTTAGAATACATCAAATGGGCCTAATCCCATGGGTCTCATATGTAACAAATAGGCCACCCTACTAGGTCTAACAATACCATCACATGAGGCCGAGCCGAGCCGACTGAACACAACATCAGGTGGGCTGGTCCGAGCCGACCTGACTGAACAACAACAGCAGGTGGGCTGATCCGAGCTGACCTGACTGAACAACAACATCAGGTGGGCTGATCCGAGCTGACCTGACTGAACAACAACATCAGGTGGCTGGTCCGAGCCGACCTGACTGGACAACAACATCAGGTGGCTTGTCCGAGCCGACCTGACTATGGCCGACATCTATACTTGGCCATAGTGGAACTCATTAGTCATGACCGGTGCTGGCCGACCTCATGTCCCACAGAGCTGTCCGAGCTGACCTCATCTCTAGTCGGACCATGCTTACCCATAACATATACCCTCATATACTGGAGATCCATGGGGCTCACGGCACATCAGAGAGGACCAACACCGCTCAGACATTGATTTCAACTTATCCAGGTATACCAGCACTACCCAAAATAGATGGACGACATGGATGGGTCCCATAGACCCCATGCCAGCTTACATTACTCGGTTGCCACCACCAGTAGGGGTGGATGCCAGAACCTCCGCGCTGAGATGAGGTAGCTCCGCTCAGTTACTAGTTGAGCAATGGGTCTGGGTTTGAACATGCATCAAAGAGGGTCTACACGGATGTGGCCCCACTGTCCAGGGGTAGTAGACGGTTTGGACAAGACCCATGCACAATGGTGTGGGCCATCTGGATGAATGGAGGGAGTGGATGGGTCCCATAGACCCCCATGGTCAGTCCACTCAAGTCCATACACACTCCATGTTAACCACCACCACAGGAAACGTTATCAAGATTACAAGAATTGGGACGGGGCATCTGCCACTCCGCCTACTACTAGAACCATGGGCTGGGTGAGTCCGTCCAGAGTTGAAACAATGTATCTTTCCACTCAGTTTACTAATTAAGTAAAAGGGGTCTAGATGTATGATAGCACCCTGGCTAGGGATAGAAACTAAGGCCTCAAGTGTTGCAGCGAGGTATCTCCACCCCACCTACCAGTTACGCTGTGGAGCTAGGTGTCCATGATAGCCATCCCCACAAGGGATGGATGCCAAGACCTCAGTGATGAGATGAGGTACCTCTCACTCCGTCTACCAGTTAAGTTGTGAAGCTGGGTGTCCATGATAGCCACCCCCACCAGGGATGGATGCCAAGACCTCAGTGATGAAATGAAATAACTCCGCTCAGCCTACCAGTTGAGCTATGGAGCTGGGTGTAAACATGCATCAAGGAGGGTCTACACGGACGTGGCCCCTTCGTCCAGTTATACTAATGTCCGAATACACCCATGTCAGGACACATGCCATGTCAACCACCCCCACAGGGAACGATACTAAGACCACAGGTGTTGAGACGAGGCATCTTTCACTCCGTCTACCGCCTGAGCTGTGGAGCTAGGTGGGCTCTGCGTTAAAACAATGTATCTTTCACTCAGTCCACTACCTGAGCTGAGGAGCTGAGCCCACGTCAGATCACACTTCACTGGTAGAATGGCCCATCCGATGCTCCGATTAACCTCATTTCCTGGCTCAACGCCTAAAGTAAGTTGGTGTATAGGAGGAACGGCGTGGATTTAACACAAACAACAAGGTAGGGGCGTATAAGTGGGTCACCCCACAAGCTTGTAACCAAGCAATTATTTGGATTTTTCTCAGAGACGTCCAGCATCCTAGGGACGCTGGACGGTCCTCACAATGAGGATGAGCTATATTCAAGTGGGCCACCACATGATGAATGTTATGGGTAAAACGCACATAAGGTGGCCCACTCATAAGCGGCTTGGGTAAAGTACTTCGTGATGGGTTCCATTCCAGTGGGCCACACGCCCAAATCACCACACAAAATATATAAAAAAAGAAGAGAGAGAGAGAGAGAAGCACCCACCTTAGATCTGCCTTCTCCTTAGACTTCTTCTTTCATTAATGCATCCTAGAGCTCCAACGGTTGAGATTGGCTTGAAAGATTGGATCCTTGCTCTTGCTCGGATGGTAGGGAGTGGCCACACAAGCTCCTCACATGGAGAGCCGTGGACGAGGGTTGATTGGAGAGAATGAGGGAGAGAGATGAGAGAGAGAGAGAGATGTGTAAGAGAGAGGGATGGGTGATGGGTGATGGGTGTACTTGGGTGTAAGAAGGATGTTGACTTTTGGGGTTGCTTGGGGAAGGGTGTGAGGTGATGTGTACTTTGATTGATGGGATGTGATGGGATTGATGGATGGGACATTGGGTAGAGTTTTTCTTGGATTTCGCAACACGCGGCGTTTTCCTCTAACTGAACGCGGGCCCACAACTCCTGACGAAGGTATCACCTCAGCGGGCAAGTCGCGACATCGGAACCACAGCGACGGCACGGTTGTTATGGTAAAGCTCTTGGGTTGAGTCGATACGGATTGACGACATATGAATCCGGGTCACGCGCAAATCTCGGCTAAGGATCGAAGGTTGATAAAATTTGACCAGGAAGACCGTGAAAATCTACGGAACGGTACGATCTAAGATACGGGTCTTACAGTCATACCCCTTCCTCGTCTTTGGTAGCCTTGAGATAAAATCTATAGAAATGAAGTCTCATTTCCATTCAGCTATGGGCAAGGGTTGAAGTAGTCTAGGAGGTCGGTGATACTCTACCTTGACCTGCTGGCACGTGAGACAATGGGACACATAATCAGCTATGTGGGCCTTCAAGTTGTCCCACCAGTACAAGCGCTTCATGTTGTGGTACATCTTCGTACTGCTAGGATGCATTGCCATCCTTGAATTGTGCGCAACCTCTAGAACTTCCTGTCTTAAGTCACGAAGGTTTGGGACGCATACGCCGTTACGGTAACATAAGCCCCCATCTGTACCAACTTTCATTTTGAGTCTTCACTATTGCTCACCTGTTCTCTTATCTTAACCAATCGCTCATCGCCTTTTTGAGCCGCGATGATCCTATCATCAATAAGTGGCCACACACGAATGTGTGTGACACTCTTAAACGGTTCCTCCACTGTGAGCTTCTGCTCAAAACCATACACAAACTCCATCATATTCCACTCCTCAATCATCAGCGGTGCTAAAAATGCTATTGCCTTCTTGTGGCTCAACGCAACTACCTCGAGGTTGGCCTTGCCAGGATGGTAGGAGACCTCGAACTTGAAATCCTTCAAGGTTTTCATCCATCACCGCTGTCTCATATTCAGGTCCTTCTGCGTGAATATGTACTTGAGGCTCTTGTGATCGTAAAAGAGCTTGAACTCCTCTCCATAGAGGTAATGTCTCAAGAGCTTTAATGCAAAAATGACGGCCGCTAACTCCAAGTCGTGCGTGGGGTAATTTTCCTCGTGTTTCCTCAACTGCCTCGATGCATAGGTAATAACCCTGTCCTTCTGCATAAGGATGCAACCTAAACCAACACGTGACGTGTTGGTACATATTGTATACTTGACCCTTTGCTTTGGCAATACTAGCACAAGGGTGGATGTCAACTTGTCCTTCAGTTCCTGAAAAGCTACTTCGGCCTTCTCAGTCCAGGTAAACTTGAGATATTTTCGAGTGAGCTGAGACAACGGTCTAGCTATCTTGAAAAAGTCCCGAATGAAACGCCAATAGTAACCTGCTAGGCCAAGGAAACTCCTCACCTGGGTAATTGAACCGGGCTGCTCCCAGTCCTGAACTGTGGTTACTTTAGCAAGGTCCACCGTTATCCCTTCCTTGGACACCACATGTCCTATGAACTTGACTTCTTCTTTCCAGAAATCACACTTTTTGTATTGCAAAAATAAATGATTCTTCTTAAGAGTATCGAAGACGGCTCGCAAGTGCTCCTCCCGACTCTTGGAGTAAAGCAGGATGTCATCTATAAATACGATGACAAATCAGTACAAGTACAGTCGAAACACCTGGTTCATTAGGTCCATGAACATGACTGGTGCATTCGTGAGTCCAAATGACATCACATGGAACTCGTAGTGCCCAAAGCTGGTCTTGAAAGCTATCTTTTGCACGTCCTCATCCCTGACACACAACTGAAGATACCCTGACTGTAAATTGATCTTTGAAAAATACTGTGCCCCTTTCAATTGATTAAACAGATTATCTATCCTGGGCAAAGGATACTTGTTCTTCACTGTCGCTTGGTTCAGTCTGTGGTAATCAATACACGAACACAGAGATCCATCCTTCTTCTTCACAAACAACACAGGTGCTCCCCACAGAGACACGCTAGGCCAATGAAGCCTGCATTAAACAGGTCATCGATCTATTTACTCAGTTTCTCCATCTCACATGGAGGCATGTAATACGTTGGCAGTGAAATAAGTGTCACACCAGGCACTAAATTAATAGTAAAATCGATCTTGTGCTGAGGAGGTAACCCAGGTATCTTTTTAAATACATCCTCAAAATTCTAAACTATAGGCGCGTCCCCAAGTGTCGGACCATCAATACTCTCCAATAGAGAAGTGTAACAATTCAAACGGGAAGGTTGACTGACCTAAACCAGGATAGTAAAAGTCATGCCCTTAGGTCCATGGGTTGTCACCACTCTAGCCTGATAATCGATCTTTGCTCTTATCTCAGTGAGCCAGTCCATACTGAGGATAATGCGTAATGATATAGGGGGACAATAATCAAATCGACTAGTACTACCCTGCTTCCTAAATCTATTGAGTAACCTTCGCAAATCCCGGTAACGTCAGAAAAAGTTCCTGTGGTGGTAAGGATTGTCACTCCCTTCGTAGGAGCTATACCCAACGCCAGTCGCTTGACTGCTGCGCATGATATGGTGGAGGTAGTGGATCCGGTGTCCACCAATAAGAAGACTGAAATATCTTAGATCTGTACCATGACCTCGAAAGTCATTGGTGTTGTGTCCACTGTCTCAGATGCCTCCGCTGTAAGTGAATGCACTCGAGCCTACTGCGAGCGGTTCGGCTACGGTACCATAAGTCACTGAGGCGGCCTAAATCGAGGTGCAGGCGGCCGAAAAGATAGACGTGCTGGTACTGACCATAGAGGTGGAGCTATAATCGTTTGAGGAAGTGGGCAATTGATCCTTTGAGGTGGCGAGAACCCGTTGTCCCTCATCTTGGTGAAACAGTAGGTATCTGCGTGGCCCGACCTCTTGTAATAAGTGCACCACAAGTCTTGTCGCCTCACAGGGGCAATTGGAGCAGTGAGCCTAAGAGGTGAGTCTATACGAGGCCTCTTGCCGAGAAACGGCCTACTCGGCAAATCTGGTAGCAGCGTAGGATCCACAGGCACAGGGGTGCGGGATAATCTATCCCCATCCTGCTTAGCTCGAAGAGACATGCCCACTAGCTCAGCATAGATGGAAATGTTAGCACAACACATCTTCGAGCATATCTCAGGTCGTAAGCTCTCTGAAAATCGCCGCATCCGCATCGACTGGTCAGATAATATCAATGGAGCATACCTAGCCAGCTCCGTTAATCTGTTCTCGTACTCTGCAACAGACATCCCTCCCTGACGGAGGCGAAAGGTGATTAGCTCCACTTTCTTTCTTATGCCGATACGTGATAGGAAAGTACTTCTCGTGGAAGCACGTCTCGAAGGCCTTCCACATCCATACATATCTGACAGTAATGGTCCAAAGGACGCTGTCCCACTAGAGGCTGACCTCCTTCTCGAGCATATAGGTGACTAACTCCACTTGCTCTGCCTCAGTGTAGTGTAGCGGCCTCAGCATCTTATAGATGCGGTCGAGCCAATACTCAGCCTCCTCGGGTCTATGAGTACCTGCAAAAGTTGGAGGTCGAAAGCACTTTAATCGCTCAAATATGCCACTAACGCTCATATTACCCGCAGGCTGCACAAGATGTGCAGGCGGGACTACACTCATAATCTAGGAAAAGACCCCTGCAATGGTGGTAAAAAACTGCTGTTACTGCTGCTGCATTAGTAGCATCATCTGCTCCAACCTATCAGTAGGAGTAGACTGAGGCACGTGTGGCGTCGAAGTAGATGCATAGTTCTGCTCAGGAACCAATGGTGCAATAGGTGTAGGCCCATTAGTGGGGCCAGTAGCTGGCTGAGGATTTAGTATAGTATTGTAAGTCGGGCCCAAATTGGGGTCCGTCTGGGTATCGCTCAGGGAGGTGCCCCGTCAATCAAATCGCCAAAAGTGAGATGTCCCGTACTCCGTGTGGCCTTAGGTGGAATTCTCTATATACAACATATGATGCAACCCAGGTCAGATTCAACATACTTACAAACTCAAATACACAGCATGAAGAGATAGCTTAAAGGAACTTCATGCATTTCATTTAACAAAATTGTCACAATACATGAGATACTATGTTACATGGATCATGACAGAAGATGCATGTGAGCTAATCTAAGTGAGGCTTCACACACTAAAACCTACATACCAATCTACCACATTACTATGCCTATCAAGGCTATTCATAGAAATAAGAAAAAAAAACACACACACAACAACTAAAAGGACGACTACATGTGTGACTAGTCGTTAGAATCTGGCGATGGTGGAGGTGCACCCTTGTCCTGTACACAGCACAGGATAGCTCTCAAGGTGCGAGACACCTTCTTAAATTTTTGTTTCATGAAGGCCTCATTTTCTTCAAGCTTCCGCCTTACTTCAGTCTGGGTCTCCTGAATCTCTTGCCTCAAATCGGCTTGGCCCTCCTCAAGTTGAGCCAAGCGGGCTTCCCTGGTAGCCCGATCGCTGACATGCGCCTAAGTAACAGGAGGAGAGCCCTCATCCGAACCCTGGGCCTCCTCTTCCTCTTCCTCACTCTCTCCTTCATTACCTTTTTCCTCTGACTCATCCTCTTCCTCTTCACTCTCTGTCTTGTCCCCATACTCGTCAAGTCGGGCTTGACGTTGTCGAGGGCTAATCCCCATGTTGTTGAGCGTAGTCTCATTAATGTAGTGGATTGGCGCAAGGTCATCCAAGTTAAGTCTGTAGACGAACTCTCGAGCGATCTTACATATGAGTCAGCCAAATGGAAGCGAGATATCATTCCTGGGAGAACGTGCCGTCTGGACTATCTGTAGTAGGGTGAACGTAGACAGACACAACTTGTCTCCTTATCCACCTCTATACAGGAAATCTACCATTAATCGAGTGCATTCAATACGGTTGCCCTACCTAGGGTACATGTTGTACATGAATATGTGGTGAAGCAAGTGAAAATCATCTTTCGAATCCGTCACCGAGAGGCTTCTGCTTTCCTTCCAGTAAGCTAGTCGGCCGCAGAGGTAACGCGTGTGGCGATCTCTTTAAAGCTCGTTCTTGAGAGGCTTATCGCTAACGTGCACCTCCCCACGCAGGATTTTCATGATTCGAGACACCAAACCTACATCGATTGTTGCTTCCTGTCTTCCAAATGGAATCTTGAACAACAAAGGCTCTAGCGTAGGGTCCCGTATATGCACAAAAAAAGCTCGAACCATGTTCTCACATGCGTGAGACTCGCCCTCGAATATGAGACTCCATCTAGCATCCACTAAATGGTCCATCATTAGATACAACCTAGATAGTTTCTCATCCACATGAACCTTAAGAACAACCCTACGACCACCAAAATTGCAGTGTTCAAAGCCCGCCTGTATAACTTTCTCAAGCGAGAGTCGGGGATCGAGCTCCCGCTTCGAACTTAGCTCCTGTGCGGCGCTTGTGTTGGTTTAGGCGCCCGCCTTCTTCCTCGGATGGGTAGGGTGGCTAGGCCTAGCTTCATCCGTAGGAGCTCATTTCTTTCCCATAAGGGAAAGAATCGCGGAGACAGAAAAAATGGCCGCCACAAGCTCAAAAAGAGCCATTTGAGTGATATAACAATGGGGAATAGGGTGGGTTGTTGGATTTGGATATATATGAGACACAAATATGATCTTGTGTACTCAAAAGAGAGAAAATGAAGGAGATAGAAGATGGGGTCTGATGAAGGTGTGTATGAAATGAAGGGAGTGAAGGAAGTATGAGAATGAAAGAAGGATTGGAGAGAGGAAAAATGAAATTTTTTGGAGTCTGGAAGCTTGGATAGGTGAGAATGGAAGAAAGGAAGCCAAAAGGGAAAAGTTTAGGGGGTTCCACACCCTCTCATGGGCCCCACACGCATCGGGGGGCCGGTCCGATAGGCTCGAACCAACCCGGGCATGGTGCACCGCGGTTGGCATGGTGTTGCCATGGTTGGGCGGTGGTCACCCCCTCCCAGGGTGCCATATGAATGCAGGAACCCCCTGGGTCCCACTGTTTTGTGTAATTTGGGCCCCCTCTTTCGTTTGAGTGGTTTCGGGTTCCATCTCGTGTATATTCGTGCTTTTCGATTTGTTCGGGCGTGCAATTTGTCAAATCATCATCTAAACCCGTCGATTGACGGTCTAGAAAAGATTTAGGGTCACCACGCATAATCACAGATGTTTACGGGCCTTGACTTCAATGGTCAGTTTGCTTGTTGCGAAATCGGGAATCTTACGATCATTTCTATGCTTCGTCGCTCTCCCTAAGTCAAAGTACGTCAGTGTGCATTGTATGACCATAACCTAGGTCCAATTTAATTTAAATCATGCTCAGATACCAACTTGTAATGCCCTGAAATTCAGAGGTCGAGCAGGAGCCCAACTCTCAAGTCCTAGCACATCACTCATCCAACGTGGATAATGATGATTAAATGTCGTCTATATTAGTGCCTTAAACATGAGTGAGATTATACCAAACAGTGTATCATACTCTAGAGACAGTTAAATTTTGCAAGCGAAAGACTGTGATAGATATATATCGTACATAAATGTGTTTTCCGACCTCCAGAGTATGGTGGCATTACTGAGCTGAATAAATACATATTTGTGTCCAAAAAAATATAAAATGATAAAATGTGACTATCCAACTAATCATATATCCCTGTAATCCCATCAATCAGAGTGGCTTACGTAAATCCGCCTGATAACTGCATATATAAGAACTCCTCCTCATCGTCGTAGAAGTCTGGCTCGGCCTCATATGTCACGCCAGAATCTGCATCTAAGACAGAGTCTGTTTGGTGTTTAAAATACCATCCCAGAACGTGGGAGTGAGTGATCAACTCAGTGGAACTATGAAGCAAAGGTTGACATGTTATCAATTCAGTCAAGCAGTAATGATAAAACAATACAACAATAAGGTCCTAAGTACTCTTATTAATTCAAGGATGGTATGTGTTAATGATGCATGCCCTCACCTACACTCCCTCTTGCGACAACATCTTACGATCACGACATGCACCCTTCCTCTGTGCACTTCCTCGCCAAAGCACCATGCAATGTGATGCATGGTTGTGTTAGCCAAGTTCTTAAGTAGACATATTCATACAGCAGGATTGGAAAGCTAAGACACCTCTTTTTTTTAATCATAACCCAAACATTGATACATCTAGGGTCGTTAATCCTAATAATCACATACGATAGATGGTTTCCAGGTCACTACGGAGAGGCTCATCACTGTCAGCGTAGACCTAGTTTATACTCTAGTTTACTAGAGAAAGGCTCGTCACCTCAACATAATTTCTAGTATATGCTCGAGGTCACTACGGGTTTGTCACCTGATCATGTGCCGACAACTCTAATACAGTGTCCCATACATTTGTATTCAGCTCACGAGTCTGGGTTGCTCACTGGACACTATGGGGAGGCTCGTCACCCTAACATAGATCGACAGCACGACCACGGTGTCCCATACCACCATGCCTGACTCATGAGTCTTAGTGGATCAAGGTACCAAGATTAAACGGGTTTTGCACTGGTAAGTTGGTACCTTAGATTTAAACAGTAGTGTCCATACATGGTGAACATACATCGGGTCAATCAGGTTGCTTGACAAGCTCAATTGGTACGGGCATACGTCAAGCCAATCGACATGGAGCGTGTAAGCACTCCGCATCGCCTAACTACTGCCGATAAACAGCGTACAACTCGGATTCATCGGGCATGTTCGTCGTGGTTAAGCAGTTCAACCACTGTTCACAGACATTTACCAATTGTTTAGACTACAACATAGCCCCAATCACATTTCAAATAATAGTAATCACATATAGTAATCCAAAACAGTATGTGACAACTGAAATTAGATATAAATCTTACTTGAGCAATTTAACAAACACATACTATACATTATCATATATAGACATTCCACCCATACAACACATAGTAGTAAGATAGGTTATATAAAGGATACTATAACCATAGTTAAGGGAATTGAGAATTTTATCTCAACATCCTTATTATATGCATTTAAACAAGCATTTTCACATTCAGGCATTTTATCAAACACTTAAGCTACACATATCATATATATGTAGTAAGGTAGTTATAACAGGTATTATAGCAAATCCCTTTACAAGGGTTCACCATACGTACAATAATCATGAATTCTCAGTCAATGAACATGGCAAGCATAAATCACAATTCCATACTCATTCACACATTTCAACAAACACATGAAATGCATTATAAATCAACATAGTTTATATATATGCATAATACACGGAAACCCTCGTAACTAAGCACATGTGATAGTATTCAAGCTAGTCATAAATCATTATTGGCATTGAAAGCCTTGAAAACCATAACCTAAACATTTATAGTCCGCACCTTTCGCTGATAGACTCGTAACGGACTCAGTTTTAACACTAAGTCCTTGCCTATAACACAAGATAACATATAACATGAAATAGGTTAGCCACTTCAGCATTTACTCTACTCGAATCCCTAAAACAGATTAGGGTTAGGATTTCTTACCTACAAATGGAATCGGAATCGCCGAAATAGTGATACAGACAAGGTGGTAAAGCACGTTGAGCGGCAGGGAAAGATCCCGGGAACAAACTCCCACTTTCTCTCTCACTTTCTCTCTCTTTCCTTCTCTCTTTTCTCTCTTCTCTCTTCTATGGTTGCAAAATCGTTTGTGAAGGGAGAGAGAGGGTTTAAGGCCCTTATATAGGCCCAGGACTGATGGGAATGACCTTAGGGCCATGGTATACTTAGGTTATAGCCAAAAGTTGACTGTTTCGGTCCAACAGAGCTATTTTAGAGGTCTCTTTTCTATATGTGTTCGGACTTAAGCTCCCTAACATTGAATCTAAGTTAGGCTAAGTTTTCGGTCCGATCGGGTTTGGAGATCGACCGCGGGGGACCGATTTCAATTCAACGGTCACCGACACTCGATCGGGATCATAAGTACGTTGACCTGTGTTGGACATTTTTCCTGATCCAAGGGTGTAACTGGGTCAGATTCCTACGGTCTGAGTCCTTAGATTCGACCTGCAAGCAAACGACTCAGCTCACTTAAGTTTTAATTCATTTCCTAAAGATATTCGCGTTTCTCGTACACTTCGCTCCGGGCTCAAGTTGTGCGCTTTTGGATACTTTAGGACTTGATTTTCGAGATGGTTGTCAAGTCCAGTAAGGCGGTCGTAATCGTATAGTTTCAAAAAAATTGGACTTTTGACACGCCGTCCAGGTCTGATACGGAGTTTCATAATGCTCCTGAGAGAAATTGGGTTTTGAGATAGTTCCCAAGTTTTTAAGTAATGTAGCGTTAATGGTTTTACTCATTTTGGGTCTTACAGATCATATTTAAAGTGATTAGTACTAATTTCACAGATAATCTAGTTTAGCACTTAGTTAATTCACGTCTAATTTCTAAAGAATTTGATCCTTAGTGATTTCTACCTGAGATGGTACTTGGGTCTTTGTATGGATTTTTTCGAGACGTTACACTAATGGACCACACCACCAATAGCACTGGAGATAATGATTTTCACTGTTAAAAAATTAGTAAGGCCCAGCATAATGTTTATTTTCCATCCAATCTGTTTATAAGGTTACAGAGACAGGTATGAAAAAGAAAAACAAAGAGAAATTGATCACTATGAACGCCACCTTTTAACCCGTATCTTTTTTGAACCATCTCAAACTTACATTCCTAGTTTAAACATGTTACGTATAGACAGACTACTTGAGGATGAAAATATGGGTATTTTCACCCTTAATTAGTCTGTTCGTATGGTTTTAAAAAGTATGGGTATTTTCACCCCCTATTAGTCTGTTCGTATGATTTTAAAAAGTTTCAATGGTAGACATTTTGGTTCCTAGTCTCTCTCATTTGGTATGGACCACTTGAATTTTGGAATTCCCTGAGTTACACTGACTAAGCAGAATAAATTTTTCACTGACATATCCATAGCCAAAGGAGAGTTCTTCTTTTACTTTGATGGTTAGATTCAATTTGTAATGATGTGACTCGATCACATCTCAATAAACAAGAGATTTTCCTTCGTCACAAAGAAGATCCGGTCTTAGGCAGCTATTGAAATGGGACCCATATAATTATTGGAGTCATTTGATGCTCCCTAGCAGAGTATGCCTACCGCAGCTTCGGTGGATCCACCAAGGCAGGTGGATCCCAAACTGTGGGGCCCACTATGATGTATGTGCCTCACATCCACACTATCAATCTGTTTTGAAAGTTCATTTTTGAAATGGGACCTATATAATTATTGGAGTCATTTGATGCTCCCTGGCAGAGTATGACTACCGCAGCTTCGGTGGATCCACCAAGGCAGGTGGATCCTAAACTGTGGGGCCCACCATGATGTATGTGCCTCACATCCATACTATCCATCTGTTTTGAAAGTTCATTTTAGTGCATGATACTAAAAATGAAGGAGATCTAAATTTCAGATGGACCACACGATAGAAAATGGTGGTGATTGACCATTAAAAACTTACCGTAAGCTACAAAAGTTCGCATCAAAGGGTTATTTGTGTGGTCCCATACTGAGTATGCTCTTCTCATACGGAGTAAACTCAGCTGGGTCCACCTTGAATGTATGTGGTCTATCTACGCCGTCCATTGGTTTTTTCCATTTAATTTAAGGAGTTGAGCCCAAAATTGAAGCACATCCAAAGATCAAGTGGATCATACCACTGGAAACAATGGGGATAATGATTTACACCATCAAAACCTTTCTAGGCCCCACAGTGATGTTTATTTGTCATGTAACGGGTTCATAAGATTATACGAACATTGATTAGAGTAAAACACAAATATAAACTTGATCCAAATCTTTTGTGGCTCCTAAGAAATTTTCAAATGTAGTTGTTCAATTCAACTTTTTCAAGTCGTGTGGTCCTTTCAAACAATGGATTTCCTTATCTTTTGTATCAATCTATAAAATTACCCGTTAAGATGGATGGGCAAAGAGGATAAAATATTCAAATCATGACCAGTGAGTTACTCACCACGCACATTATCAATACGCTGGGTGGAAAATAAACATTCCTTGCATCCATAAGTCTTTAATGGTGTGTATTCAATTACCATTGTTTCTTATGGTGTGGTCCACCTAAATTTTTAATATCATTCATTTTCTTTTCTTTTTTTTTTAAATATATTTCCATTTTTACTTGTCTAGTACCGATCAGTAAGATAAGCAATTAAACTTTAGTTGAATTATTTCTCTGTAGTTTATAAATAATTTCTAAGGCTGTGTTTGTTAACGCTGAATTTTTACACTTAGCATGGAATGGGAAAATTTTTTCGTGTTTAGTGGTGTTTGTTAATGCGTTGTTAACACGAAAGACAAAACGCGCTCAGTGGTTTTCAATTGAAATCTTTCTGTGATAGGAGTTTGGCTTAATGATGAACGCGGAATGCGCTCCGTGATTTTTCATAAAACAAAAATTTATTGCTTCCAAAAGTACCCCTTTTCAAGTTAGTACGGAAAGTTTTTTCTTTCCATTTGTTTGCGTAATACAAAATCAACCTTTAACATGTGAAACTTCTTTATTCCCTAACAAGATTTATGTGTTTGATCCACACTGTCCATTAACTTTTTCAGATAATTTAAGACGTGATCCAATAAAAGAATCAACTCCAATGATTAATTGGACCATAAGGTGGGGATTGAACGTCCACCGTTAAAAACTTCTTGAGAGCTGGAGAAGTTTCAGATCAAGCTGATATTTGTGTTTTCACTTCATCCACGTCCACGTGACCTAATGAATAGGTTGGATGGTAAAAAAAACATCACCGTGGGCCATGTAACTTCTAAGGGACGCGGATTGCGTAATACCCCCGCCCATCCCTAGCTCCGAACGAGCAGTTCTGTGGGTGGGCCCACCGTGATGTATCTATACATCTAAACCCTCTATCCCTTTTCTCATATTATTTTAAGGCATCAAAACAAAAATGAGGCAGATCTAACGATCAAATGGAACACATCACAGATGACTCTTGCATTTAATGCAACTGGTGCATTTCAATGCAACCAAGATTATTATTTGGTGTGGTCCACTTGAGCGTTGGATCTGCCTCATTTTTGTTTTCATGCGTTAAAATAATCTGAGAAAAAGGATTTATGGTTTGGATGTATATATACATCACGGTGGGCCCACCCATAGAACCGCCCGTTCGGAGCCAGGGACGGGCGGGGTAGTATGTAGTCCACGTCCTCGTAAAACACGGCACTGGCCAGTGGCTACTCCCACTTCCACCGGATTGGCTACTCCCACTGCCACCGGAGTGGCTATGGTCGGTGCTACGTGGGCCCTACCATGATGTATGTGTTTCATCCATGTCATCCATCTATTTTTTCAGATCATTTCATGGTATGAGACAAAAAATTAGGTATATCAAAATATCAAGTGGGCCACATTACAAGAAATAATGTTGAATGAGCGTCGACCATTAAAAACCTTTTGGGAGCCATAAAAATTTTGGATCGAGCTGATCTTTGTTTTTTCCCTTCATCTGGGCCTGTATGACCTAATAAAAAGATTGGATTTCAAATAAACAGTACAGTGGGCCTTTGGAGGATTTTAATGATGCATATCCAATCATTATTGTTTTCCTATGGTGTGGTCCACCTGAGATTTATATCCCTCTAATTTTTAGGTGAATCACTAGAATGATTTGTAAAAATGGATGAAACACATACATCATGGAGGGGCTAACAGAGCATCGACCACGGTGACTGGGGGAGTAGCCAATCCAGGACGCGAATCCCTTGCGAAAAACTCCAGCAAGAAGTTCCTGCGCTAGGAACGTGGGTGGGGCCACTGGGATGTTTGTGAGAAATCCTCACCATCCACCCATTTTGTGAGTTCATTTTAGGACATGAGGCCAAAGATGAATCGTATCCAATGCTCGGGTGGGCCGAAAATGTGATAACTAAATATCCACAATTGAAATATTTGTGGGGTCACCGAAGTTTTGAATCATGCTAATATTTGTATTTTTAGTTCATTCCAGTAGGAATGACGTTATGAACGATATGGATGGCATGTAACTGATTAATTTTCCTGTTGGGTATCATGTTTATTGGATCTCCATCAATTTTCCTGTTGGGTATGGACTGTTGATTAATTTATTTTGTAACTGACTAGTTGATGCCCTTTAATTGAAGTGTTAGGATTTTCAAACGTGGGCTTTTATTAGCTTTGATGCCAACAACAGGCCCAATTTGAAAGAAATGATAAAAATAGGAGTAGACTAACGCATGTTAGGTTTCTAATTCACAGCTATAAAAACTTGAAATTGGTGCAGTTCTTCATTTATGACTCACTAAAGAGGTTTTGTCTTGATTTGGTGATTTAGGCATGTAGCAGAGTGCACCGGTCGAGTACTTGTTGCACTGGGTCAGGGCATAACTCAAGTCCAGCTCATGAGCTTAGGACTCAAATCCACACGAAGGAATCAATCAATTTTCTGTGTGGTACACCGGGCGTAGATTGGATGGACGTGGACTTCCTGCGAAAGCTGTTCACAGGAAGTTCCAGCGCAAGGATGCTGTATGGGGCCCACCACCATGTTTTTAGGAAATATACTCCATTCATTTGTTTTGCAAGAAAATTTTAGTACAAGCGACCAAAAAAGATGTGGATTCAAGACTCGAGTGGGCCACACGAGAGGAAACAGTAGTTATATAATGCTGAAGATCATTGAGCTCTGAGTTGTACGAACGGTTTAAAGGAGATCAAAGTTGACAAAAAATCTACATCAGGTGCAAAACATTTCCAAACAGGAGATAGGGGCAAATGTGTCAAATTAACATATTTCAGACATTTCATATGTTTGTTAACAAACAAATTGTTTCAAATTTAGTACTTAATTTTCAGACTTCAACCATAATTACCAAACAAGTTTTTTTTTACTTCAGATTTAAGATTCAGGCTTCAGAATTCAGATACAGCTTTAAATTCCAGATTTAGGCTTTACACTTTAGATTAAAAAAACGGAGCCTATGTGACTGTGTATCAGGCGTCGCACTCTGCCAGAGCACCAAAGGCTCTCACGTTTCTTTTTCATGATGCACGTTCCCAACATCCGTATCCGAGCCGTGCTCTTTTTTCTCATTACAGAGTGCAAACCACTTTTCTAGAAGAATCGAGAAACACTGTTGTGTAAAGTACGTAATTTAAAAGTAATTTCCGAGCACTAGTGTATCATTTGTCGCTCTCCCCGAATAAAAAAGTCTCTCCTTTCTGTTTGTCAAGATTCCAAGCACCAGCTCGTATTCGAAGGCCATCTTCTTTGTCATTGGCATGTTTTATTGTCTCTGCATGTAATTTGATTGAATTTAATATTTATTATTTATCGATGTTGACATCTTTTACAGGTACTTAGCTCAGAAAACGAGATTCCAAGTTACTTGAGAAGGCAAAACTCTTTGGACCTCACCATGATGTATTTAATTTCGGTTCTTCATTCATTTCATCATATTATTTCGGGGCATGAGTTCAAGGCCTATTTGGCTGGACCGATCCCACGGTATTAGAAGGGATGAGATCACGATATCCCGTGATATGCATAACAAGCCAAACAGACTGGGTGAACTTGTCCCGGGATATAAACAATCACATGTATGTTAAAACAACCCACTGACATCACCAGCATTACCTTAAAATTGATCCCATCCCTTGGTTGGATGGATTGGAAGGTAAAATCCTAGGATATGCCAGGCGTGCCAAACAAACCCTGTGAACTTGTCCCTCCATATAGCAATCCCATGGATCTTAAACCAATCCACTGCACCACCATCATTACCTTAAAATCCATCCCATCCCTCCTAAACCCGTCGGATTCGCCGGGCAAACAGGCCCTCAATGCTAAAACTAATCCAAATTTAAGTAGACCATACCACAAGAAACAATAAGAAACAATGACACTTGAGATCTAACTGGTTGATAACAATAGTGGAAAGAAAAATACAAATATCAGATTACTTCAATTTTTTTTATACAAATGTTATAAATTTGGCAAAACTAATGTTACAAATTTCTGCCAATTTTCGAGGTAAAATTTCCTCGCTTTCAAACGCACATGTCAAAGAAAGATCATATTTTTATCTTTAATTCATCCACAAATTAAATGTCCTAAAATTCACTCTACCAGAATCTTCTAGAATTACTTCTCCATTACGTATGCAATTTATAAATAATTTCGAAGTTCCTGTATATCATGTGACACTACAACCAGAGTTTCAAAGCGTTTTTCGCATGATTTGTCGCAGTGCATCAATTCCTAGCAACGTTTTTTTTTTTTGCACGCATAGAAATAAACCCACATTGCTAGAACCTTCTAGAAGGGCTGCGAACTCCTTGACCGACAGTGGCGTCTCTGAGACTCGCGTGGCTCATCCGGCCGCGTCTAACGGACGCTGATTAGATAATACTTGCAGGTTGTGTAGCGAGTCCGTAACTGACGTGACGTCACCAAGTTACGTGGGCCCATTATGATGTATGTGTTGTATCCACACTGTCCATCCATTTTGAGATATCATTTTAGAGCATAAGCCAAAAAATGAGTCAGGTATAAAGCTGTAGTGGACCCCATCACAGAAAACAGTGGGGAGAGTGAATCCCACCATTGAAACTATCCTCAGGCCCATCATAATATTTATTTGAAATCCAACCTATTCAAAAGTTTTACAAAACATGAAAAAAGGAAAAACACAAATATTAACTTGATCTAAAACTTTTGTAGCTTTTAAAATTTTTTAATAGTGGGTGTCATTGTTCTTACTATTTTCTGTGCAGGGTCCACCAGCGCCTTGCATTCTTTGAATATTTTCCTAAAATGATCTCTTTATATGGATGGAAGGCGTGGATACAGAATATACATTACGGTGGGCTAACATAACTTAGTGACATCACTTTCGGTAGAACCTTTAAATGGCTGATCCGCGCTCGTGTCTAACGTGGGACTCGCCCCGCAGGGGATCCGGACGCGGATTTCCCGCGAAAGCCTTTTGCAGGGAGTTCCTGCGCTGATAACGCCCATCCGATTTTACAGTCCATGTCAGGACATGAGGCTAAAAATGAACCGGACGCGGACTGCGTCCTAGCCCCGCGCAGAAAGTAATCCGTCTGGGTAGGTATTTATGGGACTCACTTTGATGTAAGTGTTTTATCCACGCCGTTCATAGTTTTTCTTAGATTATTTTAAGGCGTGAGCCAAAAATTTTGACAGGTACGGTGGTTAAGTGGGCCACAAAGTAGGGATTGAACTTCCACCGTTAAAAACTTCTTAGGAGCTAGGAAAGTTTCTGATCAAGCTGATATTTATTTTTTGCACTTCATCCACGTCTACATGACCTTATGAATAGGTTGGATGGTAAAAAAACACCACGTTGGCTCTTAGAAATGTTTCAATGGTGGGTGTCATTATCATTGTAGCTTCCCGTGGTGTGGTTTACGGGAGCTGTTGACCTGCTTCATTTTTGGGATCATACCTTCATATGACCTGATAAAAGCGATGAACGTCGTGGATAAAAACACTTACATCACGGTGGGCCCCACGGATCCGTCCAAATGAACCGTATACAATGCTCAAGTGAATGAAAACAGGATAATTGAACATCCACAGTTGAAATACTGGTGGGGCCATTAAAGTCTCGAATCATGCTAATATTTGTGTTTTCAGTTCACCCTATTAGGAATGACATTATTAACTGTATAATGTCATTTAAACATGACTATCAAACCCACCCTACAAGGTTTCAACTGTAGAAATTGTTGGATAATATGTTGAATTAAATAGAATATAAAATCGAGAACAAAAAAAAAAAGAAAATAAATTTAGAGAAAGAAAAACTTATTGAATTGAGTCGAGGCGTGACTAAGTCAATCGGCTTGAAATCGAATTTGCTCCCCTTGGACACCGTCCCAAGTGCAACAGGTTTCCAGAGCAATCGACAACCAGGATACAATGACTATGACCCGGTCCCAGCGGTGCACTCACTGTACACGGGCTCGAACCACTTGCAGTTTAATTCGAAAGTGCTGAGTTGACTCAGCAATGAACTCAGTAACAATGGTAAAACCGTATCAGAGAGAGTTTTATAAGACAGATTATTTTCGTATTTTGAAACTGGAATCGAAAATCTTTATATAGACTCCGAAATGGTGCATAAGCACCCTTTACAAAAGGTTAGGTCCGTTGGGTTTAAACCCAACAGGGGCGACCAACCGGAAGGGAAGCATCTCTCTGGTTTAAAACGAAAAGGCGCAAGTGCGAGTACACTCTCGCACATACAGTCCTACGAGTACCCATACACACACACCCACGCGAGTACACTCACACCGCACCCGCGCCCAGCCCAGTCCGTCCCGTCCTGTCCCGTCGCGTACGCGGACGCGGACACGGACTCAGACTCGGCTCGGCTCGGCACGGCACGGCTCGGCTCGTGTGTGGTCAATGACATAGATTAGAGCTATTGGCATAGCCCCCCCACAGGACCAAATTCACATGCCCCCTGAAAGGGGCTCAAGCCCTAGGCAAAAAACCTATCATATAAATAAGAGAATTTCTTTTGTAAAATCCGATGTGGGACAAAACCAACACCTCAAAAACACCAAAATTTAAATGTGGAGGGAAAACACCAAAATTTGAAAATTCAAATTTTTTAATATTATTTTAAAATAAATACAACAATTCCCCACATGTTTTAAAATAAAATGCTTTCGGATTAAAGCGAAATAGTTGTGCAATGGTGCCGGTGTCACTATAGACTTGAACCGACATTAGAGTAAGCAAGACAGGTCTACAGGAATCAGGTGACACCATAGTCTTGAACCTGAATCCTTTTAATGTTGATCGCAAGTACATGCCACTCACACAACTCTTCCTCTGCAAGTGATTCTGTGGTTCGGTGCGTTTTGCCCATACACCATTACCTGAATTTCATGAGTGCTCTAGAGAATTCGCCTAGATTCTCATATGAAGCGACCTCCACTTCCACACCCATATAGGTGAATTCCATCAAGTGTATGCAGCAACTGTATACACCACCAAATATATGCCTATGGATCCATTAAGAGTTCTAAAAACTCATCCTTCTACGTTGCTGCTCGCACTGTACACCATAGAAGGGGCTCATATAACTCAGTGCAATCGTCTACCTCGTGTCTTGTTGTTTACTCATTGAACCTATCTCATGGGATCTCCATTTGTATAGGTTGGGCTACCGACACTGGCAGCTCATATATTAGGTTCAGCCCCATTCCCTTCGATGTATCATTGACTAACTTTTTAGATAGTCCTTTGGTCAGAGGATCTGCTAGATTCTTTTCTGACCTCACAAAGTCAATAAATATGACTCCATCACGCAACATATGTTTCACTATGTTGTGTCTGAGTCTAATATGCCTGATTTTTTCATTATATATTTTACTTTTTGCTTTCGCTATAGCTGCTTGACAGTCACAATGAATAGACACGGCCGATACAGGCTTTGGCCACAATGGTATATCAGCTAAGAGATTTCTAAGCTTCTCAGCTTCTGATCCAGCCTTTTCTAAGGCAATAAACTCGGATTCCATAGTCGACCGAGCAATACATGTCTGCTTGGTGGACTTCCAAGAGACTGCTCCTCCACCCAAAGTGAAGACATATCCACTAGTGAATTTTATCTCATCTGAATTACTGATCCAGTTAGCATCACTATATCCTTCTAATACAGTAGGATAACCATTATAATATAAACCATATGTCATATTGCCTTTTAGGTATCGTAAAATTCTATACAATGCATTCCAATGCTCTTTTCCAGGGTTATGTGTATATTTACTTAGCCTTCCTACTTCAAAAGTTATGTCAGGTCTAGTGAAGTTTGTTAGATACATGAGGCTATAAATTATTCTGAAATATTCCAATCGAGACACACTATTTTCTGTATTCTTCATGAGAGTCACACTATAATCATAAGGAGTACTGACAGGTAAACAGTCAAAATGGTTAAACTTTCTCAATATCTTCTCAATGTAATGAGATTGTGATGATATAATAACACCATTTTTTCTGGTTACTTCAATACCCAAGATTACACTTGCCTCTCCTAAGTCTTTCATGTCAAACTTAAATGACAAGAATTTCTTAGTTGCATTAAATAATTTAATATTAGTTTCAAAAATAAGCATGTCATCAACATAAAGGCATATAATAACATAATCATTTCTAAAAATTTTACTATATGCACATCTATCTACATCATTTATATGATAACCATTTGATTTTAAAACACCATCAAATTTTAATGCCATTGTTTAGGAGCTTGTTTTAAACCATATAATGATTTAATTAGTTTACATACTTTATTTTCTTTACCTAATATCTTATAACCCTCAAGTTGCTTCATATATATTTCTTCTTCTAAGTCTCCATTTAGAAAAGCCGTCTTAACATCCATCTGGTGTACCACTAGTTTATATATGAATGTTATCGCTATTAAGACTCTAATAGTTGTAATCCTAGTTACAGGGGAATATGTATCAAAGTAATCTATTCCTTCCTTTTGTTTAAATCCTTTCGCTACCAATCTAGCCTTAAACTTATTGATAGTTCCATCTGATTTTATTTTCTTTCTAAATACTCATTTGCAGCCTATTGGTTTGTTACCAGGTGGTAGGTCTATAAGTTCCCAAGTATTATTAGATATAATAGATTCTAACTCATCATTTATTGCTTCCTTTCAAAAGGTTGCATCTAGAGAGTTAATACCTTTTATATAAGTTGTAGGATCATCTTCTACTAAGAATGTGAAAAAACCATCTTCTAGGTTAGTTTCTCTTCTAAATCTAATACTTTTTCTTGGTTGTATCTTTTCTACTACTTTCTCCTAAGCATTTTTACTAGTAGAAGCAATATCTGATTCATTAACTTTTTCTATTCCTATAGATTTAGATTTCATAGGGAATACGTTCTCAAAGAACTCTGTATCCCTAGCTTCTATAATTGTATTAGGATCTAGAATATTATCCTTAGTTTTTAAAACTAGAAACCTATAGGCCGCACTGTTTTGTGCATACCCTATAAATACACAGTCGGTCGTTTTAGGACCTAATTTTCTTTTCTTAGTTTCAAGTAATCCTACTTTATCAAGACACCCCCACACTTTAATATATTTATAACTAGGAATATGATTCTTCCAAAGTTCATATGGTGTTTGTTCAGAAGATTTAGATGGAATCCTGTTTAGGATATAACAAGCAGACAGAATTGCTTCTCCCTACATATTTGAGGGTAAGCCTGAACTATTTAACATGGCATTCATCATTTCTTTTAGAGTTCTGTTCTTACGTTCTGCTATTCCATTTTGTTCTGGTGTATAAGGAGCTGTAGTTTCGTGAATTATTTCATTTTTTTCACATAATTCTCTAAATTGAGAAGATTCATATTCACATCCTCTATCTGTTCTAAGTCTTTTAATTTTTTATATTTAATTGATTTTCAACTTCAATTTTGTATTTAGAAAAAGCATCTAAAGCTTCATCTTTGTTCCTTAATAGATATACTCTAGTGAACCTAGAGTAGTCATCTACAAAAGTTATATAATATCTTTTTCCACCTCTAGACATGTGATTTCTAAAATCACTTAAATCACTGTGTATCAACTCTAATAGAACAGATGATCTTTCTATTTGTTTAAAGGATTTTCTAATAAATTTTGATTCTACACATGTTTCATATTTTTCAAACTCTTCATTAGATATATTAGGTAATAAACCTAATCTTTTCATTTTCTTTAAAGATACCACATTCACATGACCTAATCTATTATGCCATAGATAAAAAGGTTCAACGATATAAACAGAACTAGATGTTTTCTTATTATCATTGGATACATTTATAATGAATAAACCATCGCTACAGTACCCCTTACCAACAAAGGTTCCATTTTTAGTCATTACAAGCTTATCTGAATCAAATACTAATTTGACACCAGCCTTATTGAGGAGCGAACCAGAGACCAAGTTTCTTCTAATGTCAGGCACATGTAGGACATCATTTAACATTAGAGTCTTTCCAGAAGTGAGTTTCAGAAGTACTTTCCCTTTCCCTACAACTGGAGATGTTCTAGCATTTCTCATGAATACCTATTCATCATCTCCTGATACTTGGTAGGAGGTAAACATGCTACGATCCTTGCACACGTGTCTAGTTACACCAGTATCTAGCACCCACTCCAAGTTATTTACAAGAAAGACTTCTAACACCACAGCCACTACTATGTCACACTCATTGCATGTTTCTGTAAGATTAGCTTGCGGCTTATCTTTATTTTTCTTAAGCCTGCAAGTTTTAACATGATGCCCAGGCTTTCCACAGTTGTAGCAGTTTTCCTTTTTCTTGAATTGATTGTTTGCATTCTTCTTTTTGAGCCTCCATTCATTTGCATAATGTCCAGGTTTGCCACAGTTATGACAGTTGCCCTTTTTCTTATTATTTGTCCGACTTGATTCCATAAGATTCGCTTTTGAATCTATCTCATTTTTATTTCCTTTTTGGTCTCTGATTCTATTGGCCTCCTCTATTCGTATGTGTACGATAGTGGTTTCCAAAGAAACACCGTTCTTCTTATGTTTCATTCTATTTTTATATTCTTTTCAGGAGGGCGATAACTTTTCTATTAACGCTCCTGACAGAAACACCTCATCCAACTTAATTCCTTCTGTCGATAGTTCGTGAATTAGACTTTCAAAGTCGTGAATTTGATTTGTGACAGATTTATCGTCTGTCATTTCATAGTGAAGGAAATTAGCAATTGCATGTTTCTTAGCGCCTGCATCTTCTAATATGTATTTCTTTTCTAAAGCAATCCATATGTCTTTAGTAGAGGCGTAAGAAGCATACACATCATATAATTCGTTGGATAAAGAGTTTAGAATATAATTTTTGTAATTATTTTCATCTGTTACTTCATTTTGATTTGCTGGATCTATAGTAAATGATTCAGATAAAATGTATGAAACTTTTAGAGTGGTAAGAGTGAACATCAATTTCTGTTTCTACCGTTTAAAGGATTGTCCAGCGAACGGTTCGATTTTGGCTAACTCAGTAGAAGCATTTACTGTTACTGTAGCCATAGTCTATGTAATTCAACACAAATTCGATTTCAAGATTGTTGGATAATATGTTGAATTAAATAGACTATAAAATCGAGAACAAAAAAAAAAGAAAATAAATTTAGAGAAAGAAAAACTTATTGAATTGAGTCGAGGCGTGACTGAGTCACTCGACTTGAAATCGAATTTGCTCCCCTTGGACAGCGTCCCAAGTGCAACAGGTTTCCAGAGCAATCGACCTCCAGGATACAACGACTATGATCCGGTCCCAGCGGTGCACTCACTGTATACGGGCTCGAACCACTTGCAGTTTAATTCGAAAGTGCTGAGTTGACTCAACAATGAACTCAGTAACAATGGTAAAACTGTATCAGAGAGAGTTTTATAAGACAGATTATTTTTATATTTTGAAACTGGAATCGGAAGTCTTTATATAGACTCCGAAATGGTGCATAAGCACCCTTTACAAAAGGTTAGGTTCGTTGGGTTTAAACCCAACAGGGGCGACCAACTGGAAGGGAAGCATCTCTCTGGTTTAAAACGAAAAGGCGCAAGTGCGAGTACACTCTCGCACATACAGTCTTGCGAGTACCCATACACACACACCCACGCGAGTACACTCACACCGCACCCGCACCCACACCCACACCCACGCCCAGCCCAGTCTGTCCCGTCCCGTCCCGTCGCGTACGCGGACGTGGACACGGACTCGGACTCGGCTCGTCTCGTCACGGCACGGCTCGGCTCGGCGCGCACGCGCGCACGTGTGTGGTCAATGACATAGATTAGAGCTATTGGCATAGCCCCCCCACAGGACCAAATTCACATGCCCCCTGAAAGGGACTCAAGCCCTACACAAAAAGCCTATCATATAAACAAGAGAATTTCTTTTGTCAAATCCGATGTGGGATAAAACCAACACCTCAAAAACACCAAAATTTAAATGTGGAGAGAAAACACCGAAATTTGAAAATTCAAATTTTTTAATATTATTTTAAAACAAATACAATAGAAATTTCCTAAAATGAGATAACAGACAGATGGACAGAGTGGATTCCTGACAAACACCACGGTAGGCTCCACCTAAGTTTCTAGCACAAAAACTTCCTGCAGAAGGCTTTGGCTGGAAATCCGCATCAAGGTGATCCAAGCCCACTTAGCAGGATAGTATTATCATATGTGGGGCCATCACCCTAACCAAAACATGGACGGCTTACAATAATTCACTAACAATCCACACTCCACGCCCTTGGTCACCTCATGAGGAACCGGCTTTATTTTTAGATAAACACGCGTGCCATGTTGGCTCACATGCCATGAGTAAAGATTTGCTTAGCCCAACTGATGCGGATCGTGCAGTGAGTATGCGAGCTTCTTTGGGCTCCTCACATGTACTTCTTGTATTCACCAGTAAAATCAAAAGAAAAATAAAAAATAAATTTTATAAAATTCATAATTTGGTTGGCGAATTGAAATAAAGTAGTTTACAACCCTTTTAAATAGGAATACCTGGGAAAAAGTTTCAAAATTAAACTACAACTAAAACTCCCTAAAATTCATAACTTATTATAATAATAAATTTAATATTTACTATTTATAGTGTCCTATATGGCTTAACTATGTTATTCTTCTAATTTTTCTAAATATTTTTCATGTTGGACACGACTCATAGGATGAAGAGTTACGGTTAAATCAAAACTTACTAAAAATTGTAAAAACAAAAATAAACATAAAATTCAATGAGCTACAATTAAATCAAAACATACTATACCGGAAATAAATATAGAATTCGATTGTCGGCGTGGGCAACCTGGCATAGCGGGGTTGTTGGCAAAAGTAACTTGCCGGGTTGGTTGGAAATTCGACTTGGGCAACCCAGCATAGTTGGGTTGGTTGGCTAAAGTAACTCGCGGGCTTGGTTGGCTAAAGTAGCTCGTTGTACCTTAAAATCATATATGATATGTCGAGTACTTCATTTTAATTTGCGAAATATGTCTGTTTTAAAGTTCTGACACCCGTCAAGGGTTCAAGTACCCATAGGTGGTGAAATTCCACTAGTGTGAGTGTGTGGGGTGTGTGCACGTGTAAAAAAAAAAAAAGGTTCTAACAGATTTAATGACTTCCACCTCCTATTGGGCCTTCTCTGGTGTATCTTGAACATGAAAGTATACATGATCCACTTTACATCAAGCTGCCCATGTATTTTCCCGTCTCATTTTAGAAGGTAACAAAAAATTTAAGTATATCAAAAGCCCAAGTGGCCAACCCCCTTCCCGTGAAAATACTTTCCGGAGGACCTTAGAAGCTATGAATCAAGCTTATTCTTGAGTTTTCACATCATGTATGTGGGAAACAGGTTGGATGACAAATAAAAATCACTCGGGGCCTAAAAAAGTTTCATTGGATATCATTGTCCCTACTCTTTCCTATGGTGTGTTCCACCTGAGCTTTGGATATATTTAAATTTTGAGTTCATGTCCTGAAATGCACTAAAAAAATGGACGGTCGACAGTTTACTCATACAAACTACACAATCTACTTTCACTTTAGGCCCACTCCACGCGCTTGGGGTTCACTTCTTGTCCCATTGCTGATGGTGTAAGCTTGTGTGCATCTACAATGAATCTGGACCATTCATACGGTTGGTCTGTGTGGCCAGCCAGTCCACAGCGATATTTACTTCCCTCGTGATTATCGTCACGTGTGCTGCACCTACCATTCCTACAATGACCAAGCTGCGATGTGATGATGGTGATGACATTGGATTGTTTTAAGATCCATGGGATTGCTTATATCCTGGGACAAGTTCACCGGATCTGTTTGGCTCGTCATGCATATCCTGGGACAAGTTCACCAGGTCTGTTTGGCTCGTTATGCATAACCCGGGATATCGCGATCCCATCCCTCTTAATACCATGGGATCGGTCCGGCCAAACAGGCCTTAAATGTTTTATCCACATTGTTAATCATTTTTTCCAAATCATTTTAAGGTATTATGCAAAATATTAGGTAGTTAAAAGTCTTAAGTGGACCACAAAGGGGATTGAACGTCCACCATTAAGAAGTTCTTGGGAGCTCCAGAAGTTTAGGATCAAGCTTATGTATGTGTTTTCACTTCATCCATGTCTACATGACCTTATTAATAGGTTCGATGGTAGAAAAAAAAAAAACATCACAGTGGCTCTTATGAAGGTTTCAGCGGTGGGTCTCATTATCACTTTGTGGTCCACTGGAGCTATGTACCTGCCTCATTATGTGGGTCATAACTTAAAATGGTCTAATAAAGGTGATTAATGGCATGGATATAATACTTACATCACTTTAGACCAATAGAGTTCTGCCGATGGGGTAGGACAGAATCTGCGTCCCTAATTGGTGGAAGCGGATTGGTTGGTGTACCAGCTATATACCTAATGTAGATGGATGCGGATTACGTCCTACCCCCACCCAGACGTTAATCCATCCGGGCAGGGCTCTATGGAGCCCACCGTGATGTAAGTATTTTATCCACACTATTCGTCGCTTTTCTCAGGTTATTTTAAGGTATGATCCTAAAAATGAAGTACATCCATAGCTCCAGTGGCCCACACCAAAGAAGCTGCTGTGATAATGACACCCACCATTGAAACCTTTCTAAAGGCACCATGATGATTTTTTTTTTTACCATCCAACCTATTCATAAGGTCATGTAGACTTGGATGAAGTGAAAAAACAAATATCAGCTTGATCCGAAACTTCTTCATATCCCAAGAAGTTTTTAATGGTGGAAGTTCAATCCCCACTTTGTGGTCCAGTTACGCCCTATACCCACCTCATATTTTTATTCAAATATTAAAATGATCTTAGAAAAACGACGAACGGATTGGATAAGACACTTACATCACCATGGGCCCAGCGTAGCCCTGCGTGGACAGATTACTGTCCGGGCGGGGGTAGGACGCAATCCGCGTCCGATGTAGAAACGTGTCATGTGAAGACGAGCGCTGACGCTCCTCGAGCTCTGACTTGTACGAATGATTCAAATGAGATCCAAGTTACATGGCCCCACAATGACGTAATTATTATATCCACGCCGTTCATCTACTTTTAGAGATCATTTTAGAGCATTAGATAAAAAAATGAATCATAACCAAATCTTAAATGGTCCACACCAAAAATAGCAGTGAGGATAATGATTTTCACCATTAAAAAAACTCGTAAGGCCTACCTGTAAGACCCGTATCTTAGTCCGTACCGTTCCGTAGACTTCACGGTCTTACCGGTCGAATTCCGGCAAGCTTCGACCCTTATGCGATATTTGCGCGCAACCCTGATTCGTATGCCGTCAACCCGTATCGACTCAACTTAAGACCTTTACCATAGCGACCGCGCCGTCGCTGCGGTTCCGATGCCGTGACTCGGGCGCCGAGGCGATACTCTGGTCAAGAGATGTGGGCCAACGTTCGGTGCGAGGAAAACATCACGCGTTGCGAAATCTAAGAGAATCTCTAGGAGGTGTCACATCAATCCCATCAATCAATCAATCAATCCCATCACATCACATGTCAAACACAAGTTAAGTACACATCACCTTTCACCTTTTCCCAAACAAGCCTCAAAAGTCAAAAAATTTCTTACACTCCCATGCCTTTCTTACACAAATGGCCACAAAAGTCAAGAATTTCTTACACACCCATCACTCACTACATCCATCACCCATCACACTCTCTCTCTCTCTCCGCCTTTACGACTCTCTCTCATTCTCAAGCTTCATTCCAAGCAACCAAAAATCCCATACGTATGAACCTCCCCCTCTCTTTCAAAACTTCAAGTGTGGCCAACTTTCCTGCCCCATCATCTCCCATTTCAACCATCCAAACCTCATCTCCTCCGTTATGATTGAAATTAAGGAGCAAAGAATCCATTGGAGTAAAGAAGAAAAGATCTAAGGTGGGTGATCCACGTTGTTTTGCTATTATAAGGTCCACTTGTGATGGGACACTTTTTTTTTATGTTTGTATTATGATCATGGAGGGCCCATAGTGGCGGGGTCCCTCCACCACCATCCGATCTCTCTTTTTCTTTTTCTTTTCTCTCTCTTTTCCTCTTATATGGTTGTGATGATGATAAGATGTGTGGCCCACCATGATGTTTGCATCCAAGCCATTTATCTGTGGATCCCATCCATATGGGACACATCATGATGTTTACATGACATCCCAACCGTCCATCCTCATCCAGGATGTGGCCTACCCATGTGTGCACGTGGGGCCCTACACCCTTGATCCATAGCTCAAGTGGCAGACCGAGTGAATGGTACCCCGTTTCAACACTGGATGTCTTGGTATGGATCCTTGAGGGGTGGCTAACATGGTGTCTGTGTACTGACGTGGGTGTATTCACGTCCGTAGCAAGAAAGGAAAAAAAAAAAAAGAAAAAAAAGAAAGGTTTTAGGTGGGCCGGCTCATGCAGGCCCCACCTTGATATATGTGTTCAATCCATGCCATTCATCCCTTTTACCAACTCATTTTAGGCGTTAAGCCAAAAAATGAGGTTGATCTGTTAATCAGGTGGGCAATACCATAGAAAACTGTATTCCTTACCATTCAAAGCTATTAAGACCCATCTTGCTGCATCTACACGCCAAAAATGTCAAACATTAAACTTGTTCAGTGTATTTTGAGCCCCTAAATCCATTGGACGATGTAGATTTTTGAGAAGTGGGCCCCACATGTGAAATTTCACGGGAAAACAAAAAAAAAGAAGAAGGAAGGAAGCAGCAGTAGCGTTGCTGTCAGAAGGTAGCAGGCGTTGCCTGCGCGGTCAGGCGGGGGAATGGGCTGACCCACAGCTCCAGCTGTGGGCCCCACCATGATGTTCATTTGTCATCCAACCGGTTCATTAGGTGGGCCCCTGCGTGAAGTGGGCCCACTCCAAAAACCAGCCTGATCTAAGTCTCAGGTGGCCCGCAACACAAGAAACAATGGGATTGAACGTCTACCATTAAAATCCATTTTTTGGTCCACAGGAGTTTTAGATCAAGATGAAATTTATTTTTCCTATTCATCTCAGTCCAGGTGACCTTATCAACGGATTGGATGGCTTATAAACATGATGGTGGGCCCCACATGGGACCCACAATGATGTGTGTGTTGAGCCAACTCTGATGTTTGTGTTTTATTGCACCGTCCACTGCTGTGGACGATGGAGCCCACTAGATGTATATGCTTTATTCACACCGTCCACCATGGACGGTGGAGCCCACCTTGGTGCATTTGTTTCACCACACCGTTCAGGGCTGGATGGTGGGACCCAATGGTGCTTGTGATTCTCTCCGTGCCGTCCATTTGTATTGGACCCACCAAGATGCATGGTTTGCATCCAAGTCCATTCATTCATTTTAAAAGCTCATTGTACAGTATGAGTTAAAAAAAATGAGCCAGATCCATAGTCCAAGTGGACCCCACCTTGGCATGTTTATGAGGCCCATATTAATGTATCTGTGGTAGTCCATTGGGGTCCACTTTGATGTGGATGTAAGGCCCATTTCATGGGGCCATTCGATGTATTAGTGGCCCAAGGTTGAGGCCCACTTTGATATACATGTAAGGCCCATGGGTTAAGGCCCATTGAGATGTACTAGGGCCTACGGGTTGAGGCCCATTTGGTGTGTGTGGCCCATTTGTTACATATAAGACCCATGAGATGCAATCTAGGGCCCATGGGTTATGACCATTGCAATGCACATAAGGTCCATTAGTGCGGCCCATTTATGTGGCCCATTTGATGTATTTAAGGCCCAATGGGATGTACCTAAGGTCCATTGCAATGTGTGATCCCAACACGGATTATGTAACGATGTTTACGACGATCGTGCCTTGGGAGCAATGTTGGTTTGACGTCCACATTGCGAGTATAATGTTGGTTAGATGTCCACATTACGACTCTCCCTAGGGACCATTGTTAGGCCCGTACTTGTTGTGTATAGGCCGTCTAGGCCCATCTGTATTATGAGGATAGTTCATTACTTTATCACAGGTTTAATATAGTTCCATGACTCACGATCATACGCATCATATGTATGCTTGATATGAGAAGTGACTGATCATAGCATATGCCTTCGGGCAGATTGTTTAGGGGCTCTCGATTAGGCGGTGTTACCCTACATGAGCGCACACGTAGGATTTACTGCATGATTGGATAGTATGATTCATGCATTTCGCATTGTGTGATATGGTTACTGTACGCCCTAGCGACATCGGGGCCGTAGCCACTACAGACGCATCGTGGTTGGTAGGATTGGATACCAAAAATTTTGTTCTACATGGGGTGCTATAGATATCCCTAGGTGAAAGTCTCTAAATCCTTATGGTACCAAGAGGTTACTCCAACATCTAGATCGAGTGGATACAGGAGTGCTGAGTGTCGATTAGTAGACGGTTGCACTTTTCACTGTGTCGTGGTCGGTTGAAAGGGGGTGCGGCCTTACCCGCCCGAATGTAGGAGGCAAAGGTAAGCTGAGTCTGACCAGCTCGAGGAATGGGTCTGCTATCGACGAGCCGAGCTCAATATTGGCAGGCGGATAGTGAGGTCTCTTCCACTTACCTTATTGCACGCGATGGGGCGACAATCTGGTTTAGAGTGTATTAGACCCCGGTGATATCCCAGATTTGAGCTGTATTGATATGTGAACTTAGATGAAGATTGTATGCTTGACTTACATCTTGCATCGCATAGCCCTGTTATGACCGACATCATTCATGCTTTGCATCGCATAGCCCATGGATTCATCAGTATATTTTGCATTGCTCTGATATTACATGATCATATTACTACCTTGCGTACACACTTTCACCACCCTTTAAGCTTTTTATAAGCTTATGCACGACGTTGTGTGCAGGTGACGTTGTAGCACAACAGTGCTGAGGTAGGAGCGCTTTACAGATCATTTTGGAGTTATCGTCCACTATTATTGTATTTTCCTTTATGTTCATTGTACTTATAAAGTTTTTTATCATAGTGGAAATATAATGGAGTTTTTGTTTGTTGTTTGTGGGTTATGCCTTTGGTTATACTTATTACGAATCAAACTGACGTTGAAAATCCTCCTCGTAGCATCCCAGGATCGGAACCTGGCGAATGGGTGCTGGGATCCCAGAATAGGGTTCTACGGAGACTATCGGCGCCGGATTCGGCGATCGAAAATTTTGTGAGCACGGTTTCTGAGTTTGGGGCGTGACAGAAGTTGGTATCAGATCATAACTTGGGAATAATTGAGAACAACATTATATGTCTGATATGAGTGTAGGATGACTAAGTCCCAAAGTTCGGATAGCTTCGTGATCTTCCGTTACAGACCTTTAACGTGCGTGCCTTCGAGAGTTTTCAAGTTGATAGGCGCCTTCGCTCTTTTCTGTAAGACATGGCGCGTGGGAGAGTGACCCGATCGACTCCCATACCACCTGAGCATCCCGCTCAACTACCTGTGGCTCCCGCATTACCACCTACGATGCCCGTTCCACCACCAGAGATTCCTACTGCCCATCCTGAGTATGTTGCTCCTCCACCAGAGACCGATGAGGACCCGACCATATCTGTGAGTGCCTCCCAATTGCAGCAGATGTTATAGTCTGTGACGGCTGCACTACATGGACAGGGCAGGTATCCAGTCATTTCACCGGCCCAGGCAGAGTAGGATCGCGCGAGCGCCCTCCATCGTGAGTTTCGACGGCTCGATCTCCCGCATTTTCAGGGTGAGCCGGACTCGACGGTAGCTGAGAGATGGCGGGCTGATGTGGAGAAGATATTCAAGACGATGGGATGTACGACCGAGCGGTGAGTTCGACTAGCCGTATTTCTTCTCCATGGTGAAGCTGAGCACTGGTGGGCATCAGTTTCTCGAGCAGCAGGTTCCGACTTTGTATGGACATGGGAGGATTTTATGGATTGGTTTGACCGACAGTACTTCCCTGATCACATTCGACGATAGCGAGCATTGGAGTTCGAGGCTCTCGTGCAGGGTGATATGACAGTGGCTCAGTATGCAGCTCATTTTGTAGCACTGTCTAGATTTGCACCATATCTGGTTGATGACGAGGAGCGGAGAGCCCGTCACTTCGAGGACGGCTTGCGTTACGGTCTTAGAGGCCGTGTTATTGGGCATGAGCTCCCAACTTTTGAGGGAGTGGTACGGAAGGCCTAAATTTTTGAGGTTAAGTGGGCCGGTTCTTGGTCTGATCGCGGTCAGAGGAGAGACCGGAAGAGGCAGGCTCCTTCCAGCGACTCTCATCAGCGTCGACCACAGCAGTAAAGGCGTATAGGTCGCACAGCCTTCCGAGCACCAGCAGCACCTCCAGCACCACCTCCGAGGCAGTTCACCGGCACTTATTTTATGTGCGGTGCGACGGGACACCATTCGTGGGAGTGTCCCAGGCCCTAGCAGCAGCAGAGAAGTTCACAGCAGTAGAGAGGTCTACAACAGCCTCCACCATAACTGCAGCAGAGACCCCCACAGCAGCAGCTACAGAAGCCTTCACCACCGAGGCCACCTTAACAGCATTATCAGCACCAGCCGCCGAGGCCGCAGCAATAGAGGTAGCAGTTTCAACCGCCTCAGTGACCCCATCAGCAGCAACAGCATGCACAGAGGGGACAGACACCTCCCCAGCCGGGTCAGGATAGGTTCTATGCGCTTTAGTAGGATCCGCAGTCATCTGGAGGAGTTGTTGAGGGTATATTTACAGTCTCTTCATGCATTGCATGTGTGTTGTTTGATTCCGGTGCATCGCATTCTTTTGTGGCCGAGAGCTTCTGCCGATCGACTGGCTTACCATTGGAGTATTCTTGTGAGAGCCTATCAGTATCGACTCCCTTGGGGAGGACTGCAGTGTTGGGCCGATTTTGCTCATCTTGCCCTGTTCTAGTTGGGGATACCTTTTTTCCTGTAGATCTATTTACTTTGTCAATGTCCGAGTTCGATGTCATCCTGGGCATGGATTAGCTCGCCGAGTACTATGTCATATTAGACTACGCCGTGAGGACAGTAATATTTTGTATACCCGGCGTGCCGCAGTTTCAGTTCGTTGCAGAGCCCAGAGGAGAGCGGTTGTCTTGTTTGATGTCATGTGTCATAGAGGAGCCTATAACTGTGAGCATCGACCAGTTGCCCGTGGTTTATGATTTTTTCGATGTGTTTCAAGAGATTTCGAGATTACCACCTCGTCGACTCACTGAGTTTCAGATTGATCTCGTACCCGGTACCGCGCCTATTTCGAAGGCCCCATATCGCATGGCACCTTTGGAGTTATGAGAACTGCAGAAGCAGTTGAACGAGTTACGCGAGTTGGGCTTTATCCATCCGAGCAGTTCTCCATGGGGAGCACCGGTACTCTTCGTGAAGAAGAAGGATGGCTCATTGAGGCTCTACGTTGACTACCATGAGTTTAACAAAGTCACGATCAAGAACAGGTACCCGCTCCCGAGGATTAATGATTTGTTTGATCAGCTTGAGGGTGCACAGTTCTTTTTAAAAATCGGCCTGCGTTCCGGTTATCATCAGATTCGGGTCCGAGATGAGGACATTCCGAAGACAACATTCAGGACGCGTTACGGTCATTTTGAGTTCCAGATCATGTCCTTTGGACTGACCAATGCACCTGCGGTCTTCATGCAGCTGATGAACGAGGTCTTCCGCCCATATCTCGATCGATTTGTTGTAGTCTTCATTGACGACATTCTTATCTATTCGAGGACCCGTGAGGAGCATGAGCAGCACTTGGAGATTACCTTGCAGACCCTCCACGCACACCGGTTGTATGTGAAGCTGGAGAAGTGCGAGTTCTGGAAGGAGGAGGTGAAGTTCTTTGGTCACGTAGTGATGAGGGAGGGTGTCGCAGTGGACCCCTTGAAGGTCGAGGCAGTGTGTCAGTGGGGCCAGCCCACGACTACGACAGAGATCCGTAGTTTCCTTGGTTTGACGGGCTACTACTGACGTTTCATTGAGGGCTTCTCTCGTATTACAGCCCCTCTGACTAGATTGACTCGGAAGGGTGTAGAGTTTATTTGGAGTGACGCTTGCAAGCGAGTATTTATGGAGTTGAAGGACCGTCTGATGTCCGCTCCTTTCCTCACTCTTCCCTCCGAGAGTGACGGATTTATTGTATTCACTGATGCCTCGCATATTGGTTTAGGTGCTGTCCTGATGCAGCACGGGAGACCAATGACCTTCGCGTCTCGTCAGCTCAAGATCCATGAGCTGAACTATCCCACGCATAACTTAGAGCTGGCCGCAGTTGTCTTCACACTGAAGGTGTGGATGCACTATCTTTATGGGGTCAGGTTCGAGCTTTTCTCTGATCACAAGAGCTTGAAGTACCTCTTCTCATAGTCTGAGTTGTATATGAGATAGAGGCGCTGGATGGAGCTCCTGAAAGACTATGATTTTGACCTTCAGTACCACCTGGAAAAGGCAAACGTAGTGGCAGATACCCTCAGCCATCAGCCACGAGGCCTAGTGGCGCATATGATGATTTAGGAGTGGCAGATGCTTGAGGATATCACACCGTATGATTTTGAGTTCGGCTTGCAGTCTTCTATCATGCAGTTATCGAACCCGTTGATCCAACCCTCTCTTGTCGCAAGGGTGATCGAGGCTCAGTAGGCTGATGAGTCGTTATAGAGTTATATGGCTGAGGCGACATTTGAGAGTCAGGAAGATTGGTGCAGATGGTGGACTTCGCTTCATAGGCCAATTTTGTGTCCCGGATATTCCAGAGTTACACAGAGATCTTATGACCGAGGCACATCGATCGCGATTTTCTATCCACCATGGCTTGACGAAGATGTACCTTGACATGAGGATGAAGCGCTAGATCACTAGTTTTGTGGCCGAGTGTGACACATGCTAGCGTGTCAAGGCCGATCATCAGAGACCCCCTGGTCTATTGCAGCCGTTGAGCGTCCCGATGTGGAAGTGGGAGCACGTGTCGACTGATTTCATTATTGATTTGCCGAGGACTCAGCGCGGTCATAACCCCATTTGGGTTGTTGTGGATCGTCTAACGAAGTCGGCACATTTTCTTACGATGCGTGCGACTTCGTATATGGACCAGCTTGTGAGATTATTCGTCGAGGAGGTTGTGAGACTGCATGACGTTCCGGTCTCGATCGTTTCTGACCGGGTTCGAGGTTCACATCTCAGTTTTGAGGGAGCTTCCAGCGAGCGATGGGGGCTGATTTGCAGCTGAGCACCACGTACCATCCGCAGACCGATGGTCAGACCGAGAGGGCCAACCAGATCCTTGAGGATATGCTTCGGGCCTGCGCGATTGATTTCGGGGGTAACTGGGATGAGCATTTGCGATTGGCTGAGTTCGCATACAATAACAGCTATCAGGCGACCATCGGTATGACTCCTTTTGAGGCACTATATGGCAAACTATGCAGGTCACCAAGTTGCTGGACCGAGGTTGAAGAGCGTCGTCTCTTAGATTTTGAGCTTGTGAAGGAGACGTCAGAGGCTAATGATATCATCAGGCAGAGGATGCGCACAACTCAGAGCCGATAAAAGAGTTTTGCTAATCGTCAGCGTCTTCCCTTAGAGTTTGATGTAGGGGACCATGTGTATCTCAAGGTCTCGCCCATGAAGGGCGTAGTTCGATTTAGAGAGAAGGGCAAGCTTGCCCCGAGATTCATAGGACTTTTTGAGATCACTGGGCGCGTAGGCGCCGTGGCCTATCGGCTTACCTTGCCATCTCAGTTGTCTGGCGTCTACAACGTTTTTCACATCTCCATGTTGAGGAAGTGTGGGTCAGACATAGTTCCCGTTATTGATTGGCAACCGCTGGAGGTTCGCGAGGACGCTTCTTACATTGAGCAGCCAGTCCGTATCCTTGATCGGAAGGAGCAGGTCCGTAGAACCAAGGTCATTCCGTTGGTAAAGGTTCAGTGGGGTCACCATTCTGTAGAGGAGGCTTCTTGAGAGCGCGAGGCTGAGATTCGAGAGCGTTATTCCCATCTCTTTGATGATTGATCATGTATTATATTTTGTATGTTGTCTCTGATTCTATATGAACATGTTATGTCTCTTTTTCCTCATGAGTTATGCCTAGTTACGTTGATTGTATAAATTTTGAGGATAAAATTTTTATTAAGAGGGGAGAGCTGTAAAACCGGTATCTTAGTCTGTACCGTTCCCTTATCTGATATTTGCGCGCGACCCTGATTCGTATGCCGTCAACCCGTATCGACTCAACGTAAGACCTTTACTATAGTGACCACGTCGTCGCTGCGGTTCCGATGTCGCGACTCGCGCGCCGAGGCGATACCTTGGTCAAGAGATGTGAGCCAACGTTCGGTGCGAGAAAAATGCCGCGCGTTACGAAATGTAAGAGAATCTTTACGAGGTGTCACATCAATCCCATCAATCAATCAATCCCATCACATCACATGTCAAGCACAAGTCAAGTACACATCACCTTTCACATTTTTCCAAACAAGCCTTAAAAGTCAAAAAAGTTCTTACACTCCCATGCCTTTCTTACACAAATGGCCATAAAAGTCAAGAATTTCTTACACACCCATCACTCACCACATCCATCACTCATCACACACACACTCTCTCTCTCTCTCTCTCTCTCTCTCTCTCTCTCTCTCTCTCTCTCTCTCCCTTTACAACTCTCTCTTATTCTCAAGCTTCATTCCAAGCAACCAAAAATCCCATACGTATGAACCTCCCCCTCTCTTTCAAAACTTCAAGTGTGGCCCACTTTCCGACCCCATCATCTCCCATCTCAACCATCCAAACCTCATCTCCTCCTTTAGGATTGAAGCTAAGGAGAAAAGAAGCCATTGAAGCCAAGAAGAAAAGATCTAAGGTGGGTGATCCACCGTTGTTTTGCTATTACAAGGTCCACTTGTGATGGGACCCTTTTTTTTATGTTTGTATTATGATCATGGAGGGCCCATAGTGGCGGGGTCCCTCCACCACCATCTGATCTCTATTTTAATTTTTTTTCCTCTCTCTTTTCCTCTTGTATGGTTGTGATGGTGATAAGATGTGTGGCCCACCATGATGTTTGCATCCAAGCCATCTATCGGTGGATCCCATCCATATGGGACACATCATGATGTTTACATGACATCCCAACCGTCCATCCTCATGATGTGTGGCCCCACCATGATGTTCATTTGTCATCCAACCGGTTCATTAGGTGGGCCCCTGCGTGAAGTGGGCCCACTCCAAAACCAGCCTGATCTAAGTCTCAGGTGGCCCGCAACACAAGAAACAGTGGGATTGAACCTCTACCATTAAAATCCATTTTTGGTCCACGGGAGTTTTGGATCAAGATGAAATTTATTTTTCCTATTCATCTCGGTCCAGGTGACCTTATCAACGGATTGGATGGCTTATAAACATGATGGTGGGCCCCACATGGGACCCACAGTGATGTGTGTGTTGAGCCAACTGTGATGTTTGTGTTTTATTGCACCGTCCACTGCTGTGGACGATGGAGCCCACTAGATGTATGTGCTTTATTCACACCGTCCACCATGGATGGTGGAGCCCACCTTGGTGCATTTGTTTCACTACACCGTCCAGGGCTGGACGGTGGGACCCAATGGTGCTTGTGATTCTCTCCGTGCCGTCCATTTGTATTGGACCCACCAAGATGCATGGTTTGCATCCAAGTCCATCCATCCATTTTAAAAGCTCATTGTACAATATGAGTTAAAAAAAATGAGCCAGATCCATAGTCTAAGTGGACCCCACCTTGGCATATTTATGAGGCCCATATTAATGTATCTGTGGTAGTCCATTGGGGTCCACTTTGATGTGGATGTAAGGCCCATGTCATGGGGCCATTCGATGTATTAGTGGCCCAAGGTTGAGGCCCACTTTGATATACATGTACGGCCCATGGGTTAAGGCCCATTGACATGTACTAGTGCCTACGGGTTGAGGCCCATTTGGTGTACATATGGGGCCTAATTGGTGTAGCCCATTTGTTACATATAAGACCCATGAGATTAGGCCCATTTGATGCAATCTAAGGCCCACGGGTTATGACCATTGCAATGCACATAAGGCCCATTGGTGCGGCCCATTTATGTGGCCCATTTGATGAATAAAAGGCTCATATGATATGACCCATTTGATGTATTTAAGGCCCAATGGGATGTACCTAAGGTCCATTGCAATGTGTGATCCCAACACGGATTATGTAACGATGTTTACGACGATCGTGCCTTGGGAGCAATGTTGGTTTGACGTCCACATTGCGAGTATAATTTTGGTTGGATGTCCACATTACGAATCTCCCTAGGGCCCATTTTTAGGCCCGTACTTGTTGTGTATAGGCCGTCTAGGCCCATCTGCATTATGAGGATAGTTCATTACTTTATCACAGGTTTAATATAGTTCTATGACTCACGATCATACGCATCATATGTATGCTTGATATGAGAAGTGACTGATCATAGCATATGCCTTCTGGCAGAATGTTTAGGGGCTCCCGATTAGGCGGTATTGCCCTACATGAGCGCACGATACGTGCAGGATTTACTGCATGATTGGATAGTATGATTCATGCATTTTGCATTGTGTGATATGGTTACTGTACGCCTTAGCGATATCGAGGCCGTAGCCTCCACAGACGCATCGTGGTTGGCAGGATTGGTATCAAAAATTTTATTCTACATGGGGTGTTATAGATATCCGTGGATGAAAGTCTCTAAACCCTTATAGTACCAAGAGGTTGCTCCAACGTTTGGACCGAGTGAATACAGGAGTGCTGAGTGTCGATTACCAGACGGTTGCACTTTTCACTGTGTCGTGGTCGGTTGGAAGGGGGTGCGGCCTTACCCACCCGAGTGTAGGGGGCAAAGCTAAGCTGAGTCTGACCAGCTCGAGAAATGGGTCCACTATCAACGAGTCGAGCCCGATATTGGCAGGCGGATAGTGAGGTCTCTTCCATTTATCTTATTGCGCGCGATGGGCGACGATCTGGTTTAGAGTGTACTAGACTCCGGTGATATCCTAGATTTGAGCTGTATTGATATGTGGACTTAGATGAGGATTGTATGCTTGACTTACATCTTGCATCGCATGGCCTTAGTATGGCCGACATCATTCATGCTTTCAATCGCATAGCCTTGGTAGGCTAACGGCATTCATAGATCCATCAGTATATTTCGCATTGCTCTGATATTGCATGATCATATTACTATCTTGCGCACACACTTTCACCACCCTTTAAGCTTTTTATAAGCTTATGCACGACCGTTGCGTGCAGGTGAGGTTGGAGCACAGCAGCACTGAGGCAGGAGCGCTTTACCAATCATTTAGGAGTTATCGTCCACTATCATTGTATTTCCCTTTATGCTCATTGTACTTGTAAAGTTTTTTTATCATAGTGAAAATGTAATGGAGTTTTTGGTTGTTGTTTGTGGGTTATGCCTTTGGTTATGCTTATTACGAATCAAACTGACGTTAAAAATCCACCTCATAGCATCCCAGGATCGGAACCTGACGAATGGGCTCTAGGATCCGAGAATGAGGTTCTACGGAGGTTGTCGGCGCCGGATTCGGCAATCGAAAATTTTGTGAGCCCGGTTTCCGAGTTTGGGGCGTGACACCACCATAACATTTATTTTCCATCCCATCTGTTAATAAGGTCAAATATACATGGATGAAGAGGAAAAAGACATTTCATATTGATCCGAAACTTCTACAACCCACAAAAGGGTTTCAATGGTAGACGTTCAATCCCCCACTCTTTTTTGCAGTGTGGTCCACTTAATCTTTAGATCTGTCTTATTTTTAGGCTCAAGCTTTAATACAATCTCGCTAAATGGATGGACGATTTGGATATAACACATGCCTCATAATGGGACACACAGAACTTACTGACGTCAACACATCAGCTACATAGCTGGTGTGTTGTACACCAGCCAATCCAATTCCCTAATGGGTAGGCCACGTTAATACTTTTAGACCCTTTCCTGTTATTAAGAGACATAACTTTCTAGGTAGGATATTGGTACGTCTTTTTTAATGCAGGCAATGGGGTAGGCCTCTGTTCAAAATCAACGCATGGGCCAACCCAATCTCAGGGCTTGTCTTTTCTTGCATTTGGATGGTTCCCTTAGGGCCTATTTGGTTTTCCAATAACTATGGTAGTTGGCTGTAAAAACATCATAATTACTTTTTACATGTATTAGCAATGATTGGAGCAATACCGGTATTTTGCTTTCCCACGCATGTTTTTTGTAATTTTTTAGGTGTAATAGACTATAACTTGGTAAGCGCGTGTTTGGAAAAATAGTGTAGTAGTCACGTCAGTCCGTTTTTACACTTATGGTGTCCACCATTTCAATAATACAACAACTCAAAACAGCTGTTTAAATTTTTTTCATGAGTGCTAAATATACAACGTGCCCGGAATGTGCACATCGGACGACTCTGGTCAATGACGAGTGAGACCCAATCTTTCTACAAATATTTCATTAATGTTGTTGGTCCAATTGTACCAATCACTTGGTATGATGTACTAATCAAGTAAAAATTTTTCATTTAGTATCAATGTGGGATCATATATTTATGATCTTCCAGGCACATTTTTCAGTCCACAACAGTGGAATTGCTTCATTTTTTATAAACCACTATGTGGTGGAACAAATGATGATTTTTCTGGCATATTGTCTGGTCCACAACATATATCGAAATGCACCAAAACGCAAGTCAGCAGTCTACTTGGTGGACCTGTTTTAAACCAAAATGTCTCGTGTTGACAGATCAACAACTGAAGCATGATGTCCCAAAGAGCCATAAATCAAGCTTACCTATTCTCATGTTGCAAATTGACTTGTCTCATGTTATCAGTGGAAAAAGCAGCAACATAGGATCTTACCTATTCTCCATAATAGTGCAATTGACCAAAAAGAGTCAACCTGTGATGTAAATGGATGAACATAAAGATAGTACACTATCATGTAGACGTAGATGAAAGATCATATACCCCCATAGTAGATGTTGTAATATAAGTAAGATCCATATTCAGGAATAATATGGTTTGCCTGAAGGAGCCATACAAAATGTAATCCAAAATCATTAAAAATGTTCAAAACAGTCAATGCAAAGTATATGAGTGTTAACTAGGCAATCCAAAGTCCAAAAAATTGTCCAAAATAGTCCTTCAAACATTTACATACATCAATCTACTTAAATGACCACTATGTTCAGCCATCATTAGTGCCAAGACATGAGCTAAATTGTGAGGATTAGAACCATGCAGACAAAGATAATCCTAATCAGGGCTGAAAGTGAATTCGCTGATTCACTATCAGCTTCCTCCCGCATGTAGTTCCCACTAGTAGATGGACAATAATAGGATGATGCAAGGGAAGTCCGTAGAGGATTCATGGAAGCAGCCACAGAATGTCGTCCAAGCATCGACCATCGGCTGTCATGATCCTCTTGCTTTTCTCGTATAGATGTATTTATAAGCTCTAAACTCTCATAAAATTCTGTCCATTGGAAAAATGCCTCTGATGCGGATTTATATCCACGGAAACGGGCCTTCGAATATCCCTCCACTTGTTCACAGGACTCCTCCCAGGTATAGTAGATCCCAGGATGACGTCCATTAAATACAACATATATCTTTTTAGGCATCTGCACATATTAGGAAATATCTTTGTATCACGTCATAAATATTGTAGGATCTTACCAATATAAAAACCACAACCTGTATGCATTTACAGTAGATAATACTTGATATAACGATGAAGATTACATCATACCTGATGTTATGATTGTATAAACCTCCATAGTTAGTACATACCTTATGCAAATAAAAACAACATAGTAAAAAATAGTATGAAATTTACATCTAAAATAAGAACATGTAATGCGGGTTGAAAGGTAGCAAGGATTAAGCATTAAATATAGGCCCGAATCCAAAAAATAAAGTTATCATCCAAAAATATCCACAGTAATCCAGCAACTAGTCAACATAACTAGTAGTATAGCAGAAGCAGTCAAAAGTAATGTCCAAAAAACTACAAGCTATCTAGCTAAAGCTAACATCCATCGACTAGGTGGATGGTAATGCAATCAATCAGATGACTAATCTGGAGAAAGCAGCATCAGTCAGCACAAAGTCCAACCTCCTATGCTCTGGTAGAGAAAGGAATGAAGTAGATTGTTGTTCATCCTTAGATAATATCTTTGTTGCACGTAGGATCTCATAACCAGTTAGCCCCTCAATTTGTTCTAGGGCCGGAACAATCTGTGACATGCATACATAGTCCTTTCCTTGGTGTATGGTTATAGTCAATGACTTGACAGCTTCAGCAACTTCACTCATTCTTTTGCCTATGACGTCGGAAGGAAGATCCAGTCTTGCTTTCTTCCTTGAATTGGATGTGCTGCCTGTGTTCACTGAGTTGTTCCCATTTACGTTCGGACTACGGTTTACAGTATGAGTACCATCACGACTCTGAAACGACCACTGGATGTTATGTGCACTGTCCCTTACATCGTCACTTGATAACAGGAGGGTATCGTCATTTAGATCAACTGAAGTTGTTGGTGAAATGTCAGGATCCCTAAACCTTCTCGAAGGCACAGTATTTTACATGCTTCACGTTAAAGCACGCAATCCAGTAGGTCGGTCAATTCCAAATATATACGTAAGGTCATCGGACCTTCGCACCACTTTCCCCCGAACATGTTGTGCGGATGGATGCGACTATTGACATATAAACGAAGTAAAATTGACATTAGTAAACAAACATAATATATGATATGTATAAGTAATGTCGAAAAATATTTTGTTGATGAACCAAAAGAGTTATTGAGTCGATATTACTCTCACCCATATGTAGTCCTCCCAAACATCGTCTGGAGCGACTACTAGCTTCTTCTCAACATCCCAACCAAACCCACTGGCATTGAGGGTGTCTCGAACCTCGAAGTACAAACTCTTCAACGTGCGAAGTCGATTCCTAAAATGTTTCTCCTGAACTGATATCCCTAGTGTAGTCTTTATAGTCTTCACGACTGTTTTGTATGTTTCCTTCTTAAATCTATTAGCACTCTTACGACCATTTGCGACAACATCCATCAACATATTTATAAGGCGGTCATCCATTTCATCGATCCAACGCATTACACCACTAGAGGACCCATTTTCATCAAGTGATTTTACTTTATATTTTTTAGGTGTCCTTCTTAGTGTAACACATGGCTCTTGACCGGTTTGTTTCATTGGGGTTGATTGGTTGTCTCGCCTGTTTGATGACATTTCCTCGTCACTAACTTCAACTATCTAAAAATAGTGAAATGATCATATTTAATAAACAATACAACCATATATACAAGTCGTAAATGATATAAAACTTCTCATAAGATACATACATTCCAAACATGATAATAAAGATGAATTAACACGAATTATCTTCTTTAAAACATTCAAAATGTAGGTACTCTAAATACACATGTCATGTAGTGACATGGAGTATAATCCCCCGAGGGTATTACCTACTTCAAAAAATAGTTATAATGTGGATATATTCAAACAATACGACTCACAAGATGAGATTCATTCCACATTTTCGAAGCAATATTGTCTCGATATGCCGCCTATTCATCCTTCTCACATTGTGTGACATTCATCTCACATGGTGATAGATTAATGCTCTCCGTTACATCCGTTGATGTAACTTCATCTTCAATCAAACCATCTCCTCAGATAAACGAATAAAGTTGTGTAACAAGCAACAAGCGATCACTATCTTCACTTGTATTATAAGGTTGTATGGTGGGGCAGATATGAGGATTGAAAAGCGTGCTTTCAATACTTCAAAAATCCGCTCTATTATGTTTCGTAATTGAGCATGCCGGTAGTTGAAAAGTTTTTTCTTGTTTGAAGGATTATGGCTCATGTAGTATTCATTGAGGTAGTACTGTACACCTCGATAAGGAGCCATAAATCCAAGAGAATGAGCGTAACCAGCGTCAACTTCGTAGTATTTACTTATAATTAATTACGAGTAATTATCAATCTAATTTCATAACAAATCATATTGTTAAGATGTTCAATCATATATAGAGATTTACACGCCTCGAGAATTGTAAAGCAATCAGTGGAATGTGTCAATGCACTCTATAACACACATGCGTCAGAGGCAAATCCCTCCTAACTGGAAAATACATATACAAACTTCATATCAAATGTACATGCGCCCATTACGTTTTGAGAGAGGACCCCTTTCCTGTTACGATAGGTTGCACTTTCTAATGCAGGCACATAGGCAGGTACATACGTCCCATCAATTGTACCAATGCAATCCTAAGTTTAACATGATTAATAAGAAAAAAATATATAATATTCGTATGATAAGACTGAATGTTGTATGATGTGCTTACAATTGAGCATACCTGAAAGTACGAGCTCTAATTGAAATTTGCTAGGATCTCGCGTGGTGTTTCTGCGCTTGGGAGTTTCACAAACTTCGGATATAGTCCGACAATAGTTTCCACAGCTTTAATCAAATATCGACTTACGGTTTCACCAGACATTGTAAACTGATGACACAGTTTCTAACATTATGCCCCATAATATGAAGGAACATGACAAGTTGCTCCTCCATACATACATGTTTCCCATCTGGAAGGAGATTTCTATCCCTGAGATATAAGCATTGGTTGAAGAAGGTGGTCTTCTTCATTCTGAGTTGCGCTATACACTCATTGTCACCCGCTCTAATTATACCATTTATTATCTTCCTTCGTTCAATGTCTCCAAATCTTGAAAGTGTTTTAAATAAAATATTACTCCAATATTCCCCAACTGCAATAGTTATAGTCACCGCAGCAAGTGTAAGTGCAAAAGCAGTCATTTCCTCATCCATCCATCTTTGTCCCTCCATGTATAGAATTTTTTTTGTACAACACAGCGAACGAAAGTGAAAGTTAGCATCCACTATACCAATAACATACATTAGTTCGTATCATTTCAACTGTTCCTTGAAATAAAAGGTACTTGATCAAAGTATGTTTCAATTTATAATGCCCCTTTGTAACACTATGTCGTTGTGAAATAGTTAATAATCAAATAGGAAGTCCCATACAGTCTATTAATTCAGCACACCTGAAGGTGTCTTCTTTATATAATTTTTATGTCCATTGTAATTTTGATTGTGAAAAGTGAACCACTACACATCACAGTTGCATCATCAGTTTCCAATGCCCTAAAATGGTTGAATCTAGAGACTCAAATATGGGGTAGAATCTTTTTGTGATTAGGCTTATATGATGCATGGGTCCATTTTATTCGAAAACATAAACTTAAAATTGAAAGAAATCTGTCCTACAAATGGCCACACTTCCAAATGACAAATGGTCTTTTAAAAAAAAAAAAAAAGAAAAAAAGAATGGTGAAACCATTTATCATATTCACCACTGCAACAGTCACATAGTGAGAAAATGTAAGGGCAGAAACTTTTTGTGGTTAGGATCATATGTAAAATGGGTCCATTTTATTTAGAACCTGTATATTAAAAATGATCAAAACATGAAGTTCAAACAGCCACAACAGCAAATGCTACAACAAATTCTTTAAAAAATAAGAGCAGAAACCATTTGTGGTTAGGATCATCTGTAAAGTGGGTCCATTTTATTCAGAAACTGTATATTAAAATTGATAACAAATTGATCTGCAAATGACCACAGCACCAAATGCTAAAACAAATGGTTAAACAAAAAAAAAAAAAAACAGAAAGAACCATAGGAAAACAGAGAGCCATGCAACCATGGAAGCATGTTTGGTACGATCAATTACAGAGTTGAACCCATCTTAAAGATTGAAGGCCACATCCATATTGTAAGATCCGTATCCTAGTCCATACTGTTTCGTCAACTCCCGCGATCCTTCCCGTCAAATTTTAACAACCTGCGACAGATAATCGACGTTTGCGCGTGACCCTAAGTCGTGTCCTGTAGATTTGAATCGGCTTAATCCGAGACTTGTACCATTGCGACCGCACCGTCGCCGCGGTTCCGACACCGCGACTCGCTCACCGATCCGATACCCTGGCAGGGAGATGCAGACCTGTATTCAGTTCGAGAAAAATACTGCGCGTTGTAAATTCTAAGAGAATCTCTACAACATGTCACATCCATCAATCAATCAATCACCTCATGTCAAGTACAAAGCAACCCATGCTTTCTCTCCCCAAAGTCAACTCTTTCTCACCCTCTCTCTTACACCACCTTACATGTTAAGTACCACATCCAACACTCACCTCACCCATCACTCCATCACCCTTCCCTCTTTCCTTATAACTTTCTCTCTCTCTCTCTCTCTCTCTCTCTCTCTCTCTCTCTCTCTCTCAACACATTTCCAAGCAAAATTTCTAAGAGAGAGAGAGAGTGGTGCACGTCCAAGCCCTCCCATATGAGAGAAAAGTAATTTTCGGTGGCCCACCTTTTCATTCCAAAAGCTCTCATCTTAGCCATCCATTTTCCATCTCCACCATCAAAGTGAACCTCTAGGAGACCGGCTTTCCAACGGACCGAGAAGATCAAGCGATGAGTGCTTAAATAGGGTAGTTTTGTATATTTTTAAGATGGGCCAAGTGAAGCCTACCGATCAATGGTATGGATCTCACTTTGGACCCTAAGATGTGGCCAATGGCCCACCTTGATTATCGATATCATTCCATGATGGGGCCATTCTCTATGGACCCCATCATGATGTATAATTCTAGTTTGAAAGAGGTAATCTAAACCATGTATTTTGGGTGGAGAAAGGATCTCCACCGTAGATCTTTGATTTGATGGATCCACATGCAATGGGACCCACTTGATATATGAATTCGATGCTCAAAACGGAGGGCCAATAGTGTTGGGGTCCCTCCATCACGCGTGTCCCTCTCTTTCTCTCTCTCCCTCTCCCTCTCTTTTTTTTTATTTAACTATTTTGTGTGTGATGTTATGGCCTTGTGGCCACTTGGATGGACCCCACTATGATGCATGTATTGGATCTAATCCATTTACAGGTGGGGGCCCACTTTGTATGTGCATGGGTAGCCATGGGATGTGATGGCCCACCTAAGCAGGGCCCACCTTAACTTGATTTTTATGCCCAGAAAAGAAAAAAAAAAGAAGGAAAACCAGTCCAAAGACGCTGTCTCTGGACGTGGTTGTGAAAAAGACAAATATTAGCCTTTTTCAAGGCATTGGAGGTGGGCCACTTGTATAGGACCCACTTTGACGTTTGTATCCAATCCAACCCATCCATCCCTTTTCCCAACTCATTTTAGGCGTTGAGCCGAAAAAACTGAAGCTGATCCAAGTTTCTGGCGGGCTATACCTTTGGAAATAGTCATTTTCACCATTTAAATTCAATTTAATTTATTTGTACGCTGAAATACGTTGAACATTGGACTCATTTGGTTGGCCTTGAGTTGTAGAATCCAATGGCTAGGGTGGATTTCACTAATGTGGGCCCCACACCCGAAAAATCTTGAAAAAATAAGTTTTTAAATCAAAACAAAAAATAAAAAATAAAAATTTTAAGCAGCAGACGCTACTGGCCAAAAGCACAGACAGCACTTGCGCTGTAGATAGGGGTCCCAGCAGGGACTCACGGCTCCAGCCATGGGCCCCACCTTGATGTTTATTTGCCATCTAACCCGTCCATGAGGTGGCCCACCCCCTGAGGTGGGCCCTCTCCAAAAAATGAGCCACATCTAAAGTTCAGGTGGCCTACACCGTAGGAAACAGTGGGATTGGACGTATACCATTGAAGCCCTTTCATGGGCTACAAAAGTTTTGGATCAAGCTGAAATTTGTATTTCCTCTTCATCCAGGTCTGTACGACCTTATCAACAGATTAGATGGAAAATATATGTTATGGTGGGCCCCACCTGGGAGCCCACAGTGATGTATGTGCTGTACTCCCACCATCCAGGCAAGCGGTGGAGTCTACAGTGATGTATGTGTTGTAATGCCACCGTCCAGCGGACGGTGGAGCCCACTGTGATCTACACGTTTGTCCACACTGTCCACTGTTTGGACAGTGGGACCCACCGTGATTTGTGTGTTCTATCCACTCTGTCCACACTATGTGTGTGTGAATGTATATATATATATATATATATATATATATATTATATAATATTGTATATATTATATATGTACGATGGTGGGCCTTTATGTGGACCCCCACCATGATGGATGTGTTGCATCCAAATCGTCCATTTATTTTATAAGCTCATTTTATGGCTTGAGCTAAAAATGAGTTAGATCTATGGTTCAAGTGGGCTCACCTTGGTATGTGTATAGGGCCCATGTTGATTTATTTGTGGCCATTCATTAAGGCCCACCTTGGTGTACATATAAGGCCCATGGGATCAGGCCCATTTAACATATATAAGGCCCATAAGATTAGGCCCATTTGACATATATAAGGCCCATGGGATTAGGCCCATTTTGATGTATTTCAAGGCCGTGGGTTAAGGCCCATTGTGATGTACTCTAATGCCCGCAGGTTATAGCCCATTGCAATATACATCAGGCCCATTAATGCAGCCCACTTGCTTGATAACCAGAAGGCCCATGTGATATGACCCATTTGATGTATTTAAGGCCTAATAGGAGGTACCTAAGGTCCATTGCAATGTATGATTCCTCCATGGTTTGTGTAATGATGTTTTATGGAGGGTCGTGCCTTAGGAGCAATGATGGTTTGACGCCCACATTGTAAGTACAATGTTGGTTAAATGTAGGCATTGTATCTCTCCTTAGGGCCCATTAGTAAGCCCATACAAGTTGTGTATAGGTCGTCTAGGCTCATCTGTGTCGTAAGAGTAGTCCATTACTTTATAACATGCTTAGTATAATCCCATGACTTATGCCCATACACATCATATGTATGCTTGATATGAGTGGTGACTGATCATAGTATACGCCATTGGGCAGACCATTTACGAGACTCGTTATGAGACAGAGTGCCCAACATGATCGCGCAATATGCGCTGGATTGCTGCATGATTTGATGGTGTGATTCATGCATCTCGCATATGTGTAACTTGATCACTGCACGCCCTAACGACATCAGGACCGTGGCCTCCACAGGCACATCATGGATGACAGTATCAGGTACCGAAAATACTTTGTTCTAGCACTGTGGGCACTCAGGATGTCCTTGGGTGAGAGTCCCAGAACTTTTTTGGCATCAGGAGTTGCTCCAACGTCTAGACTGAGTGGATACATCAGCGCCCCAGTGCCGAATACCAGTAGGCCGAGTCTCCCACTGTATCGTGGTCGGTTGGAAGGGGGTGTGGCCTTATCCACCTGAGTGAGGGGGCTATAAGTTAGGCTGAGTTTGACCAGCTCGCAAATGAGTTCGCTATCGACGAGCCGGGTAGGTATTGGCAGACTACTGGTTAGGCGGATAGTGATGTATATTCCGCTTGCTTGACTGTGCACCTAGGGAGGAGGCAGTCACTGTGAAGTGTATTAGACCCCGGTGATATCCAAAGGGGAACTGTACTGATATGTGTACTTAATGAGGATTGGCATGTTTGCTTTGCATCTCGCATATGACATTTGGCTACATTGGCCTCGCATCGCATGGCCTTAGTATGGTTGATAGCATTCATGGACTTACCGTATATTTTCACATCACTCTGATATTGTACACTTGGTGCTTGCCTTGCGCACACACTTACACCACCCTCTAAGCTTTTGTAAGCTTATGCACGACCGTTGTGTGCAGGTAGCGTTGGACAGCAGCAGCGTTGAGACAAGAGCGCGCATCTAATCATTTGGAGTTTTGAATTCACCCTGTATTTCACTTTCCGCATTGTACTTAGTATGTGGTGATGTTGTTTGTAACTTGGTTATGCTTGTGGTTATGCTCCATTAAAAAAAAAAATCATACTGAAAATCCTCCTTGTAGGATCTCAGGATCGGAACCTAGCACATGAGTGTTGAGATCCGAAAATGGGGCACTACGGAGGCTGTCGGCGTCAGATTTGGTAATCAAAAATTTTGTGAGCCCGGTTTCTGAGTTTGGGGCGTGATACATATCCCAAAACTACACCGGCATATATGCAACATTGTCTCCCCATCGTACCCCTATTCAGCAGGTAGGCCTTAACCTGTGTTGTTAATTGTCCTGCTAACAAGTATAAGGAATTTGTAAGCATCGATGAAATATATACGCCTACATGCTTGTAGGCCAATATAGAACTGGTGGCGCCATATGGATGAAGGCCGTAAACGTAGGACCCACATGCGACACGAATGGGGAGAGATGTAACACCCATTTCGAACAGTCAGTGGGTTTTCCATGGGATTTTTCTAACGCCCAGACCATCCACTGCTTTCAAATTGAATATCAATCAGATGGGCCACATGCTTCTCACTGAACATGAGCTGAATGTCATAACATTACAATTACCAGTCATTTTCTCAACAACATCCATCAGCTGAAGCCATTTTAAACTATCCAATCCATACAAACGAATATGAATGCCTAACTCTCAAGGAGTATGCGCAAGAGATAGAGAAGATGGTTGGATTTGACGGCTGAGCAATCCGCCGCAAGAAGGAAGAAGTGGATATCAAAATCAGGTAAAATGTATTGGCAGTGCATGCAATACAGGGCTTTGCAACAACATGCAAGGCCTGAATATTGGGGAACCTGCAAGGAGATAAACATGCAGTAACATGCAAGGCCCGTATAGGAGCAAAACATCCCTTCATATATACCTGTCACCGGTAGGTTGAAAGGTAGTGTCCGATGATATCCGACAAGATCTTCTTCGAAGCTGTGACCTGTAAACCATGGAAAAACTGACAAAGACGGCATAAATGAAGGGATGACTGGAAACCAGTTGTTTGTGAGAATGAGACGACAATCAACGGGTGTCGTCTTCTCACCTTATTGGTGCGAAAATTCTTATCAGGTTGGATCGGTTCCTCCTTGTCGAGGACGACTGAGACGCCATCTTTGGATTTAAAAAGAGTATATGGAGTCGCACAATCGCCCTACGATGCACCTGTGGACCACCATATTTATGAATGACAGGTCTACTGAGAGAAGGATTTCGTCTCGATTATCTGCTACTATTTTAAATTACGGGCGACTACTTCACATCTGTCTACCGCCACTGGCGCTCGACTCTATTTATGGCTAAAACCAAACGTGCTTTAGAAGTCTTCATGACTTCTTTACTTCGCAATGTTGGTAAATCAGAAAACCAAACAGGCCTATCCTCTTAGGGCAGTTTGGAACTTAGGACTAGGTGGTATATAAATGCATTGGGGTCTAGTATAAACTCTATCAAGTGTTTGGAAATGATGGGAAGAATTAGATTAATTCAGGTATCATTCAATCAGTCATGTTAAGAGATAGGTAGGATTTAAATCCATTATATTGGTGGGCCTTATATTAATGCACATGTTTTATCCATGTTGTCTATTTATATGCACCCTTTATACATCATAATCGAGTTGCATATGTATATAGGTGACTAGCATCAATTGTGAAATATGGTCCGTTGAGTACAATTACATGTTCTACCATACTCATGTTTCACTTATTATAGTGTTTTTTTACAAAGGAAAAATTTGATCCCAAACATGAGATTGGACAATCAAAATTACATAGTATTTCCGGACATAATTAATATAATAATGGTGTTAATTCCACCAAATGCAATTATATACCGTTTAATCTCTCATTCCAAATAGGCACCTAGAGCCTTTAACTTGTACAAACTCACTCATTCTAATCACCATATGGGTAGGAAAATAACTCTAGAGGTGGACCTCCTTGCATGAACCAAACTTTCATATTCTCATGCAAGTCTTTGCTTAATCACTTTTTGCCAGAGTTTCATAATTTGGTTCGTTAGTTTGATCCCACAATAGTCACAACTTAGTACGTCTCTATTATTCTTGTGAATAAGCACCACAATACTTTTCCTCCACTTTTGATCAATAATCTCATTGAACAACTTTGTCAAGGAATAATAATTCAATTCCTCTCATACACTTCCAAAACCACTAATAGTTTTAGAATATGTCCTCAGGCCTTTTATTATTGTCTTTTTTTTTTTCAAAGTTTCTTTCACTACAAATATATTAATTCTATGTAAGTATCTATAGACTTTGACATTATTTGAGATTTTGATTCCTTCTATTCCCCTATTCTTAGGGTGATTGTTATTTAACAAGTTTTGAAAATAAATACTCAACTTTTCATTAATGTCATTGTCCTTAACTAGTATCCTCTGGTCATTGATTAATTCATCTAACATGATTTAAGTCTCTCTCCCTTTCTTTTATTTTTAAAAGTTTAAAAGTATCTTTCTTTCATTATCTTATCCCCAAATCTATTATAAAGATTATCCTGATCCTTAAGTTTAGCCCCATTTCCTACTTTCTTTACAATGTTTTGACATTTTTATATAGTTTAAGACTTTCGATATTTTTAGTAACTTGTCACGCTTTATAGCATGAAATTTTCTCATTGGTATAATTAATACTCAATCACTTTTCAATCCCTTGTTAGGCTTTAAAATGTAGTGATCAAATGACTCAATTCATCCTTGATTTGGCTTTATTTTTATGGAGTCATACTTTTTTTTTCAAGCCATGGATGGAATGGTCAAGTGATCGTCTAAAAGAAGTGAATTTTTAAGTTGTAAGCAATACGTGACACGTGTTAACAACCAAATGAATTCAATTATTAAGTAGACATGTTTTTTGTTGGGGGGCTATGGAGCAAGTCTCGAATTCTATCAAATAGTCGAAAGATAAATGCAAGCAAACAAGCAAACAATAAAGAACACGAAGTTTTAACGTGGAAAAATCTTCATAGGAAAAAACTACGGCACAAAAAGACAACGAATCATTATGAATAAAGGTAATATAGGAGATGGATGCACTTATAATGTTGGAAAACCCTCATTTTCTCTTCTCAAAATCCTAAAAACATTTAAGCTCCAATTAGAATAGTCTAATCCCACAATTACACCAATTTATGTATATTTTGGATGGGATGGTTAGGATTGCTTGTCAATGTTGCCTCCTAGAAAACCACGAGCCATCTGAAATGGGCTCCAATAAATATTTTCCCAATTGTTGAATGGACATACTTTTATCTAAATGAATATATTATGTTAATTTGAATGGTTGGAATTGTCCAATCAGCATGAAGTTCGCATGGTTGCCCATGAATTGTATGTTGGACCAATGAACTGTTCCAATCCATAAATATTACTATCCTAGTATCCTAATGCAACTTGCATAGGATTGGTTCGTTAATCCAATCAATTGATCTGAAAAGTCAAGAAAAAATTTCATGGGCTGCTATGATAATGATCATGATTTTGTCTTGCTTTCTGTAGCCATTTGTTTTCGAATCCTTGGATGGAATGATTAGGGTTGCTTAACAAAAGAAATTCTTAATAATTATAAGCAACCCATGATGGTCCCTAACTTATAAATAAATTAAATTATTGATTGAACCTATTTTTTAGTAAAACATCTTGACCATCCATATTAAAGGCTGCCAATAATATCATTACAATTGACGCGTCCATTTGATTTTCAAATGGTAGCTCATGAAAGGTGCGTCAAGCCTAATTGATGGTCTAGATCATTCAATTAGATTATCTAAGTATCCCAGTACACTTACGAGCACCATCAATAATTATGCATTCGGGTGGTAGACCCTCAGGAGTTTCAACACGGGGTCAAGGGTTCGAGTACCCATAGGTGGTGAAATTCCACTAATGCATTAGTGTGTGAGTGTGTGTGAAAAAAAAAAAAAAAAAAGGGTGATTAAAGCGGATGAAGACAAAAGCAGCCTAAAGGTGAAAAAAAAAAAAAAAAAAAAAAAACAACGAATGAAGATAAAGATGTGAGTTATTTATACCAACCATTCTTGTGACATTCTCTTTATGTTGGCTGGTTCTTTTTTTCTCATTTCCTATTCCCAATAATATTTACGTTTGATGACATCTTTTCTAAATTAATGTAGAAAGTAAAGCCGAAACTAAAAGTATTTTAAAATGAGGAGAGAGGGACCCACCCCTTAAATAACCATTTTCTCTAAAAGCTAAAGCAGTTGGATGATGATATATCTATATATATCAAAGGAATTTAACACTCCCTCACTGAGTGGAGCTCCACAAAGAAATATATTAAGCAAAGGTGGAGGGACACTTACACTAGAGGCTTGATTTTCCCTCACATAATTACTTTCTCTAAATGCTCAACCATGATGTATAAATGTATACCAAGGGATGTATAAATGTATACCAAGGGACTTTAACACCACTTAGTAATTATTGTGTTATGGTAGATCATGTAATAGATACAGATGTCTCAGATCGAACTTAGTGTAATACAGAATACCGTCTACCCAAGAATAATTTCCAACCTTTCACGTGCATGCCACATTAAACCTATCCAACAGGTTGCTCCTTTCATGAGGATTTCATAATGCAAAACTGAGCCACATCCACTCCTTGAATGGACCATGTGTATTTTTCTATTTATCAATGGCTAGATATTGTTTTCTACGGTGTGACCCATCTAATCCTCTCATTGAATGGACCATATATGTATTTTTCTATTTATCACTGGCTAGAGATTGTTTTCCACGGTGTGGCCCACCTAAAGATTAGATGGGGATCATGCTTGCATCATGTGACCCCTACAGTGGGAATAACCTATCTGAAGGGTTGGTTGCCACATTTACTTAATAGGTTGGAAGTTACATGGTGGGTGCATCATAACTTGTAGACAATCCCAGTGTTAATAGCCTATTTAAAGTCTGGAGGTTCGACAGGTGCAGGTGGGCCCACGGTGATATGTACGTGAATTGATACACTCGATCATGAAAATGCATCAACGTGCCTGCACATATCACTTGGATAGATAGTGTTTTTTTGGGGAGGCGTGGCCCACCGCTCAATAAATAGCTAGCAGTAATACCTTCTTGAGGTTTGCTGGAATACTATTGCACCGGGATATCTCCGAACTTTTCTTTGGACCTAGGTTTTTTTCGCATGATCTGAACCGTATTTATAATTAATAAGTCCGCCTCTGTGATGGTTAGATAGCAAATAGGTCTTAAATTGGATTATTTCTTTTGCTGGAATAGGGATGGTCATCTGACCTTGTGCATGATCAAAAGTTTGAAATATTCAATGTAACCGTTTTTTTTTTTTTCTTTTTCTTTTTTTTTTTGGGTCTTCCATAATCCAGGAGCCCTATCATATAAACGGTTTGGATCATTGTAACAAACATAAATCCAACGGTTATATATTCTAGTAAATCTCTGCCTCCTTCTCCAAGGAAGCTTGGGTTGGAAGTCTTGATGATCATCAGTCTTCCAAATTTCCAACGGCAGATAACATGGGAATCGCAGGGATGTTCCGATCCATCTAAGTGGACCGCAAACGTACCCGTCGTGTCATGTGTATATCATATCCAAGCCGTTAAAATGGTAGAACCCCGCCTGAATCACTACAGATGATGTAGAACGTGTCACAGAGATATTCCCAGCATGGTTGAGCCAAAAGAAGATGGACCGTGAATTGACCATAACTTTTGATCTGGGTATTGTTATGGGACGTACAACCTATCAATCTTTACTGAAACGGGTCATCCGAGGTGAACTGACCCATAAAGTGGGTCGCATCTGTCCATTTCGTTAGAAAATGCACGCTTTCAGCTCAAAAATGAATTTTTAGAAAAAATTTACTATTTTTAATAATTCCAATTTTTTAAATATTTTTTAGAGTTTTAGATTTTCTTTCCTTTTAGAAATAACTTTCAGTTATACTAGGACTCGTCTAAAGAAAGTTTATTTATAATTTTTATTTTTAAAAATTAGACCTTAGAAGAGTTTTATTAGAATTAAGATTTTTATTAAAGTTAGAATTTTGCTATTTTTGGTAATTATGAATTTTAGCTTCTTTTTTTTTTTTTCTATATTAATGGTTTAAGGAGACACATTAGACAATTATCAATGATTCATCAATTAATTTCGAATTTTTTTAGAATTTATTTATATTTTCCTGCTTTCTTTCTTCGTTGATTCGAGAAGTCTCTGTGAGGAGTCCATAGAAGCTCCGTGGATTCAGAGTAGTTATCCTTGAGGAAGACGGTGATCGACCTCATCACGTTCATTTTTGCGTCAATTTAGCATCAAAGCGAGGTTTTTCCTCGGGCCGATGGTAAATAATGAAGGTATGAATCAAAATCCAATAGACGGTGATCTAGAAATTAGTTATTTTTTGAAAAGAATGAAAGTTTTTCACTGGGAGAGTCAGTTGACCATACAAGGGTTGCAGGCAACCCTCAACCGTATTGCGAATGTGCTAATTCCGCCTCGAGTTCAAAGTGATGCTCAACTGCCTGTGGCTGCTGTACGACACAACCCCAATTTCTACCAAGCACCATTAGATGATGGTAAATCACAGGCCACCACTTTGATTATGAGGAAGCCGTTATACATGCCAAAAGTGAAAATATAACTAAAGCGAGATAATATCTTTCGAACAAGGTGCACTGCATACAAAAAAGTCTGCAATGTGATCATCGATGTCAGGTGTGATGAGAATTTCGTGTCGAAAATAATGGTGAAAAAGTTACAACTGAAAACAGAAAGACACTCATCTCCATTCACGATTGGATGGATTAAGGAGGTCAACAAAATAGAGGTAACTGAACGATGTCGTATATCTTTTTTCCTTGGTAAATATTATAAGGATGAAGTAATGTGTGACGTGGTCGACATAGAAGTTTGCCACATGTTACTTGGTCAACCCTGACAAAATAATATTAATGCTACACATAGGGATCGGGATAACCAATATGTCTTTACTAAAGATGGTAAAAAGATTATCCTCACAATCTAAGGAAAGAAGATATATATATCCATTAGTTAAAAATAAAGAATATATAAAGCCTATGAATATCCCAAAACATTTGAAGCTACTGTTGCAGGAGTTCAAGGAGATTGTGCTCGATGAACCCCCTAATAAATTGCCTCCCATATGAGATATATAAAATCACGTTGATCCCATCTCAGGGGCAAGTCCGCCTAATTGCCCACATTATCAGAAAAAATATGAGATCTTGAAGGCAGATGTGAAGGAACTAATCGATATTAGTCAAGACAAGGAAAGCATGGGTACATGCATTGTGTCAGCTCAAGAGCTTAATATCAAGTACAAAAAAAAGGCTAATAAACATCGACATCAGAAATTATCTTAAAAGTTATCTCAGAATCATGAGCCAAGTCCCTTAAATAACTCGAGGACGAGTTATTTTCAAGTGGACGGGTCTGATGCAGAACGTGTCACAGAGATATTCCCAGCATGGTTGAGCCAAAAGAAGATGGACCATGAATTGACCATAACTTTTGATCCGGGTATCGTTACGGGGCGTGCAACCTATCAATCTTTACTGAAACAGTCATCCGAGGTTAACTGACCCACAAAGTGGGTCGCATCTGTCCGTTTCGTTAGAAAACGCACGTTTTCATCTCAAAACCGAATTTTTAGAAAAAATTTAGTATTTTTAGTAATTCTAATTTTTTAATTATTTTTTAGAGTTTTAGATTTTCCTTCCTTTTAGAAAAACTTTTAGTTATACTAAGACTCTTCTAGAGAAAGTTTATTTACAATTTTTATTTTTAGAAATTAGGCCTTAGAAGAGTTTTATTAGAATTAGGATTTTTATTAGAGTTAGAATTTTGCTATTTTTGGTAATTACGAATTTTACTTTCTTTTTTTTTATATTAATGATATAAGGAGATACATTAGACAATTATCAATGATTCATCAATTAATTTTAAATTTTATTAGAATTTATTTCTATTTTCTTGCTTTCTTTTCTCGTAGATTCGAGAAGTCTCTGTGAGGAGTCCAGAGAAGCTCCGTGGATTCGGAGTAGTTATCCTTGAGGAAGACGGTTATCAACCTCATCACGTTCATCCCTGCGTCAGTAGATGATCTATATATGGATTACAAATGGTACTAGAACCCCACTTGAATCATCACAGATGATCCGTGGCGTTTCTGATGCTTCGTCTGGGCTGCTTCTTTAATCTAATAATCCTCAAGGTGGGATCTGGCGTTTCAACGGCTTGGATGATGTCTACACGTGACACATTGTCTGTACATTGTAGTCCATTGAGATGAGAATGGACTCCAACATTGCGAGGGAGTAACGGGACCGGCACTGTAATATCATACACATTCACATGAACCATCTCTAAATTCGAGGACCATTATTGGTGGACCATAATCTAAAAATCACACTAACAATTGATGCCAATCGTTGGATCATGGATTAAGGAATGAACGGCCAGAAAGAGACACAACGATTGGTCCAAAATAACAGTCAAAGATGGGGTGGATCGAATAATTCAACCTGGAAAATATTTGAAGCATTTTCCATCCAGGCAATGTCCCACTATGTCAACGGTCTGGATTGTAGAAATATGGACCCCACTTGTACAAAATGGATGTATCAGAAGTGGACAATTGCTCTTTGCAGAGCTGAAAATGGTGTCGTCCACTCATCCGGTGGGCCACACGAGTACACTTAGGGCCTATTTGGCCAGCCGCATTAGATGGTATTAGATGGGATTGTATTCACAATACCATCTGATAGATGGTGCTGGCGTGTTTGGAAGAACGCCGAATACTTGGATGAAAATTACTTTGAGTTTCGCGCCTAAACCGTGGGATTTGGCTATCCGTCTCCCACCCTGGAGTTACAACGGAAGGGTGGAGCTTTTACTTGTGGGTCTTAACATTATGCATATTTTTCATCCAAGCCGTCCATCCGATTTTCCACGCTAGTTTAGCCTTTGAAACCAAAAATAAAGTCAATCCTTATCTCAAGTGGGCTACACCGTGAGGTACAAGTAATGGAAAGCTCCAGCGTCAACAACGACTCTTCCGGCTGCATGCGTAGAGATTTGGAATAGATTTCCACCCGTGGGATTCATTGTGAGGTTTCTGTTAGATCCACACCATTTATCTCTTTATCCCAGTCATTTTAACCCTTGAGCTCAAAAATTAGTCCGATCCAACAATTAGTTGGACCACACTATAGGTGACGGTGGTTGAGAACAGCTCACGTGAAAGCCCCTCTGGAGTTTCGCCCACTGTTGAAACCTTCCTAAGGTCCAACATGATATTTATCTTCAGATCTCACCTGTACATAAGTTAACACAGAAACTAAAAAAGGGGAAAAAACAATGATCAGCATGATCGAAAACTTTTGTGGCCCTTGAAATTTTTTAATGGTGGGTATCACTCTCTCCACTGTTCTCTGTAGCGTGGTCCACTCGAGATTTAGATCGGACTCATTCTTTGGCTAATGTTCTAAAATGATCTTTCCAAATAGATGGTGGGTGTGGATATAAAACATACATCATGATGGGACCCATAGAACTTGGCAACATCACTTACGTAGCATGTGCTACGACTAACTGCTTTGTAGGTAATCCGCTCCCGTACGATTGTATACCAAACATGCCCACTGTACAAATTTACCAACACATCGTAAATCCATGTATTCCTAAACAAGAATACCAGATATCCTTGCCTTTCCAAATTCATTGCAAATCTACGACAACCACTGATAGTAACCATGATGGCATTATTTGTAAATCCATCCCATCTAATACAGGCTAATGCAACTGGCCAAACAGGCCCTTCAGTTGTAACGGAGGCTGAAATTGAATGGATGCATGGACCTAATTTTCCACACGGTTGGTGGGAAAAATAGGATGGATGTGAAAGGTCAGATAAAGCTACTGTGATAACGACAAATGGGTTGGCACGTGAATGGCTGGAAAGTAAATGACGAATGTACACAGACGTACACGGACCTGATTTTCCATTCACACCACGTGTTGGCCGTAAAGAAAATGACGGATGTAAATGCTCGCATGCAGCTGGCACATACACGTGCCAAGCCGGTGGAGAGAAAAAGGGTTGCAGGGGAGATGGAGCTGCCGTAAATTTAAATGAAGATGGACCTGGTTTGGCGGGGTACCCAACACCTACAAGTAGGGGTGTACATGGCGTCCAACCGAGTCGAGCTGGTCAGCTCGGCCGATGGCCACCCTGCGCTGGATCTTAGCTTGGCTCGGTCCTCGAGCTTGATTGACCAGCTTGGCACGGTTCAGTTAGTAACTTGGGCTAGCTTAGGCTAAATTTGAGCTGAGTTCGTCATTAAGGCATTTTCACAAACACGTAAACTATACCTTCAAAATATCTCCGTATGTGAAACAGAAACAATAATTTTACAAGTATTTTATCAAACAACTTTTAAACAACATAAAAACTAAAAAAGTCCAAGAAAAAAAGAATTTTTATTTCATGTACATATCTTCCTTGCCACTGGCCACACTTCATTGAGCCATTTTATTAAACACTTGGTGAGCAACATCAATGGCAAAGTAACCGAGGCGCCGAACTAGTTTGATCTGAGTTCCATCGAGTCAAAATAGGGCTTACTTGAACTCAGCTTAAACTCATTTTCAAGCTCAAAAAATCAACTCGACTTAGCTCAACTCAAACTCTGCTCCAAATCGAGTCGAATCAAGCTTTTTCAAGTCGAGTCAAGCAAGCTAACAGAGTAGCCCAGTCATGCACACCACTACCTACAAGCTAGCTGGTGTCAAAGGTCTGCAAACCTTACCACAATGTATGTTTTTTATTCATGTCATTCATTTATTTTTTTAAATGTCTTTTACAAGTGAACCCAAAAATAGAAAAATGTAAGGCTCGAGCATACCACACAATGGTGATTAAATGCCTACCCTTAAAACCTTTACAAGGACACAAGAATTTTATATCAATTTGATATTTGTGTTTTCTCTTCTTTATGGTCTTTTGGGCATCATCATTAGTGGCACTCTTGTGCCATTGTCTAATTGGGCCTTGGATATATCTCAATGTTTAGCTTATGCCCTAATATGAAATGCCAAAATAAATGATTGTTGTAGATAAAACCTACATACCAAGGTGACACCAATTGCATAATTATACTAAATGTTACCTCATACAACCCACCATGATGCATGTGTTTTATCTATTTATTTTGTGAGCTCATTTTAGAGCATGGACCTAAAAAATAAAAAGGCAGATCAAAATCTCTCATGCTCCATATGATAAGAAATGGTGGTTGCTAAACGCCCACAATTAAAAACTTACTAGGACCACAAAAGTTTTGAATCAATTTGGTATATGTGCTTTTCCTCCATCCAAGTATTTGCAACTAATTAACAGGTTGATGGAAGATTAATTTACATTGGGTCCCAAGCAATTTCTACTAGGAAGCATTCTATCTTCACTGTTTTCCTATGGTATGGCCTACCTGAGATTTAAATCTACCTAGTATTTGGAATCATGCTCTAAAATAATTTGAAATGAATGAAATACTTGGGTAAAACATACACATCATTATCAATTTTCAGCAGTAGCTACTGATAATGGCAGTAGGTAATCCATGTCTGTTAAGTTTCAGCTTCGACAGTGTATTCAACCATGATAAGTAGTGGTAATTGTGCAATTTTAACTATGGATGCATCTGGAACGGTGAAAACCGGCTGTTACTTTCTATTTTATTTTTTTGTTTTTTATTTTATTTTTTTTGTTGTTAGCTTGTTAGTACACCCACTTGCAGCTCACACTGCCTGTTTGGCCAGGCAGGTCCCACTGTATTAGGAGGGATGGGATCGGCAATATCCTTGGATAGGCATGATGACCCAAACAGATCCGGTGAGTTTGTCCCGGGATATAAGCCATCACATGGATCTTAAGACAATCCACTGACATCACCATCGTTATCTTAAAAGTGATCATATCCCTTGGTTGAATGGATTGGAAGGTAAAATCCGAGGATATGGGGGCGTGCCAAACAGACCCAGTGAACTTATCCCGGGATATAAGCAATCTCATGGATCTTAAGACAATCCACTGACACCACCATCATTACCTTAAGATTGATTTCATCCCTCCTAATACCATGGGATCTGCCAAACAGGCCCTCAGCGAGCCCACCAGGTAAACGATGCGAAGATCTCATCGGTGAAATGAGGCATCTTTCACTCATCCAACCACGTGAGGTACTTGAACTGGGGGCAAGATTACGTCAGCTCTGACAGCACCCTTCACGAAATGATGCATAGATGTAACTTTGGTTGAGACGGATGATATATCTAAAATCCAAGTGGGCCGCATGAAAGGACGCAGATTTCATGTGCCAAGCCCAAGAATATGATGATTGAACATCCATAACTAGAAGATTCGTGGGTCACGAAGTTTTGAATCAGGCTAATAATTGTATTACGAACCATATGGATTGCATGTAAATATTATTGTCTGTTAGGGGACAACGAAAGCACACATAGATAACTAAAGTGAAGTAACTAATCACACTAATCAAACATGAAGCAAACACACTAAGGTCTTAGTATCAATTCCCTAATAGGGGTGGCTAACAGTGAAGTATGATATGATAGTGGGTGTACCAACAAGCCAACTAGAAGATTAAAAAAAAAATACTGATTTTAACGTAGAAAAATTATTTGAGAAAAAAACCACAGTATAAAATGACAAATAGCTCTTATGAAAGCAGAAATTACAAGAGTTTAAATAATACTGGATTCAAAAAACCTTAAATCACCTCAATCTATACCCTGAAAATCCTATGAATGAATTGAAAAATTATTATCTTCCCTTATTTTCGATTTCCACCCATATTTATAGCCATAGGAAGAATCCTAGACAAAGTCGGAAATAAATTTCATAGATACGCAGTTCTGCGTAGAATCTGTGATATATTCGATGATACCTTCAATAGGACTTCGATGTCATCGATAGCCCATTGATGGTATTGAACCCCACTTCAATTGGCATCAAACTAGTACTTAAAAAGTCCAAAGATAAAACACGAGAAATCGAATTTTCTGTCTTAATGACATCAAACAGTTACCCAAATAGTCTATCAACCAATTAGAGAAATTCTAAATTTCTCAATGGGTTGAGTGGCTGTTCGATGACATCGAATGGTTTGTCAATAGTACCGACAAACCTTATTTTTGAATTGATTTAAAATACAAAAAATAATATTGTTAACCCTAAAAAGGTTTCAACAATAGGAATTTCCCTAACTACTTTTTCCTCTAGTGCAACCCTCTTGAGTATTGGATCCTTCTCCCTTTTTTTTTTCTTTTTTATTTTTTTTTAATCTAAAGTCTTAAAATGAGCTCAAAAATTGGATGGCTAAAGTAGATTTCTAACAAACGTCACTGTAGCCCCACCTAGGTTTGCACCGCATGAACTTCTTGCGGAAGGCTTTAACAGGAAGTCTGCATCCGGCGTGAAAGGAATAAATATTGACCATTCACCGTTGTAGGATTTGTGAGGTCACAGAAGTTTGGAATCAGGCTAATGTTTTTTTGTTTTTTTTTGTTATTATTGGTTTTTGTTTTTTGTTTTTTGTTTTGTTTTTCTTTTTTTTGTTTTGCGGTTCATCCCAAAGGCAATGACTTTATAAACATTTTGAATGGCATAAAAATATTAGGATAAATTATAAGAAAGTTTCAAATAGTAGGCATTTTGTTATCCACCTTTTTTCTTATGCGGCCCACTTGAGTTTTGGCAAAATTGATGGACAGGATTGATTTCTCCCATGCATAGTAGTGTTCCAGTCAATTTGAGACCGAGGAAGTTATGGGGAAAGGCTTTCCTAAGTGCAGTCCGATAGAAAAATTCATGTCAAAAGCTAGAGGGTCTACTGTCATGTTTGTGAGAATCCACTCCGTCCATCTGTTTTTTAGTATCATGATATGATATGGGCATAAAAATGAAGCAGATCGAATACTCAAGTGGGTCACATGATAAGAAACAGTGGGAATTAAATTTCCACCATTGCAAGATTTGTGATGCCAACAGGAATAACCTTATGAACGGTTTGGATGGCGTAGGTATTCCAAACACAATTAAATTTCCACCATCGCAATTACCTAGGTATTCCTGACGTATAGCCCACTTTAATTTTTTTGACAAGTGTCCTAATATGCTACGGCAAAATAAATGAACGGTTTGGATTTATCACGAACATTGCGTTGGGCCCACGTAGCTTCTAAGCGCAGTAACTTCTTGTAGGCAATCCGCGTCACACAGAGAAAGCCCGCGTGGGGCTGCGCTCCTGGATTAGGAAGATTCCTGTTAACCTCGCAGAACGTAGACTGCTGTGGATATTCTTCGAAGCCCTGCACCTCGGAAACGGATTGGCTACTCCCCCTATCACCATATGATGGCTGATGGTCGGTGCTCTGTGGGTCCCACCATGATGTATGTGTTTCATCTATGTCATTCATCTATTTTTCTAGATTATTTTCGGATATGAGACTAAAAATGAAGTATATCCCAATCTCAAGTGGACCACATGATAAGAAACAATGTTGAATGAACGTTGACCATTAAAAAAATTTTGGGGGCAATAAAAGTTTTGGATCAAGCTGATATTTCTTTTTTCCCTTCATCTAGGTCTGTATGACCTAATCAACAGATTGGATGTCAACAGTGGGCCTTAAGAGGATTTTAATGGTGGAAATCCAATCACCATTGTTTTACTGTGGTGTGGTCCACCTGAGATTTGTATACCTCTCATTTTTGGAATCAAGCCCTAAAATAATCTTTAAAAATGGATAAACAGCATGGATGAAACACATACATCATGGTAGGCCCATAGAGCACCTGCCATCCCATCGGGCTAGTTGCAGGGGAGTAGCCGATCCGTTTCCCTGAACCTTTCAGAAAAACCTTACATGACGCAGATTTCGCAGGAACTTCCTGTGATGGGGAGCTAGGTGGGGCCCACCGTGATGTTTGTGGTAAATCCATTCCATCCATACTTTTTTCCACAACATGTTAAGACATGGGTGTAAAGATAATGTAAATCTAAAACTCAAGTGAGCTGCACAATAAAATTAAAAAATAAAAAATGTGGGTATTAAATGCATACAGTTAAAGCCACCTTGGGTACACCGTTCATAAAAGTCATTATTAATGGTATGAATTGAAAACATAAATATTAGTATGATCCAAAACTTATGTAGCCCCTCATGTTTCAACATTTGACATTCAATTCTCCATCGTGCGGCTAACTTGAGTCTTGGATTTGAATTATTTTTTAGCCCAAGTCCTAACATATATATATATAGTCAGGCAAAATGGATGGATAGGATAGATTTCCTACAAACATCACGCTGGGCCTAACACCGCCAGTGTGTTGACGACACTAATGAGCCACACCATGTATGTGTTATTGCCACGTTGTCCATTCATTTTGCAAGATCATTATCATGCATGGGCAAAAAATTGAGTTAGATCCAGAACACAAGCAGACTACGCCACAAAAATACAATGGGGACTGATCATCTACCGTAGAGAACTTTTTGAGAGTAGTATTGGTTTTTGAATCAAGCTAATAATTATGTTATCCCTTTATTTTCTTCCAATGGTATGACATCATTGTAAATTCTAGGAAGTTTTAACAGTCGGTGTCATTATCCCCACTGCTATATATGGTATTGTTTGCTTGAACTTTATTTCTAACTCTTTTTTTTTAACCAGCCATACAATGATCTGGCAAAACGAACAGCTTACCGTGGATATAATACTCATCTTCTGATTAATAGATGGAGTATATACTCCACGGTGATATCTCTCACGGGCATTTCAACCATTAAAGCAGGTCACGTCACCTTCACCATCTACTTTAGCCTCAGGTTGCAAGTGGTCCACGCCATTAATGGCATGTTGAATTCACTTATTTGAAAATTATTTAAAAATTCATCCCACTCCTGTAGTTTTAAAAAAGCTCTTTTATATTTGTAGATCCCAAGGTGACGTTTATAATACATAGACTTCATTTAGCCACATTAACACAACATTTTCAAGTACGAGTCAAAAAATGAGGTACATCAAACACTCAAAAGGCCCACACCACAAGAAACAGCAGTCCAAAGAGGTTTCTAATGATAAGTAATTGATTTCTTTTTCCCGTGGTGTGGTTCACCTGAGTTTTAGATATGTTTTATTTTCTGGCTCATGCCATAAATGCATCAGGTATGATAGATGAACGGTGTGGATAAACAATATACCTCACCATGGGACCCACCAAAAGCATGAGGTCAAATCAAACATCGAAAAGAATAAGGTAAATACAGGGAAAAAATCAACAGATATTTACACTTTATTTTTGGATAAATTGAAAAATCAAATACTCAGTAAATAGAGTTATTCCTGAGAATAGCTAGGGGCTAAAAAAATCCCATCACATTGACTGGTCACTGCCATTTGGCCCAGAGCTGCACGTGGCCGACGTACCTGTACCGGACAATTTAGCTCACGTATAGCCCACGTCAGTATAGACACGTAGGTGGGACCGCCAAACGTACCGTCAACCTAACTTAAACAACTTTCCAACATGAATTCTCACCGTATCGTGCAAGCAACTGTGGTTAATACCGTCTCAGAGGGGTTAGCGTACTGAGTAATCTCTGTGATGTCCACCTTAATTTATGTATTTTATCCGCTTCATTCGTTCATTTTATTAAGTCTAAAATATTAAAAGGAACACACGCTACGAAATCAGGTAAATTCAACATCTACCGTTAAAAAATTTCTGAAGGGTACCCAAATTTTGTATCAAACTTATATTGTTTAGAGAGGTCACTACCAAAATCGAGTCTAGTGGTGGCAGGTTGAACATGCCACCACTAGTTTTGATGCACCGGACTTAATACTCAGTGGCACGTGTCTCTAAACGAAACCGCCCAAATGGGACACACTTCCGGTTGGGGATGTACATAAAATGAGACCGATGGAGATGTATTTGTGCAATCTAGACCGCTTGTAACCTTCCATTTTGCAGATGGTCAGATGTGCATCAATAAATAGAGCTGGGCATGGGACGACTCGACTTGGCTAGCGTGACTTGTCAGACTCGTTCGGAGCCGACTCAGCTAGAACCAAATGGGTAAGTCAGTTTGAACCTGATGGGGATTTTCTCCTCATTGGTGGAATCGATGAAATCGAATGGGTTTCGATATTATCGATAATTGCAGGATTTTTCATCCTGGTCGCTGGACTATTTTTTTGTCATGTCGATATCATCGAGTGATTTTCAGATGGTATCGAGGCTGTTATCGATAGACCTTCGATGGCATCGACAATTTGAAATTTTCACCCCTAGTTGCTGGACAATTTTGGTCCTGTCTCGATATTATTGAGAGACCTTCAGATGATATCGACGCTGTTATCGAGAGACCTTCGATATCATTGAAGAGTTCCACAGATGCAATTGCAAAAACGTAGATTCTGTGAATTTTGTTTCCTATTTGGGTTCTACCTCTTTCTATTCTTTTATAAAGGGGTGTATCCGGAATTGAGGTGTATTCCAGGATATTCTAGAGTTTTCTAAAGCTTTGCAAGGGTTTGCATAAGGGTGAGAGAGAGAGAAAGAGAGAGAGGAAGCTTGTGGAAGGGAAGCTATGCTCGTAGAGATGATCTACCATATCTCAGCGCTTTCACATCCTCGTAATTGGTGAGATCTCTCCGTCTTCTTTGTTTCTCTAACTGTTTATCCGCTCCTGTGTGAGTACTGAAAGTTTGATTCAAGCGGTGTGTGCTTGTGATCGGTTGTAACATTCTGCTTTATAGTAGATTGTTGATCTGGATGAGGTCCCGTAGTTTTTACCTCTTTGAGAGTTTTTCACGTAAAAAACTCTGGTGTTGTGTGATTGATACTTTGATTTACTTCATTGCTTTTATCATCCCATAATTCTGGTTTGTTCTAAAGGGCTAGATCCTAAGGTTTTGTGCAAGGCCCCCAACAGAACCGAGTAGGCTTCCCTCAATCCGAATTCAAATCGGGTTGAGTTTGAGTTACCCGGTAACTCCACCCGAAACTCAATCCGGTCATACTTGACTCGATTCAAAACCAACTTGACTCGGATTCAAGTATATATATAATAATAATAATAATAACTCTAATTTTTAAGTATATCTAACCCTAACGTCGCACCCGACCCAATTTCAAACCCTCTCTCTTCCTCCCTCGTCATCCTCCTCTTTCAAGCCTTGCAACCACCCACCATCATCACCACCCCTCCTGTCTCTCTCCCCTCTCCACTCCCTCCCTCCCGTACTCCTCTTCCAAGCCCGACAGCCACCCATCACCATCACCACCCTCCTCCTCCTCCTCTCTCTCTCTCTCTCTCTCTCTCTCTCTCTCTCTCTCTCTCTCTCTCTCTCTCTCTCTCCTCACCTCTCCTCTCCATTCCCTCTTCCAAGCTCGGTAGTCACCCACCACCCTCTTCCTCACTCTCCTCTCCACTCCCTCCCTTCCTCCCTCCCTCCCTCCCTCAATCTGAATTGATGCCAACTCGAACCGACTCGATACTTTTAATCGGGTCAAACTTAGTCTGGATTAGTCCAAGTCAGACCCGATTTTGGATTGGTTCAGGCATGCTGGACTTGGTACCAAGTTGAGTCGAGTTTGGATGAAGCCTATTTCAAAATTGAATCAAGTTGGGTCAGCCCTAACTCAGTCCGACTTGACTCGATGCCCAGCACTATCAACATACCAAGTAACAAGCTCCATGAAATTTTTGGGTTATAATTCTTCCTCGCCATTTCGGCGATTAGGATTTGTTGAACATGACCACGTGTATCATGTCATTCTAGCTACAACGCAGTCATGTGTTACATCAGATCTATTTTTTTACTCCTAGTGTTGAATCTCAATTTATTTTTGGTCATCGTGGTGTGTGTGGGTGTGCCAGAACCAATCATGTGGCTCAATTCTAATCAAACAACTTTGACCCCAAGTGTAAAGATAGGCATATACATGGAATATAATCGTACATGATCGAGACCTAAGAAGATTGGGCGCTTATTCAACCACTTGCACGGGATTATTACAAGATGATCAGGCGATTGTTGGAGAGTGAGGTTTTTTCTCTGAAGATGAGTTGTACTTTTCCTTTCATATTAAAGGGCTTTTGGTATATCAGGAAATCAGAAACAATCATATAAAAAGAGAATACTTACAATCGATCACAAGACAAGACCGGAAGGAGCCATTTTGAATGAATAACTATTTGTGTTGAAAGATAGAGAAAAAGTGATTGGTATGAGATGATTTCTTCTGCTGATTTCTTCTTCTATTTATAAGCTTTTCTACTACGCAGTTACTTTACATCCACTTTTGTTCTTTACTCTAACTATTATGACAATTGAATTAATATGTAACACCCCGAATTTTGGCCAATCTGGGATTTGACGTCCTTAGACAGTGGGTCAATTAAAACACCTGAAAAATTGCTTAGAACCCGATTCCATAGCCAAAGGAATCACTTAGGGTTAATTCCTTTAGAAACTAAGCATAAGTTAGCTAGCGCAACGCTGGAGTAGCTGGGAAATAGTCCCTAATCACTTTAAATACGTTCTACAAGGCCCAAAGCGAGTGGAACCAATGGTGCTATAATGCTCTAAAGCCTCGGATCAAACTCTAAACCGGTTTGTTCTCGGGACCTCTTTGAAACTTTGTATTGGATCTAGACCGCGCGTCGAAAGTCCGATACCTACCATCTTAGACCGTTATGACCACTTAGCTGGGCTTGGCAATCGTTTCGAAAATCAAGTCCAACTGACATTCTGAGGCTATTTCATTGAGCCTGGAGTGAAGAGAGTGAGAATAGGGTAGAGTTGTAATTTTAAAAATTCAAATCTGGCACACAACTTGACGCATCAGTATTGAGCGTTCTGACCGTCAGAATTCAGCCAAATTATACCCTCGGATCAGGAAAAATTTCTATTTCATATCACGAGATTTGTAGACCTGATCCAGGTGCGATGACCGTTGAACTGAAATTGGACCGCCACGTGCGATCTGGGAACCCTATCGGTCTGAAAACTTGATGCGTGCTAGATCCAGTATGCATGAGCTTAAGTCCGACCGCATTTGGCCTGGGGACCTTCAGAAATGCCCTTTTGGACCGAAACGGCCCCGATTTGGTTAGGCACCAAGTAAACATTGTTCCCAAGCCTATTTTGGGCATGTTTAGGCTATAAAAGGGGTTGAAACCCTCACTCCTCTCTTCCATCCGAATTTGAGAGAAGCCCTAGCTTGGGAGAGAGAAAAAGGTGGGAGATTGTGAGAGTGTGGGAGAGTTCTTCCTGCCACTTGTACTACGCATTGCACGTGCTTAAGCAACACACCTCCACCGCTTTCCCGGCGATTCCACCGCGATCCTAGGTAAGTAAAAATCCTAAATAGTTGTTGATTTGAGTTTCCCTTGTTTCCATAGCGATGTAGCTTATGGATCTTGTGTATTAGGCTCCTTACTCGCCGTAGACGAAGCGTATACGCTCCGTTTCAATTCCCGAGTCTACAAGACATAAGGTGAGGATTTTAGACGCTTTGATTGACGGTTCCCAACGCTTTCAATGTCGTTTAATAGTAGATTCTTGACGGCATCGCCGTTTGACATGTACAAAATGCTCTCCGTTTCTCGTTTCGTGAGTTAACGAAGAATATGAGATTTAGGGCATTTTAGTCATTTGTAGGAAGTACGGTCTACATGCATATTTTGCTGACGTGATTGACATGGTTTGTCGCCGCATTAGAGAGTTAGGAATGATTGCATAATCATTTTGGCGAAGAGATTTGCCAAGTTGCGCACTTTGGGTCGACATACTATATGTGGATTTAAGTGTGTAGTGTATGTGTTTGTATAAATGCATGTATTAGTATGTATTGAATTAAATGATGTTATGTAGTAGTTTGAGATTGATTTCATGATTAATATGCTGACCTAAATGATTTCCTACATGTTGATCTTATGCATGATCGCATTACATGCATAGAAAGTATGCCTTGAGGATTTGCTTAAATTGAATATGCATGGGAAGTATGCCTTGAAGATTTGCTTAAGTTAAATGTTATAACATGTGCTAACATGCTCACATGATGTATTTCAATTTCAATACCTTTGTATAGTGTTAATGTAATTCCATAGATGTGTGGGACTTGACTTAGTCCAGGCAGTCGGTAACCGAGCGAATTCGTGACTGACTGGTCATAGCCACGAACGACGCGTCGATGAATGTGATTCATGTTGAGAGTTGGCGGAAGTGGTTAGGCCACGCGAAGTGTTTTACGCACTTCATGTCGTTCAATTCGAGATGCGATCGCACTAGTCGAGCCCGTCAAGTAACCCGACTGGCCGATGTTTGTTCACCTTGTATGTATCATAACTGCTTGAACCTAGGGTACTGAACTTACCATTGTAAACCCTGTTAACCATGGTACCTTGATCCACGAAGACTCATGAGCCGGGCATGGTGGTATGGGACACCGTGGTTGAGCTGTCGGCCTACGCTGGGGTCACAAACCTCCCCGTAGTGACCAGTGAGCACCTAGACTCGTGAGCAGATTATGGTGGTATGGGACACTATATTCTAGCTGTCGGCCTACACTGATCAGGCGACGAGCCCTTTGTAGTGACCGCGAGCGTATTCTGAGTCCACGGGAGGCGACGACCCTTCCGTGCAGTAGAGTACAGTAGGCCTGTATTGATAAGGTGATGGGGGAGCGGTGCAACGAGTGCGAGCAACAGCCCTGGCAGCCCTTGTAGTGACCTACGAAATATACATCGTATGAGATTACTAGGAGTGACGACCCTAGACAGGATCTGTGTTGGGATTGATACAAGGGAAGTACCTTAGTTTCCCAATCCTGCTGTTTGAATGGACTAATAACAACTAGGTAATCATATCACCATGACATTGCATGTGCCTGGAAGATGTGGAGCACTTGAGGGAGTGCGGCATGCCGCGGTCGTAAGATGTTGCGCCCATGAGGGTGATCGTCGGTGAGGGCATACATCACGTCATGTCATCTTGCATTAACAACAGTATTAGGGTTGTCTGATTTACTGTTTTACTATTATCGCGTGATTGAATTGTGAACATGCTAATCCCTGCTCTCTTATCCCACTAAGTTGATCACTCACTCCCACGTTACGGGATGGTGTTTCCGGACACCCACCAGTCCCTTTTGTGATTGCAGATGATGGCGCGGCCTGTGAGGCGGAGCTGGACTTGATGATGAGAAGGAGGATTCCTCCTTTATGCTGATCTGATTGACGGGATTGCAGGGAGGTTGATTAGATACTTTGACATTTGTCATCTTGAATTTTTAGCGCCCTCATGTATATTCATTTTGTTTACTTTTGAAGTATACATGTATGTGTATAACCTGGTAATATATTCACACTCTGGAGACATACAACAGTTTATGTACGTTATACATACTATTACAGTCTTCCGCTTGCAAATTCCACTGTCTCTGGAGTATGATATGCTGTTCTGGCTTAATCTCACTCATGTTTAATACATTATCACAGACAACATTCAATCATACATATCCATGTTGCATAAATAACATTTTGGAACTCGGGAGTTGGGTTTTTGCTCGACCCCCCGATTTTCAGGATGTTACATAATACCACGTCAGTCTTTTAGATCCTTTTGCCTTTTTGTATTCTTTTCACTGTTCCCCTTCTCTCAACTGCTTTTTGTACCTTAAACTTCATGGTTGTGCCCTGTCACTAGATGATGTGTGTTATGGGAAGATTCGAGCCCCTAATAGATCCAAGGGTAAGCATCAAACTGATTCAATCAAGCGCATGAATGTCCGAGGAAATGCACATTCAATGTGATGTGTGCATCACCGAAGAAGTCATAAGTTATGAGGGTGCTCCTATTCCGAGGTTGCGGATCAGAGTGACTTAGTGCCGTCTAAGGAAAAGGCTGGGGACACACTCCGATTGGATATGTTGTGTTGTCCATCTACCGTTTAATGAAAAATGAGTGATCTAACTAATAACATCAATTGCAGAAAACCCGACTCGACAAGACAAATCCGACGCCCTGCCTCGGATCTCAAAAAGAAGGCTTTCGGAGCGCTTGATAACCTAGAGGCTAGGTTCATTAGGTCAGGCTAGAGCTCGGCTCGGACTAAGAAAGTATTTCTGTTCAACAAGTTCATGGCAAAGGCTGGTCGGCAAGGAACCGAGCCGAGGCTAGATATTAAAGCGAGCGCTTCGTCTGCCAGATGCGAAAACTACTGTTGAGGGTCAAATATTGAATATCAAACCCACTTATTGCTTGGATTTACGAACAAGATACTGTTTAATGGCCCACTTTAATCGTGTTTGTGTTGCAAGGCGACTTTAAGAGTCTGGACTGAAAAAGAGTGTTTAAAGCATGGATTTAATGCTCTGATGACACCAAAGGCAAGGAATGGACTTTAGGAGACCAATATCGACAGATTTATATGCTAGAGATCCGAGAAAATTGAGAAACGGAAGCTCAAGTGGCTCGAAATTGGTCTAGAATGCAAGATCACAAGGTTCCCACTATCTTCTTGGCTCGAAACCTCATACATGGCCTTAAGACCATAAATTAACCATACATGTCGAATTTCAGCCGTTGGATCCCTCTGGAAGTGGCCCAACAGACAGATTAGCCCTTAGAATCATAATTTTGGGCCCACCTGATGTCTGGACGTGCTTCAATTTTGGTATTAACAGCCTACATGAGGTGAAAAAGGGGATGGACTGATTGGATTTAAAATATACATCAATGTGGGACCCACCTCACGCAGCCAGTGTACACCGTAGGCATACGCCCACATTACACTGGACCAGTTGAAGCAGTCAGCAGGCGGCTAACCGAAAATTCAAAAGGAATTTAAATCCCTTTTTTGTCTCAGCCGCTGACGCTCAAACAGAGCTTGCAGACGGTTTTTCGTGGGCCACCATGGTCAAATTTTTGGATGATCAGGACCATCCATCAGACTTCAAAAGCCCTAATGATCATGTCCTAGGTGATGGAATCACACAAGGCAGCGAAGAACGGCTTCCAATCGTCCAAATGCATGATAGACAGTGGGAAGATGTGATTAGATGGGCTGTACTAAACCCAAGAAAAAAATCCCTTCTCAACTGAAATTCCGAGAGGAACTTAATGGACGGTTTGGATCTTATGTTTGACATTGTTCATGGGCCCCACCGTCAGCCAGCAGTGCGTACGCAAGCTCTGTTTACGCAGTCCGAGAAAAATGAGACTTCCGAGCCATTCCACGATCAAGATAACGATCGGATCAGCAATCAGAACCGTTCAAATTCCTCAACAGGGGGCCACAATCAGCGCCATGAAGGCAAAATTAAAGATGGGATGGCGATCTGTCCCAAAACGGGTCCAAAACGTAACTGCCCATGTATTTTCCCGCTGCGCAGTAACAAAGAGAATGCGTAAACTCTCCAAACCGATTTTAGCAGCACCCCTCCATCGACCTGGGTACCTATAAGAGAGAGAGAGAGAGAGAGAGAGAGAGAGAGAGAGAGAGAGAGAGAGAGAGAGAGAGAGAGAGAACACATCTCAGGAGAGGAGGCTGGGACGTGAAGCATAGAAGGAGGGAGAGAGAGTGGAGTTATTTTTTTCTTTTTCTTTTTCTTTTTCTTTTGTTTATTTTATTTGAGGAATTTAGCCCATTCATGGCTTGCTAAACCTCTTAGCTAGGGCTAAGAGGTGAAACTTGTAGCGTGATGGGAGAGACCTTGCTTGTGCCTTTTATCTAGACTGACTGATGTTGAATTTAGTTTAAATCAAGAGAAAAATTTTAGTCTTTAATGGTCTGTTGTGACTGAAATTACAATGGGTCTGAGATGGCTTTACGTATTTCCTTTTCCTTTTGATGTTTATGATGTCAGGAAGCCCTGTTGTTCACCATAGTCTCCTGGGTGTAGTCGGATGACGGTACCCTTCCTAACCTTCATACGTGTGATTGGTTGGTAATTAGTTTAATTCTGTTGTTTACTTTGTCTCCTGGGCATGGTTTGGTGATAGAATCCATTCTAATTCATATACCTTTCATCTCTTGAAAACTAGATCAATGGCAGTTCAGTTAATTTTCAGGATCCATGAAGCAGGCATAAGATCTCCTTGATCTCTACAAGTGGATCCTCTGAATCCCTAGTTTCCTATTTCTGATTTTTCTTAAGTTTTAGATAATAATCTCACAATTATTTATTAAATTCTAGTTGATTTAGATTTCATCTCATTCTAGTTCTAGTTCTAGTTAGTTTTAGATAACGTACAGTTTTAGTCCCTTGGGATTCGACCTCGGTCTTACTGAGTTTATTACTACATCACAACCCTGCACTTAGGGTGTGAACAACTATCAGAAACAAACATGGCCGATTATATCGTTCTCAGATACGTATTATCCACTTGATACGCTACACGATCCATGGATTATGTACAATATCTCCACGATCTTGGTATTTCGCTGATTGAGTAAATCGTGTCGACAATAACGGACTCAGACCGCCCGACAGTCAGGTATAAATACAATGAAACCCTACTATTACAGGTACGAGACATCGTGCACTCTCCCTTTACCTTTCAACTTAGACCCCAATTCCCTTGACCTGACTTAGGCATCGTAGGGTCCTCCGGCTTAGCCAGGGTTTCCTTTGCTTGTTCTCAGTGTGCAGGATCAGGACGTTAAAGTGATTTAAAGTTTGGGAGACTGAGGGGAGAGCCGTCCAGATTTTGACCTTAACAATGTGTATTATTTTTCTCAGCATCAGTTGTGCTTTCATAAAAAGTTCTCTAAATATCTTCGAAGATCTTTGTGCATGTTATATCATCTTTATGCAACAACACGTCATTCCTTGATTGGTTATTCCATAAATGCACAGAAATAGGGTACAATATTGTCCCCTACATCGCTTCGCCTTTGGACAAAAAAGTGAAAGTGATGTTGGCTCGTTGTCCTATGCAATAATGCTCGACCACTAATTGCACGTGGAAACTCTCCATTGATTCTGCCCGATCGAGACAAAAATTGAATGACAATTTTACCTTTGCCCTACGGCTGTTATCATGACACATTGCACACAATTGTTTTGTACAAGGAGTGAGGATTATCCTCTCATTAATGAGCACATTCCTAATCAATTATCATCGTATTGTACGAGGAGTGAGGATTATTCTCTTATTAATGAGCACGTTCCTAATCAATCATTGTCGTCTTGTGCTATTAGGGTATTAATCGACTTTATAACAGCTACGTCATACGGCTTGATCGGTCGACCTTCAACAGGCAGCATTAACATTGGTGGCTTCATCAAGTTTTCTTTAATCTTATCGAAAGCCAATTGATGTTCTGCTTCCCATTTGAATTCATCTCCTCCTTTCAGCTTCACCAACGAAGAAAATATGTTAATCTTTCCTACACAATTACATATGAATTTACGTAGAAAAGTAACTTGACCAAGAAAGCGTTACAACTCTGTTTTATTTCTTGGCAGCTGAGCGTCAATTATCGCTCAAGGCTTGTTTTGGTATATTTCAATTCATTGCTAATGTACTCAACAGTTTATCGAGGCACAGCCGACTGAGGAACTTTTTATTGAGGCATGGTGAATGCTCTTTTCAGTGAAAATGCCCATTATCCAATTCAAGCTCTTAGTCTGACTGGCTATCCACTTGCTGAAAGTTTCGACTTGAATTCAAGAATGCTCGACCTGAGCTCATAACTGCTCTACAATATGTTGAATCCCCATTTACATATCACGTAGCCTAGTTGACATTATCTCAAGAAGATTTGCCCAAGATGACGATGCTCTATCTTGGTTTGGAGAATTTAGTAACGTATTGGACAACACCTTAGGTTTTGGCTACACCCATATTTCCTCCTATGGTGTAGGAGGTTCAATAGTACTAGAAGCGTTATGACATCATCAACTTATATTGTATGAAACTAGTGTACTGGTATATATGTGCAAATTCTCGAGTCTCACCGGGCGTGCCAACAATTATTGGCTTTTTTACACGACCGGTGCACAATAAATATTTATGATAGCTTAATAGTTTGGTGTCCCACTAGGATGCATGTAGTCAACAAACAGATGACCAAAAGACATTATTTTTTCATTCCTTAACCTGATTTGTTAGGCATGGTATCAGATTAATGTGGCCCAATGGGTCTATGGACTGTATCCTATCCACGTGCACATTTGCTTGTCTGTTTGTGAGTGGATAGGTTGGCTTTACTTGTGTGTAAGCTAATCAAACCTGGATCTATGCTCATATTAGGAATCCAAACAACAGAGCCCAACGTTCGGACATCCAGTCATCATCTGGTGGGCCTCACTATAGATGGGTGATGGCACAATATCTTCCTTTTTCTCATTCCAGTTGTAAAACACTGATTATGAGAGTGGATTAGGTGCGACGCCCCTAGCCTTACCCAACACAGTGCGACCCTGACAATGGGGCCCACCTTGATGTGCCTATTGTATATCCATGCCATTCACTCATTTTACAAGCTCATTTTAAGGAATGAGCCCAAAAGTGAAGTAGATCCAAATCACAAGTGAACTACACTATAATAAATAGTGGCTATTAAACGATCACGATTGAAAGTTTCTTAAGTCCCACCTTTAGAGTTGTACACGAGTTGAACTAAGTTGAGCTTGGCACAACTCAAGTTAACTCGACCAACAGCCAATCTAAGCTTGAACTCAGCTCGACTCGGTCCTCGAGCCTAACTAGTTAACTCAGCTCACTTAAGTCAGCAGTTTGAGCCAATTCGAACTGAGTTCGAGTTTGTGTGACAGTTTCTTAAACACATAGATTGCTTCTTCAATCTCTCAAGCTTCGATTGCAAATCAGTAAGAGCGCTTTGTAAGCATTTCATCAAATACTCAGCGAGTAGCATTAAGATCAAGATATGAGAGTAGTCCTACAATATAAATTTTTTTAATGGAAATTTGTTTATTCAATCTTCCCTTGAACACCCATTTTGAGAATACCTTGGTATGAGTATAGTTTCAGAAATAACACTTTATCGAGTCATTTCATCAAAAACTCAAGGAGCAATATCAAGATCAAAATGACTCAGTTAATGAGCTAATTTGATCTGAGTCAATTCGAGTTAGGGTTCAAGGCAAGTAGAATTGAGCTCGGGCAAGCTCAAACTCAATATTTTTTCGAGCTTCAAAATTCATCTTGACTTAGTTCAAATCCAAATTTGAGCCGAGATAAGTGAGCTTTTCCAAGTGAAGTAGCTAAACGAGCTAACTTGATTCATGTACAGCTATACCCATCATAATATTTATTTTCCCTCCAGCCCATTGATAAGGCCAAGCAGACTTGGCTGAAGGCCAGAACAAATGTCAGCTTCATCCAAAACTTATGCCTCACGAGGAGCTTTTAATGTTCAATCACCACTCTTTTCTATGGTAGGGTCCTCCTGATATTTGGATCCACTTCCTTTGAGCTGAAAAACGGATGGACGGCGTGGGCCTACGGTGGCGGTCGCACCGTGTTGGATGAAGCCAGGCCGCACCTAATCCACTACGGCCTAATCCACTACGGCCGATTATGTTCTTAAACAGAGCATTGCTCTTCGAGCCCGGGCACAGGAATATAACATCCAAGTGCCCGGGGCTGTGTGGGGCCCACATAAATGTCCATGGAAAATCCACTCCGTCCATCTGTTTTAAAAGACCGAAATGTGACACTGCTTAAGAAACAGACAGATCGAAAATTCAGGTGGGCCACACCATGGAATAGTGGAACAGAAACCTCCACCGTTGAAACCTTCCTGGAGCTAAACATGATATTTATATGCCATCCAAACCGTTCATTCTGTTATTACCAGTAAGATAAACTGTAGAAACAAGTACCACCCTAATACAAAACTTCTGTCACCCCAGGCGTCCAATCCCCACTGTTTCTTGCGGTTGGGCCCACATGAGTTTTGGATCTGCCTAAGTTTTAAAATCCTGTCCTATTGTGATCTTTAAAACAGATGGACGATGTGGATCTGTCACTTACATCTCTGCGTGCCCCAGGAATGTTTCAACGGTGAACGTGGATATCCCCACTGCATCACACCACACTGTAGCGCGGTGAGTTCCTCACCAAACAATCCGCGTTCCGCCGCCTCACCTTTCAGTTTTCAACTTTCAAGGGAACCAAACAACGTGAGTGCACGTTTTACTTACTAGATGTACGCACGTACAAACGTCGCATACGTGCGAATGATCTAATCCGTCCAAAAGACGGCATCAATATTTTCGTTTCTCTGCGCTTCCATGGGAAACGGATTGGCTACTCCCCCTTCCGCCAGCCCGGTGGTTGGTGGTCGGTGCTCTGTGGGCCCCACCATGATGTATGTGTTTCATTTTAGGGCTTGTTATTAAAATGAGAAGGATATAAATATCAGGTGGACTACACCATACGAAAACTGTTGATTAGGTAATACACTGTTTATATCCACCATTAAAATCCTCCTAAGGTCTACTGTACTGTTTATATGACATCCAATTGATTAGGTAATACAGACTCAGATGAAGGTAAAAAACAAAGATCAGCTTGATCCAAATCTTTTATGCCCCCAAAAAGCTTTCAATAGACGACGGTCATTCAACACTGTTTCCTGTGATGTGTCCACTTGAGATTGGGATATACTTAGTTTTTTCGTCTCACATCCGAAAATCATCTAAAAAAATAGATGGACGGAAAAGATTAAACACATACATCATGGTGGGCCCACAGAGCACCAACCATCAGCCATGGGCTGTTGGTAGTGGAAGTAGCCAATCCGTTCCCGCTTCCATGCAAGGCAATCCGCATATGGAGTGGGCCACATATGCCCGCTGAATGTTCGCAATCAGTAAACATCTTTTGTACCATTTCTGACGTAATAGCCAACCTATTTGTTCTAGATAGAACATCTGGCAGCTCCCACCAGATAACCGACCTGGATCTAGCGTGCCGTTCAACCTCGTCAGACTGGAGAAGCGTCTCCCTACAAAGGGTATCTCACGTCAGAGCCATCCGGCCGTACAATCAGCAGATAACGTACGTTACGGAATAACGACGTTCGCTGGAATACATTGCGCTGTGTTCAGATACAATGCGTCGTGACTGTAGCCGTTGGTCGGTAACCCGAATTGTTCATCTGATGGACGCGGGCTCTTTTTTGGACATGATCCCAAAAAAGCGGCAGATCCAGATCTTAGGTGGACCACCACAGGATATCAGTAATGATTGAACCCTCACCATTAAAATTTTCATGGGCCCACTGTAATGTTTATTTGACATCCAACCAATTGATTAGATTACAAAGACTTTGATGAATGTAAAAACACAACTATTAATATAAATATATTTTTAAATAATATGCTTCCGATCACCACTATTTGACAGATGGTCCACCTGAGATTTAGATCTGCCTCGTTTACATCATGGTGGGCCACAGCACCCACCATTAGTCCGGTGCCGATTAGGTACACCTTTAACACCTGGTTATCCTTACTGTGGGGCCCACCTTGATGACGTGATGTATAACCAGGCTGTCGATGAATACGTTTTCCCTCCTATGGACCGCGCTAAAGGCAACAGTGGTGATTTAACGCCTACCACCGTAATGTTTATTTGCCATGTAACCTTTTGATAAGGCCGATAAGACCCCCTTGTGTCGTTGTCTACGGAGGGCTCTTGTTGTAAAGCATTGACAGATGATGGGAGCCTTCGCTTAGAGGAATCTGAGGACACTTTACTCATTATCATCGTCATCCGATGATAGCCAAACAGTCCCCGTTCTCCCAAGTCCTCATTAAAATGTAATTTATGCCAGGGGTGTCGTCTTCCCGAGATGGGTACAAGTATGCTGTATTGGTAACTGAACCATGAACACATTCATTATCAATAATAAAGGCAAAGTCATCGTATCTTTCAATGTACTTCCCGCAAACTCTCTCACCATATGGGTGGAGCTGTAAAGATAGAGAAAACATGAACTTCTTCAGTGAGATTAATTTTAAACTAAAAGAATATAGCAGAATTGTAACACTTGGGCCAAATGCCACGGCATCCTAGGGCGTCCACTAGCGAAATCGCCACAGGACCGCACTAGGCGGCCGTATGAAGCACACGTGCGATGCCCTAAAAAGTTAGGGATAATTGACGTCATGAGTAACTATCACCAAGTTATGAAAGGACAAGGTCACGAACGTAGTTAGACCTAAGCATGACCTATGTCGAAAATGGGCCGTGGGGCCAACTCTTCTAGTAATTCACTGCGACAGACTAAAATGACCGCGTGTTGCCCGAAGAAAATATACTAAGTTCGAAATTATAAGGAATTATAGGAATCACTGGGCTTGAAGTCCACCGCGGACAGCGAATCCAAACGGTGCCCCAAACTGCACAACTTGGACTATGAAGGTAGTGCTTCTCACGCCCCAAATCTAGGGACGGACAGCTTCCGTGATGCCCCGAATCCGGCACTTGACTTCCATACACCAAGTCCCGAGTTCGGCGCACCACAAGGAAGATTTTGACTGAATATTTTTTTTATATACATATAAAATAATACCTGAGCATAAAGATCATGATCAAATTACCAAGCGACATTCTCCTATAGAAATCTTGATGGTTACAAGTACAATGCTTTCCAAAAGGTATACAACGTCAACATTGTCAAATCAAAAAATAGATGCAATGCATCGAGAAAGCAAAGCCTTCCAAACTACTCCAGCCCTGAAAAAAATGAGAAATAGGAGGCTTAGGCAAAAAATCTAGTGAGTACACACGTGTGTGCAGTGTGTCCTACATGCAAGCAAGATAAATATGTTACAAGGAAATCATATAAATGAAAGACGTGTAACACGTAAAGTATGATGACAATGCCAATGCAATGCATATGCATCATAGTAATACTCCAAGTCAATGCCACCAGCATCACCAACTCATATTTTCATTTCTCCTATACCACAGCCATAACCGTATTATACGCATCCATAATCACATCATCATCATCATATTGTCATGCGATAGTTATAAAATATCAAAAATACTGACAAGTACATGAGTCAAATAATATCAGAATATGCAATACAAATCAACTATACAAATGAGGAACAATATCAGGATACGCGATACAGATCAACTATACAAATGAGGAGTCATAAAGAGTCAAATATCAGATGTCGTATCATATAAATGCAGAACCACAGGTAACCCAAAATGTCATATGCCACGGATGTAATGTAATATGCGGTGCGAATGGAATGACTATGCTGGAGTGTGAAGACGGGATGATAGTACGTAGTATCACAGACTATGGGGTTCATCACAAGGGACTTCTATCCAAACCAGTCTCATACCTAAATTTGGATAGTTAGACTCAATGTGGTAAACTCCTGATCTCAGGTTAGTCGCGCGCCCTAACCGAAATTCTGGCCATTGTGAAGGTACATGTAACAAACAGTTACGCACCACCAGCCCGAGTGGATAGTGAATGAATGAATGAATGAGTATGAAATTTCCTAATCAATAAGTCCACATATCAGTACAGTTCTCCTTTGGGATCATCACCGGGGTTTAATACACTCCAAATGGCACTGTCGTTCTCCAAGCCGCACAGTCCAAGTGAGCGTAAGAAACCTCACTATCCGCCTGGCCAATAGTCTGCCAATACCTATCCGGCACGTCGATAGCGGACCCATTCACAAGCTGGTCAAACTCAGCCTAGCAATGCCCCCTACCCTCGGGTGGGTAAGGCTACACCCCCTCCCAACCGACCACAACATAGTGGGAGATGCGACCTCCTGGTATTCAGCACTCTGGTGCTCATGTATCCACTCGGTCTCGACGTTGGGGCGTCTCCTGGCCCGGAGGTTTAGGAGTTTTCACCCAGGGACATCTATGGCACCCGTATGCTAGAACCAAACATTTTTAGTGTCCCATCTAGTCATCCACGATGTGCCTGTGGAGGCTACGACCCTGATGTCGCTAGGGCGTACAATAATCATGATGCAAGATGCATGAGTCATACAATCCAGTTGTGCATCAATCATGCACATACCGTACGCTCATATGAGATAACCTCCGTATATCAGGGAGTCTCATAACAACATGCTCAATGACATATGTAATGATCAACCACATCTCATAACAAACATGCAGATGATGCGTATGGGCATGTATCATGATGTTATGCTGTCATATACTCATAATCAGTATCAATAACTGGCATCGACAATTGGCCTCGATAATGTGAACATTTAACTAGCATTACCCCCAAAGAATGGCCCACATAGAGCCTATTATATAGTGGACCCATGGCCTCACACGAGGGCCAAATATACGACACCATGGGGCCTCACTCAAGAGCTTAATACACATTACGATGAGTCTTTCACATGGGCCTAACATACATCACAATGGGCTCCATCGTCTGGCCCTTAAATGCATCAAAATGGGCCTCATCACATAGACCTCATATACATCACATTGGGCCTCGCCCATGGGCCTCGAATACATTACAAGTGGCCTCAAATCTATCTCACAGGTAGGCCACATACCTAGGCCTAATACACATCACTATGGGTCGAAAATACATCACAATGAGTCTCACCATATGGGCTGAAAACATATCTCAATGGGCCTTGCCCATAGGCCACAAATACATGGCTACACCAATTATGATAAGTCTTATACTACAACTACTTCACACATCACATAGTTAATGGCTTATATTTCGTGTCGCATAGTTAAGGGCCAAGAGCCACATTTCATCGTACCATTTACGGTTTAGAGATCATAGTGTATAGAATCCAGGACCTTGATAGCATTAGCTTGGGTAACATAACCCTACATCACATTCGGTTTAGTATACAACTTAGTTATATGTGATTCAAATGGCGGTATCTATATCGATAAGCGCAAACCTACATTGTTGAATGGCCATCAGTGCCACTAGATTTCATACGATTAGGTGGCCTTGTACGTATTTCACATTCATACAATTAGATGACTATATAAATTTCACCATTGCTTATGATTAGGTAGTGATACATACATTAAATACCCACATGATTAATTGGCCAAACAAGTATATCACACCCTCACACCACTAGAGTTTACGTATTTATTATAATTAAACATGTTTAAGGGTTTAAACACAAGTCACATGATCCTATTACTTAGGGCTGCTCTCTAACCAAAGTGTAAAGTGGTGAAGGGTTGTGCACTCGTTATAAAATTAGATAATTTAGGGCAACAACCCAATCTCGTACAATTTTGGTCCGACTGCACACACCGCACAATTTCACATGATTTAGTGGTCATTGAGGCACCGCATGATCATGTGGTTTGGACCACACATACACTACAATCGTACTTGTCTAAGTGGATACACACATAGATCACAATTATTGATGATCGAGTAGCCATATGCACACCATAATTTGGCATGATTGAGTGGCTACATCCACATAAATGATCACATGAGTTTAATGGTTACAAAACTCTCGAATTCACGTAAATAAAAGGTCACAAGGAAATCACAAGTTCATAAAGTTTAAGTGACCCTACAACCTAACAATCCTCCATAGGCAAGTGGGCCACTCGAAATTACAAGATCACATGGCTTGGTGGCCATTAGTATATCACACATCAAAGTTCATATGATTGTACATATGTCATATGGAGTCATACACATTTGCTAAAGGAGTTCATTCATTGGTACATGTAAGACTACCACTAATGGTTTCACAAGACATATACTCAAGGTGGGCCTGGGACTTAAAATCAAGTCAATCTGTGGCTCTTGTGAGCCACTCCACACACAAAAGTTGAGAGGGTTTCCTTCCATTAAAGCATTCATAATCATTTGTTGGGCCACCGAGGCGTGGTTCATAAATCCAACCCCTCCATCATGTGCGTCCCACTTGGTTGAGGGTTCAATCCAAGTTTCAGATGCATCCAAGTTTCAAGTGGACCCCGACAAATGCTTTTATATGCTTGGGCTCCAAGTTGTATGAACGGTTCAAGGAGATCAAAGTTACATGGGTCCAAAGTGATGTATTTACTACATGTACACAGTTCATCTATTATTATCATTATTATTATTATTATTATTATTTATTTTTTTAGAGATCATTTTATAGCATCATCCAAAAATGAATCATATCCAAAGATTATCTGGACCCCACCACAAATAGTAGTGGAGATATTGATTTCACTGTTAAACAATTTAGAGGGCCCACCTTAATGTTTATTTTCCATCCAATCTGTTCATAAGGCCACAATGACCTGAATAAGGGAATAATAAATTTCATATTCGTACAAAACTTCTAACCCAAAAAGGGTCCCAATGGTAGATGTTCAATTCCAGCTGCTTTTGTAGTGTGGCCCACTTGATAGTTAGATCTATCTTTTTATTTATTTTATATATATATATATATATATATATATATATATATATATATATATATATATATATATATATATATACACACATACATATATATAACCTCAAAATGAGCTCACCAAATGGATGGACGGTTTGGATATAACACATACCTCATAATGGGATCCACAAAACTTTTTGACGTCCACTCTTCAAATAACTTTTACATGGTGTGGGCCATCTAAGTTCCATGTACGGCTGATTTTTGGAGTACCCCATTTTTAAGAGGGGACCCATCAAATGCACGGTACTGATGTTTGACATACATCAAGGTGGGGCCTGTGGTGCGGCCCACCGTCCCTGCCAAATGACATTGCTTGCAAGCAGCATACTCTGGACGCTGACTACAAGTAGTGTCCAACAATTTTTATTTTTTTATTTTTATTTTTTTAAAAAAAATCTGTGGTTTTTCATATGTGGGGCCCACATAAAGAAAATCCAACCCGTCTGTTGTATTATATGGCTGGTAACAAATCAAATGAGTCCAATATTCAATTTGTTTTGGCATATAGAATATCACAGTGGGCCCTAAAAGTTTATCACTATTAAAATAGTTTTGTTTTGATGGTGTGGCATACCAGAGATTTGGAATGACTTCATTTTTCGGCTCAAGGCCTAAAATGAGCTGAGAAATCAAATGGACGGAGTGGATTAAATACATACACCTTGGGTGGGGCCTGTTTTGGACCCACAGCCCCTGCCCCTTTACTGGGACGCTACTGCCAGCAAGCAGCGTCTATCTTCTTTTTTTTTGTTTTTTTTTTTTTTAAATACGTGCCCGTGTGTGAGTTTGGCCAGCCCAATGGGCAAATGGTTGGAAGATTTGGATGTCATACAAACATTTTGGTGGGGCCCACTATCAATGGGTTCCACATGAACTTTATAATAAATTGGTTTTATATGTTCTCCTATGCATCCACACCTTTAATAACATCATCATCATTATTGTAATTATCTTCGGCATCAATCATATTATCTTCATCATCCACACCATTAATCACATCATCATCAACATCATCTCCACCATACATAAACGTAACAAAAATAAAATAAGAATGAGTAGGGTGGGTGTACTCACCTCGATAAATTAGATGCAATGGTTGAGATGGATGAAAGGGATGAGATTGATGGAGTTGATGGCCCACCAAGATCACTCCTTTCTCTCTCTCTCTCATGTGTAGAAAAATGGTGAAATTCTAGGGGATGGAGGGGTATTTGTAGAGAAATTCATAAAAATTTGGTTAAGTTAGGATAATGTAATTAATATGAGCTTATGCTAGGATTATGACATTTAATTCATTATTTATATTTAATGGTGGATTAAAGGAGCATGGGATGACATGGTGTATGGGTGTGTGACATCACACACATGGGTAGAGATTCTCTCAGCCATGTGTGGCATGTGCATGTGTGTATCACATGTGTTGTGCACATGTGTGGAGTGGAGTACATATCGCCTTGCGCACATGATACGCTAATTATTCTTTACGGCGTATCTCACAAATGAAGTATCGTATAGGCGCACGGGTGATACCTACACGATCGTAACGTCGAGGCGGTCGATATGAGATAGGTTTCGAGGTCTTGGAATCCCGGTCAGTTGGGTGTATACCATGAACGGCCAATCCAAGTCTAGCTAAAGGCATCAATCATCATGTACATATGCATAGGAAATAGTACAAAATGGACGGGGTCTTACAGTGCTTGAAAGATCGACTCTCTGGGACCTAAAACCTGAAACTTAAGTAAGTTGGACCCACCATTAAAACTGTGAAGTTGCGAATTTCCAACCGTTGGATTACAATCAAACTCGGGCCACGAGCTAAGGATATTTCACTGCTCATATCTGTATAACCGAGGTCCTCATTGAACATCAGTGACCATTGATCATACATATAGCCCCGGTGGTCAATTAAGACATCTGATTGCCTCCAAATTCAGACAAATCACTCATCTAATGATGGGGCACTTGTCCCATGGCACAAATGAGTTATTGGGCCCCTAGAATAGCCCTATGAGCTAAGATCCAACCCACTAGGGGCATGCATGTTAGAAAAAGAACTCTTAGAGTCATTTAGATACAAATTTCAAACTATATAGGTCCAAAAAAATCACAGTCCCTCACTCTCATATGAATTTTTCTGTTGCAAGGGAAAGAGTGTGTGGAGAGAGTAGAGGAAGAGAGCTCACAAGGAGTTGTATTTAAGGGAAATTTCCTCTCCTACCATAGCTCGCATCGGAGCCCACGAGTCTGCCACTGTAGAAGCGACCCATCAACAATAGAGAGGTAATTAACCCAACCCATTTCCAAATTTTGGCATCTTAGGCCCTTGCATGCACTCTAACATGCAAATTATATCGGCGCAGGGCTCTGATACACCAACCTACGAAACCAAAACTTTGGGAGGGGCTCCACGAACCGTCGGGCTATTCCTAGGTGCGGACTATTATCCTTAGGTGACCAATTATCAAACCTAGGCTGAAATTAATGATTGCGTGTGTGAAATTATTATGCATGTTGATTAGTAAGAAATTCGTTGGTTGTTACATCTTTATAAATTCGCGTAATCATGTTTAGAATAGCTAATGTTTGCTTCTATACTAAATTAAACCAAGTTATTGAATTACTACCCCTTTTCTTTACTTCTCTTGCTATTATATGAAATTGATTTTGATTTATCCCCAAATTTGTGACAATTTGGGGGCAATGTGCCTTCATGTCGTTAATATGTTTCGATTTGATTGAATGCCTACGGTTATTGATATGCATACCTGAATTTTCTGTGACTAAGAGTAGTTTATGACCTCCTATATGATGTTAAATGATTAATCCTTTTCTTGGGTTGGCCTATAAAAATTTCAAGACCCGCACAGGCAACTCCACCAGTTAGGCCGTCTAACGACCAATCTGACCAATTTAGGCTGAACAAGTATAGATGGAAATAGTTGGACTATGTGGGATGTTCGCACCCAGTGTCGGATACTTCGCAGTTAGCCTAAATCAGCGGCATTGGCCCACTAACTGACCAACCATATATCTATTCACCATTTATGACCACGCCTGTAAAAACCTTAGGCACCTTACGCCCATGGAGCGCCCACTGACAACAACCATGATACGATTCACAAGTCTCGGGAGCCATGCATGGTGGAATGAGACACTATGCTCGAGTTGTCAGCTTACGTTATGGTGACGAGCCTCCCTATAGTGTGCGCGAGCAAACCTAGCTTACAAAGCTTTTGTTCGTATGAGTTTTTTGGAAGTGACGAACCCAGACGGATCGAGGATTGCAGGAGCAAGGCCGCCTGGGCCTCGCAATCAGGATTGGGCATTGACTTCGTTAGGGTGTCCCAGTTTTTCCAAACTTTCTGGATGAATGAACATAATTAAACGCTTGGCTAACATGATCATGACCGCGTCGCATTAGTTAGGTTAGCAACTCGGCAGTCGAGGTAGCATTGAGAGTGTTAGACTATAACGTCTTGGATTTTTGCTATTTTGAATTTCTAAAAAAATCTTGAAAATCTTCAATATGACTAGCGTACGTTGTTGCTTATTGGCCCTTGATGCTTGAAGTGAGCCTATACATGGGTAATACCAGTAAAGGACCACACAAATTCAATCAATCAACCATATGAAGCCAACGAATCCTCCCGGTCACTTAAATATTGAGCTTAGCCTCAGGATTTGTTCATGTAGGGTTCAAATCTAGCCGACCTATCACTGACTAATCGAGACAACCGTAACTAAATAAAGATCTACCCAAAGCTGAGACAAGTTGGGGTCATATCTTAATTAACAAATCGAATCAATCCAATTACTCCTTTAGCCTAAAAACCAACCGTTTAGGGTTATTAAGATCGAATTACCATTTTTATTAATTATAAATAGGCCACACTATGAACATAGTTAATCTAAACCCTAATAATTACGCACAAGAAATCTTGATACCTAATTCATTCCAAAAATACTCTGATTTTTTGAATAAATTTTACACCGCTCGTTAATGGGCCTCTAGTTTCAAAATTATACAATAATATTCATCTCACTGGGCTTGACGTCCATCGCGGGTGAAAAATCAAGATAGTACCCAGAACTGCGTAACTTGGGCCAGAGGTCGAGTGCTTGAAATGCTCAAATACCCTAGGCTGAAACCTGAAACTTAAGTGAAATAAACTTTTTGCTCTTTCGTGAAGTTGTGAATTTTCAACCGTTAGATCGCAATCAAACTCGAGGTATAAATTAAAGATATTTCCTTGCTCATATCTGTATAGTCGCGGCCCTGATTGATCACTGACGACTGTCCATCGGAAGTGGGGCCCCCACGGTTGATCGAAGAGTCCGATTGCCACCCGATTCTGATAAATTATAGATCCTATAGTAGGGCATCTTTCTCTTGACGTGGATGAGCTAGTGAACCCCCAAAAAGACCCTATAAGTGGAAAATAACCTCTCATAGGGTTAATATAATGGATAAAGGGCCAATAGGGCCATTTGCACCACTTTTGACACTATATAAGGGCCTCATTTGGGCTCTCCCTTCTCCCATACGAATTTTATACCCTAGCTTGGGTGAGAGAGAAGAGAAAGAGGAGAAAAAGAGAGAGAGAGAAAGAGAGGAAGCTTGAAAGAGTGAGGGTTTGTGCACGTTCACTCTTTTATCCCTCTCTATAGCCACATTACCACTCTCATATCCTTTATGGAGTTCTCTTGGCGGCAATTGGAGGTAAAAAAAAAAAATATACTCTCTAATATAGTCTTTTGGGTTAGATTTTCTAGTCCTCACAATGGTTTATGTGATTTTTAATCTTTGTTGGATTTTCTCTATACTCCTAATCCTAAGAGCACTTTGAATCGAACAAATCATTGCAAAGGTGTGGACCATTATCTCTAGGTTATCGTTTATTGACCCTTGAGGGTCTCAGTTAATGATTAAATGCTTGTAGATGAATTTGTGTATTCTAATATGTTGACATTTTGATTTTTTCTATAATATATGTTATTGGTTGCATATGGATGCTTACGTGTTTGATAAAAGGTGTAGGTGATTGAATGTGTTGTTTTATGGATGTTCATATGCTTAATTGAATACCCAATTGAATGTGTTATTTTGTTGATGCCCACATGTTTGATAAAATGCCTAAGTAGATGTGTTGTTCCATTGATGCTTACATGTTTGATAAAATGCCTAAGTAGGTGCGTTGCTTCTATTGATGCTCACATGTTCGATGAAATGCTTGAGTTATTGTGTAGTAGAACCCATGCTATAATTGTGTGATGCAATGTATAGTCCGTAGCGATACTTAGGATTTCTATGATGTTAACTTAGTTGGCTAACCACCAAAACTATAGGAGTGACCCAAGTTAAGGCAGTCACCCTAGGCTTATTCGATTGACACGAGTTGAACACGGACGACTGACAGTAGCTAGAATACACGGACTTCTTGCACCCAATGCCGGTTGTGTCGTAGTTCTCCCAGGTCAATCAAATTAGTCCACTAGCCGACTGATCATATATGTTCACAATGTATGACATGACTAAATGGAATCTAGGATACCCCGTTCCCAATGGATGTGTCCATTCATAACCGTTAATGCGATATAATCCCACTAAGACTCATGAGCCAGGCATGGTAGTATGGGACACCGTGTCTGAAACTATCAGCCTATGCTGGGGTGACGAGTATCCCCGTAGTGACAAGTGAGCAATAAAGACTCATGAGCCGGGTATGGTGGTATGGGACACCGTATCCGAGCTGTCGCCCTATGCTGGGATAACGAGCCCCCCCCCCCCCCCCCCCATAGTGACCAGTGAGCACTGATGGAGGTGATAAACCATTGTTCGAAACGACTCCCATCAAATTACTCGGCCGATGGTTCCGTGCCAGAGTACCGTTCGAACGACCGGATGTGAATGAAATCGGGTGACGAGCCATTTCCTTTGTATTGATTTGGTTTAATGTGATAAGCCCACACCTTTAGAACACCCCAGCCACTGTTCATCTGGGTTGTGGTCCGAGCATGGGTTGTCAGCCGGGTCCATGTGTGGGATCGGTCGGGCTTCGAAAATAGCGCTCCAGTCGGTCGGGGCAGTGTGTTGTGGGTTGTTACAACATCAGAACTGAGTGATCATACTTGGTTTGGGTGACGACCCATATCGGGTTGATACTCATACATTTAGGTATCATACTGTACATTTGAAATTGTTAATTTGTGAGATAAACGGGTGACACTTAAATTTGTATCAAGGGACACTGGTAAGGAGTTACTACGTATGATAACGAGCCACGTGATTCGGATAAGGACTCGTGATATAATGTCTGAATCTTAGTTTCGCCAATATGCTAGATGAATGGAACTTAATAATTACTCGGCTAATATGATCATTCATCGTATTGCATTAGTTTAGAATGTGACGAAACAAGCGTTGAAGTCACATGTTGAGGAAGTGTTGTCATTTTCAAACTAGGTAGTCGTAGTCACGTGTGAGGGAGTGTCATTTGAAAAGGCATGCATCATGTCATATCTTCCTATACATATTTAACAAAAGTATTTAGGAAATGTTTGATTTCTTATTTTATCATTACCTATGCTGATTGGGTTGATAGCATGTATAACTTAGAAATAATGAAACCAATAAGTTAGCTATTCACTCCCACCTGCGATGGTGTTTTAAAACATCAAACCAGACGTATCATTGATGCAGATATTAGTGAGACCTCAGACAGGTAGGCTCATATCAAGTTGTGCCAATGCTGTTATGTTTTGGAGAATTGGGCATAAACTGAAAGCTTTACACTTTAATCATCTTGGGTATGTATAATGTAAATCGTGGCTTATATAATCTTTATTTTGGGCGATTACTACTATTGAAATTGTATTTTTGACTGTTAGCCCTATAAATCTGAATCTTTCATTATCTCTACCTCGCTTTAAATCGACTAAGTGAATTGTGCTACTCTGATTATCCATGTACGGAATTAATGTGAATTTGAATGAGGTCACATGCATTCTTATTAGGTTAATGCCCAAGAACTCGAGATCAGGGTCTTTGTACTATAGTGCCAACTTTCAGGGAGTTATATAGACATATGCGAACGTTTAGATGGTGTTGCTCGAGGGAGTGTTGGTTGGCGAGGGTATGCATCATATCATAATACCATACACGAGCATTAATAAGAGTAACTAGGAATTGTTTGCTTAAATATTTTTCGTTAATTGCACCTGTGGAATTGATAACTTGTGTAACTTAATGTTAATGGAACCACTGAGTTGATCACTCACTCCTACTCTCAAATGGTATTTTAAAACACCAACCAGACTCTATTTTAGATGCAGGTGTCACAGAGCCTGATGAGTTCATTATTCACCCACCTACAGAAAAATGAGGTTGTGGAATGGACTGATTTTTTCCTCGAATATGTATGTAAAGCAGAGAGTGGTGTCTACATCACAGTATTATCTAACCTCTTGTTAGGAACCATATTGAATATATGCAAAAAGTAAGGTAAAATTGCAAATCTAAGATATGGTAGGACATGTCATGTATCATACAACACACATCATAATCTGGTGTATAGTTATCCATACCACTATTGTAGAGGATACATTTCATTTTTTAAGCCTTCTTATAATTAGGCTTCTGACAACTACAACCATTATATTCACTTTCTAACATAAAACAACAATCCTTAAGCCATCTTCCTTTCACTGTATGGTATGAAAATCTCGTCCCTAAAGCCAAGTATATTGGGATTGACATAATGGGGATGATGACGCACATCATCTACAGAGAGTTTAGAGAGAATATGCACATTAGGACTAATCAAAAATAGCTTAGTTTGGAGGATCTTCTCTGCTTCCCTAATAGGGAACTTCTTTTAACTTAGAGTAAATACGTAATTAATCAACAACATGTGTAAGATAATGGCAATATATATTGGAGAATGCATCTCCCAAGCAATAAGAAAGGAACTACATCAGTAGAAAATATTACCTCCAGATAAGACGAAGCTGCGTCTTTGTAACTTACCCTAGAGAAGTACTCTATGAGAAATGGTGTAGATCTTCACCGCCAAATGAGGGTATTTATAAACATTCTTTTAATAGTAATAGAGAGAAGTAATATTTACCATAAGATAGACATGCATCGGTCATATCTCGTACTGACAGTGAGAAGTAGCAAGATTTGGAGTGGATACGACGGTATATCACTAGTAGGGGTGTACATCGAGTCGAACGGCTCGGCCACTAGCTGACCTCGGCTCAGCTCGGTCCTCGAGCTTGACTGGCCAGCTTAGCTCGGTCAGTAGCTGTAACGTCTTGGATTTTCAATGTTTTGGATTTCCAAAAATTCTAATTTTTTTATGTAATTAACTTATATTATCACTTACTGACCATTAGCACTTAATGTTAGTTTATATATGGGTGGAACCAGTAAAGAACCGCACAAGTCCGATTAATCAACCGTAGGAAGCCAATGAATCTATCGGATCACTTGAATATCAAGTTTAGCCTCACGATTTACTCATATAGGGCCCAAATCTAACTGACCCGTTGCTAACTAATTAAGACAATCATAACTAAATTAAAGATCTAACCGAAGCCGAGTCAGATAAGGCCTGGATCTTGGCTGATAGACCAAACCAATCCCGTTACTCTTTTAGGCTAAAACTGACGGTTTAAAGTAATCATGACCAAATCTTCACTTTCACTAGTTATAAATAGGCCACACTATGAACATAGTTAATCCAAACCTTAATCATTGCCTATGAGAAATCTAAATATCTAATTCATTCCAGAAATTTTTCGATTTCTCGAACAAGCTCTAGACCACTCGTCGGTGGGCCACTAGTTCCAAAATTATAAAATAATGTCCGTCTTACTGGGCTTGATGTCCATCACGGGAGTCGGACCTAGGTTCTGTCCAAAACCGCTCAACTTGAGCCAAAAGACGAGTGCATGAGAAGTGCAATTACCCTAAAGGAAGAAGCTGAACTTAAGCGAATTGGGTCGTCCACTCTTATGCAAAGTTGAGGATTTCGGACAGTCGGTTTATAACCAAACTTCACACGTGGAGCAAGGATATTTCCCTGCTCATATTCAAATAACCGCGGCCTCGATCGACCATCGGTGACCGTTGAACAGACTTCCAATCATATCTATTGATCGGCGCATCCAAATGGCGGGCCGAACATGTCCATATGTAGATCATCATTAGGGCTAATTATCCTACTATGTATATCAATATGTACACCCCGTAGTGGGCCCTGGAGGCTAGAAAAACTCTCTCATAGGGCTATTATAGTAAAAACCCAATCCTTGGGGTCATTTACACCAAATCTGGCATTATAAAAAGGCCTTATTTAGGCACCCCCTCTCCCCATACGAATTTTCCCTAGAAGAAAGGAAGGGAGAAAGAGAGAGAGAAAAAGAGGAGAAAAGATGAGAAAGAGAGAGGTTGAGCTTGGAAGCATGAGGGTTTGTGCATCTTCACCCTCTCATCTTCTCTATACCAACATCGTCCTTCATTAGTATCGATTCGGCGACGATTGAAGGTAAGTATGGAGTTATGTTTGTAGGTTTAGGTCTTGGGTTAAATTCCTTTCAATTCTTATAAGCTTGTATGCTTATTTAGGCATTTCAACAATGATTTCCTAACACCATAACCCTACAGGCACCGTGGATCGAGCAGTTTGTCATAAGGTATGGACTATTATCCTTAGGTGGCCTAGCACCAATTCTACTATGAGTTTAATCACTATGAATGTTAAGATGATGTGCTTGAGTAATCTAGAGATAACCTAGCCAAGACCCTACATGATAGGTCCCCCAAAATCCCATGAAATGGTTAAGTGTTAGTTATTTGTTCTTCAACATGATTGGGCTTGATTTAGAGTGGCATGTTCATCTCATATGTGATTCCAGTATATCTTCCTTGTGGCATGTACGATTGCATAAAATCATTTTTATATAGTTGTGCTTGCATAAATCCTTGTTGTATGTTTGTGCTAGCATTAATCCTTTTTATGTGTTTGTACTATGAATGATGTATAACTCTTGATATCTTCGGTAATCCCATTCAACATGCATACACATTAATTTCATTTTATTTTTTTAGCAGTTGCATTGTAGAAAATCTAAATTTTTATGTTTGATGTATGAGTGTATGACTTTACTAGTGTTAGAAGGCGAATCCGGAATTGTTGGAATATTATTGAATGTCATAAACCCCTGGGTTGGTTAAGGAACTGAAGTGGGAGAAGGTGGTCCCGTTGGTAGGACCATCTTGCTGCTAAACCAGCGGGTTGGGGCAGATGTGAATGGGCGACAGTAGTTGGATTACATGGGTCGCTTGTACTCGATGTCGTCCGTGACGTACTCGCCTAAACTCGCACGGTCTAGTTCACTTACTGACCAACCATGTTCGTTAACCATGTTTGCTCACGCCTGTATGGAACCTGGAATACCCTTCAACTATTGAAGCCTATTGATAACCATTTGAAGCCAATCCACTGTTTTCGAGCTATCAGCATACGCTGGGGTGACGAGCCTCCCCGTAGTGATCGCGAGCAATCCCTCTTCTCAGCACTCCCCATGTGCTTGAAATCGGGGATGGGGAACCCGATGGGATCAAGGATCGCGGGGTCCTGTCCTAGCACATTGAGGGGCTTTGGCCTCGTAACCAGTTGAGGGTAATGATACCTTTGGTGTACCATTTTTTTCAATCTACTGGATGAATGAAATTAACTAAATACTCGGCTAACATTATTTACGCATCACATTAGCTAGAATTTGGTGACTCGAAAGTTGAGGTCACAATAGGAAGTGTTAGTCATGCGCGATCGTTAGACGAAGTCGATCAAGGGAGTGTTATTGCGAGGTCATGCATCATATCATAATACATGCATATGCATTAACAAGACTATTTAGGGATCTGTGAATGTATGTCTTTCATTAAATTCATCATATAATTGTTATTTGTTGTAACTTAAAGCTAATAGTAACCACTGAGTTAGCTACCCCCTCCCACTTTGGGATGGTGTTTTAAAACACCAACCAGACCCTTTACTAGATGCAGGTAAGGCGGAGCTCGATGAGCCGAGTGAGGTGAGCAAGGATAGGGAAGAAGAGCTTCCCTGCTTCCATACTTTCGACGGATCCTTTTAGTTTGAGTTTGGGTTACCGCAGGGTATGGACCAGGACCCTAGTTACTTTGGGTCATGTATGAGTGAGACTAGTTTCTTATTTAGATGATTTTGGATTCGTGGTTTAAATATTTTTATATTTAGTGACAATTGATACTGCTTTATGACATACTTATGCTTCATGCCTTGCTAAATCCTCCATTATTTATGAGATCATTCAAATGTAATTAAAATATGAAGCCCATTAGGGCCCCCATGACACCTGAAAATTCGGGAGCCTAGTTCTTACATGGCCCCTGAAAACCTGGGGTGTTACAGATGGTATCAGAAGAATGGTTTGGATTAAATTGGGCTATGATTATGAACTTGTCATAACGTATTCGCTAACTTAGGAGGGAGCGATTGAACTTAGAGACATTTATAGGATCTCGGGATCATGTCATTTGGCAAATCCGAAGACTAAAACGTTAGGGTTTATGAATAGAAAGATTTGGACTGTGCCGTGGACCATGAACTCACTAACGCGTCCGCTGACTTGAGAGAAAACACAATAGAGATACAAAAATGCTAGGAACCACCTCAGGCCCTGAACCGACCATCTTAGACGAAAGTTGAGACTTTCAGAGAGTTAGGATTGGGGAGCGAGAGAGTGTAGTAACCCTAGGAAATGGATCGGAAAGTCTTACAGTACCTCAGTCCATTTTTTGGAACAAGCCCTAAACTTAACGACTAGACGGTCGAGACTATTGTTCTAGACCAAATGAGCGAACACCAGGCCAAACTCAATACTTCCGACCCGTTCGGGGATAAAGAACTATGAAGGAACGAAAATTTACCATTAATAGTGAAAATGTAAATAAATTGGATTTTGATCACTAACCGGGAAGAATCTCGCTAAATGATTAGCCTCATCACGTAGATTGGCTTCTCCTACCTCAAATTCATATATGGCATGCCCGGGAAGCCGAAGAACAAGCGACCTCTCCTGGCCGCGTGGCCCCCGCCGGATTGACGTGGCCTCCCGCCGGACCGACGGCTGTTGGCCCTCTTTGCACTCAAATTTTAGTGTGGGGCCCACTTGCCTTGTACACTTAATACCCTACCACCTCACCTCTCACCCTCTCACTACACTACAACTCACCTCTCACCCTCTCACTCCACTACAACCCCCCCCCCCCCCCCCCCCCCCCCAAAACCCTCTACCGCTCTCAATCTCAAACAAATCACAAAACCACTCAAAATCCACCTTCTTCTCTTCTCTGTATTCATTCCACACCACCAGTTCCCAACCCACTTTCAAGGGCCATTCCCTAGTTCCATTTCAAAAACAAAACCATCACAAAACCTTTTCTCAAATCCCATTTCCTCGAATCCATTTCTGATTTGTCCTCGGGCCACACAGGAAGCAATCGTGATAATGGCGCCCAATGCTGAAACCTTCCAATGGGCCCACCTTGATTTTTATTTGCATCCAATCCGTGGATAAGATCATACCAACTTGGATAAAGGGTAACCACAAATGTCAGCTTGATCCAAAACTTCCGGGGCCCCACAGAAGTTTTCAATGGTAATATCCACTTTGTGGCCCACATGATCCTTGGATCTCTCTAATTTTTTGTCCCAAGTACTAAAATGTTTTGGGAAAATGGATGAACGGTATGGATAAAACGCATACATCACAGTGGGCCCCACATAGCCTCTGCTTGGATGGATTTCCGTCCTGCACGGGCAGTACGTAAACGCGGCCCATCCCAGCTTCAACGCATTGCCACGTGTACGGTTGGAGACAGGTCGCGCATTGTCTCATTAGAGACTATTCCAGGGGATTCCTTTCCGAGGCTTATAAACTGAGGCTTCGTTTCAGCGTTCGGGTCTCGACTTTCTCTTTCCTATTTCCTTTTCGGGTTTTCACTGCGGGTCTCCCGTCCCACCTCTCAAAAACCGATACTCTCAACTTCCGGCGCGTCTTGATTCGGGTCTGAGCTTTGATAAGTTTCCAAGGTAAATGTTCTGATTTTCAGCAGTTTCTTATTTTTTTTTATATATTTGAAGATCAGGAACGGTACACAGCTTTTTGCACGCATAAGGGCCCACCATGTGGGCCATGACCCCTGGATCAGATGGACCTGATGATCCTGATCGCTTGCTTGATTTGAGGAAATGGAATCTGCACTGTCCATTTTTTACCAGTCGTGTTCTGATGGAAGTGAATTGGACCCGGATGGTTTTCAGGACATGCAACGTTTATGCTGGGGCACGCCCGATGAACGGTCCAGATGTTGGACCCTTTCGTTGTAGGGGTTCCTGTGACGTTGCTAGGTCATCACCGTTCGTCCAGTGGGCCCCACCCATAAAGTGGGGTACCCGAATAAAGCTAACCTCTTCTATAAAGAGGGAGGCGTTTTCTGGTTAATCTATTCAAAAGAAAGAGGGAGAATACTATACTCATATTATGTAGATCTCATCCATCTTTTATATGATCTAAGCCGTTAATCTAAGAACAATCTTGTCCATCTATCATATGATCTAAGCTATTGATCATAATTTAAAAGATCTTCTCTGCTCCAGAATGATTAGGCCTCTTTAATTAACCGTCTATTTCAAGTTTTTTAGAAAGCTACTAAATCATAGAGATTATAGAATCCTAAGGCCCACCCATCCAAACAACTTTCATTTATTTGTTGAAATTGAGGGTTTTGATTTAGATATATCATGAACTCATCATCATATTTATTTAGTTGGGTGACTATAAGACCGGTGTAAATTTAGTTAAAATGAAATATATTTCAGTGGTCCTAGTTCACAAATGCCATTCTTTAGGTGTCAGGGGCAGCACGCAATCGACACCGTCAATTTTAGCTGTTTTATACTTGTGTTTGGAAGAGGCTTTCGTATCATACGAAAATCAATCCATTCACTTAAATTTATGGAAGCGGATTGGCTGGTGTACCGCACACCAACGATATAGGTTGCTGGTGATTTTCTTTCAACCGTCCATTTTTCTCCAACACATTTTGCTATTTATGAGTGGACCATACTTATCTTTTACACGTGGGTTCTACATAACCTGATGAATGGCCGTACGCGGTTTGGCTGGTGAGCCCACACCAGCCAGCTAGCTGGTGTCAATGCTACGTGGCCCAACTATGATGTATGTATTTTCCATCAAGTTTATATTTTTATTTTCACTTCATCTATTTCTATGTTAACGTATAAATAAGTTGGATATAAAAAATACATCATGGTAAACCTTACAAATGTTTCAACGGTATTTAAATTCAAGTGGGCCTATCATAGAAATTCATGAGAGCAGTCACACCCACTGTTGAAATATTTATAGTATGATATATTTTTGAGATCTAATTTATTCCTAAGTTAATATAGAGATCAATGAAGTGTAAATAAAAATATCAGCTTGATTGAAAGCTACCATTGCCCCTAAAAAGTTTTAAACGGTGGATGTCACTGTCCTCACTATTTTCTATAGTAGGATTCGCTTGAACTTTAAATTTATGTCATTCTCTTTGTAATGCCATCAAACGATTTCGAAAATTGGTTAAACGGCATGGATATAACATATGCATCAAGGTGGGTCTGCAGAGAGCTCGGTGAACTCAAGTCAATAGCCATTTTCTACTGAACTTATCAGTATCCAATCCGGGCATCTCTCCCAAATCCCAACGCCTTGAATTTGCGTGCCATCTCATCCTCGTCCGGACGCGTATTCACTGCCGAAGTCTTTTGGCATGAAGTTCCTACGCCAGGAACTTAGGTGGGCCCACCGTGATGTTTGTGAGAAATCTACCGTTAATCCGTTTTGTAAACGTGGGTGTCTTGGGTATTGCACGTGTCAATTCTCCTCTTTCTACACGTGCAGTGCACGTGCCGTTTTTTATTATATATACAAGTCGTGGGATTGAAACGGTGTTCATTCACCAATCTATTATCGCAGGTGCCGAAGATGATCATTAACGTAAGGGAGTCGACTATCGTGCGCCCGGCGCAGGATACTCCAAAGCGCAGCCTGTGGAATTCTAACGTGGACCTGGTGGTGTCGAGAATGCATACGCCGAGTGTGTATTTCTACCGTCCGAATGGATCGTCCAATTTCTTTGATACGCACGTGCTCAAGGAGGCCCTCAGCAAGGCCCTCGTCCCATTCTATCCTATGGCTGGGAGGCTCGGCAGAGACGTGGACGGTCGGATCCAGATAGATTGCAACGGTGAAGGCGTCCTGTTCGTTGAGGCGGACACGGGCGTTGTGATCGACGACTTTGGGGATTTCACACCCACCATGGAACTCAAGAAACTCATCCCCACCGTTGATTACTCTGGGGAAATCTCGTCCTACCCCCTCTGCGTGCTACAGGTAAGCATTTCTAACGTATGGCTGGTATTTTACTATTTTAGAGATTGCAAGACCACCGAATTAGGTATTCCCTCGGACTTGCATCTTGTGGTCCAACTAGGAACGGGCAGGAGCTCTGAGTGGCCATCGTAATGTATGGGTTTTATCCACACCGTCCATCTACTTCTCCATAGCATTTTATGAAAATGGATAAAAAACTAGGAAAATCCAAGGCTCAACTGGACCACACTACAGGAAGCAGTGGTGGCGATGATCCTCACCGTTGAAACTTTTTTAGTGCCCACGATGAAGTCTATTTAACTTCCCACCTATTCATAAAGTCATATATACTTGATGAAGGGAAAACACAAACATCAACTCGATCCAAAATTTCCGTGGCCCCCAGGAAGTTTTCAACAGTAAAAGTTTAATCCCAGTTGTGTGGTTGACTTGTGTCTTTGATTTACCTCAGTTTTGAATATATATATATATATATATATATATATATATATATATATATATATATATATATATCCTGAAATGATACGAATAAATTGATGGACGGTGTTGATAAAACCCATACGTCACGTGTTCCCAGCAGGAGACGGACGCGGATTGCGTCCTACCCCGCCAGGACGGTAATCCGCCCGGGCAGGGCTCCGTGGGACTCACCGTGACGTAAGTATGTTATCCACACCGTTTATAATTTTTATACGGTTATTTTAAGGTATGATAGAAAAAATTAAGTAGTTATCCAGCTCCGGTGGACCACATCAAAGGAAGACCCAGTGATAATGAAACCCACTGTTGAAACTTTTCTAAGGGCCACCGTAATGTTCTTTTACCACCCAACCTATTAATATGGTCATGCAGACTTTGATGAAGTCAATACACTTGATCTGGCACTTCTCCAGCGCCAAGAAGCTTTTAATGGTGGACGTTCAATACCCACTTTGTGTTCCACTTAAGCTCTGAAACTACCTTTATTTTTGAATTATACTTTAAAATGACCATATAAAATTTATTAAAGGTGTGGATAACATAATTACATCACGGTGGGCCCCACAGAGCCCTGCTAATCCGTCCGGGCGGGGTAGGACGCAATCCGCGTCCGCAGGAGACGTGTCAGATCCAAAGCTCGAGTGACCCACCACAAAAAGCAGTAGGACGGTGACATTGAAATTTTCTAATGTGACAAAGGTTCTCAATCAAGCTGAATTTTGTGTTTTCCCTTCCTCCACGTCGGTCTTAGTTTATGAACACGTTGGATGTGGTAAAAACATTATAGTGGGCCTTATGAAAGTTTTGAATGGTAGGCATCACTCTTCCTGCTGTTTTCTGTGGTGGGTGTACTCCAGATTTGGATTTGACTTATTTTCTTTTTCATATGTAAAATAATTTTTTCAAATGGATGAACGGTGTGGATACAATACATACATCACGTTAGGTCTAAAATAACTCGGTGGCTTAACTTTAATAGCAAGGCTCGTTACTCAACTTGTCGGTATCTAACCCGCCACTTGATTGGCCGCTGTACCACACGCAACAGACCTGGACGCAGGATTTCTTGCGAAAAGCTTCCGCATGAAGTTCCTGCGCAAGGATGGTGGGTGACCCACCGCTATATTCGTAAGAAATTTAATCCGTGCATCAATTTTGCAAGCTCATTTCATGACACGAATTAAAAAATTAGAAGAATTAAAAACTCAAGTGAGTCACACGAGAGGAAACAGTAGTTTTTAGCAATGATATATTCTACTGATGATAAAAGTATCGTATCATCCTAAATTTGTTGTATTTTTACTTCATCCAAGTGTGAATAACCTTATAACCATTTTGGATGACATATAAGCATAAGGTGGAGCTCAAAAAGGTTTCAACGGTGAGAATTTCTTTTCTCAAATTTCCATCTCGTGAGGTGCACTTGAATTTTTATTTCTCTCCTTTTTAGTTCCATGTCATAAAATCAGCTAACAAAATCGATGGACTGAGTGTATTTCAAACACAGCGATGGGTCTTACCCACCGCACGCAGTAAGTTCCTGCCAAAGGCTTTTGCAGCAAACAGGCGTCCGACCTGGGTGGTGTGTTAACGTCACTAAGTTATGTGGTCTCATCATGAGGTATGAGTTATATCTAAACCGTCCATTCACTTGGCCAGATTTTCGTAAGGCTTTATCCAAAAAATAAGACAGATCCAAATATCAAGTGGACCACACTGTAAAAACTAGTGGGGATTTAACGTCTACAATTGAACTCCTTTTGAGGGTCACAGAAATCTTGTATCAATTTATATATATTTTTTCCCTTCATCTAGGTATATATGACTTTATTAACAGATTGGATAGAAAATAAACATTACCGTTGGCCCTAAGAATGTTTTAATGGTGAGAATTCTCACCATTATTTGTGGTGTGGTCCACTTAAGCTTTGGATATGAATCATTTTTTATATCAAGATATAAAATGATATCTCCAAATGGATAAACGGTGTGGATATAATAAATACATCATTTTGGGGCCATATAACTTTGATATCCTTTGAACCGTTCATACAACTCAGAGCTGGACGACACGTACCAACACCAGCTAGATTGGTGGTGTGTGGTACACCAGCTAATCCGCTTCCTTTCCTGCCAAAGTGTCCCGTCTGTTGAATATCTGATCCGTAAAAATGGTGGACCACGCCATGATGATCACCTGGCATTTCTTCATCAAAATTCGGTGCAATGTCGAAATCAACGGACAGCCGATCGCATTACTAAATGGCCGGCCATCATGAATAGATAGTGGTGATGGGAAGCTCACAGGAAGCGACCATCATGAAATAAGGAAACTCGTAGGTAAAATTAGTGGGCCCCACTTCCTTGGTGGATCATGGCCACACAGTCCCAGCTAACTTGTTGGCTCAGCTCAAAATCAGACTTCCAATTCAACTCGGCTCAGTGGTCAGCTCGACCCGGCTGAGGTTTTTGGATTTTTGAATTATGACTTCATGTTTCTAAACATGCGCCAAAAGTTAGGGAGTCATAATGCCGAAAATCAAGGGAGTGGATTAGTACACTCTGTGCTTTCCCCGGACTTAGGGCCCCACCTTGATGAATATGTTGTATATCCACCGTCCATCCGTTTATCCAGATCGTTTTATGTTGTGATCCTTAAAATTAATCAGATCCAAATCTCAGGTGGACCACACCACTGAAAACAGTGGTAAATGACCATTAAAAACATTTTGTGGGCCAAAAAAGTTTTGGATCAAGATGATCCTTGTATTTTCCATTCATCCAGTTCTGATTGACCTTATCAACAGGTTGGATGGCAAACAAGCATTACTGTTGGCCTTTGAAAGTTTCTAATGGTGAGCGTTCATTCACCACTGTTTCCTATGGTGTGGTCCACTTGAGATTTGTATCTGCTTCATTTTTTAAACCGGGGCCTAAAATGGGCTGAAAAAACAGATGGATGGCGTGGATATATAACACATCATCAAGGTGGGCCCCATGGTAAGGGTAACACACCTTATCCACTCTTAAAAACAATTTCCTCGTCAGCTTTTCTTGTTTAAAGTAGTTTTTGAAAGATCAAAGCGGTGGGCCTATGTCGAATCAGCACCATACAATCTCCTTACACCCGTTTGGTAGACACTCTTGAAAAGAAAGAAATTTAAATCATATTTCCATTGTAATCAAATTTTAAAAAGTTATTTAAAATAAGTTAATTTTATTTAGAAATGTTACTTGCATGACACTGCGCGCCTGTTTTATACCTTTTCATGGCCATTGATTATTAGGATTTTCAGTTCAAAATATTTTTTGAGGTGGCCCATTTGATTAGTGTCTTCCTTTCATATGGTGATTTACACCTGATGAACGGTTTTGATGAAAGCTAAACACCACAGTGGGCCCACAAGTTGCCGATGTGGCTGATTTCTGGCCACAAAGCCTTAGGATCTCACTTGATGGACAGAGTGTATTTTACAGATACACTTGGTGGACCCTACACACTAGGTGGACCCACCTCAGGCTCCGGCCTTACCGAATCCATGTTCCTCACGTATGGGCAGCCGTACCGTTGGCTGTCCAATGATTTGAAATTGTCCTGCTGGATTAATTAATTGTATGATTTGGTAGTAGGTGAATTATTATCGGGCCTACTTTCTGTACGGTTTAAATATTCCCGACAACTGACAGGCGAGGGGAAGAATTGGTTGTATGTGAAACATGCAGCCACTGCATATGATGGAAGCCTTAGTGCATGATACTTTTTTTTTTTTTGATAATTTATTAAAATAATATTTTATTTTACTTTATTTTAAACTACTGAAAGAGAATGGCAGTCTATGGACCATGGAATAAGATACACCAATTTACCTTAACCATTTATTAGAAACTTTTGTTCCTGCTCTCATAAATTTTGTGGCGAATAATGAAAAGGATATATATATATATATAAAAAGAATAAAAAAACTAACTACTTAATGTAGTATTTATATTCCAATTCTTTTAGAAAATAACCAATAAGCTACTTTATTAATTCAAGTAATTGTCTAATGGAATGGCTTCCCCTCTTCATCTTTTTTTTCTTTTTGTTAAGAAGTAGGATTTGGCTGCATGCAAATGGGTTAGTAGCTCGAGTTGCCCTGTTTATATGAAATTCACCTCAACAATCAAGTATCACCCCATGTTAGGCTAAGTGCCCCAAAATTAGCTGTAGTCGTGATTAACCACACGATTAGAAACAATTAATATACAAGGCTACCCTCACCTTTCAACTTGTTTCCCACTTGAATTACAGGTGAATCAAATGTTTGAGCCTTGGGCACAAATTTGATGTGGCATTTAATGGTTAGAGTAGATTTCGTGTAACCATTATGATGAGTCTTGTAAATATTGGATGTCTCTCAACAAAGGGAATCAATGGGAAGCGTACCCTTGATTTTTTATGGGTCCACCATGATGTTTATTTGAGATCCACTTGGATGATTAGATGGATAATCCCATATTAATCCTACAGCCAAGAGCTCAAGTAATATCTTATTTAGGTGGGTCACACCGTGGGAAAAAGTTTGGAGAGAGTCTGCAATGATGATTATATGAAATCTACTTGAACTATTATATGTTAAATCAAGTTTAGGCCTAAGGCCAAAACATCATGCTCATTCATAATTTAGGTGGGCCATACTAAGGGATAGATTTAGATGATAAGGGTTGCTTTGTAAGCTGCTTCCAATCATCCGGTCCATCTAAATAATAGATGGGCTGATTTTTTTGCCCTTGTCTGATATGGGGTTCTGATGCACATGATTGTTAGGGTGGATTTCACTTAATGGACGGAGTTAATTTCACATATATAGTCAGTGGGCCCTACACGTTTTGGGTGCTTAAAATAGATCCTCATCACAGGAAATTATATGTATAGGAAAAGGTTCTATACGGTCGAGCTCATGAGAACTGCCCATGAAGTCGAGTTGTGTGGGCCCCACCATGATGCGTGTCAAACATTTACCCCATCAATCAGATGCACCATTCCATGGTGGGCCTAGGGCTTAAAAACCAATCAATCCGTGACTTGTGTGGGCCACACCACATACAAAAGTTGAGAAGGGTTACCCTCCATTAAAACATTCATAATCATTTTATGGGCCCAGCGAGATGTGGTTCACAAATCCAGCCCATCCATTATGTGTGTCCCACTTGGATGAGGGGTTAGACCAAGTTTTAGATGCATCCAAATTTCAGCTGGGCCCCACCAAGTGCTTTTATATGTTTTAGGCATGTCTTCACATAATTTTAGATGGTAGGACTCACCGGAGTTCCGTATACGATTGATTTTTGGGATGTCCTGTAATTTATATATATATATATATATATATATATATATATATAGAGAGAGAGAGAGAGAGAGAGAGAGAGAGAGAGAGAGAGAGAGAGAGAGAGAGGCATGCACACCTTTGCACACATGTCATAGGATTCTGATCCGAATGCTTCATGTGATGCGGAATCCCATAAAACCCTAATTTGAAAATTCTAGTGGGCCATAGCAAGGGGAAATGCAAATTAATGGAGGAAGATTTTTTCATTTTTCATGGCCCACTAATGTTTTGGATCAAAGTAAAAATTTGATCCGGGGGATTTCATATGGTATCGTTTCGTGGACCGTTCAAATTTTGAAATCATATTCTTAATAATGAATTCTCAGAAAAATTTGCATGAGTTCCGGTCCATGCCAACAAGTGTGTGTGTATATATATATATATATGGAAAACCTACCATTCAAACCTTCCTAAGCCCAGCGGTGTTTACATGCCATCCAGCAATTCGGTCACGTGGGCACCCAGTCCACTTTCCACCAGTGCACCCATCCCTATCGTTGGCTGTCCAGTGAATTGACATTGTCCGACCAGAGTATTTAATTGCATGCTTTTCATAGAAAGTCATGAAGGTGTGGTCCACCTTTTGTACCGTTGGCATATTCTACATATACAACACGCCAGGGGGATGAATTGGTTGTACGTGAAACATGTAGCCGCTGCACGTGATAGTTTCTCTTTAATGGAATTTCTATGTTTTTACAGAAGACTTGCTGTATGATAACTTCCTCCTTTTTTTTTCTTTCCAAAAAATTATTAAAGTAATATTTTTAATTTTTTTAATTTAAAACTATTAAAAGAGAATGACAGTCTAAAGACCACTGAATAAGATACAGCCATTCACCTTAACAAATTATTAGAAACTTTTGTTCCCCACTCTCTAAAGTTTTACATATTTTAGTGATTTTGCACCATTTTTCTAGAGGTGTTTCAATTTGTGGATCCCCACTCTCTATAGTTTTAGATATTTTAGTGATTTTGCACTAATTTTCTAAAGGTATTTCCATTTGTGGAGAATAACGAAAATAGAATTTTATAAAAAGCTACTTTATACTGGTACCTTTATCAAAAAGCTACCATTTAATTTGCCTTTAGTTTGTCACCCCATATTAAGTTTAGGGCTCAAAAAATTAGCGCCATCCTTAATTTAGGTGGATCACTGGATTGGAAGTAGTGCAAAGGACAACCCTCATCCGTTAAACTAATTTTGTTGGTATGGCCCACCTAAATCATACATTAATATGATGTTTGGCCCCAGCCCTAAATTTAACGTGGCATCTAATGGTTAGAGTAGATACTCATCATTGTGGGTTTTGTTAAAATAAAGTGTGTCCATATCTCTCCCAATATTTCCTTTAGTTAGATTCACTTGAATCAAAGCTAGACTGATTTTATGGCCTTCAGCCATTTAATGGTCGGAGTGGGTCTCACATACACATCATCTTGGGTCTGGGTCCGGTCAAAAGTCGAAGATGACATCCGTCTTCCAATTGCTTTTTTAAAAAAAAACTAATAAAGATTTAAAGGGAATTTACAGGACACACCCTTAATTTTTGACGGGCCAGCTGAAATGTTTATTTGAGATCCACATTCCATGGAAAAAAAAATAAAGCTGACCTCTAATTCAGGTGGGCTATGGCAAAAGAAAAGGTTTGAAGAGAGCCTAGCACTATGAATATATAAAATCCATTCCAACCATTAGATGTCATACCAAATTTAATAGGGCCCCAAAAATTCAGCTCATCTGTGATTCAGGTGGGCCATGCTAAGGGAAAGAGTTGGAGGGTAAGGGTTGCCTTGTACACTGCTTCCAAAAATCATAGGGTTGATTTTTGTTGCGGCGCTAACCCCTTTGCTCGCACGTCCAAACCCCTAGTTGGGATTAAAATGGCAAAGGTACTCCTGATAATTACTTAAATTAATGGAAAACTTATTGAAAACCTTTTTGAAAAAGGTACATAACTGTAAATTTTATATTAAACAGGTAGGTTTGTGAAAAAACTTTCTAACAAAAATCAATGCCAAAAAATTACTGTCCTAGCCTAAATGTTTGCCAATTTAAGACAAGCATAGAGCTATTCACTGTTTTGCCGACATCCATGAGTTCATCAATTGTCTTTTTTTCTCCAAAGAAATAAGGTGATTCGATGGTATACTAATTGTAACTGCTTATTAGAACTCCTCCTAAAGGCCTCTACATTCTGTGATCATGTTCAATTAAGCAAACCATTCATTGGATGATCATGATACTTTCCAAAAATTATAATTCTCGATCAATGAAAGAAGAAAATCACTATTTTTGTCCAATAAGATGGAAAGTATATGATTGATTCGTTCCATACAAGAAATAATGGTAGGGTGGCTACTCTCGGGTAAACCTTTTGGCTGTCACTACACCCTTATCTCCTTTATTACTAAGTGGTTATTTAAGGGCCTTAGTTAGTGATCCAGGCTATTTTTCACTCGACGATGAAACAATAGAGACCTTAAATCTCTCTCTCTCTTCTCTTCTCTTCTCTTTTATTCTTCTTCTTTTTTTTTTTTTTTTTGTAGGCAGGTATAAAATCTGCTGAAAAATTGAGCACCTCAACATGACCACACGTACAAATATGAAACACAGGCCTTAGATTTGTTCTTTCCATGAGGTTAGAAATGCTGCTTAGATCCTTGGCTCCAAAAATCAAACGGTCTATTTAGGTTGGCCACACAACGTACACATCAGATGAATGGTTACAAATCCTTTTTTAAATATCAATTATTTTAATACGTTGTGGCTCACCTCAATTATGTAAAAGCCTGATTTTTATGACAGAACATCTGAATAGTGTCGTTCACCTAATGAAAAGCTCAGATCACACACACTTGTCACATTGTGACACGTGCGCTTGCATGTGATTACGTATGTTTCCCATGCACGTAGGGAATTATAAAACGTAACAGCTCCCTCCCTTTTGCATATGGGCGTGGATGGGGTACTACCCCCACCAGGGGCCTAGCTAGAGACGGACGGTCCTGGCGAATGCTCTATGCGGCCTACCATGATACGTGTTTTATCTGTGCCGTCCATCCACCACCATGATATAAGTGTTTTATCCACACCGTCCATCCATTTTTACATATCATTTTATAATATGAATCCAAAAATGAGGCAGATTGGAGGCTCAACGGCACCACACCACAGGAAGCATCAGTGACAATGACGCCTACCATTGAAACTTTCCTTGGGCCGAGCTGGATTCTGTCGTGCTTCTGGGCTTAGCCCGCATCTAGCTGGTCTTGGGCTTGTGTATCAGGCTCGACCGGCATCAGTGCTTAAAATTCGCCCATTCCTGATAGAAATACTCCCATCAACATCACATCATCGTGACCGTTCATTTTTTTTCCTGATCTGAATCACAGGTAACATATTTCAAATGCGGGGGCGTGGCACTTGGTGCGGGCGTGGAGCACCACGCAGCTGATGGCTGCTCGGGCCTACATTTTATCAACCATTGGTCTGATGTGGCCCGTGGGCTTGATCTCACTATCCCTCCCTTCATGGACCGGACCCTCTTGCGGGCCCGCGACCCACCTACTTCATGTTTCAACCACATTGAATATGAGCCATCTCCTCCTTCAAAGGCCCCACCCCAGTCCCAAAAATCCAGCCCCACCATCGCAGCCTTCAAATTCTCACGTGATCAGCTCAACCTCCTCAGGGCCAAATGCAGAGATGGCCCACACAGCAATGTTAGCTACAGCTCATACGATTCATTGGCGGGGCATGTGTGGCGATGTACGTCGAAGGCCCGTAACCTCCCCAAAGACCAGCAGACTAAGTTGTATGTTGCCGTAGACGGCCGGACCCGCCTACATCCACCACTCCCACCGGGCTTCTTTGGGAACGCCATTTTCACGACGACACCAGTCGCAACTGCCGGAGAACTTGTAGCGGGCCCATTAGCTTATGCGGCGGGGAAAATTCACGACACAGTGGCACGGGCTGATGATGAGTACCTGAGGTCCGCATTGGACTACTTGGAATTACATCCGGACCTGAATTCATTAGTACGTGGGCCCCACACTTTCGCGTGCCCGAATCTTGGGATCACAAGCTGGGCCAGGCTACCGATATACGGTGCGGATTTTGGATGGGGCCGGCCCATATTCATGGGGCCCGGTGGGGTTGCCTATGAGGGCCTTGCTTATGTCCTTCCCAGCCCAACCAGTGATGGGAGCTTGACTGTGGCCATTTCGCTGCACGCAGACCATATGGCCCACTTCCGGGAGCTGATCTATGACTTCTGATCGGGCCCTGGTATGTCCAATTAGCTTGTTTCGGAGTAGACCGACATTTTGTCATTACATCGGATGGCTTGGATTGCAGTTATAATGCTTCAGATGAGGGTTATTTGTTTATCTTCTTTTGTGGTTCATGTGAAATGGCTTTTTTTTCATGTAACCTCTACATTTTTCTGTGATCATAAATGCAAGCAACGGTTTAACACCTCACAAAGATCTCATCACCATTGATTCTCAATTTATATTTCCAGCTATGATTGTACAAGATTAGGTCTTTTGAAGATGCAGTGGGTCATCAGACAAAATGATGAGATCTACCAATAGTAAATTTTCATGGGATTTCGATTGCCCACCATATTGTAATTCTAAGACTGGCCGGTATTATTGATCCTAAAATCCAGACCGGTCTTAGCCCATGATAGGCTAAAAAAGTCTAGTCAGGGTCCAACCTGTGATCTTAATACAAGGTCTGCCCGATTTCGAACAGTTTTGGAAATGAATAAGCAGAAAACCTGAAAACATATTTGGTGGCTATGAATGTTGAATCCCCGCGCTTTATTAGGCTTTTGCATATGTGGTCACGTGGATTAACTTGTAAATGGTTGATTTGGAGTTGCCACTAGTCAGTAAATTTAGATTTCGATAGTCGGTTAGACGGTAGAATCCTTAAAAACCAAAGAATCTAAAAATTCTTTATTTTATAATGACTCATGATTTATGACATTGGATTTTGAGTAAGGGATGATGGTAACAAAAGAGGAAAGTGTTAGGCACTTCCTCTGCCCGCACAAGTGTGTGATATTTATCATTTAGTATAAAATATTTATAAAACAAGTATTGAATTAAGACCTAACTATCACTAGCTATGACAAAGAAATCTAATCTCCTAAATGGCAATTCATATGAACAATCTCTCAATTTAGCATAGTTAATTTATCTTTCGCTAAATATGACCATTGATCTCGTGATTCATCCATCAATCCTTCGCTACATATGGCCATTGATCTCGTGATTCATCCATCAATCCGCCTTCATTCCCTAGTACCAGACTTATGTTTGTTGACTCAATTATCTCTGTATGATTGTTATTCAACAACGTAAGTTGACCAGGCTAGTAAGCGAACCATTCATGAGTCATATATAGCACATATAAGATAGTACAAATATCATTCAATTTCATGTATGCAAATATGAAAATCAATGTTGTGATGTCATGAAATGTATGAAAAGTGATGGGATTTTCCTCCTCAGTTCAGGGGAGAGACAGTGTAGCGAGTTGAAAAATCAGAGTAATTCACCGCGCTGCTCGACTGGTTGTAGATGATCCACAACTGGTCGTGGGTGACGCTTGACCAGTCGTGAGTACGAGCCTTGGCACAACTCAAAGTCCAACGACTTTGAGTAATATTTCTCCGGGGTGCTTGACCGGTCGTAGGTGGCTCTCGACCAGTCGTGGACTCGATACGACCGGTTGTGGTTACGCAGACTCATACCACGATTTTGCACGGATTTCGTGTCGCAAGTCCTTTCGCAACTGGAATGCGGAAAGGAGTTTCCTAAAACTATATAAAGGAATCTCTAGGGTTTTTCTAGGGCATCAGGTATGATAAGAAAAATGCAAGAGGGCTATAAGTGAGAGAAGAGAGAGATGAAGCTTGTAGAAGAGAGGTTATGCTTGTGGAGGTGATCTACCATATCTCAATGCTTCTACATCCTTGTAATCGGTGAGATCTCTCAGTTTTCTTTATTTTTCTTACTATTTATCCACTCCTGCGTGAGTGATGAAGGTTTGATCATAACAAGGTGTGCTTATGATCGGTTGTAACGTTCTGCTTCATAGTGGATTGTTGATCTGGACGAGGTCCCGTGGTTTTTACCTCTTTGAGGGTTTTTCACATAAAAATCTCTTGTGTGGTGTGTGATTGATGTTTTGATTTATTTCATTGCTTTTATTATCCCAAAATTCTGATTTGTTTGGGAGGCTAGATCTTAAGGTTTTGTGCAAGGCCCCCAACAAAAAGTGGGATAATCGTCTACTTGCTTAAGTTGTGGATATGCATCAAGCCGCATCTGTACCTAAAAGGCTTCTACCATATCAGGTAGGCATGAGTAAGACCCGTATCTACTCCTTAAGTAAGCTTCAAGTAATCGTAAGCATCCAGTAACGATTTTTTAGGAAACCATCCAGAGAGATTCCCTAAGAACCCAGGCATGAGGTGTGCATTCAGTTATATAAAGCGGGCCTCTAGGAATCAACATATGAGTGTCATGTAATACATGTAATGCATGCTCGACGCGCAATACATTGACATATGCAATTGTCATATACATCTCTCTGTATGAGAGGAAACTTATGCATTTATGATTATAATGATTTATGTCCACGAATTTAATACATGATAATACTTGTTCAAAGCATAAAATCATACATTGACAATTAATTTAGTATGACTCCACGACAAATATATATATATATATATATATATATATATATATATATATATATATATATATATATATATATATATATATATATATATATATATATATATATATCATAATCATTTATCTTAATTGTATAAATATAAGACATGTTAGGATTCACTTACCTGCTATTTGAAGAGATAAATTTATTGAACAGTTATACAAGTTTAAGTTTAAGATCTTTAATACATAATTGAAATTAACCATGAATTGAACCAATCATTCCATCCAGTGAGCCCACCTTTATTCAACTCACGATGACCCATTTTTGTTTATCAATTTGGTTATTAATCCAATATATTATATATTTTCATATTATAGCTTAATAATCCAATTATCACATTTCAAAATATGATAGATCAGCACAAGGGTCAGTCGATCGATTGAGATAAATCGAATCAATCTTTGATCAATCAAATTGAAAAATCAGAATGAATTCAGTTTGGTTGCTGAATAATTTTCACCATCTTTGATCGATCCCGTCGATCGAATTAAGTCCTATTGAAGACCCTTTAATTGAATTGAACGTAAATTGATTTGATCGAAAAAGAATTCAAATTTTGTATATTAAGTCACTAGACATATTTTGTCCTGCGTCGATCGATCGAAGATCCTTTCAATCGAATCGACGAAGGTCAAATTTGCTCAATTATAATATAATTTTTCCAAGATTTAGGGTTTTTTTATTTTCTTAGTTTTCATATATCTCTCACACTCATAGTTTGAATCCAAACCATCCATTGATTTTCATAACCTCAAGTTTTGGAAAAAGTTAAAAGTTTATTCATATTTGAAGTATCCAAGATCTAAAATCATTACACGGTATGATTTATTACTAATACCATCTTTTAATCAATACGGACAATTCAACATTCAAATCCATCTAAAATTTTGGATAACATCCCAGATCTAACCCATAGTTAATGTGAATGATATAGATTGATATGAAATATTGAAAAATTCTTCGAATCAACAACTGATCAAAACAATAACAGATATTTTGTTTGATTGTTGTGGCCCATTCAGTGGTTAGATTACTCTAGAATTCAGGGCCTTAACATATTTGGACCTTAAAAAATACATGATCCGAACAAATTTGAACTAACACTGCTAGACGACCCCCATCCGATCTCTATGACAAGAGATCTTACTTAAAGTTTTCTACTTTTCTTCAAAACCTCATATAGATCAAGACAATGGACGTAAGGTTGATCCATCCCATTCATTGTGTAGGTCTAAGGATTTTATATATATATATATATATATATATATATATATAAAGAAAAGAGTTAAGAAACGTACCAGTAGAAACTTTTGTCATAAGCTCTCTCTCTCTCTCTCTCTCTCTCTCTCTCTCTCTCTCTCCTCTCTTTTCCTTAGGATTTTCGTAGGAGAATTATTTCTATGATTCTCCTTTTATAGAAAGGAAAGCCCTATGATAATGACTAAATAATATATATGTATTCCCTACTTTGCATTGTTTTCATCGTATATATCAAGTTAATTAGTCCTTATTATGTGCGTTTTATATGCAAAGAGAGATTTGAAGTCCAATACCCAATCAGAGTTAAAAGTTAGAATTTAAAGTCTAAAGATGATTAAAAGATGTGTGATTGAAGACTTGAAAGCTCAATGAATGATGATCAAGCGTATTCAAGCATTTGAACCAAAGGAGATTAAGTGGAAGTTGAACGATGCTTTAAGATAAATTAATAAATTAAGAAAAATGAGTCTTAAATTTTTAGGGCTAGAAAGATAAAATTCTAAAACTGCAGGATCAAATCAACAAATCCTATCGATCGATTGACAACCAATGTCTGACCAATTGAAACTCTCCTGACTTATTCAGATTTTTTGCTGAACAAATTTCGTCAACTTCGATCGATTAACAGATCCCTTGATTGATCAACGGTTAACAGATTTTTGGATTCTAGTTATTTGAAGTTATTAAGATCCATTGATCGATCAATCAATGCAAGGATTGATAATGGCGGTGAATGTGTAAGTTGATGATTTTTCAAGGGCAGGGTGAAAGTGTAGAAATCTAATCTATTTAAAGGATTCTTTAAGACATTACTAAGTATCTTATACAATTTGAAGAGAGGAAAGGCTCAGGTAGAGTGCAAACAATACCATTCCGCTTTGATTTCTTCTAAGTTCTAGTATATAGATTATTTTTATTTATCTAAGGCAAATGGGTGCAACTTCTATTTAATTATGATGTTTTAGTTTATTGATTCATACATTGGATTTAAATGGTTATTATTTAATTGAATTTGATTTAGATTTTACTTTAAAGCCTTTGAATTATTTATTTCTGGATCCGTTGTGAACTTTGGTTACAATAGATGCTTTGATAATGCCTTATTGAATATTTATCCTATTTTTTTACATTACTTTTACTATATCCATTAAGTAAATTAGTCATAAGTATGTGCGTTTTATGTTTAATGAGATATTTGAAGCCTAAGACTAAATTAAAGTTAAAGGTGGGGATTTAAAGCCCAAAGATAATCAAGATTGAGATATTTGAAGATTTAAGAGCTCAATGGATGAAGATCAATCATATTTGATCATGTGGACCAAAGGAGATTTAAAGGAAGTCGAATAATACTTACAAATAAATTAAGAAACTAAGAAAAATGAATCCTGAAAATTTAGGGCCAGAAAATTGAATTTTAAAATTTCAATGCTAGAAAGATAAAATCTTAAAAACTGTAAAAATGACCATTTGATGCCATCGAGAATTATTTCGATGTCATCGAAGATAACTTTCATCGCATTAAGAAATTTATGAATTTTCTAAGTTAGTTACTTGATTCATTACTCACTACCATTGAAGGTGTGGGCGACTACACAAATTTAAAATCAGTTTGTAATTTTTCGAAGGTGTTGTAAAAGTTGAATCTCCAAAACTATAAATTGAGGTCCCCAAGACATCCTAAATCATCTTCTATGGTTTAGAGATGGAGAAAATGATAAAGTAGAGCATCGGCAACATTTTTCTGCTTCAATTTCTCTATGGGTTCTTACAGATCTTTTAGTTTTTCTTTTATTTTTAAGTTGGCTATGTCTAGCTAATATCTTAACTAAGGTTAAGGGGTGAACCTTCTGATTTATTGTTATGTTTTAATTTATGGATTCATAATTTTGGATTTGAATGATAATTAGTTAATTGAAGTTGGTTTGAATTTTACTTTAAAGCTTTTTCGTTGTTTTATCTTTAGTCTATTGTCGACTCCAAGCACATTGGATGCTTGGAAGTGCAATTACAATGCTTGTTTAGATGATGAATCAATTTATAAAATTCATTAATATATTATAGACTCCGGGCACAATAGTCACTTTGAATTTCCTATGATTGATGTCTAAGTGTTTCATGAGAGAATCGTTCAATTAATATTATATATTATTGGATGTTGAGATTGATTTAAATATTTGATCTTCCTATTAGAACAAATTGTAATTCAGTTCTAGTTGAGTTATAAAAGATGAATCGATGAATTAAACATTGTGATTGTTAAAAGTGAATACATGGATCCTTAGTTCTTTATTTTTTTATTATTATTTTTTTTTAGTTTATTCACTGGATTAAAAACATAGACAACCTGTTTAAACATTTAGACTAACTCTAGTTATGTTTCACACTCCTTATGGATCGAACTCGGTCTCACCAAGTTATTATTACATTGCAACCCTTCACTTGAGGTTGTCAACCCTTGGGTTTGACCATGCTTTGATTTAATAATTGCTTAGCTTGATTAGAAAATGAATCAATATGTAAAATTTCTCGATCTATTATAGACTTTAAGCATAATAGATGAGTGAATTCCATGTGACTGATGGCCGATTGCATCATGAGAGAATCGTTCAATTAAAATCATTCATTTTTAAATTGGCTTGCACTTTCACCATGATGTCTTAAGAGGGCGAGACTGGATGACATTGCTTTTATTTAAATTTTATGCATGTATATATTGGAGTCCCCAACTGGATTTGCTCTGTGTTAATTTTGTTGTATTAGCTTTGTGGCTATATAACCCCCATTTTAGGTGATTACCACTATTAGAATTATACTTTGATTATTAGTTCTATATTTATGGATTTTTGTTATCTCTTCCTTATTTTAGATGTACTAAGTTAAATTGTATTACTCTGATTATTCGTGTGTAGAATGAATGCTAATCTAAACGAGGTCACATGTATGCTTTCATTTGTTTCACATCGAGGAACTCAGGACCGGGGTCTCTGTACTCGAGTATTGATTATCAAGGTGTGACAGTATGAGAATATAACTTACAGGTCACTCTAGGTATAATGAAAGCCTCACTCTGATACCATTCTTTCATGCCCCACAATTCATATACAAAGTGTACACCCTTCAAACCCCAATTACAATCCATGACTTGCACACAAAATGTACATAAATTGACAATTCATACAATTACTTAGATGTGTAGTTTAAATGTATTCTGAGTTTAGACTAGAGTTTAACATTTATATATCCACACATGTCATACATTCTCCCACTTTTTCAGTACTTACACCATCACATTTTCAAAACATATCATCTAATTTAAAAATTAACTAAGTCAATTCATTTGAGACTTTATTTAATCATAAAATCAAATATCATTCAGCATAAAATATTTATAAAACAAGTATTAAATCAGGGCCTAACAGTCAATAACTATAATGAAAAAATCTAATCTCCTAAATGACAATTCATATGAACAATCTATCATTTCAACACAACTAATTCATCTTCCTCTAAATACGACCATTGATACTGTGATTTATCTACCAATCTGGCCTCATTTTCTGGTGCCTGACTTACATTTCCTATATCGATTACCTCTATACGATTGTCATTTAATAATGTAAGTAGGCCAGACTAATAAGTGAACACATTATGGTTCATACACAACACATAAGATAGTACAAATATCATTCAATTTCATCTATGTAGATATGAATATAAATGGAAAGATATCATGAAATACATGTTAAGTGGGATAATTGTCCACTTGCTTTGGTTGAATATCCATCAACCCACATTTACACCTAATAAGCTTCTACCATATTAGGTAGGCATGGGCAAGGCTTGCATATACTCCTTGAGTAGGCTTCCACTAATCACGGCATTCGGTAACGATTTTACCAGAAAACCATCTAGGGAGATTCCCAGGAATCCAGGCACAAGGTGTGCATGTAGTCATATAAAGTGGGACTATATAAATTAGCACATGAACGCTATGTAATGCATGCTCAGTGCACAATGCATCAACATATGCAATTGTCAAATACATTCATCCATACGAGAGAAAACTTATGAATTCATAATTGTAATGATTTATATGTCAATGTATTCAATTTACTATTGGGGGCCTTGCACAAAGCCTTAGGATCTAGCCTCCCGAACAAACCAGAATTATCGTATAATAAACTAATGAAATAAATCAAAGCATTAATCACACACCACACAAGAGATTTTTACGTGGAAAACCCTCAAAGAGGTAAAAATCACGGGACCTCGTCCAGATCAACAATCCACTGTTAAGCAGAACGTTACAACCTTCGTCACTCACGTAGGAGTGGATGAACAATAAGAGAATAAAGAAAAAACAGAGGGATCTCACCGATCACGAGGACATTAAAGCGCTGAGACAACGGCTCCCTTCCACAAGCTTCCTCTCTCTCTTTTCTCTCACTCTCTCACCTTTGATATCCCTAAACCCTTTAGGAAGCCCTCTTGTACTTTTTCTTCACACTTCTCATACTCTAGAAAATCCTAAGGACCCTTTTTTATAATTTTAAGAAACTCCTTTCCGCATCCCAGTTGCGAAAGGACTTGCGACACGAAATCCGCACAAAATCGCGGAACGAATCTGCGTAGGTTTGACCAGTCGTGGACCTCCAACGACAGGTCAAACACCTCCTATGACTAGTCGTGGACCACCTACGACCGGTCGAGCACCCTCTAAAAAAAATAGTCCAATTGCTGGACTTTGAGTCGAGCTACGACTCAATTCCCACAACTGGTCGTACCAGCCTTCGAGTAGTCGAGTAGGGCCTACGACCGGTCGAACACGGGGTAAAAAATCCCTCATTCACGATAATACTTATTCAAAGTATAAAATCGTACATTGACAATTAACTTAGCATAGCAACATGACAAACATATTAATCATAGTAATCATAACTGTTTATCTTAATCGTACATATATAAGATATGTTAAGATTCACTCACCTGTACTTGGTAGAGATAAATCTGTTAAATAGTCGTACAAGTTTGAGTCTATATGTAACGCCCTGAAAATCAGGAGTCAAGCATAAACTCCACTCTCAAGTTTCAGAACATCACTTATGCAACATTTTCAATAATGGATGAATGTCGGCTGTATTAATGCATAAAACATGAAGTGGATTAAGCCAAAACAACAAACATAATTCAAGGACAGTCTGAAAAAATGAGCGGAAGAATGAAATACATATATAAATCAACATAAGTCTCCAAGATATGTATGCTCTGCCAGGTCATAATTACAAGTCGTGTCTCAAAATACATATATCAAAAAGTGATAAATCACTACCAACATAGCCCTGAATCCCCGTCAATCAGACCATTGTTCACATGAACCCGCCTGAGAACTGCATATACGAGAAACCCTCCTCATCAGCATAAAAGATCGGCTCTGCCTTGCAAGCATCGCCACCATCTAAAACTAAAACAGGGACTGATTGGTGTTGCAAACACCGTCTCGTAACGTGGGAGTGAGTGATCAACTCAGTGGAATCATAGAGTAAAGATTAACATGTTATCAATTCAGTTAAGTAGTAATGATAAAGCAAACATATCAACCATTCCTAAATACTCTTATTAATGTAGGGATGAGATATTTCATGAATGCATGCCCTCACCTACACTCCCTCGTGCGACACCATCTTACGTTCGCGGCATGCTTCCAGCCCTCTGTGCACTTCATCGTCGGCACATGCAGTGCGATGATATGAACATGATTACTGAGTTATTATTAGTCCTTTTCATACAGCAGGATTGGGAAGCTAAGGTACCTCCCTTGTATCAATACCCAAACGATGATCCATTGTAAGGTCGTCAGTCCTATACAATCTCATACGATGTTGCGGTTTTATGTCGCCACAAAAGGGCTTGTCACGAAATCAGTGTTGCTCTTGCGGAAAACACATCACACGCACAAGACGCAATAACTGATCAGTGTAGGCCTAGTTATACTCTAATGCTACAGAAAAACTCATCGCCTCAATGCAGACTCAGAGTATACTCGAGGTCACTACAAAGGGTTCGTCATCAATCAATGTAGGCTAACAGCACGAATATAGTGTCTCATACTACCATAATCGACTCACGAGTCTAGGTTGCTCACTGGTCACTACGGGAAGGCTCGTCGCCCCAGCGTAGGCCGACTACTCGACCACGGTGTCCCATACCACCATGCCCAGCTCATGAGTCTTAACGAATCCAGGTACCAAGGTTAGAGGGGTTTTGCACTAGTAAGTTTAGTACCTTAGGTTCAAACAGTAGCGTCCAAACATGGTGAACATACATTAGGTCAATCGGGTTACTTGATGAGCTTGACTAGCACGAGCGTACGTTGAGATGATAGACATGAAGTGCGTAAACACTTCGCGTGGCCAAACCACTGCCGACAACTCTAGTACGGATCGAGTTCGTCAAACACGTCATACGTGGCAAATAAAACTCAGCCACGAACTCAAGCCTGTTACCGAATGCCTAGACCATAATATGGCCCCAATCACATACAACCTCAATAATAGACATATGATTCAACTTTCACATTCATATAAGCATGATTAACTTAAACATGAATACTATATATGGAGAAAATCATACCCATAATTAGCAGGAATGAAATAAGCTAAACATAACATGAAGGAAATTATACACACAATTAGCATGAATAAAAAAAAAGAGACTAAATATAACATAGAGAAAATCATACACATAAGTGAGGTGATTAAGATTCATATCTCAATTCCCTTAAAATTCATACTTTACCTATTTCTAACTCATTCAGGCATTTACACAAACACTTAGACTACAATATTCAACATATATCACGTATGTTGGTATATTACATATTTAGGCAAATCCTTTTGCTAAGGAGTTGTCGCATACATAACAAGCATGTATTAACAATGATTTATCATAGCAATCACAGATCTAAAATTTATACATATACAGGTATTTCAACAAATACATAAAATACACTACGGTATACATATTTCATATGTATTCGTAACGCAAAACAAACAACACGTTTTGCATGTGAAATAGCATCCAAGTCAATAATAAATCATTATTTAACATTAAAAGCTTTGAAAACCATAACCTATACGTCTATAATCCGTACCTTAAACCAGAAAATGCGTAATAGATATGATTCAAATGATAAGTCTTCGTCAACGGCGGATAGGCTACCTAAGGCATGAAACAGGTTATCTAAAACATCACTTAAACTATTCTAAGTTAGGAACAGGTTAGGGTTTGATTAACTTACCCAAGAATGGAATTAGAATTGTCGGATTAACGATTCAGAGACGATGGATTTGATGTGTAGAAGAACTGAAAAAAATCTCAAGAAGGAACAACAGGTTCTCTCTTGCTTTCTCTCTTTTTCTCTCTCTTGATTTGGCTAGGGTTTAGAATTCGTATAGGATTTGCGAGAGAGGATTTAAGGCATTTTTATAAGCCCAAAAGCGATGGAAATAGCCCTAGGGCCAAGGTATACTTAGGTTATAACCAAATCGGCCTTGTTCCGATCCAACGGAGTATTTCTAGAGGTCCTATTACTAAATGCGGTCGGACTTAAACTCTCTAATATTAGATCTTAAGCAAGTTAAGTTTTCAGTCCGATCGGGTTTCCAGATCGACCGTGGCGGACCAGTTTTAATTCAACGGTCATCGAAACTCGATCAAGGCTACAAGTAGATTGACATGTGTGAACCATCTTCCCTGATCTGAGGGTGAATTTGGGTTAGAATCCAATGGTCAGAATGCTTATAAATGGCGCGCAAGTGATACGTCTCAGATTACTTAAATCCATATTTATTTTCATAAAAACCTTCACTTTCTCACTCTCTTCACTCCGGACTCAAGGAAATGGTCTCAGGACATCGTTTGGTCTTAATTTTTGAGGTGATAGTCAAGTCCAACTAAGCGGTCATAATTGTCTGAGTTCATCGCTATCGGACTTTCGACGTACGGTCCAAGTCCGATACGAAGTTTCATGATGCTCCCAAGAGCAACTGGGTTTAGAAATTGATCCTAGGTTTCTAGGTAACGTAGCATTAGCGATTCTACTCATTTTGGTTCTTGTAGTTCATATTTAAAATGGTTCAAGCTAATTCTACTGAGTATTCAGTTTAGTACTTAACCAAATTCTACCCTAATTATAGTAGAATACTGTCCTAGGGCCATTCTATGTCCCATTTTGAGCACTTTTAGTTATTATATTATTTTCATTATTTTTTTAGTGATTTATCATCAAGTTTACCCTGTCTCTACCAAATTTCATGAGATTTCGTATTGTAGAAAAATTCTAAAAATTCCTGAAGCAGCAGCTGTCCAAAAAATAATTTTCGGACAGTTGTCACAACGACCTACTTTAAACTATATTAAATATTTTATTATAATATCTTCAATCTAGCCTTTGAATCACCTAAATTAGAGTTATAATGACTGAGATATGATTTTTCAAAGTTTGATAAAACGCGTAGAAAAAATACAAAAATCGGGCTGCCCGACGAGCTCCTCGCTGGTCACTAGACTTTTTGGCTAGAGCTCACCCCAGGGCGATGTCCTCCCCCCCCCCCCCCTCTCCTGGGGATGCCGAAAACATGTGGGACCCACCTCGGGTCCCCCCGAATTGAGCCGTTTGGGCCCACGAGTCCGTTGAGCATTTATCGAGTTTCATTTGCAAACCGGAATGAGTTACGCGACGTACAATATATGACTTTGGGGTAGAAGAAGCTAATCCATCCAAATAACCTATTTACATCATGAAATTCTAAAAATTCAATAGTCAAAATCTCATTTTATTCATGCACGTACCATTTACAGTAAGTTTTAGTTTAAGTATAGTTCTTCACCTTTTAAACTTTAGGATTTGTGTCTAACATAAAAGTACTTGGAGAAATTTGAAGAATGAGGTGGTGAAAGGTGAGATTTTGAAGGAAATGGGTTGAAAAGCGATTTTTAGACCTTGGGATTGATCTTTGAGAGGGATATGGTTGACTCATTGCCTAAGGACGTCTAACTCCAGGTTGGCAAAATTCCGGAGTGTTACACTATAATCCCTAATACATAATTTAAACTAATCATGAATTGATCCAATCATTCCATCCAATGAGCCCACCTTTGATCAACTCAAGATTACCCATTTTCCTTTGTCAATTTGGTTAATAATCCAAGATATTATATACATATTATATCTTAATGATCCAATTATCACATCTCAGAATCAGATAGATCAGCATGGGGGCCCATCGATCGAACCTATCGATTAATCGAGCTAGATTGAAGTCATTAATTAAATAAAAAATTCATAATTAATTTGGTTTGGTTCCTAGACAATTTTCAGCATCTTTGATCGAATCGAGTCTCATTGAAGACCCTTCGATCGAATCGAGTCCCATAGAAGACACTTCAATCAAATCGAACATAGATTGATCGGATTAAAAAAATATATATAAAAAAATCCAATTTTCATATTTTAAGTCGTTAGACATATTTTAGCCTAATTTGATTGATTAAAGATCTCTTTAATCGATTCGACAGAGCTCGAACATGCTCAGTTGTAATCTGATTTTCACAATGTTTAGAGTTTTTTTTTCTCTCAATATTCTTAGTTTTCATGGATCTCTCACACTCGTTGTTTGAATCCAAACCATCCATTGATATTTACAACCTCAAGTTTTAGGAAAAGCCAAAGGATTGTTCAAATCCGAACCATCCAAAATCTAAAATCATCACATAGCATGATTTATCACTAATACTATCTTTTGATCGATGTAGACAATCCAAAATTCAGATTCATCCAAATTTTTGGATAACATCTTAGATCTAACCTATAGTGAATGTGAATGATATAGATTGATTTGAAACATCAAAAAATCTTGGAATCAACAATTATGCAAAACAATTATAGAGATTTATTTTAATCACTGTGGGTTGATTGGTGCGCGGATCACTTTAGAAGTCAGGGCCTAGGCGTATTTTGGCCATAGAAAACATTTTATCTGAATAGATCTGAACTGACACTATTGGACGACCCCCGCCGATCTCTAAAACAAGAGATCTCGCTAAAAGTCTTCTACTTTTCTCCAAAACTTATCATAAATCAAGACAATGGATGTAGGAGCAATCCACCCCATTCATTTTGTATGTCTAAGGAGTTTAAATCCTGTATCAGATACGGATCCATCCACTGACCTTACCCTCCACTAAAAATATCTCTACTAATGTTTTAAGTGTTTTAATTTTATTATTAATTTAAAAAATTAAAATTTTAATTTGATTAATTTGACTTTATGCTGTCCAAAAATTCAGGACCTAGCTAGAGATGAATGGTCTTATCGGGGGCTTTGCAGGGCCACCATGATATATGTGTTTTAACCGAGCTGCTCATCCATTTTGAAAGATCATTTTAGCACATGACCTAAAAAGTAACCAGATTGAAGGCTTGAGCGGACCACGCCACAGGAAGCAGTGGTGAGAATGACCCAGCCCCCCACTATCAAAACCTTCCTAGAGTCGGCTGTGATGTTTATTGGCCATCCAACCTGTTCATAAGGTCACACCCCCACACACACCAACACACTCACACCACAATGGGTACTCAAAACCCATAACCCTATGTTGAAACTCTTGTGAATCTACCCCTGAGGCATGAGTAACGGCCCAATGCACCCTGTTATATATTAGGGTGATCTTTCTTCTCCACACGAAGAAGCGATCTTTCTTCTCCACATGAAGAAGCCTGGAGTCGACGCTTAAAAGACAATTGGTATTTGGTATTGTCTTATCTGAAATGTGCATCTCATCCAGAAATCATTTCACCAACCACATAAATGCTAGCATTTAAAACTATATTTCCAATGACAAACATTATCTTAATTGTCAACTTATCTTTTTTATCAATTTTATTACTTATTTCATATATTCAAGTTACATTCTCTGCAGACATGGTTATCGTTCTGGTATATATTATATCTGACAGTTGACATTCTTACTTAAAACCAGGGACAACCTGCTACTTCTCTCATCAAGGCTGAAATGTCATTGGCCTGCCTGAAGAGGCAACGTTTCCAAGAAGGCACGGGTTTGCAAAAGGCTACCTAATTTTGAATGTTTTCCATTTCATACCGTACAGCTTGGGTGAGACCCTAACCATAGAGGCCCATCTCAATGTATATCCACACCGTTCATCTGTTTTTTCAGATTATTGTAAAGTATAGTCCCAAAAGAAAAAGAACACATACAAATTTATATGGACCACACCACAGGAAACAGTGGATAATGACAATTGAAATCCTTCTGTGGGTCACATAAGTTTTAGATCAAGCTAATATTTGTTTTTTTACTTTCATCCATATATGTGTGACCTTATTAACAAGTTGGATGTTCAGTAAAAATTAATCATGAATGCTGGGAAGTTTTTAATGGTGGGACCTCCATGACCATTGTTTCCTTATGTGATGGGGAAACGGATCGGCGACTCCCTGCCCCCTGCCAAAGGCCAATATTGGTCGGTGCTCCGTGAGACGTGATATGATGTATGTCTTTCATCCATGTTGTCCATCCATTTTTCTAGATTATTTTATAATATAAAATAAAAAATGAGGTATATCCCAATATCAACTGAACCACATTACAGGAAACAGTGTTGATTGAATGTCGACCATTAAAAACTTTTTGGGGGCCATTAAAGTTTTGGATCAATCTGATCTTTGTTTTTTCCCTTCATCTAGGTCTGTATGACCTAATCAACAGATTGGATGTCAAATAAACAGTACAGTGGGCTTTAGGAGGATCTTAATGGTGGATATTCAATCACTATTGTTTTCCTGTGGTGTGGTCCACCTGAGATTTATATTCCTCTCATTTTTAGAATCAAGTCTAAAATGATCTGTAAAAATGGATGAATGTCATGGATGAGACACATACATCATGGTGGGGTGCACAGCACCAACCACAGCCACCGTGCTATTGGCGGGGGAGTAGCCAATCCGTTTCCGTGTGTGGTGTGGATATACGATGAATACGTCAGGTGGGCCCTATAGTCAGGGTCTCTCACCCGCATCGTTGGTTCCAGGTCCCACCCAAGTTGGGTTCAATCATTTATGGTTGCCAGTTAATATGCTTCATTGACTGACTTTGGGACTTACTTCTGCATTTATATAAGAAAATTCTAAAGAGAGAGGTTTGGTCCGCTGAATAAGGCGTATCTTCTGCATATCCATACATGTACCAATATAGGAGACGTGCAATCTCGGGAGAAGATTTGGTGAAGTGGTGGGTGGGACCCCTGACTGTGAGGCCTACTGTGATGTATGTAACTACATCCGCACCATCCATCCTTATTGAAAGCTCATTTTGGGGAATGAACCCAAAAATGAATCGGACTCAAATATTAAGTGGACCGCATTACAGGAAACAGTTTAGTGGGCGTGATATGTTGTGCATCCACTCCATCCATTTGGTTTTTTAAATCCATTTTAGGACTTTGTTCCAAAAACTAAGCACAACCAAATATCAAGTGGATCAAACCATATTAAACAGTGGTTATTGAACGCTCACCGTTAAAAACTTTCTAAGTTCCACTTAAGAAGATCTATGATATTTATTTGTCATCCAACCCATTGATAAGGTTAAACAAAACTAACAAAGTGAAAATAAAAATATTAGTTGGATGAAAGACTTTAGTGGCATAAAAAAATTTTTAATTACCATTTATCACTTTTTCTAATATTGTGGTCCACCGAATATTTGTATATGTTTAAATGTTGGAACGATGTTATTAAATGAGTTGAAGCATTCCTAATGCACACCGTGATGTTGATTTGCCATCCAAACTATTTTTAAATATTTAAAGACATATATATATATATATATATATATATATATATATATATATATATATATATATATATATATATATATATATATATATCAGATTGATCAAGAACTTCAAATGTCATATTGATCTGAAGCTTCTTTGACCCTAACAAAGTTTCAATGGTATACGTTCAATCCCTACACTTTCTGTAATGTGGTCCACTTTAGCTTTGGATCTCTCTCATTTTTAATCTCAATCATTCAAACCTGCTCTCCAAGTGGATAAAGAGTTTTGATATAAGATATACTTTATAGTGGGCCAACAGAACTTCGTGACGTAAACACAGCAGGGAGGTGGATGGTGTGTGGCACACCACGCAAAGAACAACGTCGTACCTGCCAGAAAGAAGGAGGTTGGATGGAATATGGTGCCAGGAGGGACGCGGATTGCGTCCTACCAACGTATTCAGCTGGGAACGGGCAAGAGATTTGGGTGGCCACAGTGAAGTCTTATCCACACCGTCCATCCATTATTATTATTATTATTATTATTATTATTATTATTATTTGAAGGGATAAACCCAAAAATGAGGCAGATCTAAGGCTTAAGTGGACCACACCACATGAAGCAGAAGTGATGATGATTCTCACCGTTAAAACTTTTCTAGGGCCTACCGTGATGTTTATTTTCCAACCTATTCAGAGATATACATAAACCTGGATGAAAAGAAAATATAAATATGAGATCCATCCGAAATTATGTGGCCGCCAAGAAGTTTTCAACGGCAATAATTTAATCCCCGCTGTGTAGTCCACTAGAGCCTTAGGTCTGACTCATTTCTGAGTTTATGCCTTAAAATGATAGAAAAAAAAAATGGCAGGACAGTGTGGATAAGACCCATGCATCACGGCCCGTTCCCAACTGGAGACGGGCGGGGTCGGGGTAGGACGCAGCGGAAATGGATTGGCTACTTGCCGGCAACTATCCCGGTCGGTGGTGGTTGGTGCTCTGTGGGTCCCAGAATGATGTATGTGTATCATCCATGCCGTTCATCCATTTTTACAGATCATTTTAGGTCTTGATCCTAAAGATGAGAGGGATTTAAATCTCAGGTGGATCACCCCACAGGAAAACAATATTGATTAGATATCCACAGGTAAAATCCTCCTAAGGCCCATTGTACCTTTTATTTGACATCTAATATGTTGACTAGGTCATACAGGCATAGACCAAGGGAAAAAAAAAATAAAGATCAACTTGATCCAAAACTTTCATGGGCCCCAAAATTTTTAATGGTGGACGCTCATTCAACATTGTTTCCTATAATGTGGTCCACTTGAGATTGGGATATACCTCATTTTTAGTCTTATGTTTAAAATGATTTATAAAAATAGATGGACGGCATGGATGAAACATATACATTATGGTGGGGCCCACAAAGCACCGACCACTGGCCAATGGCTGGTGGCTGGGAAGTAGCCAATCCGTTTTCGGAGGACACGTGTTTTCTGCCAATGCTTTTCACATGAAGTTAATGTGATGGGATCCCTGGTAGTTTAAACTCTCTTCCATTCACCTATTTTAAGGAGGGGTGTACACAAACCAAGCTAACTCGGCCAGCATGCTCGACTCGACTTGAAAATGCTCATTTCGGCTCAGTTTGAAGCTGAGTTCAAGCCGAGCCCAGCTGATTTTTTGGAGCTCGAAAATGAGTTCAAGTCAAGTTCGAGCAAGCCTCAACTTGACTCGACTCGTTTCGAACCAGTTTGGTGACTTGATTACTCTACTATTGATGTTGCTGCCCAACTCTTTGATAAAATGACTCAACAAAATGTAACTAGTGGCAAGGAAGGTTTGTTAAAGGCAACTGCAATGTAAAGCAGTGCAATAACTACCCGCCTACCCACACTAGCTTCTTCTTGATGAAAAACTAGGTAAGTTTTTTATTTGATTGCCATTGTTGAGGATGTATGACAAGGAAGGTTTGGCACAGGCAACTGCAACGTGAAGCAGTGCAATAGTTACCCACACTAGCTTCATATGACCAGTTTTAATTGCAATAGCTACCCACCCTGATAGCAAAAGTTTTCATAAACCCTGATGAAAATACATTTTTTCTCTTTATTATTTTTTTTGTTTTCATGTAACTTCGAAGGTGTTTGATAAAATACTTGTAAAATCACTGCCTCTATATAAAATAATAAAATTTTGAAGTTGCAAATCAGGTGTGTGTGGAAATGCCTCAATGGCGAACTCGGCTTTATCTTAGCTCAAACTCGTTCGAGCTGGCCTGAGCTATTGACCGAACTGAGCCAAGCTGGCCAGTGAGACTCAAGGACCAAACCAAGCCCAATTTGAGCTGAAGTCAGCCAGTGTTCAAGCTGCGTCGGACTAAGGCCAGCTCGACTCGGTTCGGCTCGTTGTACACTCCTAATTTCAAGAACTTATTTTATGACATTCAACGACAGATATAAGATTAATGTGGGCCACACAGAAAAAATGGGGATAGAAATGTTGTTATTTGAAAACTTCCTGGCCCCACCATGATGTTCATGTGTCATCCAAAACGTTTTTAAGGTCATTCCCATTGAGCTTGATACAAAACTTTTGTGGTCATACTAATGCCTCAACAATGGTGTTCAATCCTCATTATTTTTATCATGTGGCCCACTTGAATCTTAGATCCGGTTCATTTTGGGTCGCATTTTCTACAATAAGCTAGCAGAATAGATGGCCGGGGAGGATTTCTCACAAACATAACGGTGCGCCCAGGAAATCCCTGTCCCGTGACTGTAGCCTTTGGTCGGTGAGCCGAATGGTTCGTCTGAATGGAGGCGGATTACTTTCTGACCGTGCTGGTTGGTGCTATGTGGGCTCCACCATGATGTGTGTGTGTTTTATCCACACCGTCCGTTCATTTTGTTACCTCAGACAAAAATCATAGGTGGACCATCACAGGAAAACAATAGGTGATTGAATGCTCACCATTAAAAAGTTGCTAGGGCCCACTGCGACGTTTATTAGCCATCCAACCAATTGCTTAGCTCACACAAACATGGATGAGGCGAAAACACAAGCATTTGATCCAAAAGTTCCATATTCAAATGAAAGGGGTCCAGTGATCGAACGGTTAAGATAATCCCGTATAAAAATATGTCAGAAACTGTGATCCACCATATAAACGGTTTAGATCATTGAAAGATTACCCTGGTCGAACGGATAAAGTCTAGGCGCATTGTACTAGAATACGTAGGAATGTATTCTAACCCTACAGTCCAGCGGTCCTCACTGAGCCTTCATTCTACGGGAGCGGATTAGGTGAGACCCAGGACTGACCCAAGATTTTGCGGCACTTACCGTGGGGCCCACTTTTATATATGTATTATGTAACCATACCGTCCATCCGTTTTTACGTATCATTTTAGGGCATTATTCCAAAAGTAAAGGAGATCCAATTATCATATGGACCATATCATAGGAAACAATGGTGATTGACTAATTAAAGTTTTGGTTAAGCTGATATTTGTTTTCTTCCCTACATCCAGGCTTAGGTGATCTTACCAATGGATTGGATGGCAAATAAATACTGACAAAACATTAAGGTGCGCCCTAAGAAGTTTTTAATGGTAGGACGTTAAATCACTACAGTTTCCTACTGTATGGTCCACTTTATTATTGGATCTTATTTATTTTGAAATTTCGAATAATGCCCTGAAACGATCTAGAAAGAAAAACGGATGGATTACATGATTACATATATCAAGGTGCGCCCAGGTAAGGGCCGCACCATCTTGGGTGAGGCCCATCTGCTGATTGCGTCCTACCCTGCAGGGATGGTAATCCAACGGGGGCTATATGGGGTCCACTGTGATGTAATTGTTTTATCCACGCTGTTTATCGTTTTTATCAGATAATTTTAAAGTATGAGCCAAAAAATAAGACAGGTACAAGGCTTAAGTAGACTACAAAGTGGGGATCCAACGTGCACCATTAAAAACTTCTTGGGAGTTGGAGAAGTTTCGAATCAAGCTGATAAATTTTTTTTTTTCACTTCATCCGTGTTTACGGGACCTTATGAATAAGCTGGATGGTTAAAAAAAAAAAACCATCATGAAGGCTTTTAGAAAGGTTTCAATGGTGTGCGTCATTATTACTGTAACTTCCTTTGGTGTGGTACACTGGATGTGTGGACCTGCTTCATTTTTAGTATTATACCTTAAAATGATATTAAAAAAGTAATAAACGTAGCGTGGATAAAAAACTTACATTACATTGAGCCTCACAAAGCCCTACCTAAACATATTACGGTATGCGCGGGGTAGCAGGCGATCCGCATCCGGGTGAGGCTGGGGGACACGGATTACGTCCTACCCCGCCCCGTCGGATAATCCGTTTGGATAGAGCTTTGTGGGGCTTAGTGTGAAATAAGTATTTTATCCACACTGTTAATAATTTTTACACGATTATTTTAAGACATGAGCTAAAAATTGAGATAGTTTTATGTCTCAATGGACCACAAAGTGGGGATTAAACATCCACCATTAAAAACTTTCTATGAGCTAGAGAACCGTCGGATCAAGATGAAATTTGTGTTTTCACTTCATCCAAGTCTGCATGATCTTATTAATAGGTTGGGTGGTAAAAACCATCACGGTGGCCCTTTAAAAGGTTTCAATAGAGGGTGTCATTATCACTATAGCTTCCTTTGATGTGGTCCACTGGATCTTTGTATTTGTTTCCCTTTTTTTTAATAATACCTTAAAATGATACGAGGAAAGTGATGAACAGTGTGGATAAAATACTTACATCATGGTGGGCCCTACAGAGCCTTGCCTGGACGGTTGGGGTAGGACCAATCCGTGTCCAGGCCAGGGTATCACCTAATCCGCTCCCGCATTCCACGTGCCTTTACTATATACGTGCAGACCACGACTCTACGTAGCGATTCTTTCATGGATGCATCTGACCGTTTATGCATCCTAATTTCCAGAGTACTCCACTCCTTGTTTATGCATCCTAATTTCCAAGTACTCCACTCCCTATTCATCGACAGATTTATCTCGAATTAATGGCAGTAACCAAACCATTCAACGGTTTAAATCAACCACAATGAATGGAAAAAAAAAAAAAATGATATATAGATGTGATCCGTTTTTGAAAAACCTTAAGAGGGTGTTAGACGAACAGTATTAGATGGGATCATGTGGAGTAGAATTACATTTGATCTTTTAAAATTTCATCAGCATTTAGGTATGATGAAAAAGGTTGAGATTAAGTTAGATGGAATTGCACTTGGTCCAGTGTTTATCCATGCCAGCTATCCACATATACCGTTTACACATGATATTCTCCTTATATATGTGTACAAGTGAATGACATTTATTGTGAATTTGGTATGTTGATTACAATTTCCTAGTACATCAAACATGATAGATGCAAAAAATTTATCCCAAACATTGGATTAGATTACTATTATTAGGGGTGCACACGGGTCGATTTGGTCCAATTCTAGGGTAAAACCAAAACTGAACTGTTTCTAACGGTTCTGAAATTTTCAGAACCGAAACCGGACTATTAGCACGCTAGAACCGAATCAGAATCGGACCGTGAAAACCAGTTCAGTTCCGAATCGATTCCATGGTTCTAGGTTTTTTAAAAATTCAACAAAAGCAAAAAGGTAAAAAAAAAATACAGACCTTAGGTTTCCTGTTGTTTGGGTAGCACCGATGATGGGTGGTTGAGCTAATGGCTTCTGGGTCTAACCAGATGGTTGGAATTGCGTCGGTTGCGATGATATTTTTAGTTGTGGCTGCTACAAGAGGGGTAGATGATGCCTTAGCTGATCAAACAGTGCTAACGAATGCAATGAATTCTGTAAATGCTGAAGAGTGAATTGTGAAGAGGGCAACTGTAAATTGTGCAAAATGCTTGAGTGAATGTGATTTTGAGGCACATTAGCAGAAGAACCTTGAGCAATTTTAATGTGTGGTACTTGATTTGGCTGTCCTACAAGCTGAGAAGTTCTTTCACCTGGTCGAGGTAATGACTGAGCTGGTGGATGATTATGGTCACCTAAACCTTGAGAATGTTGATGCTGATGGAGTGCTGATGATGAAGGTGAGAGGAAACGTCATCTTGTGATGACTAGAGAGAGAGCCGCACACGAGTTGCAGGGTGAGAGATGACGAGAGAGAGGGGGACAGTGAGAGAATGAGAAAGAGATAGGGATTTTTTTAATTTTTTTTTAATCTTTTAAGTTGGGATCAACGGTTTGGATCCAAGGTTCAAATCCACAGTTTTGGGCCACGGTTCAATGGATTGGTTCCACGATTCGGTTCGGTTCTACATATCCCTAAACTGGAACTGAACCGTATCCAACGGTTCTTGCAATTCTGAAAACGGAACCGAAACTGGTGCTATGTAGAACCGGACCAAACCGGACCGATCCAATGGTTCCGGTCCGGTTCCACGGTTCTACTGGTTAAGTGTGCACCCCTATACTACAATACCTTGGTATTTTCATACCTGCAATCATTGTCCAATAATAATATTAATTTCATTTAATACCTTTCAATACTATTCAATTCCACATACCATTATTATTTCATTTAATACCTTTCAATACTATTCAATTCCACGTACCAAACACTGTTAATGCTTAGTTACTATCCAACCTGTTCACAGGGTCACACCAGCCTGTATGAATGGAAACCACGAATGTCATCTTCATCCAAGACTTATACGGTCTTCGTGAAGTTTTTAATGGTAGGCATTCAATCCCTAGTTTTTGGTCCACTTGAACCGTGGATCAACCTAATTTTTAGGATGGTACCCTAAAATGATCTGGGAAGAAATTGATGAACAGCTTAGATAAAATACATACATTACACTGGCCACAATCCCCCGAGTAGACCGATTTCCGTCCAGTGGCAGCAGGACGTAATCCGCTTGACTTTTTGTAACCGTGCCCCATCCAAGCTTCAACGCATTAAATGAATATCCCCGATCCCCTGTTAGGCACTGCCACGTGTACGGTTGGAGATTGGTCTCACGTTATCTTAGTGGAGACGATTCCATGGAATTCATTCGGAGCCCATAAATATGGCTGCGTTTCAGCGTTCGAGCCTCTACCTTCTCTTTCCCATTTCCTCTCGTCGGTTCTCCTACCTCTCGGGTATTAGTTCGGGTCTCCTCGCGACTATCGGGTTCGAGCTTTGATAAGTTTCTAAGGTAAATGTCTTGATTTTCTGCAGCTTATTATTTTATTATATGTTTGAAGATCAGGAACGGTACTCAGCTTTTTGCACACATAAGGGCCCCACATGTCAAGGATTAGATAGACCGGATGATCCTGATCGCTTGCTTGATTTGAGGAAATCGAATCCGCACTGTCCATTTTTTGACCGGTCGTTTTAAGATGGAAGTAGATGATGGTTTTCGGGCCATGGTACGTTTGTGGTGGGGCACACATGATGAACGGTCCAGATGTTGTACCCTTTGGAGGCCTTTCATTTTTAAATCTTTATTACCTATAATGTACACGGATTATTGCATTCTGCATATACTCACGTTATAGGGGTTCTTATGGCTTTGCTAAGTCCCCACCGTTCGATGTGGGCCCCACCATGGATTGCAGCGTGATCTAGAAAGTGGGCTAGCCTAATAAAACTAACCACTGCATATGGACGGTTGAGAAATAAGTGGTGATAATTTTCATACTTCCCTTATTAAAGTCATAATATAAAACTCACAATGCGAGAGACGTTTTCTGATTAATACCATTCAAAAGATATAGGAAAATAACAGTTATTTATTAATCTTGCGAACTGTCCATCTTAAGCTTTTGCAGAGGCCTCTAAATCTTATAAGCCATGGAATCCTGCAGGCCCACCTATCCAACTAACTTTTATTAATTGTTGAAATTGAAGCGTGGTCTCATCTTAGATATTATATTTAATGGACGGTTAAAATTAAAAATATCTCAATGGTCTTAGCTTGCTAATGCCATTCTTTTAACTCTCTTGTTTTTTTAAGTCTTTTTTTCTTCCATCGGTTTTAAGGACATCCAACGGTCTACATTTATAGTTCCATCCACCTTTTGATTGCCACGTGTATGGATGAATTTGATTGCTTTGTATATATAGGTGGTCTTTGACAGAGCTCGTGACCCAATCATGTCCGAGAGGTACTTGAATGGGGACGCGGATTTCCTGCCAAGGCGAAGTTCCTGCGCTGCGATCGAACCTAAGTGGGGCCCACCAAGACGTTTACGAGAGATCCACTATGTTCAACCCTTTTTTGAGACCATTTCAGGACAGAAGGTCATTGATGAGCCGGATCCAATACTTAAGTGGGCCGTACTAAAGGAAAAGGTGGTAGAGAAATTTCTACCGTTGAAATCTCTCTAGGTAGACAGTGATGCTTCCATGCCATCCATACCGTTCATATCATCATTATTACTTAGATAAACTGAAAATACAAATATTAGACTAATTCAAAACTTTTTTTGCCCTCACAAATATTTTAATTGTGGACGTTAAATCTTCACTTTTGCAGCTTACTTGAGTGTTGGACCAGCTCATTTTTGGCCTTATGTCCTTAAATGATCTCAAAAAACAAAAGGGTGACAGATCTCTCATCAACATCACGGTGGGCCCCACTTAGGTTCTCACTATCTTTTGCAGGAAGTTCCTATGTCGGGAAGCTAGGTGGGGCCCACTGTGATGTTTATGAGAGATCCACTACATTTATCCATTTTTTGAGATCATTTAAGGACATAAGGCCGAAAATGAGTTGGATCCAATACTTAAGTGGGTCCCTATGTTGACGGTGATGTTTATATGCTATCTATACCGTTTATAACATCATTACTACTCAAGTAAATTCAAAAAGCAAATATTAAACTAATTCAAAACTTTTTTTTTATCCCATGGACGTTAAATCTTTACTTTTGTGGCTTACTTGAATATTGAATCTAGCTTATATTTTGCCTTAGTTCTTACGTGATCTCAAAAAATGGAAGGACATGGTGGATCTCTCATAAGCATCACAGTGGGCCCCACCTAAGTTTCGACGGCCTTTTTGTAAGAAGTTCTTGGAAATCTAGGTGAGGCCCACCATGATGTTTATGAGAGATCCCCTACATTCATCTATTTTTTGAAATCATTTAAAGACATAAGCCCAAAAATAAACTGAATCTAATACCTAAGTGGGCCGTATTAAAGGAAAAGGTGGTAGAGAAATTCCTACCGTTGAAATCTCTCTGGGTCGACAGTGATGTTTGCATGCCATCTATACTGTTCATAACATCAATACTACTTAGATGAATTGGAAACACAAGTATTAGACTAATTCAAAACTTTTTTGGCTCCATAAATATTTTAACTGTAGACTTTAAATCATCACTTATGTGCCTACCTGAGTATTGGACCCCGCTTATTTTTTGCCTTATGTCCTTAAATGATCTTAAAAAAAAAGGACGCAGTGGATCTCTCATAAAAATCAAGGTTGGTCCCACCTAGGTTCCAGAAACTCCCTGCAAAAGGCTTTTTGGAAGGAAATCCACGTCCCATTCAAGGGAAGTGAAGTAAAAATGGGCTATTGGCTGCCGAAGGGTTGAACAGCAAGACTCGCAGCTGAAGTTATGTTCCCAAGTTACGTGTGGATACCATGTTGTATGTGTTGTATACACACTGTCGATCCATTTGGAAAGATCATTTTGCGGCATGATCAACATAACGAGGCGGATCCAAATTTAGATTGGTCCTGCCTCAATTTTTGGGTTTATACCTTAAAATGATATAGAAAAATAAATGTACCTAGATAAAACACATACATCACGGAGCACGTGTCTAGGCTCTATGGGTTCAACCTAATCATGACCTGTTTACTTGAATGGACCATTTTTTAACCCGAGCCTGACCCACAACCCATTTTAGCTGGTCGAAACTGCTTAAGAAGTCGGTGGGCCCAGGCCATTACCACCTCAATCACTAAATATGATCTAGATCCAACGGCTATAGTCCTAAGATGATTACGTAAGCACATGCACGTACAAGGTTGTTAATGCACACGCTGCCCTTGCCTACCATCAGTTAGATGCTCTTGTCCAAGAATCAGATCCGTCCATTCGTCAGGTGGGCCACAGTTTACAAAACCAATTTACACTCAGGAAAATACTTTGATAAAGTATTTTTAGTCGTCCAAAATTTTCTGACATTGTAGCTGATATAGAGCGGGTTGCGGACAATTTCATGGCCAAGATGGATCAGAAAAGACACGGTCGACAACATAAGTGATCTGGACCGTTGGACCATAGATCGGGCGTATCTTGCAATCCGAATGAGTTATCTAACGTAAAATATATGAATTTATGGTAGAACGAGCTACTTTAGCCAACCAATTCTGCTATGCCGGGTTGCGCAACCCAGCTTTTCGACAAACTCTCTAATCAACGGTCATTTTTCCGTTTTAATTTCATTTTTACTAAAGTTTAAGTTTGCTTATAGCTCTTTATCCGTTGGGCTTTAGAAGCTATGTACAACATGAAAAGTGCTTAAGATAATTAGGAGGACGGTTTGGTGAAGCCAAATAGGACACTTACTATTTTTGGCCCAAAAACATCCGTGTATAAATAATAAGTTTACTATTTATAGTAAGTCGCGGATTCTATGAGTTTTAGTTGTAGTTTGAGCCTGATTTCTTTTCTGTTGCTTGGTTCTCTTATTTAAGGGAGTGTAAACTCGTTTTTATGGGTTCATCAATTAATTTCAAATTTATTAAAATTTATTTATATTTTCCTGCTTTCTTTACTCGTGGATTCAAGAAGCCTCCGTGAGGAGTCCAGATAAGCTCCATGAATTTTGAGTAGTAATTCTTGAGGAAAATGGTGATCGACCTCATCACATTCATCCCCGCGTCAGTAGCCCACCTTCTCAATGGACCAGATTTATTTCTAGGAGAGAACGTCAGCATGGCAAGAAAAATCTAACGAATGGCTTGGATATTGCACGTGTCACTTCTCCTCTTTCTCCACGTGCATTGCACGTGCCGGCTTTTATTATACACACACGTCTTGAGATTGAAACGGTGTTTATGCACCCGTCTATTCTAACAGGCGCCTAAGATGATCATTAACGTAAGGGAGTCGACTATCGTGCGCCCGGCGCAGGATACTCCAAAGCGCAGCCTATGGAATTCTAACGTGGACCTGGTGGTGTCGAGAATGCATACGCCGAGTGTGTATTTCTACCGTCCGAATGGATCGTCCAATTTCTTTGATACGCACGTGCTCAAGGAGGCCCTCAGCAAGGCCCTCGTCCCATTCTATCCAATGGCTGGGAGACTGGGAAGAGACGTGGACGGTCGGATCCAGATAGATTGCAACGGTGAAGGCGTCCTGTTCGTCGAGGCGGACACGGGCGCTTTGATCGACGACTTTGGGGACTTCACACCCACCATGGAACTCAAGAATCTCATCCCCACCGTTGATTACTCTGGGGACAGCTCTTCCTACCCCCTCTTGGTGCTACAGGTAATCATTCTAACGTATGGCTGGTATTTTAGAGCCTGCAGGACCACCGGATTAGGTGACCCCTCGGACTTGCTTTAGGTGGTACATGTTACTTTTCAAATGCAACCATTTCTTACCTGCATGCATTCATGAAAGTCTCGTGCAATGTCAAAATCAATGGACAGCTGATGGCATTACTCAGTGGCCAGCCATCATGAAGAGAGATAGCGGTGATGGGAAGCTCGCAGGAAAGCAATCCTCATTAAATAAGGGAACTCGTAGGTAGAATTAGTGGGCCCCACTTCTCGGTGGATCATGACCAAACAGTTCCAGCTTTCTTGTTGGCTCAACTGAAAATCAGGCTTCCAAGTCAACTCGGCTCAGTGGTCAGCGTTCATTCACCACTGTTTCTTTTGGTGTGGTCCACCTGAAATTTGGATCTGCTCAATTTTTCAGACCACTTCCTAGAATGAGCTGGAAAAACGGATTGATGGCATGGATATATAACATATCTTCAAGGTAACCCCTAGGCGAGAGCTTGTTTGACCGCTTTATTTAATTTACACATTTAAAAAAAAAAGAAAAAAAAAGGCCTGTTTATTAAACCTGAAGTCTTAAGTTGAATTTATAATCTGGATCTAAAGTCAGAATTTGAAATTGAAAACTAAGCGGTGAATTTCGATCAACTTGTTTATTAACTAATGTGTTTGAAATATTTTAATTTAATATATTAATTATCCTGGTAAACACAATCGTGATTGAATCCCTATTATTAAAAAGTTCTCATGGATTCTATCGATATTTTATTTTCCATCGGACCTGTTGATAAGGTCAAAAAGACCTAGATGAAGAGACCACATAAATATCATCTTAATTCAAAGTTTTTGTAGCACACAAGAAATTTTTAATGCTAATTTACCGTTGTTTTCTCCATCATGGTCCATTGGAGATTTGGATCTGTTTGGGATCATGTGCAAGAACGAACTTTCAATGAGTATATGGACAGCGTGGATGCAGTTACGGTGGGATGCAGTTACATACATCACGGTCGGATGCGGATCTCCTGCCACGGGGTTTTACAAATAGTTCTTGCGGTGGGATGTTAGGTGGGCCCATCATGATGTTGAGAAATCCACCTGTCCATCTATTTTGGAGGCTCATTTTAAGACACATGATAAAAAATGAAGTGGATCCAAAACTCAAGTAGGCTACATGAGAGAAAAAATATGAGGGAAAAAATACCTACAGTTGAACCCTGAAACCTTCTTGGGCTCTACCTTAGTGTTTATATGCCATCCAGACGGTTTCTAAGGTCATTACCATGGGAAGAAGTGAAAAGACTAGAAACTTTGGCTAACACAAAACTTTTAGCCATGGTGGTCACTGAATCTCTATTATATCCTCTCGTCTAGCTCACTTGAGTTTTTGATCCACTTCATTTTTTTTTGTAGTATAATTTAAATTGAGCTCGCAAAATGTATAAATGAGGTAAATTTCTCACAAACATCATGGTGGTCCCCACCTAGCATCCAGGAAGTTCCTGGGAAAGGATGTCTCAGGATTAGGAGAGACCCTGGATCCACTGACATGGGTGGCAGGGGCTCACAGTGATGTGTGTACATTAAATCTACACCATCCAACTATTTTGAAAGTTCATTTTAAGGCATTATGCCAAAAATGGAGATGGCATAAATTTTAAGCAGACCACACCGTATGAAACAGTTGTGATTTAATTCTCACCATTAAAAACTTCATGAGTTCCACCAAATGGAGGAGTGCTCATGTGCGCACCTTCTTACGTGAGCATGGAGTCCACCTTTGCACACGTGTCTTATGCATAGAATCTAAACGGTCAACATGATGCGGAAGTCCTTGAAACCTCAAGAGCCCAACTTTCAACCGCATAAGAACTCTGGTGGGCCATGGAAAAAGGAAACAGTTTCCTCCCTTGATTTGCATTTCTCTTTACTATGACCCTCTAAAGTTTTTGATCAGGCTAAAAATTGGGACGATTGAGTTTCAAGGGATAACGCATCACGTGGAGGTTATGTGCCTAAGACACATGCAAAGGTGCGCACATGTGCTCGTGTAAGAAGGTGGCGGAGGTGAGCATTATTCCACGGAAATGTTTATTTGCCATCCAACCTATTTTACAAACACAGAGATGAAGAGACCGTACAAATATCATCTTGATCCAAAGCTTTTGTGGCTCATAAGAATTTTTTAATGGGTCGATCACTATTGTTTCCTTTACTACGTCCATCGGAGATTTTGAGATTGTTCATTTTTTTATCATGCCCTACAGTCAGCTTTCAATATGGATGGATGGTGCGGATGTAGTCACATCCATCACAATGGGCCCCACAGTTAGGGGTCCCAGCCACCTCAGGCATTCGGGGTCTCACGTAATCCACTCCCCCAAATCTGGCGGGGATCGCCTATTACCCCTTCAGGGAAAGATACGGATGATTCTATCAAAGGGTTCTGTGGGGCCTAATGATGTTTATGTTTTCTCCACACCATCCATCCAATTTTTCATATCATTCTCGCAAATAAGATAAATAAATAATTTATTTTTATTTAAAAATAAAAATAAAAAATGAAGATGTAAGGCTCAAGTAAGCTACACTAGAAGAAATAGTGGGAACTGAGTGCATACATTGAAAGCTTATTGGACCACACAAATTAAGTTGATTTTTGTTTTGTTTTATTTTGTTTTTATTTCATCCCAGCTTACATGACCTTATGAAGAGGTTAGATAACAAATAAGCTTTACAGTGAATCGAGTATGGTTTTAACCGTAGTCATTCCATTCCACTACTTCTGTAATGTGATTGACTTGAGATTTGGATGTACCTAATTTTTGGGATCATGCTATAGAATGATTCCGAAAAGTTGCTAGATAGTATGGATCTAACATATAAATTATGGTGACCCAGAGAAGTGCCACACGGTAAAAAGTTATGTTATGGAAAGGAGAAAATCTCTCACAATTTTAGATTTTTTATTTATTATTTATTTATTTATTTTTGTAAAGTTCAATGAGCGCATTTTAGATTCAGCATTACAGAGTACTTTTCACGTTCGATGTTAACAAATACTACTAAACACTGAGCACTTTCTGAATTCTGCATTAAGTAAAAATTTTCAGTGTTAACAAACAAACCATAACACTCCCAACCAAATAATAGAATAATTCTACATTTATCAAGGTACTAAAGTATTAAGGTAGTTTTTGAAAGATCAAAACAGGGCTTATGTTGAACCAGCACCAGACAATCTCCTTAGGGCCCGTTTGGTAGACTCTTTAAAAAAATAATAAAAAAAAATTAAAGCATATTTCCATGCGAAGCAAATTTTAAAAAGTTAATTAAAAAATAATAATTTTATTAGAAATGTTACTTGGATGACACTGCCATTGATTATTAGGATTTTCAGTTCAAAATACTTTTTGGGCGTGGCCCATTTGATTAATGTCTCCCCTTCATATGGTGATTTACACCTGATGAACAGTTTTGATGAAAGATAAACACCACAGTGGGCCCACAAGAAAAGCTATGGCTAGTTATCAGTTCCAATGGCCAGGCTCGTGCTTAAAATTCAAGCCTACTCCTAATAGAAATACTCCCATCTACATCACCTCATCCTGACCGTTCATTTTTTTCTTGATCTGAATCACAGGTAACATATTTCAAATGTGGGGGCGTAGCACTTGGTGTGGGCATGGAGCACCACGCAGCAGATGGCTGCTCGGGCCTACATTTCATCAACCATTGGTCTGATGTGGCCCGTGGGCTCGATCTCACTATCCCTCCCTTCATGGACCGTACCCTCTTGTGGGCCCGCGACCCACCAACTCCATGTTTCAACCACATTGAATATGAGCAATCTCCTCCTTCAAAGGCCCCACCCCAGTCCCAAAAATCCAGCCCCACGATCGCAGCCTTCAAATTCTCACGTGATCAGCTCAACCTCCTCAGGGCCAAATGCAGAGATGGCCCACACAGCAATGTCAGCTACAGCTCGTATGATTCGTTGGCGGGCCATGTGTGGCGATGTGCTTCGAAGGCCCGTAACCTCCCCGAAGACCAACAGACTAAGTTGTATATTGCCGTCGATGGCCGTACCCGCCTACACCCACCACTCCCACCGGGCTTCTTTGGGAACGCCATTTTCACTACGACACCGGTCGCAACTGCCGGAGACCTTGTAGTGGGCCCACTCGCGTATGCGGCGGGGAAAATTCACGACACGGTGGCACGGGCTGATGATGAGTACCTGAGGTCCGCATTGGACTACTTGGAATTACATCCGGACCTGAATGCATTAGTACGTGGGCCCCACACTTTCGGGTGCCCGAATCTCGGGATCACAAGCTGGGCCAGGCTACCCATATACGGTGCGGATTTTGGGTGGGGTCGGCCCATATTTATGGGGCCCGGTGGGATTGCCTATGAGGGCCTTGCTTATGTCCTTCCCAGCCCAACCAGTGATGGGAGCTTGACTGTGGCCATTTCGCTGTACGCAGACCACATGGCCCGCTTCCAGGAGCTGATCCACGACTTCTGATCTACTGCTAGTGCTCGTGACTCATCTCCACCACAATCAAGCATGTACAAGGATCCAGACCGTCCAGATCATGAGCTCTATTGTGGATGGGTACAGTCCAAGATCACACTAGTTGGAACAAGTTAGCCATAGATATTGTTTGAATTTGGACAGTACATTGTTTCTTAACCGTCCATGTCGTTGGCCACCAATTGGATGGTTTGGATGGCGGTGCCATTGGGTGGTTTTAGGGCAGTGCCCCATCCACAGCGATCTGGATGGCTTGGATTGCAGTTAATGTTTCAGCTTAAGGTTATTTGTTCTTCTTTTGTGGTTCCTGTAAAATGGCTTCTTTTTTTCTTTTTTTTTTTTCAATTTTTTAATTCATATAATCTCTACATTTTATTGTGATCATAAATGTGGGCCACGGTTAAACACCCCATGAAGATCTCACCACCGTTGATTCTTAATTTGACGTCATCTGCTAGCATTGTTGATCCTAATTCCAAACCCATCCTGGCCCATGTTGGGCTAAAAAAGTCTAGTGTGGGCTCGACCTGTGATCTTAATACTGGGTCTGCCTGATGTAGAATGTGTCACAGAGATATTCCCAGCATGGTTGAGCCAAAAGGAGGTGGACCATAAATTGATCGTAACTTTTGATCCGAGTATCGTTATGGGGTGCACAACTTATCAATCTTTACTGAAATGAGCCATCCGAGGTGAACCGACTCACAACGTGGGTCGCATCTATCTGTTTCGTCAGAAAACGTACGCTTTTAGCTCAAAAACGAATTTTTAGAAAAATGTTACTATTTTTAGTAATTCTGATTTTTTTAAATATTTTTTAGAGTTTTAGATTTTCTTTTCTTTTAGAAATAATTTTTAGTTATACTAGGACTCTTATAAAGAAAGTTTATTTGTAATTTTATTTTTTAGAAATTAAGTCTTAGAAGAGTTTTATTAGAATTAGGATTTTTATTAGAGTTAGAATTTTGCTATTTTTGGTAATTACGAATTTTAGTTTATTTTTATTTTTTTATATTAATAGTGTAAGGAGACACATTAGACAATTATCAATTATTAATTAATCAATTTTGAATTTATTAGAAATTCTTTTCTATTTTCTTCTTTCTTTTCTCATGGATTCAAGGAGTCTCTGTGAGGAGTCCAGAGAAGTTCCGTGGATTCAGAATATTTATCATCTTGAGGAAGACGGTGCTCGACCTCACGTCCTTCCTTGCGTCAGTTTGGTATCAGAGCGAGGTTTCTCTTCGGATCGATGGTTTCTAACGACGGGTCAGGCAACAATCCCATGGGCGGTGCCCTAGGGAATTTACCTTTAACGGCGGCAACTTTTAAAGCAACACAACAAGAGAATCGGCAAGCCATGCAAGGGCTGCAGGCTTCTATGGACCACATAGCGGATCTCTTGACAGAAACCTTAGGACAACTCCATGTTCCTGATGGTAATCCTCCACCACCAATTGTTGGAATTCGTAATCATATTGATCGTAGGACGACGCTATCAGTGAACTACAGGATCACTCCTGAGAAGGTGGGATCTAGCAATATGATTTCTCAACATCCTAGATGAGGCATTGATCAGATAAATCGAATGAGTCAAAAATTCAAGATGAAAGTCAATCTTCCTAGTTTTAATGGCCAACTTTACTTTAAGGATTTCCTCGATTGGTTGCTTAAAGTCTAAGGTTTCTTCAACTATATGAACATCGTAGAAGAAAAGAAAGTTAAACTCACGGCCTACAAGTTGACGGGCAGAGCTTCAGATTGGTGGGAACAACTTCAACTCGAGCGGACGAGACAGATGAAAGTGCCAATTCGCATGTGGTCACGGATAAAGAAGTTATTATGCTTGCAATTCTTCCCTCGAGATTATGATTAGGTATTATTCCAACAAAACTAAAATTATTATCAGGATAGTCGATCAGTAAAATGTTATGTAGAAAAATCCGACTATAGGATTCATCAGTGGCGAACATGTGACCTCTATAGGAATGGAGAACCAACCCAAGACTTCTAAAGTGGAGAGACAATATCTCATCACTAAATAAGCTTTTGTTAAACAATATGAGGAAACAAGAGATATATATACATTAGTTGAAGAGAAAAAATATGTGGAGCCTGTGAATATCCTAGAGGGTTTAGAACCAGTATCGCAGGAGTTCAAGGGGGTTGTACTTGATGAACTACCTAATAAATTACCTCCCATATAAGATATACAAAATCACAGTGATCCCATCTCCGGAGTAAGTCCGCCTAATTGCCCACATTATCAGAAAGAATATGAGATCTTAAAGGCAGATATGAAAGAACTAATCGATACTAGTCAAGCTAAGAAAAACCTGAGGACATGTATTGTATTAGCTAAAGAGCCTAATGTCAAGTACAAGAAAAGGGCTAATAAACATCGGCATCAGAAGTTATCTCAAAAGTTATCTCAGAATCATGAGCCAAGTCCCTTGAATAACTCGAGGACGAGTTTTTTTCAAGTAGAGGGGTCTGATGTAGAACGTGTCACAAAGATATTTCTAGCATGGTTGAGCCAAAAGGAGGTGGACCGTAAATTAATCGTAACTTTTGATCCGGGTATCGTTATGCGGCGCACAACCTATCAATCTTTACTGAAATGGGCCATCCAAGGTGAATCAACCCACAAGGTGGGTCGCATCTATCTGTTTCGTTAGAAAATACGCGCTTTCAGCTCAAAAAATGATTTTTTAGAAAATTTTTACTATTTTTAGTAATTTCAATTTTTTTAAAATATTTTTTAGAGTTTTAAATTTTCTTTCCTTTTAGAAATAACTTTTAATTATACTAGAACTCTTATAGAGAAAGTTTATTTGTAATTTTTATTTTTAGAAATTAAGCCTTAGAAGAGTTTTATTAGAATTAGGATTTTTATTAGAGTTAGAATTTTGCTATTTTTGGTAATTACGAATTTTAGTTTATTTTTTTCTATATTAATGGTGTAAGGAGACACATTAGACAATTATCAATTATTAATTAATCAATTTCGAATTTATTAGAAATTCTTTTCTATTTTCTGCTTTCTTTCCTCGTGGATTCGAGTCTCTGTGAGGAGTCCAGAGAAGTTCCGTGGATTTGGAATATTTATCATCTTGAGGAAGACGGTGCTCGACCTCACGTCCTTCCCTGCGTCACTGCCTGAGTTTGAACAGTTTTGGAAATGAATAAGCAGAAAATGTGAAAATATGTTTGGTGGCTATGAATGTTGGAATCCCGAGGCCTTATTAGGCTTTTGCTTGTGTGGTTATGTGGCTTAACTTAGGATAGAAAATAGTAGATTTGGAGTTGCCATTAGCCAATAAGTTCAGATTTATATAGTCAATTAAGACTCTTATGATCCTTAAAGATCAAAGAATTCAAAAATTCTTTATTTTATAATGACTCATGATTAATGACGTAGGATATTGAGTAAGGGATTGGCCTCTGTGTCATCTTAAGATTATAGAGTTGTTTATTAAGATATAAACAGTTACTTAAGGATTTCTTCGTATACAAACTAACAAGTTTCGTCCAAACCCTTGGGACTTTTGGTTCAAGACATTATGAAGAACATTATTAGACAAGTACAATTATATCAAGGTCATGTCTCTCTCATCTAAATTATCCCACTCTTTATCAATTATAGTTGTTGGATGCTTTGCCTTACTAAAGAAAGTGTCTTCCAATCATTGTTGAACTAAAAGGTCTCTCATCTTCGCATTTCAGATTTCAAAATTATTTCTACCAGCGAATTTCTCTGATTTATACTTCAGGTTAAATCTTTTGTAGGTTTGGTGATGAAAAATAGATGGAACTTCATAGGTCTTGGTGTTTTATTAATTGCTATTACTCATCTTGGGTGATTGGTTGTTAATGTTTTCTTTATACATGTTTTGAGAGTATACATAATGGTTCCCACAATATCATAATAATCACCCATGTGAAAGTGCAAAATCGTGCCTTATGCAATGTGTAAGTGATTGGACCCAAGCCCAAATCCCAAGGGTTGACCCTCAAAATTCTGAATTGATACTAATGAACTTAATCCTCAAATTTAAGTAGAAGATTTAATTATCAGACCTGAACTATTCAAACCATTATTTTGTTTCATTTTCTTTCTTAGTAGTAGTTACTTGAATTTTGAATTTGTAATAAGTCGTATGAAATGACCGAGCATGTACTATATTGTTATGGTTGATGTAATGGTGGTTAGTGGAACTTAGAGTGGTTATTTCAATGGAATGAGTTTTAATTTTTCCGTCATTTATAATGTGATTTCCATGAAAATGTGAATTTATATGATTGTGCGGAAAATCTGAAGCATTTATACTCTGACATACTCATTAATATCTTGAAATTTGACTTATCGTGTTGTCCATGAGAGTCAAAATCTCGGGGCATTACACTTGCATATGCAGCTGATATACCTCGAAGGATATCATAGGGTTGAACTTCAAGTGATTGAATTGTTCAAATCTTTGTATGGCCGAAATTTAATTAGACATACTTATTTTGGCCAGACAAGAGGCAATACGTTTTCGTTTCTTTCTTTGTTCTTCTTTCTATTGGGGCTAAGATGAAGCTCCTGTTGGGAGCCGTTGAACAAAATCTTAGGATCTAGCCTCCCAAAAATACTAAAATTATGGGATAATAAAGCAATAAAATAAATCAAAACACAAACCATACGACACGAGATTTTTACGTAGAAAACCCTCAAAGAGGTAAAAACAACAGGACCTTGTCCAGCGCAACAATTCACTATGAAGTAGAACGTTACAACCGATCACAAGCACACACCACTTAGATCAAACCTTCTTCACTCACGCAGGAGTGGATGAACAATAAGAGAATAATGAAAAACGGAGAAATCTCACCGATTATGAGGATATATAAGCGCTGAGACATCGACTTTGAAGTGGATCACCTCTATGAGCAGAACCTCCCTTCCATAAGCTTCCACTCTCTCTTTTCCTTTCTCTTACCCTTTGATAGCCCTAAACCCTTTAGCAAACCCTTGTAAAGATTTAGGAAACTCTTTTGCATTCCTTAGAAAAGCCCTAGGGTCCACTATTTATAGTTTAGAAAACTCATTTTCGTACCTCTTGTGAAACTGCTTCAAATTTACGCAGTCCGCACCAAATCCAGACTGAATCTTCGTAGCTTCGACTATTCAAGCAAGGTTCTCGACCGGTCGAGCCTGACCCTCGACTGGTTAAGCACCATAGGATTCCAAACATAAAAACTCGCTGGACTTTGAGTTAAGCACCACTCAACCGGTCGAGCAGCTCGGACTAAGGAGGAAAAATCCCATCAAATCTCTCCCTTTTCGACTTAAGAGGAATTCACCTTCTTCAAACTAGCCAGATTTCTACAAACCTCAAACTTGCCCTTGAGCAATGCCTTGGTCATCATGTCTGACCCATTATTGTCTGTGTGGACATTCTCAAGCTGTAACACCTTCTGTTCCAAAGTATCCCTGATCCAGTGATACCGTATCTTTATGTGCTTTGACTTAGAGTACTGACTTGGATTCTTGCTCAAGTGTATAGTACTTTGACTATTGCAATAGACCATGTATTGTTCCTGCTTCATGATAAGTTCCTATAAGAACTTTTTCATCCAAAGCATCTCTTTATATGCCTCTATGACCGCAATGTACTCGGCTTATGTCATCGACAATGCTATGACCTTTAGTAGCTTGCTCTGCCAAGAGATCGCTCCCCCTACAAACGTGAACATGAACCCCGATGTAGGCTTCCTATGTAGCCTTCTAACACAGGTTTTTCGTCAAAATAGTCTTCTGGCTCTCCCTCATCAGTGAACATAATGTACTCATGTGACGAGTATCTCTTAGATGGATGTCTGTCTCTAGATGAATTCCTCACCCGTGGCTCAACGGGTAAATCAGGTGGGGGTTGCTCCCCCGGTCTATCTTCTGTAGAAACTCTCTCATCCTCTATACCTTGTTGTACTCCTCCGTCATCAGGCACCACGGGATGAATAACTGTTAAGGGTCAAATATTGCATATCAGACCCTAATAATGACCTGATTTTACGCATATGATACTGTTTAACGGCCTGGTTTAATCGTGTTTGTGCTGCAAGGTGGATTTACAAGCGGAGAGTGAAAAGGATGTTTGAAGCATGAATTTAACACCCTGATGACACCAAGGCAAGATACGGACTCCAAGGGACCAAGATCAACACCAGGGATCAGCAAAAATCAAAGAACTGAAGCTTAAATGGCCTAAAACTCATCCAGAATGAAAGATCACATGTTTCCCACCATCCGTTCGATTCGAAAATTCATACATGGCCTGAATGCCATTAATTAACCGTACATGTCAAAAATCAGCCATTGGATCGCTGTGTAAGTGGTCCAACTGTCAAATTAGCCCATAAAACAATGAATTGGGGCCCGCTGGATATCCGGATATACCTCATTTTTTATCCCGACGGCTTAAATTATATGATAAACAGGATGGACGGAACGGATTTTCAAGATGCATCACAGTGGACCTTATGCTGTAGTGCACGTGTACACCACAAGAGAAGCACACGCACTGTACCAAAATCGGTCAGCACCGCTGACCCGTTCAAACCCGAAGAAAGCAGGATTTTGCAATCCTGCTGCGAAATAGAGGGCTTGGACGGTGCTTGTGGACCCCACTCATCACATGATTTGCAAATCCGGACCGTCCAGTATAAGCTCACCGGGCCTCTTACTAAGGCCTAGGTGACCAAATTCTAAGAAACAGTGATGATAGGTTTCCAACTGTTCGAACACAGAATGAACGGCAGAGGAAAATATACAATGGGCCACACTTAAATCAATCCAAAATCGGCCTTCTCTGGACAGTTTTTTGTCCTAGAACCAATGGACGGAGTGGATTTTTTATTTGGCTTCAATAGGTGAGCCAACGAAACAGTCAGAGACTTCTGCGGAAGCTCTGTTTCAAACAGAACTTGCGGACGAAGCGCAATGGTCCACCATCATCACACATCGTGATGATCCAAGATGTTCATTCGTTTCACAAGGCTAAACCGACCGTACTCTAAGCTATTTTTTAGTTTTCTTGGATGCTGCACGAATATGATGGCGTCGACGCAGTTTGGATGGCGCTGAAAAAAATGTCCACGAGATGCAACGTTTTGAACCCAAAATCGCCTATATCTGAACAGTTTTTCGAGAGAAAATCAATGAATGGTATGGATTTCTCCACCGACTTCATTCACGGGTCCCACCGAGAGCTCAGTGTAGTCGAGCGTAAACGCAGAAGCAGAGTTCCGCAAGGACTCTGCTGCGAACGATTTTCGCATTCCAGTCTTCCGTGCCGTCTCAAGCAACAGCAGTTGGCCTCATTCTGCTATAAAAGAGAGAGAGAAGGGGGGGATTCGGGAATCTTGGGGGCTATTCCCGGCTGGAAGCTGGTTTTGAACGTGAAGAAGAGAAAGAGAGTAGTTCTTTCCTTTTATTTTCTTTTGCTTTGTTTAAGGGATTTCAACCCATTCATGGCAGGCTAAACCTCTTAGCTAGGGCTAAGAGGTGAAGCTTGTAGTGTGATGGGAGACGTTTAATTATGCCTTTTGTTTAATATTGAATTGATTTTGATTTAATTTTATTTTGAAAATATTTTTAGTTCTTAATGGTCTGTTGTGACTGAAATTACAATGGGTCTGCGATGCTTTGAATATTTCTATTTCCTTTTCATGTTTATGATGTTAGGAAACCCTGTTGTTCACCATAGTCTCCTGGGCATGGTTGGATGTTGGTACCCTTCTTAACTTTTATACATGTGATTGGGTGGTAATTAGTTTAATTCTGTTGTTTGCCATAGTCTTTGGGCATGGTTTGGTGATGGAATCCATTCTAATTCATACACCTTTCATCTCTTTGAAAACTAGATCAACGATAGTTCAGTAAATTCCATGATTCTTGAAGAAGGCATAAGATCTCTCTGATCTCTACAAGTGGATCCTCTGAATCCCTAGTTTCTCACCTCTGATTTCTCCTAAGTTTTAGATAATAATTTCATAATTATTCCTTGAAATTCTAGTTGATTTAGATTTCATCTCATTCTAGTTCTAGTTCTAGTTAGTTTTAGATAACGTACAAGATTCAGTCCCTTGGGATTCGACCTCAGTCTTACCGAGTTATTACTACATCACAACCCTGCACTTGGGGAGTGAACAAGTTTTTGGCGCCGTTGCCGGGGAACTGTCGGCTACGTTTTTCTGAAATTAATTAGTTTTGGGATTAGTTTAAGATTAGATTTTCTTTAGAATTTTTAATTATAGGTTTAGAAGTAGTTATTTTCCTTGTTAGAAACTTGCTATTCTTCATTCTATCTGATTTTTAAAACTAATCCAATTTTTCTGTTTTATAGGAAACCTATAATTTAGTAAGCTCTTTCTTATTTCTCTTTCTTTGAAATTTCTTCTTTTCTTTAGAAATTAGTTTACTTTTAATTAGGACTTTCTATTCTTAAAAACTAACTTATTTTGTTTTGTTTTGCAGATTCTTAACCTAAGACTCCAAATTTGGTAACTTCTTTCCATCTTTCCCTTTTATTTTTTAAATTTCTACTTCTTTTCTCTTATGCCTAGGTAGAATTTAAATCGAGGGCTGAGTGTGTTTTATGCCCTAGTGGGCACACGACAACACTCGACATCTCGTGACTGAAGGAGGATTAGTTGAGGGGTTGACTATCCATCGCAGGACTAGACACCACTTGAATTCTCCTGAGACAGAGGAGGTTATGGCTGAAAATCAACCTCAAGCAGTACCCCAACCTAGGGTTGAGGAAGTACATGATGAGAATGAGGTGCACCACGCACCCCCACCTCGTACTTTACGAGATTATTTACAACCGGCGGGGGTGAGTACGCCCTCATGTATAATTTTTCCTGCGAATACAGGACATATGGACATCAAGCCAGGGGTTATCCAACTCCTTTCCAAGTTTCATGGGCTTGAATCTGAAGAACCATACTTGCATCTGAAAGAGTTCGACGAAATCATAGGCACCTTATATTTCCCTAATGTATCTGAAGATACAATTAGGCTGAAACTCTTTCCATTTTCCTTGAAAGAAAAAGCCAAGACGTGGTTACATTCACTGCGTCCTAGGTCCATTGGCACATGGAATGATATGCAGAGGGAATTTATAAAGAAATTTTTCCCACATCATAAGACAATTACCCTCAGGAGAGCAATCATGAACTTTGCCCAAAAGGAAGATGGAACATTCTTCCAATGTTGGGAAAGATTCAAGGATCTGGTTAATGCATGCCTACAACATGGCTTTGAAATATGGCACATTACAAATTTTCTCTATGATGGGCTAACATTTTCCATGCGCCAAATGGTCGAGACAATGTGTAATGGAGATTTCATCAATAAAAATGTCGACGAGGTATGGGATTACCTCGATAGTCTCGCTGAAAAAACATAATCATGGGACTATTACCCAAGGACGAACGCTACGTCTAGGCCAACTCATTCAAGGAAAAAAGGAGGAATATATCTTCTGAAAGAGGATGATGATCTTAACGCTAAGGTGATTAATCTCACCAGAAAATTTGAGGCCATGGAAGGAAAGAAGGAAAAGGTTAATGAAAGTGTTTGCGACATATGTGATTGCAACATTCATACTACTGAAAATTGTCCTTCAATACCTGCCATTCGAGAAGTATTGAATGAACAATCTAATGCTGTAAATAACTATCAAAGACCTTTCAATGGACCACCCTCTAATACATACAATCTTGGTTGGAAAAATCATCCAAATTTCAGTTGGAGGAATGGACCAACGGCTATACCTCAAGGTTTCCTAAACCAAAATCTAACTCAAGAACAACCTCAAGAGAATTTGGTTCTAAAACATTTTCAAAAGCAAGAGCTTTTCAATCAGGGTATGATGCAAGCCTTTCAAGACCTTACAAAAGCAATGCATGAACTTAAGGCGAAAAATACGATTGGAAACAAGGGGAGCTTCCCAGCTCAACCTCTTCCCAATCCTAAACAGCATTATGGAGTTAGTGATCCTAGCTCTTCAAATCAAATGGGGCACGCTAAATCCATCACCACTCTTAGGAGTGAGAAGGTTATTGATAAAACCCTTCCGGTTAGGCCCGAAAAGTCTCAAGAACCAGAAGAGGACAACAATGATGGATCTAGTAATGCCCCACAAAAAATTGAACTGGAACCTCTAGAGAAGTCAGTTGCTCCGTTTCCCCAACGGTTGGTTAAACCAAAACGTTTATCTAACTCTCAGGATATCCTAGAGGTGTTGAAATAAGTGAAAGTCAATATTCCTCTGCTTGATGTTCTAAAACAGATACCTTTATATGCTAAATTCCTAAAAGACTTATGCACGACCAAACGACGAATAAGTGTTCAAAAGAAAATTTCCTTAACTGAGAAAGTGAGTGCCATCCTGAAACAAGACGTCCCGTAAAAATTCAAATATCCCGGTTGCCCAACCATATCATGTGTAATCGAGAACTATCGAATTGATCATGCACTTCTTGACTTAGGAGCGAACGTCAATCTAATTCCCTACTCGGTATACCAACAGTCAGGCTTGGGTGAATTAAAACCCACTCGAACCACACTACAACTTGCTGATCGTTCTGTTCGTGTACCAAGAGGGATCATCGAGGATGTGTTGGTCCAGGTTGATAGATTCTACTACCCTGTTGATTTTATCATCTTGGACACCGAACCCATTAATGACACGAGCACTCAGATTCCCGTCATCCTTGGTCACCCATTCCTGTCCACTTCAAATGCAATTATCAATTGTAGGAATGGTGTTATGACTATGTCTTTTAAAAATTTGACATTGGAATCGAATATCTTTTTCAATAACGGCAGCAACTCAGAGGATGATGACGATTTCCACGATGTTAACATGATTGATTCTTTTGTGGAAGATAGAACACCTCTCACCTTATCCTCTGATCCTCTAGAGACGTGCTTGGCCCACTCCCATGATCTTGATGATGATATAATTAGGGAGACGTGTGCCATGCTTGATACTGCACCGGTACTAAAAGTTAACTGGTGGAGGCCACAAATTGAAGAGTTGCCCCAAACTGATGTGGTGTCTCTACCGTTTAACCTCAAGCCACCGAAGCTTGACCTAAAACCTTTGCTCTCTGATTTAAATATGTCTATTTAGGTCAAGATGAGACATATCCAGTGGTGATCTCTGCCCACCTGGAGAAAGAACAGGAGAGTATGCTGATATCTACTCTCATTGAGCATAAGGGAACTCTTGGATGGACGATAGCGGACCTGAAGGGAATTAACCCATCGATTTGTACTTACTACATATATCTTGAGGATAATGCAAAGGCTATTCGACAATCACAACGTAGACTAAATCCAAACATGAAGGAAGTGGTTAAGGCCGAGGTTCTCAAACTATTGGAAGTGGGGATCATATACCCCATATCCGATAGTCAATAGGTGAGTCCAACTCAGGTGGTTCCTAAGAAGTCCAGGATCACCATCGTAGCCAATGCCAATAATGAACTCGTGCCAACCAGAGTTACTACTAGTTGGAGAATGTGCATTGACTACAGAAAGCTGAATACCGTCACAAAGAAAAACCACTTTCCTTTGCCCTTCATTCATCAAATCCTGGAAAGGCTAGCTGGTCATTCCTATTATTGTTTCTTTGACGGGTATTCAGGTTATAATCAGATTGAAATTGCCCCTGAGGATCAGGAAAAGACCACATTTACATGTCCCTATGGCATCTTTGCTTACAGAAGGATGTCATTCGGGTTATGTAATGCCCCTGCCACCTTTCAGCGATGCATGATGAGTATCTTTTCTGACATGGTGGGGAAATATCTAGAGGTCTTCATGGACGATTTCTCTCTTTTTGGTTCATCTTTCAGCAAATGCTTAGCAAGTTTTAAATATGTACTGAAAAGATGTGAAGAAAAAAAATTTGGTACTTAACTGGGAGAAGTGCCATTTTATGGTTCAAAAGGAAATTGTCCTTGGACATATCATCTCGTCCAAAGGAATCGAGGTAGATAAGACAAAAATTGATCTTATCTCTAACCTATCTCCATCCAAGAATATCAGAGACGTGCGATCCTTCTTAGGACACGCAGGCTTTTACAGACGATTCATAAAGGACTTTAGTCTCCTCTCTCGTCCTTTATGTAATCTTCTTTAAAAGGACACACCATACGAGTGGACTGAGCAGTGCCAAGAAGCTTTCACTAAGCTTAAGGGCATGTTAACCACTGTACCTATTATGCAGCCACCCGACTGGAGTCTTCCTTTTGAACTTATGTGCGACGCCTTTGATCATGCTCTTAGAGCGGTTCTAGGCTAACAAAAAGATAAGCAGCTTTACGTTATTCACTACGCAAGTAGGACTCTAAATCCTACCCAAGTAAACTACTCGACTACGGAAAAGGAACTCTTAGCCGTAGTGTTCACTTTGGACAAATTTAGATCCCACCTGATCGGATCTAAGATCATCATCTATACAGATCACGTGGCACTTAAGTATCTTCTTTCTAAGAATGATTCTAAGCCCCGCCTGATACGATGGATCCTTCTACTCTAAGAATTCGATTTAAAAATTAAAGACAAAAAGGGAGTAGAGAACGTAGTGGCCGATCACCTTTCTCGCCTTAATAACTCTGATTCCCTTGAGGTGGCTCATATTAATGATATGTTCCCTGATGAACAACTGTTTAGAGTCTCCCATTCATTTTGGTTTGCTGATATTGCTAATTATCTTGCTACAGGTTTCATACCGACACATTGGACATCGCAAGATAAGAGAAAATTCTTTACCAAGGTGCGTAACTTTTTCTGGGATGATCCATATTTGTTTAAATATTGCCTAGACCAAATCTTAAGGAGATGTGTGCCAGACGATGAGCATCAGAGTGTCATCTCCTTCTGTCACTCACAGGCCTGTGGTGGTCACTTTTCTGCTAAAAAGACCACGACCAAGACTCTACAGTGTGGCTTTTACTGGCCCACTATGTTCAGGGACACTCATGAGTTTTGCAAAGCTTGTGAGCGTTGTCAAAAATTGGGAGCATTGTCCCGTCGAAATATGATGCCTTTGAATCTCATCCTTATCATTGAAGCATTTGATTGTTGGGGCATTGATTTCATGGGACCATTCTCCTAATCATTTAGAAATCTGTATGTTTTGCTCGCCGTAGACTATGTCACTAAATGGGTTGAAGCAATTCCGTGCCGCAAAAATGACCATCGCACGGTCATTAAATTTTTGAAAGAAAATATCCTGTCGCGGTTCGGAACGCCTCGAGCCATCATTAGTGACGGGGGCTCACACTTTTGTAATATACCATTTGAAAGTTTAATGAAGAAATACGGTATCTCTCATAAGGTGAGTACCCCATACCACCCACAAACAAGTGGACAAGCTGAGATTTTCAATAGGGCAATCAAACATATCTTAGAGAAAACGTTTAACCCTAACCGTAAGGATTGGTCAATCCGATTGACCGATGCCTTATGGGCATACCGTACTGCTTTTAAAACTCCTATTGGAACATCTCCCTTTAGACTTGTCTATGGGAAAGCTTGTCACTTACCCGTGGAATTGGAACATAAAGCATACTGGGCGATCAAAAATCTAAATTTCAATCTGAATAACGCTGGCTCGCTACGCAAACTTCAATTAAATGAACTTGAAGAAATCCGGAACGATGCATATGAGAACTCAAGAATTTATAAAGACAGGATGAAGGCGTTTCATGATCAACATATTCTACGAAAATCATTCATGCCAGGTCAGAAAGTCCTTTTGTACGATTCTCGACTCCACCTCTTTCCGGATAAGCTTCGATCTCATTGGACCGGCCCTTACATTGTGGTCACTGCTTATCCTCATGGGGCCGTCGAGATAAGAGATCCCGACAATGGCAAGGAGTTTAAAGTAAATGGACATCGATTAAAGCCATTTGTCGAGACATTTAATTCAAAGGACATGTCCATGCCTCTGATTGCTCCTGTTTACCAGGACTGATCTCCTAGTCTGATGGAGGTATAAGTAGGTTTATCGCTTTCATAGGACTAGGATTGTTGCTTTATTTGTCTGGCTGAAGACGGTAAATTTAGCGCTCTTGGGAGGTAACCCAGCTTTTCATTTCATTTTTCTAGTTAGATGATTCAATGTTTGTGGGTAACATTACTGCAAGCCCTCACGAGACTACAACTCGTCCACTAGAGGAAACCTAGGGGTTTAAAGGCTTATTGCATACGCTAAATGTAATCGAGAGCACCTGCGAAAGTGGTATAGGTAGGATTTTATTCGTTGTTATTTTTATTTTGTTTTCTTTCTTGGCTGACCAGCTTTCATGCTGCGATATCTTGAAAAATCTCTCTCGATTCGTTATCCAGGTACTCTCTTCCCATCACTTCTCATTTACTTTTGTTGTCCCATGTGCATTGCATGCTCATATATCTTTTACATTGAGGAAAATGTAGATTTTTGGTTGAGGGTGGGGGATTAGGTAACCTAATTAGTATTTTCTTGGTCTTGAGCAAAAATTGTGAAAAGTTTTTTAAATCTGTTAGATTTTATAGTTAAGTCTGAATTGTTAATCCAGAATTAGAAGTTATAAACATTAATTGAGTCATGATTTCACAAAACACATCTCGCTTGCACATTAAGGTTTCAGCTCAATATTGAAGGATTAACTTGGTAATCACTAAGCATGAAAAGAACCGGCCTGAGAAATTTTACCATCATGATTATAAAGATGAATTGAAAAGGTTGGGCAATTAATCTTCACCATGGGTTTGCTGCCTATAGGTGTGGATTCGATTCCCCACAGTTAACAGTTGAAAAGAGTTGGGCGACTAGTTTCACCATAGGTTTGCTCCCTATAGGTGAAAATTTGATTCCCCTCTTGACATTCTTTTTTTTTTAAAAAAAAAAAAAAAAAAAAGGACTGGAAGAATGGAAGAATGACTCATGAGGCGAGACTTGGGTTAGGTTCTGGTTGTCATGAATGACCTTATTGATTACTAATGATATCATGAAAGAAAGAAGTAAATCTGAATGTGATTAGCTGAGATTCCACTATACACTCATGGATCTTAATGTTTAGAAATTTTCTAATTAGTGGATTAATATTTTGAACTAGACTAGGAAGTTTACCATGCACTCGAGTCCGGGAGAAAGTAATTGTCAACATTCATGAATCTTAGATTTCTCGTATCTAATTTGTTTTTTTCAAAATATCATCCGATTTCATAGAAAATTATCCTGTAATTCTCAACTTATTTTTCGCATATTTTGCTCGGGACTAGCAAAATGCTGGTTGGGGGTTGTGTTAAGGGTCAAATATTGCATATCAGACCCTAGTAATTACCTGATTTTACGTATATGATACTGTTTAACGGCCTGATTTAATCATGTTTGTGCTGCAAGGTGGATTTACAAGCGGGGAGTGAAAAGGATGTTTAAAGCATGAATTTAACACCCTGATGACACCAAGGCAAGATACGGATTCCAGGGGACCAAGATCAACGCCAGGGATCAGCAAAAATTAAAGAACTGAAGCTCAAATGGCCTAAAACTCATCCATAATGAAATATCACATGTTTCCCACCATCCGTTCGGTTCAAAAATTTATACATGGCCTGAATGCCATTAATTAACCGTACATGTCAAAAATCAGCCATTGGATCGCTGTGCAAGTGGTCCAACTGTCAAATTAGTCCATAAAACAGTGAATTGGGGCCCGCTGGATATCCGGATATACCTCATTTTTTATCCCGACGGCTTAAATTATATGATAAACAGGATGGACGGAACGGATTTTCAAGATGCATCACAGTGGACCTTATCCTGCAGTGCACGTGTACATCACAAGAGAAGCACACGCACTGCACCAAAAGCGGTCAGCACCGCTGACCCGTTCAAACCCGAAATCCTGCTGCGAAATAGAGGGCTCAGACGGTGCTTGTGGACCCCACTCATCACATGATTTGCAAATTTGGACCGTCCAGTATAAGCTCACAGGGCCTCTTACTAAGGCCTAGGTGACCAAATTCTAAGAAACAGTGATGATAGGTTTCCAACCGTTCGAACACAGAAAGAACGGCAGAGGAAAATATACAATGGGCCACACTTAAATCGATCCAAAATCGGCCTTCTCTGGACAGTTTTTCGTCCTAGAACCAATGGATGGAGTGGATTTTTTATCTGGCTTCAATAGGTGAGCCAACGAAACAGTCAGAGACTTCTGCGGAAGCTCTGTTTCGCACAAAACTTGCGGATGAAGCGCAGTGGTCCACCATCATCACACATCGTGATGATCCAAGACGTTCATTCGTTTCACAAGGCTAAACCGACCGTACTCTAAGCTATTTTTTGGTTTTCTTGGATGCTGCACGAATATGATGGCGTCGACGCAGTTTGGATGGCGCTGAAAAAAATGTCCAGAAGATGCAACGTTTTGAATCCAAAATCGCCTATATCTGAACAGTTTTTCGAGAGAAAATCAATGAATGGTATGGATTTCTCCACCGACTTCATTCACGGGTCCCACCGAGAGCTCAGTGTAGCCGTGCGTAAACGCAGAAGCAGAGTTCCGCAAGGACTCTGCTGTGAACGATTTTCGCATTCCAGTCTTCCGTGCTGTCTCAAGCAACAACTGTTGGCCTCCTTCTACTATAAAAGAGAGAGAGAAGGGGGGGATTCGGGGAATCTTGGGGGCTATTCCCGGCTAGAAGCTGGTTTTGAACGTGAAGAAGAGAAAGAGAGTAGTTCTTTCCTTTTATTTTCTTTTGCTTTATTTAAGGGATTTCAGCCCATTCATGGTGGGCTAAACCTCTTAGATAGGGCTAAGAGGTGAAGCTTGTAGCGTGATGGGAGACGTTTACTTATGCTTTTTGTTTAATATTAAACTGATTTTGATTTAATTTTATTTTGAGAATATTTTTAGTTCTTAATGGTCTATTGTGACTGAAATTACAATGGGTCAGCGATGCTTTGAATATTTCTATTTCCTTTTCATGTTTATGATGTTAGGAAACCCTGTTGTTCACCATAGTCTCCTGGGCATGGTTGGATGTCGGTACCCTTCCTAACTTTCATACATGTGATTGGGTGGTAATTAGTTTAATTATGTTGTTTGTCATAGTCTTTGGGCATGGTTTGGTGATGGAATCCATTCTAATTCATGCACCTTTCATCTCTTTGAAAACTAGATCAACGACAGTTCAGTAAATTCCATGATTCTTGAAGCAGGCATAAGATCTCTCTGACCTCTACAAGTGGATCCTCTGAATCCCTAGTTTCTTACCTCTGATTTCTCCTAAGTTTTAGATAATAATTTCATAATTATTCCTTGAAATTCTAGTTGATTTAGATTTCATCTCATTCTAGTTCTAGTTCTGGTTAATTTTAGATAACGTACAAGATTCAGTCCCTTGGGATTCGACCTCGGTCTTACCGAGTTATTACTACATCACAACCCTGCACTTGGGGAGTGAACAATAACTGAATCCATAACCTCTAACTCTCCTAAACTAGGTTGTGTCTTTTCTAGCTTACAAATGTCTTCAATACATTAGTTTTTTTTTAAAAAAAATCACATCACTGCTCCTAACGAGCTTCTTCTCAGTCAGATCCCACAATCTGTAGTCAAACTTTTCATCATTGTACCCAAAGAACACATATTGTCTGATCTTTATATCGAGTTTAGACCTCTCGTTCTTTGGTACGTGAACGGATGTCCTGCATCCAAACATCTTGAGATGATTGTACGATGGATCTTGTCCAGTCCACACCTTCTCGGGTACTTCTCCATTCAATGGGGCCGATGGAGACCTGTTTATCAAATACACTGCCGTGTGCATTGCTTCTCCCCATAACGTCTTGGACAACTTTGCATAGGATAACATGCATTTGATTCTCTCTACAATGGTGTGATTCATTCGCTCAACCACACCATTATACTGGGGGAGTCTTAGGAACCGTCTATTTATGTCGTATACCTAGAGACTTACAATACTCATGGAAGTCACTAATGTATTCACCACCATTGTTAGTGCGGATGCACTTTTATAATCTACATGTCTCTCTCTCAACCGTAGCATGAAACAATTTAAACACACCAAAGACCTTGTCCATGGATTTTAAAGCATAAACCCAAACCCTCCTAGATACATTATTTATAAAAGTGACAAAATACAATGCTTCGCCCAAGATTTTTTCCTCATAGGACCACAAAATTAGAATAAATCAAATCTAATGCATGCACTTTATTAACATGAGAAGCAAATTTAACAAATGAAACTCTATGATATTTCCTTGATAAACAATCAATACAAGCTTTGAGAGATATACTTATCACATTTGGAAGGAGCCGCTTCTTTGCTAATAGATGAAACCCTTTTTCACTCATGTGACCTAGACGCCTGTGCCACATGTCAATAGTTAAATCTTCAGCTGCGTTCAACTCACCCTAACACACACTGACACTTGTCTTGTAAAGGGTGAAATACTTCTTTCCTCTGGCTGTGATCAACGAACCCTTGATGAGCTTCCAACGCCCACTGGCAAAATGGCTTTTATAGCAATCATCTTCTAACCTTCCCGTCGACATCAAGTTGAGGTGAAGGTTTAGAATGTGCCTCACATCCCTAAGAACTAATGTGTAGCCCACATCGATCTTCACACAAATATCACAGACCCCTATGATCTTCGATATGCCAAAACTTCTCATCTTCACGATCCTGAAATCACTTGACTTATAGCTTTTGAAGAAATTCCTAGGTGGAGTCGTATGAAACGAAGCTCCCGAGTCTATCACCCAGTCGGTGTCCTAACTTGTAGCCATGAGATAAACATCATGATCTGCTGAAAGAATAACTACAACATTACCATCTGAAGCGACTGCAGTGGATCCTGATTCATCTTCCTTCTCCTTCCTTTTTTCTTTCTTGTCATTCTTCTTCTTATGACATTCATGCTTGTAGTGGCCCTTCTTGCTACAATTCCACCATTCAACATCCTTTCTGGTACTCGACTTACCTCTTGATTTATCTCGAGCCTTCCCACCCTTTCTGTTCTTTTCTCTCTCCCGATCTTGTGTCACAAGAGCCTCTTGTTGAGTAGACCCCTGAGACTTCCTCCTTGTCTCCTCATTGAAGAGACAACTAGTTACCTGTTTCATGGACACCTTTCCGTCTGGCACAAAGTTACTCAGAGACACCACCAATGTCTCCCAACTATCAGGCAATGAACTAAGCAATAGCAAAGCCTGTAGTTCATCGTTCATGACCATCTCCACAGCGAAGAGTTGGTTCAATATGTTGCTGACCTCATTCATATACTCAGCCACAGAACCATCATCTTTGAACTTGAGATTCACAAGTTGTCTTATCAAAAAAATCTTATTGTCGGCTGTCTTCCTCTCATAAAACCCTTACAATTTTAGCCATAGGCTATCGACTGAGGTCTCCGTGGAATACGGAATCGTTCAGTCATTGTCTAATAAACCCCACTACCTTTCGGTCCAACTTCTTCCAATCATCATATAACATATCATTTGACTTTACTGATATGCCTTGAGTTGGAGAATACAAGTCCTTACAATAAAGTAAGTCTTCCATCTTAGCCTTCCATATGGTCCAGTTAGAACCATTGAGACTGATCATCCTTGATAAGTCACCTTCCATAATTCAGAACCGATCCCACTTCGTTCAACCAACCTGAACGCTCTAATGCCACTTTGTTGGGAGCTGTTACACAAAACCTTAGGATCTAGCCTCCCAAAAACACCAGAATTATGGGATAATAAAGCAATGAAATAAATCAAAGCATAAACTACACGTCACAAGAGATTTTTACGTGGAAAACCCTCAAAAAAGGTAAAAACCACGGGACCTCGTCCAGTGAAACAATTCACTATGAAGTAGAACGTTACAACCGATCATAAGCACACATTGCTTAGATCAAACTTTCTTCACTCACGCAGGAGTGGATGAACAATAAGAAAATAATGAAAAACGGAGAGATCTCACCAATTACGAGGATGTAGAAGCGTTGAGACGTCGATTGTGAAGTAGATCACCTCTACGAGCAGAACCTCCCTTCTACAAGTTTCCTCTCTCTCTTTTCCTTTCTCTCACCCTTTGATAGCCTTAAACCCTTTAGCATAACCCTTGTAAAGCTTTAGAAAACTCTCTTGCATTCCCTAGAAAAGCCCTAGGGACCCCTATTTATAGTTTAGGAAGCTCTTTTTTGCACCTCTTGTGAAACTGCCTCAAATTTACTCAGTCCGTACCAAATCCAGACTGAATCTGCATAACCTCGACTGGTCGAGCAGCCCAGTCAACCCGTCGGGCCTGACCCTCGACTAGTCGAGCACCATGGGATTCCAAACACAAAAACTTGCTGGACTTTGAGTTGAGCACCATTCGATCGATCGAGTGGCCCACTTGACCAGTCGAGTAGCTCACTCGACCGGTCGAGCAGCTCTAATTGAGGAGGAAAAATCCCATTAGCTCCACTAACTGAAGGAGTAGTTTATTTCGAAGACCAGTTCTCTTTTGAAAAAGAGGATTAAAAGACGGTTCATGCCTTAGGAGATGAAGAGTGAGGTGAAAGTCTCATGATAATATATTGGATTAGTAAAGTCCATCAATTGCCGTAATAAGTGGCCTACCAAGCTTTAAATGACGCTGTAGATGAAGGCTTATGGGGGATGACAAGTAGCTTGAATTAACGGAAAACATCACTATAGCTTGAAAGGATAAAAGCGATGTTTTTTATCAAATTAATTGTAACACCCTGCAAATCGGGGGTCGTACATACACTTGACTTTCAAGTTCCCGGGTGTCACTTATAGTTGATTTTTTATTAATATGCGCTTAAATCAAATTAAATGCGTGTAACGCCCCGGATTGCGTAACCCAAGTTTTATACACATTTTTCGAAATCCCGAGAGTTAACCTATAAGGATAGCCCACATTCCACAATAATATTTTTTTTTTTCTTTATAAGTATAGATGAGCAATCGCAATGGAAGCAAATAAACCACACATGGAGGAAGTTTATAAAATATACTTCAAAATATACATATGGCTGCCCATAGGGTTTATACAAACCAATGAATCAAACTCAAATGAAATAACTAAAAAAAAAAGGAACTTTAGAATAAAAAGTCACGGGATTATCCAGTTCTTCGTGCACCACATTAAAGTTAACCTGTATGTCATTTATAAAACCTGCGCCAACTGCATACAGTTCGATAGCGTCAATGGCTATCCTAGTGAGGTATACGCTCCAAGATTACCAAGCATCACAATACTCAAGAATGGAATTCAAATAACTCAGGAGAATACAATATCCAATGTAATGTTCATAAGTAAAATACAAAAATATAAAATTTGTGTTTCCTAAGTGACATATAGGATGATACTACATATACATAAGAAAAAAAATACAATTTATAAGTATAATCTAAGGAACTAAAGAATTTAAGTTACATTTCACAATTCACAAGGATAATACCAACTACATGTCCACTCGAAGTTTAAAGTATAATATGTAGAGATACAGTCCATTCTCCACAAATATAACACAAACAATTATAACATTCAAACTACAATTTAATGTAGGATATAAGATGATATAATCCATATCACAAACAAATTCAGTCGCCGATTTAATCTTGATTAATGCATGAATGCAATCAGCCTGGGGATGCACATTCAGCTGAACAAATGAATGGACCTTTCAAACAGTTGGCCCATTCACACAGGATATCAGGTCTTTCAAACAGTCAACCCATTCACAATGCAAAAAGGGTCGTTCGAACGGTACACTGGTCTTTTAAACAGTCGACCAGGCACCCGATAACGCTCACGTGTCATGTATGCATGATTAACCCAACTCTTATTAGTCCAATTTATAAACAAAATATCAGAGAAGCTTAAAGGTCACTATGGGGGGCGCGCGCAGCCCAGCATAGTCTGACAGCTAGGGCATAGTGTCCAATTCCACCATCCTCGGCTCATGAGACTTAAACAAGTAAGATTCTAAGACGCTCAGATGATTGTAAATAATATTTGTAAAATAAAGAATTCAACATATTCCATTTATAAAAATCTCTACAACTAGTGGCCACTCATAATATAACACGTAGACGTTACCATTACAAGTTTATATATAATTTCAACAATGAGTTCTCCCAAAAAGCCACATGGGCATCATGTCCTTCAACGACACCACCAAATAATACAATCTATAAGCCACAAGAACACAAATAATTCATGAGATGGTAAGTCTACAACCACATAACGTTTAATTCATTCATGACTGGCCACTAGCTCAAGAAAAGTCTAAATGTACATATCCATCTATATATAGCATTAGAACTCCAATAAAATCCCTAAACACAAACAAATGACCAACTAAATCACAATTAACTCCATCTTCTAATTCCAAGCAATTATCATTTACATCAACATACAAATGTATCAACATTATGCAAATAAAATTGTTTGCTTAACTAAATTAGAGAATCAATTTCTACATTAAGAAGTAACTCAATTCTACTATGTAAACAATCATTCGAATCTCATTCTATAATCATTCTAAATAATTTGTAGAATTAAATAAAGCTAAATCATTCATATAAACTAAACATGAATAATAAGTCAAGCATAGAAGATACGTGAAAGTAAACCAATCTAACAATTGAAATGGGGGAAAGCTTGAAGGGTGAATCCTCACCTCTATTTGAGTTCTGAAGGGAGAATTGAGTCGCATTGCCCTAATGTGCACTTGATCAGGATGGATCTAGGCGTTTGACTTGAATCCAACTCAACTTGAACTCGAATGCGGAGTGGTGATCATTTGGAGGAAAATTAATTCCCTACATTCAATTCAAAATTTTAAGATCCATTAAATTTAAATCTAAATTTAATTAGAACCTAATAGGAGGCTTAAGAGATCAACTCACCTCATCACTTGAGTCGACTTGACACAACTCTAAACTTATTCCAAACCTGAACTTCACACAATAGGTCTAAACAAGGTGAATCAAATCTCACAAATAGACTTTAAAGTCAATTAAAAAAAAAAACTCATGTTGATTAAAAATCAAAACCAAAAACTATAAAATCAACTTACTTGAAACGTAGTCTTGATTCAACTCAACCCGGTGATGAACTGAGTCACTCCCTTCAAGCTCGATCTTCAGGTTTGATTTTCTAACATAGCCAGGATGGAATGTATCCAAATCAGATTCGAATCGGAGTTGATCAAACTTGACCCGACTCGCTGCAGCACAATAGACCAGTGAGTTGACTCAGTGAGTCAACCCAAAGAACGGATCATCTCTTTCTTCTTCTCTCATTTTCCTTTCTATCATTCTTCTCACTTAGCACAACCAACAGCATTTGGACTCAAACTAGACCCTAACTGGACCATGGTTTGAACCCGAGTTTATAGCAAGTCACGGACTCGGTTTCTCCCATCTTCCTCACTCTCAAATCTTTTTCTTCATTTTTCTCCTTTCTCTTTTCTCTCTTCTTTCTTTCTTCTATTTCTAAAATTCAGTCGAGCATGGGATGCTTGCCATACTTGACTGAGTCGACTCAGATCAGGTCAACATGATCCGAAAACACCCTGCCTCTTTATCCTCTTCATCTTCTTCTTCTCTTTTCTCTTCCTGCTTCTCTCTTTGCTTCTTACTTCGCTCCCCCTCTGTCTTCCATAGAGAATGACTTGAATGAAATGGAGCAAAGCTACTTGAACTGAGTCAGACTCAGTGACCTGAACTCGAAATGGAACTCAGATAGCTCGGTGCGGCACCGATCTTCAAATCTGTCTCGGAGTTCTTCTTCAAACAAATCTCAACAACACTTTAAGGATTGATTGTTGATTATCTAGGCTTCATAATGAACATATTGGATGCGAGATTAATGACCGAATTAAAATCAGCCGCTAGTGGAGCTTGGCATAGAAGAAGACACTCTCTCATGGCAGACTTTAGGCGATGGTGATTTTCTTCGAGCTGATGCTTTCGGACGCTTCAAATCTAACATAGGAAGCTTGTAGATGAAAGGTTTCGACGTTCAAATGAAGATTTCCCAATGGGTTTGGTGGTAGAAGAGCTTGGAAGAAAACAAAAATGAGAGGAACTATTGCGGCTGTGGTTTCTCTCCTGGAAACTAGGGCTTTCCTTTGGATAAAAGCCTCTTAATGGACGACCTAGATTGATTCGGAGTAGCTTCTAAAAGCCAATGAACAGCCAGGATTAAGCCAACGCATGGAACAGAAAGATTCTTTTCGCGCCTAGCTCCCAAATTCCGTTGTTTTAAACGGATGGCTGGGATGATTTCATCCAATGGCTAACATTAAAAGAGCGTCGATTGCCAGCGAGGCAAACCGAAACAATATTCGTTTTGGAAACACCATATATGTAAAACCCGTATCCTAATTCGTACTGTTCCTTAGACTTTTGCGGTCATTCCGATCGATTTTCGGTGACTCGCGATCTGTTACCGGCGTTGCGCGAAATCCTGAAACGGATTCTGTCGGTCTGAGTCAGTTCGACATGAGACTTGTACCAGTGCGACCGCGCTGTCGCCGCGGTTCCGATGCCGCGTCTCACGCGCCGAGGCGATACCCAGGCCAGGAGATGTGGGCCCGCGTTTAGTTCGAGAAAACACCGCGCGTTGCGGATTATGAGGGAATCTCTACGAGATGTCCCATCAATCAATCAATCACTCATGTCAAGTACAAGTCAAGTCACTCCATACCCAAGTACAACTAACCCATGTCATGCCCATACCTTTCTCTTACACAAGCAACCCAAAGTCCACTCTCACATCACTTCATCCATCACCAAACCCATCACACATCACTCCATCACCCTTTTTCACCCATCACTCCCCTCTCTCTCTCATTCATTCTTAAAAAAAAATCTCTCCAAGCAAAAATTTCACACGTCCAAGCATTCCCAAGCTTTTTCAAAAGCCAAGTGTGGCCCACCCTCTCATCTCTCATCCACACCATCAAAGGTCCATCATCCACCGTCCAAGGCGAAGGCAAGGAGCATTGGAGGCCAAGGGAGCAAGGAGGAGGCTTAGAGGTGGGTGATCCACCGTTAAATTTCTTTTTAGGGACCACTTGTTTGTGGGACCCATTTTTTTTGTGTGTAATTTGTATCATGTGGGGCCCATAGTAGCGAGGCCCCACCATCACCGTCTCTTATTCTCTCTTTCTCTCTCCTTATCCTTCTCCTAAAATGAAGTGGGCCCACCGATTCATGATAAATCTACTCCATCCATCAAATGGTGTGGCCCACTACATATTAGATAAATGATATTTTATATATATATATATATATATATATATATATATATATATATATATATATATGTACATGCAAGGTGGGCCATGATCATGTGGGACCCACCTTGGTGAACGTGGACCATGTCCCTGTGGGACCCACCGTGTTGTATCTGTTTAAAGCACGCCGTCCAGCGTCTCTGGACGCTGGACTGGCAGCGTTAACACATTGCACTTTAAAAAAAAAAAGAAAGGGAAAAAGTATACTTTTACAGTGGGCCACTGATGCAGGCCCCACCTTGAGGTATTTACTTGATCCAAGCCGTCCACCACCTTTCTCAGACTATTTTAGGCGTTGAGCCAAAGTTTGGGACCAATCTGATTCTCAGGTGGGCCATACCATCTAAAATCATGTGGAGACATGTCTGAAACATACAAAATCATTTGGTGGGGCCTATCTAAAATTTGGACGTGGTTGAAACTTGGTTTGGACCCTTAATTTTGTGAGACACATGCAATGGACGGGGTAGATCTGTTTAATGTGGGTCCCACCTAGGATAAAAAAAAATAATTTTCTTTTTTGATATGACTTTGTGCCATGACGTCCAGAGACGTCCACGTTAAAAAGCGTGGCCGCATTGGCCCACTTGTAGACTCCACCATGATGTATGTTTTACATCTATACCGTTCATTTAATAGGTCCCCTTGAATGGTGCGTTGGCTCCAAAAATCATCCACAAACTGAACTCAGGTGGGCCATACCATCCAAATCATGTGAAGACATGCCTAAATCATATAAAACACTTGGTGGGGCCTACCTGAATTTTTAATGTGGCTGAAACTTGGTGTGAACCCTCAAACAGGTGGGACATACGTAATGGACGGGTTGGATTGCAAATAAACACTTTGGTGGGCCCTACATGGGATCCACTGTGGTATGTGTGGCTTACCACACCGTCAAAACAGTGGGTGGTGACACCCACTGTGATGCAAGTGTTTCACTCACGCCGTCCGTCCACGGCAGTGGACAGTGGCCCCCACTCAGATGTATGTGTTATGTCCACGCCGTCCATCACGTGGGCCCCTGGCCACGTGACGTTATGAACGGGTCTGGATGGCAATAAACATTACAGTGGGCCCTAGGCCATGTGATTCAATGAGCAGTTTGGATGCAAATAAATAGTACAGTGGGCCCAGGTTGGGTATATATATATATATATATACATTACGGTGGGCCCTGGGTCTATATGACCTCATCAGCAGGTTTGAATGGAAAATAAACATTTTGGTGGGCCCCTTGCTACATGGCCTTATCAACAGGTGGGATGTAAAATAAACATTTTTGGTGGGCCCCTTGCCACACGGGCCTAACAACAGGTTGGGTGGCAAATAAGCATTTCAGTGGGCCCAGGATTGGATGGAAAATAAATGTTATAGTGGGTCCACATGGGAGTCTACCATGATGCATGAGTTTCATCCAAACCGCCCATTTATTTGTTGTTGTAAAATTATTTCATGGCTTGTGCCAAAATGAACCAGATCTATGGTTCAAATGGGCCACCATGGTATGTGTATAGGGCCATGTTGACCCATTTATGGCCATTCATTTAGGCCCACCTTGGTGCACATCTAAGACCATGGGATTAATCCCATTTGGCATGTGTAATGTCCATGGGATTAAGCCCATTTGGCATATCTAAAGCCCATGGGTTTCGGCCCATTTGATATATACAATGCCCATGAGATCCGGCCCACTTATTCTATATAAGGCCCACGGGATCTAAGCCCATTTGGTACATATAAAGCCCATGGGATCAGGCCCATTTGATGTGCAAGGGGCGCAAATGGAATGGCCCATTTGACATATTTAAAACTCATGTGTGTAGTCCCAGTTTGATGTATTTCATGGCCCATGAGTCATGGACCATTGCAATGTACATAAGGCTCCTTGGCGAGGCCCATTAACGTAGCCATTTGAAGAATGTAAGGCCCACGCAATTCGGCTCATTTGATATATCCAAGGCCTAGGGATCGAGGCCCAATGGATGTCCTTAGGGTCCATTGCAACGTACGTCTATCATGGTTCGTGAAATGATATTTACGGCAAGCCGTGCCTAGAAAACAATGTTGGTTTGACGTCCACATTGTACGTACAATGTTGGTTAAATGTCCGCATTGTAGCTCTCTTTAGGGCCCATTGATAGGTCCATACCCGTTGCTATTCATTGCCTTATAACATGCTTAGTATAACCTCATGACTCATGCCCATACGCATCATATGTATGCTTGATATGAGTAATGACTGATCATAACATACGCCATTGGGCAGACCATTTACGGGACTTGTTATGTGACTGAGTGCCCTACATGATTGCGCAGTACGCGCTGGACTTCTGCATGATTTGACGTGTGATTCATGCATCTCGCATACGTGTGACTTGATCACTACACGCCCTAGCGACATCAGGGTCATGGCTCCACAGGTACATCGTGGATGACCGTATTGGATATCGAAAATACTTATTCTAGCACTGTGGGCACTTAGGATGTCCTTGGGTGAAAGTCCCAGAACCTTTTTGGTACCAGGAGATGCTCCAGCGTCTAGACCGAGTGGATACATGAGCGCCCGAGTGCAGAATACCAGTAGGCCGCGTCTCCCACTGTGTCGTGGTCAGTTGGAAGGGGGTGTGGCCTTATCCGCCTGAGTGAGGGGGCTATAAGCTAGGCTGAGTTTGACTAGCTCGCAAATGAGTCCGCTATCGACGAGCCGGGTAGGTATTGGCATACTACTGGTCAGGCGGATAGTGAGGTCTTATCCGCTTGCTTGACTATGCAGCTAGGGAGGTGGCAGTCTCTGCGAAGTGTATTAGACCCCGGTGATATCCAGAGAGGAACTGTACTGATATACGTATTTGAGGAGTACCGACTTGCTTGGATTGCATTTCGCATATGACATTTGGCTATGTAGGCCTTGCATTGCATCGGTGTGGCCGATGGCATCCATATCTCGCATCATGCCTTGCATTACATAGCCTTGGCATTTTCATGGACTTACCACATACTTCCGCATTGTCCTGATACTGTACACTTGCCGTTTGCCTTATGCACACACTTACACCACCCTCTAAGCTTTTTATAAGCTTATGCACGATAGATGCGTGCAGGTGATGTTAGGTTGCAGCAGTGTTGAGCTTGGAGCGTGCAGTGGTCTTCTGGAGCTTGATTTTTCTTTATTTATGTATTCCCTTTCAGCATTGTACTCAAATGATTATATTAGTGGATATGTGATGATGATGTTTCCTTTATAATTTGGGTAAACTTGTGGTTATGCTTATTACAAGACAAGTGTACGTTCAAAAAAAAAAAATCCTCCTTGTATGATCCCAGGATCGGAATCTGGCGTATGTTACGCTGGGAGCCGAGAATGGGGTACTACGGAGGCTGTCGGCACCGAATTCAGAGATCGAGATTCTTGTGAATCTGATTTCTGGGTTTGGGGCGTGACAATACATAGGTCCAATTTGGGTCAAGAACCGTGTGCCCACACGTACAGGAAGACTTACAAGTTTAGTTGGGTTTCGATCGTCTTTGTTCCGTTTACAAGGTGAACGGTTTGGATCATCCATCTAGTCCTCGATGGTGGGCCACACATCTAGAGAACGAAGTCCATCTATTTAAATTTCACTCAGCGGGAAACTAAAGAAAGAGAGAGAAAACCTCTCTATTTTCAAAAAATCACGGGCAACACTCGTTATAACTGAATAATGATTCAGTGCACTGCATGTGCACATGCACAATTCAATGGTGGGGTTCACATTGATGATTGGACAGATCTACTCCATCTAACTAGTTCTATGGCCACAGTAACACCCAAGTACAAGAGGTATGGGGTGTTACAATGCGCAGCTTGGAATTTCTTGAACATGAAGCACAATCATGACAAGTCTACTGAAATGAAAGAGATTAGATATATACCAATCTAAAAGAATATAAATGGGTCGCACAAGGCATTACCCAACAAAATCATAAAAATAACATATCCAAAAATAATGATGCACTGAGTCCACTACTCGGCGATCCAAATCCCGTCAACTAAGCCAATGGAGAACCGTTCATTAGCAGGAAGTAAGACAGCTCGTTCTCTTCATTAAGACTCGTGCTGTCAAGCTCCTCATACTCTACATCACCTGCATCTATGGGAGAGTCTGGTTGGTGTTTTAAAACACCGTCCCAGAGTGTGAGTGAGTGATCAACTCAGTGGGTGCTATTAGTCTTAAGTTGTAACAAGCATCAATTATATTATGAACTTAATGAAAGACAATCATTCATAGACACCTAACTAATCTTATTAATACATATGCATGATAGATGATATGATGCATGCCCTCGCCACAACACTCCCTCGAGCGACTCCATCTAACGATCGCGTATGACCAACACTCCCTTAGAGCGACCTTAACTGTCAAGTCACCAACCTAACTAGTGTTATGTGATGATAATGCTAGCCAAGTTCTTAGTTAATTTCATTCATCCAGCAGGTTAAAAAAATTGATACACCTCATGTATCAATGCCCTCAACTAGTTACGATGCCAAGGCCCCTCAACGGGCGAGGCCAGGGAACCATGATCCTTGATCCCGTCGAGTTCCCCATCCCCAACTTCAAGCACATGGGGAGTGCTGAGAACCGGAATCTCTCGCGGTCACTATGGGGAGGTTCGTCACCCCAGTGTAGGCCGACAGCTAGGACACAGTGTCCTATTCCACCATGCCCGACTCACGAGACGATGGACTAGCTTCAAGTGGTTATTGATGTGCTACAACGGTTGTAGGGTATTTCAAGTTCCATACATATGTGAGCAATCAAGGTTAACAATCAATGTTGGTCAATAACAGGCTATACCGCACAAGTCCAGGCAAGCATGTGATAGACGACATCGGGTATGAACGACCCATGTAGTCTAACTACTGTCGCCCACCCGCAATCGTCTAAACCTATAGGTTTAGCCCAGGGTAGTCCTACCAATGGGACCATCCTCACTCTACTCATTTTTCTGACCAACCCAAGGGTTGATGATCCTCCATACCATGCTAAAAATCCCCACTACCAACTAGCATAGGCGATATCATGCATCCACGTATTCCATATACAATTTAGATTTTTCACAAGCAAGCTAACAACATAATGAAATAAGGTGTATGTATGATGTGTGGGTTAGTGAGGATGCTAAACATTTCCTATGTCTCATACAATTAAATTGCACAATAGGTAATGGATCATACAAACTATAAGTCGACACCATATAGAAATTCAAACAAGACAGCATGCAATCATTCATTGCACCAAATCATGTGAGAGGCACGAACAACATCATATGAAGGAAATCAAACAAGACATACAATTTTATATAATTCCAAACAAACCAAGCAATTCCTAGGGTTTCTCTAGATTCTCCAAATGCACCATCCAAGCAATCAAAATCATTAGGCTCGTAATGAAATTGATGCTAGGCTACCTAAGAATAATAGTCTGCACCTTAAGAGGAGATTTTTATTCTTTGAGATCTTAGGGTTTGAGGATTTGGGTAAAACCACCATTTCCTAAATTAAAAACAAGAAAGACAACATTAATACCTAGAAATCTACACTATGTTGCTCTATTGAAGGAAAAATATACCATTCTTACCTCCGCTTCTTGGCATGGGTGAGTTTGGTGGAGGTTTTCTTGAAGAAGAGATAAGGACTTGCAAGATTGAACTCCCTTAGGCCCCACTTTAGCTATGACCCACTTCCTCACTCTTCCTTCTTCTCTTCTTCCTTTCTTCTTTTTCTTTCTCTTCTCCCTTTCTCCCTTTTCTCTCTTCTCTCTTTCCCTTCTAGAGAAAATTCGTATGAGGAGAGGGGTGCCCCAAATGAGGCCCTTTTATAATACCAGATTTGGTGATAATGGCCCCAAGTGTTGGGTTTTTACTATACTAACCCTATGGGAGGGTTTTTCTAGCCTCTAGGGCCCACTATAGGGTGTAGGAGATGAAACCCACCTTTAAATAGTTTATCCTAGGGATGATATACATACAGACATAATTGGCCCGCCATTTGGATGCGCCGATCGACAGATATAATTTGAAGTCTGTTCAATGGTCACCGATAACCGATCGGGGCCGCGGCTATACGGATATGAAAAGGGAAATATCCTTATTCCACGTATGAAGTTTGGTCACAAATCGATGGCCCGAAATCCTCAACTTTGCATAAGAGTGAACGACTCAATTCACTTAAGTTTCAGCTCTTTTATTTTAGGTATTTACACTTCTCATGCACTTGTCCTTTGGCTCAAGTTGAGTGGTTCTGGACAGTACTCATGTCCGACTCCCGCTATGGACATCAAGCCCAATGAGACAGATATTCTTCTATAGTTTTGGAACTAATGGCCCGCCAACGAGCGGTCTAAAGTTTGTTCAAAAAATCGAGGCATTTCTGGAATGAATTTAGTATTAAGATTTCTCGTGGGCATTGATTAGGGTTTGGATTAACTATGTTTATAGTGTGGCTTATTTATAACTAGTAAAAGTGGAGAATTGGTCATGATTACTCTAAGCCGTTGGTTTTAGGCTAAAAGAGTATCGGGGTTCATTTGGTCTATTAGCCAAGATTCGGGCCTTATCTGACTCGGCTTTGGTTGGATCTTTAATTTAGTTATAATTATCTTGATTTATTAGCAATGGGTCAGTTAGATTTGGGCCCTCTATGAGGGAATTATAGGGCTAAGCTCGATGTTTGAGTGATCGGGCAGATTCGTTGGCTTCCTACGGTTGATTGATTGGATTTGTGTGGTTCTTTACTGGTACCACTCCTGTATAAAATGACATCGAGTGCTAATGATCATTAAGTGGTATTATAAGTTAATTAAAAAGAGCGAAAATCCAAGATGTTACATTAATATGACAACGTTTGAAGGGAGGTTGATTGAGAGAACGTTGCACTAAAGAAAACGAAATGGTTTGGCCGAAATCAAATTGCTGAGCAAAAAGGTTGGGAGAATAGAACTCTATGTTGTTTTTAGTATTATTTCCCTTATTAATTTTAGCATCACCAACTGGTATATATCCTAATCAATTAGATAACTCGTTCAAATTTGACAGAGAGTTACTACCATAAATGAGTAGTTTGCATCGAATCGCCTGTCAGTAAATCAGTCAGATGGATATATCTCCCATTAAAAGGGCAAAAAGTTTGCTCGTAATTATCAAAGGGAAGAGTATAAAAATACTCAAAGCTCTCGCTAAAAGAAAAAGGCTTAATGCAAGTTGAGTCCCGGCGCAGACCATAAGAGGTAAATTGATCCACTAGCGAGGTGATTTCTTCTCTAAGATTTGGGAAGCATTCACATAATTACAATTGAAGAATCCAAAAGGGACCCACTACTGAGTGAGGACCTTGGGATGAAAGCTCAGACTTCGGTAAAGGCGTGATAAAAAAAAGGAGTTAACACTATTTTGTGGCCATAAACTAAAGCTTCAACCAAACCAGTGTACTCTTTAGTCACTTCATTAGACGGGACATAGAGAAAGAATCGACATATCCATATTGAGAGAAAAGAACAAAGTTCTTTATGAGAGACCTCCTCTTCAGTCTTCGTCTCCAATGTCATGAAAGTACCGTAGGATTCACAAATGCTAAAATGAGTAAAGGTAGACTCGGGAGGATCTCTCGGGTTGTATCATGGAAAGACTGCGATATCGATGGGAGGAAGACCGGTTAAGGCACAAATATCCATAATTGTTGGACTTATTGGACCGCATTTGAAGTGGAAAGAGTTGGTCAAATAGCTCCAAAAACAATCAACAACAATGAGAATGGAATGATTAGGCTTAATATCACACATAGACAGGATGAATACATTGAGCTACCAAGTCTATCCCAAAAGTCCTTATGCCCAACCTTAACTCATTTATACCATTCTCCCCATTTTTCGAGACATGTCGAGCATGATCTAAGACTTTTATTAGGTTCTCAATAGGTCCAGTTAAAGGATTCATAGCTATGCAAAAAAGCTTCTTCCTTATCAAAAGGAAAATGGGGAAGGACATTTTCAAGATTTGGAATACAAGAAAGAGGAAATGTACGCCCTAAATAGAAAGAAGAATCAAATTCGAAAATTTTCTATGAGTAAGGCGATTCATGAAGATGTTCGTAAAAGAGAAGAAGATAATCATGACATCGGAATATCAAAAGTTTTCAACTTCTTCAAAGCCATAATGATTAGTGAAAGAAAAGAGGTTAGGGTGTTCAAAAGATTGGAATTGTGAAACGAATGAAGATGAATGCAATTCGACATTTATAAGTAGGTTGCATGCGTCGCATTAATTATTGTATGATAGTTTTCACAAAATTCGAGACAAAATTTGTCATGAAGTTACAATGATATCTTCCCCATTTGACGCGTTGTGGTGTATAGTAAAAAAATGATATGACAGAGACGATGTTTAAAGTTTAAGAAAATGAAGAGGATAACACATAGCCAGTCATTTATTACTCGACAAAGTATATCACGTTTCTTTCCATTCTTTGCTGAATGATAAGAAATGTGGGGGCAGTGTTTGTACCAAAATCTTTCAAATCGGATCAATGGTGTAAATAGTGTCTCATATCCATATTTGATATCTCCGAAATATGCACCAAATATTAGGGAGATAGACCTTGTCTTGGTGAAGCCTCGATATTAAAGAAATCTTCGAATATGATCAATGAACGACTGTTAGAGCCACGTCAGCAACGAAGTGCGTTTAACAAAGACGCACCATGATTTTATTATTTTTTTTAAAAAAAAAGTATAACCGTTCTTTCTTAGCTAGTTACACAAGAGGATTCGACATGGATATTAGTTATTCTCTCTCCGTTGTTAAGAAGGCTATATAAAGAGGATGCAGATACGAAGAAAAGCATCCTCGATCATCAACCCTGGAATCAAACATGAAATCCTACATATGAAGCGGAATTAATCCTCCACGATGTTGTTTATCTTAGACTAAGATTAGCTCATCCACTGCTCATCAACCGTGGACCCTTTGGATAATAGTTCTCAGTCTATCCTTGCGATCACATCGAACCAACTCATAGTTGTATCTAGTAATTGTAATACCCTTCCATTCGTGCTTGCACGCCAGATCTGAATGAAGGCCTAGTCTTGTAATTTGTCCACCTGCTCTTATACGCTAAGTTGTTTGTAGTTGTGGCTCTTGGAATTGCCTTTACCCCGCTTATCAGCACACTGTTCCATGAAGCATCTTGCTGCTTTTAGCCAAATTTGCAATCCCATTTTCAATGGTAAGTCACATGCATTTCCACATCCGTCCCTTGGATCTCTCTCTATATTAACCTCACAATTGATGCATATTCATAAAGTCCTTGATTATCAAGGCAAAAGGAGCTCATTAGAGGAAGAGCCCTAACCTCCGAAAGTCATTTGGTTAACCAGCACATTTTGAATAAACATATGACCTATTGGTTTTGTAATCAAAAGCATCGCTCTATCTTGACGCCACGAGTCAATGATCACGGTTTGAATCAAAGTCAATCGATTTTGGCAAGCCCACGAAGTAGCACACATATCTAATGTGGCTAAAAATCGCTGCCAAAAATCACACCCAATGCCCTGCTTGGTAGCTATGATCTAGGTTGCATTCTATCAAAATCTAATGGACAGTCGTTCATCAGACATACAGACCCACTGTTTATTTGAGCCACACCTGATGAGAGAGAGAAGTTTAAACCTTTGATGAACGATCATCAGCTCAATGTAAATGTCTACTCATGGCCCATCATGCAATTCCAACCATCCGATTAACTCTCAAGATACGAAACTGGGATTAGATGCCTGCTTAAGTAACTCTTTCAACATACACTTTTTGCCGGCTCTTTATATTTATATATCATTGATTGACTCAAGTATTTTTTAAGTCCTTTCGCCCTATTACCTTTTCAACTTACGTATTTGTCTCCTCTTGTTGTCTATCTGGACCACTTCATACAACCGGCCAACTTGTATTAAAATGATGGAAGGTCACTAGTCCCCCACGAGTGTAGGGGCCGGCTACATGTGTAAAACATCCAATCTGCTTGTCAGGTGATCCTGACCTTGTACTTTCTCTGCAGGCATCAAGTTCAAGCTGGTTCACTCGATAGGTGGGCATCAATGTAAGAAACTGAGGGCCATAGTTCCATTATATCTTATGCTCTTTCCAACTTGATGAGTGAAACTGCGTGGGTTTGTTTTGGACCCAGCTCAAAAATCATTTTCTGGGCATGAAAAAAGAAGGGAAAAAAATAATAATAGTAACTGTTTCCTGGGAAACCATTTCCTCATAAATGAATTCTTAGAATTTTGAAGATATGTTGTTTATAGTTGTTTTTTAGGTCACAGAATATTATGATTGGACCAACTTTGGCTCAGTTCACTCGAAAATCATGTCTAAGCAGATGAATTTTGCTATTATTACCATCTAAACACGATTATAAGAGTTTATTTTTTTTGCTTTATGAATTTATGTTGGTGTTTAGGCTCCATATTGCAATTTACTTTCTAAGTTGTAGCTAAAAGAGACAATATCACATTTAGGTTGCTTGCTCATAACAAATACAAGGAGACATTTTGAAGAAAATCAATCCAACTTTCAAGAAAGTTGATCTTCATGGTGAGGACTATTTTATTAAGGCATGTGCCTTTATGTCATTTTCGTATGTATTGAATAGATGGATTAGATCAAAACCGTTTGTTTGATGGTTTGAATAGTAAGTGGGGCATGTTCCAAAAATTCACTGTGTTTTTGGACCATTATAACATCTATTACTTGACATAAAAAGAAAAAAATAATAATAATGAATACACGTCTCCGCCTATTTAATAGATGGTTAGGGTTGTTCCACCTATACTAATCTCGTTTAATAGCCAATCGATGGTGTGACCCATAGAATGAATGGTTTAGATCATCATATGCATGTACCACATGTTTCATTCAGAACCTATACAAAGGAAATTAGTTGGTAAGGTCAGTCGGGACACAGTTTGGCTAGTGACACTACCACCAGCAAGGTGGCTAATGGTCGATGCTCTGTGGGCCCACCATAGTTTATATGTTTAATCCACACTGTCCATCCATTTTTATAGATCATTTTATGGCTCTAAACCAAAATTAAGATAGATCTAAATTTTAGGTGTACCACACAACAATAAAATAATAGTAATTGAATGCCCACCATTAAAAACTTCATAGGGCCCAATGTAATGTTTACTTGAAATCCAACCTATTGATTAGGTCAGCGTTCAACAACACTGTGTGGTCCACTTAAGATTTGTATCTACATCATTTTTGGATTCATGCAATAAAATGATCTGAAAAAATGAATGGACAACATAGATGAAACCCATACTGTTCGCTTGTACCCCAAGTACAGGGTTGCGATGTAAATCTTGGTGAGACCGAGGTCATACCCACAGGAATTGAATGTGTAAATTTCTGAACTAATTAAGTATTAGAACTAGAAACTGAACTTAAAGTTATAATTGAAGAGGTATTGTTGTGAAGTGAAACTATCAATAAAAGAAACGCTAGAGCACCAAGGATCCACTTGTAATTATTTTAATGCTTTCTTACTTAATCCAATCAAAACTTCAACTAGAATCGAAATAATAATCTATCCAGTTGGGTGATAGAGCGGTTAAAACATCATAAACAGTTCCAAACAAATTCTGAACATCTATAGTATTGGTTCCTCATATAATCGCCTTATTGAATTGATTGTAAAGAGTTCAAAGCATCTACCATGCCCGTAAAATAAAGAATTCTACAGATCAAACAATTATAAATAGAAAAAAAAAAAAAAAAAAACATTCAAAGAATTCCTAAGCATTCATCTTGCCTAAAGTGAAAGATATATTAAAGTAATAATTAAAATACTTCTTAAATTCAAACCATAAACTATGAAATATTCAACATGAAGATTATAACTTGAATCAAAGTAAGAAAAATATTAAAATAAACTATAAGTTCACCTCTTATCTCTAGCTGAGAGATTAGTCAATCCTAGACATGATTGAACTAAAAACTCTTTAAAAAAATATGAAAAACTAACTAAAGAGGAAGAAAGAACTCCTTGAAGCAGCACCACCCTTTGCTCCAATCTTTTAACCATAATTCGTGCTTAGAATGCATCAAAGAACCTCTTTAAATAATTTTTATTCGACCAACTTTGCAAATCATCTCAATTTTACGCACTTTGCGCGGCTTCGATGTTATCGAATGTATGAGGTTGAGTTGGATTCGAATTTGAAAATTATGTGCCTTTTCGCATTACATAAGTCTTTGATGTCATCGCCCGACCTTCAATGTCATCGAATTGAGATTCGATGCTATCGAACTGGCTTCGATATCAACATAAATTGCCTCGAATAGTCCAATGAGTTGAGCTCAAAATTCTTTAATTCATTGATGTCATCGAACTAACTTCAATGACATTGAACTTCTCTTCAATGGGATCGAAGAGTCTTTGATGTAATCATAAATTGCTCCCAATTTTCCAGCGACCAAACATGATTTTCTTTGATAATTTTAATGTGATCGATCCTCCTTCAATACATTTAAGTGTTCGATGTCATCAACAGTCAAGTTCAACAACTTCTAAATTCTACATTTTGTAAACTCAAATTCATTCCTTCTCCACTTGACTTTCTTGGATCTTGGACCCTTGAAATCTTCATTATTAGCCTCCAAAGATCCATCCTAATTTTGGCAACTCTTGGGCATCAAATCCATGCTTTAGCATCCGTTTTACCTTATGCTCTTAAAAATACCTCGCAAGAGAGAATATGCATGATAAGTTCACTTAAGCACATTCATTCTCGTAAAACCTAGCACCCCCAACTTCCTCCAAAAATCGCTACCTTTGTTTGGAAAATTCTGAACAATGCCATCCCAGTTGACTTAAATGTTAAAAAGAAGGGGATCCACATGGCCTCCTTCTGCGATTAGTGCAAGCGGCCCTGCCCCAGGGAGGAATCTCTTGATCATCTCTTTGCTGAAGGGGAGCTTGCTTCAACTCCATTCTTTCTGTTGCTTTCCTGCCTCACCAATCCATCTGTGGGAGAGCCTCGCAATGGTGGGCCTTGGCAAGCTCCTCTTCACCCTTGGGCGTCCTTAGAGGGCTAGTCCCAGCCCTCATCCTCTGGGAGATTTGGAAGTCCAGGAACGCCCTCCGCTTTGATGGGGTCAATTTTTCAACCCAGCAGGCCATCCACCGAATCCAAGCCTAGTTATTTAGCCTCTCTTCCGCGTTCCCCCTTCCAGCGTGTAAAAATCAGGTGGATAGAGATGCCTTGTTGGACCTCCATTTGCCAATGGACTCCCCCCTTCAGCAATCTGTGTCTTTCATAAAGTGATCTAGGGCTATTCAGGGGAGAGTAAAGTTGAACGTAGACGGGTCTTCTCGGGGTAATCCAAGGCTTTCAGGCAGCGGAGGGGTCTGTCGTGGGAACAAGGGTGAATTCTTATTCGCATTTTTCAAAGCATACGGGCAAGGATCGAGCTTTCTTGCTAAAGCCAAAGCTGTTATTCATGGCCTTCTCCTCTGTAAGCGCAAAGGGCTTCTCGCAGTGGAGGTGGAGAGCGACTCCCGTGCTATAGTTGACATGTTAACCAGCCCGGATGATGCCCCCTGAACTGCATTCTACTGGAATAGTCATTTTGTCTCGCTTCGCTCAGCGGTTGTATTACCATTAAGCACGTCCCAAGAGAAGCTAACCGGGTTGCTGACAACCTTGCCCGTTGGGCAAGCTCTTACCAGTTATCCAGATCTTTCGATGATGCTTCAGGCCTACCCATTCCTACCCATGGAGAACTAGTGCTTGATAGGACAGGATTAGGATCGATTCGTATCTCTTAGTGCTTTTTCCTTTTTCTTTTGGCTCATTGTTTCCTTGTCATGCTATAGGTGGGCCATGTAGGATTCTAGGGCCCTCCTGAAAGCGTTTTATTTTGGTTTCCTAGGCCTCGGGGTGCTTTTGTTAGCCCGAGTGCCTTCTTCTCTGTATAGTCAGTTATCAGCAATGGAAACTTCTTTAAAAAAAAAAAAAAAAAAATTCATTCTCATAAAACCAAATTAAAAAATTCATTCTCGTAAAACCAAATTATAACAGGGAGAAATTATGCAATATTCCACGCTCAACACATACATCATTGTGGGGCCCACAAAGCACCGACCACTGGCCATTAGCTAGTGAATGTGTCACTAGCCCATCCGTTTCCGGTCAGTCCTTGCATTTAAACAAAATTGAATTTACTTGCAGCTTCATCATCTTTTTTGGACTAAAATACCCTTGCAGAGGATCCAGACTCGGGTATAAATAGTGTAGATGTTTTCCCTTATTCATCATCTCATCTCCTATCCACGTAATGGAGTTCCCACATTCAAATCTTAAGGTATTTTGGTCATTTACCCTCTTCCATCATCGATCTCCTCCTCACCCTCGATATTTACATTGAAAAATGAGACCGATCGACTCGCATTGCTCGCATTCAAAGATGGTATTTCCGAAGATCCTCAAGGAGTTTTGACCTTATGGAACAATTCTCTCCATTTCTGCCAATGGGAGGGAGTCACATGCAGTCGCACCCATCATCAAAGGGTCACGATCTTGAACCTCACAGGCCACAGTTTGGTGGGCCACCTATCACCTCACTTGGGAAATCTCTCTTTCCTGAGAAGAATCGATCTCTCAAGCTACAAATTCCAAGGCCAAATCCCACAAGAAATCACCCGCTTGTTCCATCTTCAGATTCTCAACCTTGAAGAAAATTACTCCAAGGAGAAATTTCATCCAATCTGAGCTACTGCTTAGAACTCATATTCATTACCATCGCATCAAATCAGCTCACTGGAAAACTTCCTGTCGATCTTGGCTCTTTATCAAAGCTCATTGATCTTAACGTCGGCCTCAACAACCTCACAGGAAGCATCCCACCTTCATTTGGGAACCTTTCCTCTCTCACAACTCTTTATCTAGCGCGTAACAATTTCAACGGGCAAATTCCAAACCAACTTTCTCAATTATCAAGCATGATCTATTTTCAATTCTCTATAAAAGTTCTCAGGTACGATTCCTCCATCGATTTATAATCTCTCTTCCATCCACTGGTTTTGCCTGGCACGTAATCAGCTACATGGAAACATTCCACCCAACATAGGCCTTACAATTCCTCACCTGCAAGGTATTCTCCTAGGAGGAAACCAATTCACTGGAAAGGTTCCAATTTCATTGACCAATGCATCTGGACTCGGTTTTATTGATTTTGCCTTCAACAATTCAAGTAGACAAGTGCCAGTGAATCTAGGAAGTCTTCCAGCTCTCTACGTTTTCAGAATCGCTGGGAATCAGCTTGGAAGAAGGGAAGGTGATGACCTGAGCTTCCTTACTTCACTGACTAACTGCACTCATTTAGAAGAGATAAGTGCAGGCAATAATAATCTGCATGGTGAGTTGCCTGTGTCCATTGCTAATCTCTCCTCCCAGTTAAGACAATTATTCTTAGGAGGAAACCAGATATATGGATCCATTCCAAAGGTAATTGAGAATCTCGTTAGCTTGATTGGACTTTCTTTGTCAGATAATGTCTTGAAGGGTACTATTCCAGGCAGCATCGGGAAGCTTAATAGATTGCAAGCATTGTATCTTAATGGAAACATTCATTCGGGCAAAATTCCATCTTCAATAGGTAACAACACTCATTTGAACCGACTTACGCTGGATGGAAATGATTTCCATGGAAACATACCATCAACGTTCGGGAACTTGAGGTTCATGGAATCAGTGTATCTTTCAGCAAATAACCTCACAGGTACGATAGTCAAGCAAATTAGTGGGAATTTTATCAACTTGTCTTGTAATTCATTCACTGGATCCCTGGTAATGGAAGTTGTTGATTTGGAAAATCTTTGGGGATTGGATGTCTCGGGGAATAAACTATCAGGTGAAATTCCTGAAACATTGGGAAATTGTCAAAGCTTGGAAAACCTCCTTATGAATGATAACTTGCTTCAAGGAACCATTCCACAGTCCTTAAGTTCTTTAAATGGTATAAGATTTTTGGACCTTTCAAAAAATAACTTTTCTGGGCAAATTCCAAAGTATTTCGAAGAATTTCTTTTCTTAGAGTATTTGAATTTGTCATTCAATAATTTCGAGGGTGAAGTGCCCAAAGGAGGAATCTTTAAAATTGCGAGTGCAGTTTCAGTTGTTGGAAACAGCAAACTCTGTGGTGGTATCCCAGAAATACAGTTGTCGGCGTGCATTAAGCAAGCTTCTAAGAAACGACGAAAGTTGTTTGCTCACAGAGTAAAAATCACAGTTATTATTATGGTTTCATCTTCGATTCTCTTGTTGTGTATCGCTGCGGCTCTTTGTTGGAGAAGAAATTCTCTAAAGAAAGTTTCTTCTCTATCAACTAAAGAGAATCAGTGGTTACAAGTTTCTTATGCAGATCTCCTTCAAGCAACAGATGGGTTCTCTTCAGCTAATTTAATTGGCGTGGGAAGTTTTGGTTCTGTATATAAAGGAGTTCTAGAACACTTTCAAACATTTGTTGCAGTGAAGGTACTCAACCTCCTACAACAAGCAACTTTCAAGAGTTTTGCGGCCGAATGTGAAGCATTAAGAAATATCTGACATCAAAATCATGTCAAGATCTTAACAATTTGCTCAAGCATTTATTTTTATGGCAATGATTTCAAAGCTCTAGTCTTTGAGTACATGCCTAATGGTAGCCTGGAGAAGTGGTTGCATCCAAATGTAGATGAAGAACCTCAATTTTTAAGGAATTTGAATCCTGCTCAAAGGCTAAATATAGCCATTAATGTGGTTTTGGCATTATATTATCTTCATCATCATTTGCAAGTACCGATCATTCATCGCACTTCTGTCACCCCCCAAACTCGAAAACTAGGCTTACAAAATTTCCAATAGTCTAATCCGGCGCCGACAGCCTCCGTAGAACCTCATTCTCAGCTCCTAGCGCTCATTTGCCGGGTTCCGATCCTGGGATGCTACGAGGAGGATTTTCAACGTCAGTTTGATTCGTAATAAGCATAACCAAAGGCATAACCCACAAACAACAACTAAGAATTCCATTACATTTTCACTATGATCAAAACTTTACAAGTACAATGAGCATAAAGGGAAATACAATGATGATGAATCAAAATCTCTAGAGTAATTTGTCACGTGCTCAAGCCTCAGCGCTGCTGCGCCCCAACGTCACCTGCACACAACGGTATCCTGTCCTGGGAATAACCGAGAACAACATTGCATATTTGCTCTAATACCAACTTCTGTCATGCCCCAAACTCAGAAATCGGTCTCACAAAATTCTCGATTACCGAATCCGGCGCCGACAGCCTCCGTAGAACCCCATTCTCGGCTCCTAGCACCCATTCGTCAAGTTTCGATCCTGGGATGCTACGAGGAGGATTTTGTGGATCGGTTTGACTGACAGTACTTTCCTAATCACATCTGACGACAGCGAGCGTTGGAGTTTGAGGCCCTAGTGCAGGGTGATATAACAGTGACCCAGTACGCGGCTCGTTTTATACCACTGTCCAGATTTACGCCATATTTAGTCAATGATGAGGAGCGGAGAGCCCGTCGATTCGAGGACGGCCTACGTTACGGTCTTCGCATCCGTGTGATTGGCCATGAGCTTCCGACTTTTGAGGAAGTGGTGCGGAAGGCCTAGATTTTTGAAACTAAGTGGGCCGGTTCTCAGTCTGATCGCGGTCAGAGGAGAGACCGGAAGAGGCAGGCTTCTTCTAGTGACTCTCAGCAGTGTCGACCACAGCAGCAGAGGCGTACAGGTCACCCAGCCTTTCGAGCACCAGCAGCACCACCACCACCACCTCCAAGGCAGTTCACCGGCACTTGTTTTAGGTGTGGTGCGATAGGACACCGTTCATGGGAGTGTCCCAGCCCCCAGCAGCAGCAGAGAGGTCCACAACAGTAAAGGGCTCCACAGTAGACTCCACCGCAGCAGCAGAGACCCCCACAGTAGCAGCGACAGTAACCTCCACCACCTAGGCCACCTCAGCAGCAGCATCAGCATCAGCACTAGCCTTAGAGGCCACAGCAGCAGAGGTAGCAGTTTCGACCGCCTCAGCGACCCTAGCAGCAGCAGCAGCACGCTCAGAGAGGACAAGCACCTCCCCAGCCGACTCAGGCTAGGTTTTATGCAGCTCAGCAGGATCCGCAGTCGTCTGAAGGAGTCGTTGAGGGTATACTTCCAGTTTCTGCATGCATTGCACATGTACTGTTTGATTCCGGTGCATCACATTCTTTTGTGGCCGAGAGCTTCTGCCGATAGACAGGATTACCGTTGGAGTCTTCTGGTGAGAGCCTATCAGTATCGACTCCCTTAGGGATGACTGCAGTGTTGGGCCGATTTTGCTCGTCTTGCCCCGTTCTAGTTGGGGATATCTTTTTGCCTGCCGATTTGTTTGTATTACCGATGTCTGAGTTCAAAGTCATCCTGGGCATGGATTGGCTCACCGAGTACTATGCTATATTAGACTGCGCCGCGAGGACCGTCATGTTTTGTATACCCGGCGTACCGCAGTTCCAGTTCGTTGCTGAGCCCAGAGGAGAGAGGTTGTCTTGTTTGATGTCGTGTGCCTTAGAGGAGCCTGTTGCCGCCTGCATCGACCATTTTTTCATGGTTTGTGATTTTCTCGATGTGTTTCAAGAGATTTCAGGATTACCGCCTCGTCGACTCACCGAGTTTCAGATTGATCTTGTGCCCGGTACCGCGCCTATTTTGAAGGCCCCGTATCGCATGGCACCGTTGGAGTTGCGGGAACTGTAGAAGTAGTTGGACGAGTTGCGAGAGTTGGGTTTTATTCGTCCGAGCAGTTTGCCGTGGGGAGCGCCGGTACTCTTCATAAAGAAGAAGGATGACTCGTTGAGGCTCTGCGTTGACTACCGCGAGCTCAACAAAGTCACGATCAAGAACAAGTACCCACTCCCGAGGATTGACGATTTGTTTGACCAGCTGCAGGGTGCACAGTTCTTTTCGAAGATCGACCTGCGTTCCGGTTATCATCAGATTCGGGTCCGAGATGAGGACATTCCGAAGACAGCATTCAGGACGCGTTACGGTCATTTTGAGTTTCAGGTCATGTCCTTCGGACTGACCAATGCACCCGCGGTCTTCATGTAGTTGATGAACGAGGTCTTTCGCCCTTATCTCGATCAGTTTGTTGTAGTCTTCATCGATGACATTCTGATCTACTCGAGGACCCGTGAGGAGCATCAGCAGCACTTGGAGATTACCTTGCAGACCCTCCGCGCACACCAGCTTTATGCGAAGCTGGAGAAGTGCGAGTTCTGACAAGAAGAGGTAAAGTTCTTCGGTCACGTGGTGATGAGGGAGGGTGTCGCAGTGGACCCCTCGAAAGTCGAGGCAGTGCGTCAGTGGGGTCAGCCCACGACTGCGACAGAGATCCGTAGTTTCCTGGGTTTGGCGGGCTATTTTCGGCGTTTCATTGAAGGTTTTTCTCGTATTGCAGTCTTGCTGACCAGGTTAACCCGGAAGGGTACAGAGTTTGTTTGGAGTGACACCTGCGAGAGAGCATTTACCGAGTTGAAGGACCGTTTGACGTTCTCTCCTGTCCTCACTCTTCCCTCTGGGAGTGACGGATTTATTGTATTCACTGATGCGTCGCATATTGGTTTGGGTGTTGTTCTGATACAGCACGGAAGATCAGTGGCCTTTGCGTCTTGTCAGCTCAAGGTCCATGAGCTGAACTATCATACGCATGTTTTGGAGCTGGCTGCAGTTGTCTTCGCACTGAAGGTGTGGAGGCACTATCTTTATGGGGTTAGGTTCGAGCTCTTCTCTGATCACAAGAGCTTGAAGTACCTCTTCTCGCAGTCTGAGTTGAATATGAGACAGGCGCTGGATGGAGCTTCTGAAAGACTATGATTTTGATCTCCAGTACCACCCGGGTAAGGCGAACGTGGTGGTAGATGCCCTCAGCCGTCAGCCACGAGGCCTAGTGACGCATATGATGATTCAGGAGTGGTGGATGCTTGAGAATATCGCAGCATATGATTTTGAGTTCGCCCTGTAGTCTTCTATCGTGCAGTTATCGAGCCTATCGATTCAACCCTCTCTTGTCACAAGGGTGATCGAGGCTCAGCAGGCTGATGAGTCGTTGCAGAGTTATATGGATGAGGCTACGTGTAACACCCTGAAAATCGGGGGTCGTGAATAAACTCAACTCCCGAGTTCCAGACCGTCACTTATGCAACAAAAATGGTTATGATTCAATGTTGTCTGATTTAAAGCATTCACATGAGTAAAAGTATGCCAAAACTGCAATTCATACTTCAGATCCAGTGATAAAAGCAAGCGGAAGACTAAACAATATATATATCACTGTATGGAAAAACAAAGTAATCTCAACTGTCTCCAAAGTATGACTACATCTCTGAGTCTCATATACATGTAAATAAACAAAAGAATAAGTTCAAAATAGTCCCACTGAAGTCCCCCTCGATCCAGGTCACCTACGGGAAGCCATCGTGATACTGCATATACGAGAACTCGTCCTGGTCCTCGTCAAACTCCGGCTCCACCTCCTGGACCTCGTCCTCACCTGCAACTACAACAGGGTCTGGTGGGTGTTGCAAACACCATCCCGTAACGTGGGAATGAGTGATCAACTCAGTGGAATCATAGAGCAAAGATTAGCATGTTCACAATTCAATCACGCGATAATAGTAAAGCAGTAAATCAGACAAGTCCTAATACTGTTGTTAATGCAAGATGATATGACGTGATGTATGCCCTCACCGACGATCACCCTCATACGGCAACATCTTACGACCGCGGCATGCCACACTCCCTAGAGTGCTCCACATCTTCCAGGCACATGCAATGCTATGGTGATATGATTACCAAGTTGTTATTAGTCCATTCAAACAGCAGGATTGGGAAACTAAGGTACCTCCCTTGTATCAATCCCAACACGGATCCTGTCTAGGGTCGTCACTCCTAGTAATCTCATACGATGAACATTTCGTAGGTCACTGCAAGGGCTGCCAGGGCTGTTGCTCGCACTCGTTGCACCGCTCCCCCATCACCTTATCAATACAGGCCTACTGTACTCTACTGCACGGAAGGGTCGTCGCCTCCCGTGAACTCAGAATACGCTCGCGGTCACTACAAAAGGGCTCGTCGCCTGATCAGTGTAGGCCGACAGCTAGAATATAGTGTCCCATACCACCATAATCTGCTCACGAGTCAAGGTGCTCACTGGTCACTACGGGGAGGTTTGTGGCCCCAGCGTAGGCCGACAGCTCGACCACGGTGTCCCATACCACCATGCCCGGCTCATGAGTCTTCGTGGATCAAGGTACCACGGTTAATAGGGTTTACAATGGTAAGTTCAGTACCCTAGGTTCAAGCAGTTATGATACATACAAGGTGAACAAACATCGGCCAGTCGGGTTACTTGACGGGCTCGACTAGCGCGATCGCATCTCGAATTGAACGACATGAAGTGCGTAAAACACTTCGCGTGGCCTAACCACTGCCGCCAACTCTCAACACGAATCACATTCATCGACGCGTCGTTCGTGGCTATGACCAGTCCGCCACGAGTTCGCTCGGTTACCGACTGCCTGGACTAAGTCAAGTCCCACTCATCTATGGAATCACTATAAAAGGTATTGGAATTGAAATACATCATGTGAGCATGTTAGCACATGTTATAACATTCAACTTAAGCAAATCTTCAAGGCATACTTCCCATGCATATCCAACTTAAGCAAATCCTCAAGCACATACATTCCATGCATGTAATGAAATCATGCATTTTGTCAACATGTAGAAAATCATTTAGGTCGGCATAATAATTGAAAAATCAATCACAAACTATCAAATAACATCATGTAATTCAATACATACTAATACAAGCATTTATACAAACACATACACTACACACTTAAGTCTACATATAGTATGTCGACCCAAAGTGTGCAACTAGGCGAATCTCTTCGCCAAACTAATCATGCACGCATTCCTAACTTCCTAATGCGACAACAAACCATGTCAATCACTTCGGCAAAATATGAATGTAAACAGTACTTCCTACAAATGACTAAAATGCCCTAAATCTCATATTCTTCGTTAGCTTACGAAACGGGAAACGGAGAGCATTTTGTACATGTCAAATGGCGATGCCGTCAAGAATCTACTATTAAACGACATTGAAAGCATTGGGAACCGTCAATCCAAGCGTCTAAAATCCTCACCTAGTGTCTTGTAGACTCGGGAATTGAAGCGGAGTGTATATGGTTCGTCTACGGCGAGTAAGGAGCCTAATACATAAGATCCATAAGCTACATCGCTATGGAAAGAGGAAAAACTCAAATCAACAACTATTTAGGGTTTTTACTTACCTAGGATTGCGGTGGAATCGTCGGGAAAGCGGTAGAGGAGTGTTGCTTAAGCACGTGCAACATGTAGCACAAGTGGCAGGAAGAACTCTCCCACTCTCTCACAATCTCTCACTCTTTTTCTCTCTCCCAAGCTAGGGCTTCTCTCAAATTCGGATGGAAGAGAGGAGTGAGGGTTTCAACCCCTTTTATAGCCTAAAACATTCCCAAAATAGGCTTGGGAACAATGTTTACTTGGTGCCTAACCAAATCGGGGCCGTTTCGGTCCAAAAGGGCATTTCCGGAGGTCCCCAGGCCAAATGCGGTCGGACTTAAGCTCATGCATACTGGATCTAGCACACATCCAGTTTTCAGGCCAGTTGGGTTCCCAGATCGCACGTGGCGGCCCAGTTTTAGTTTAACGGTCACCGCACCAAGATCAGGCCTATAAGTCTCGTGATATATAATAGATATTTTTCCTGATCCAAGGGTGTAATTTGGCTGTATTCTGACGGTCAGAATGCTCAATACTGATGCGTCAAATTTGTGTGCCAGATTTGAATTTGAAATTCCAACTATGTCCCTATTCACACTCTCTTCGGTCCGGGCTCAATGAAATAGCCTGTGAGTATCGGTTTGACTTGATTTTTGGAATGAGTGTCAAGTCCAGCTAGACGGTTCTAACGGTCTAAGATAGGAGGTATCGGACTTTCAACGTGCGGTCTAGATCCAATACAAGGATTCAAAGTGGTCCAGAGAACAAACCGGCTTAGAGTTTGATCCGAGGCTTTAGAGCATTATAGCACCCTTAGTTCCACTCGCTTCGGGCCTTGTAGAACGTATTTAAAGTGATCAGGGACCATTTCCCAGCTATTCTAACGTTGCACTAGCTAACCTAGTCAAATTTTCCAAAGGAATGAATTCTACGCAATTTCGGGTCGAGTTGGTACTCGAGCCCAAGTATGGATTTTTCACGGGCGTTACAATCTACCCCCCTTAACAAATAATTTCGTCCTCAAAATTTTGTACCTTTTCGTACTCCTCGAGAAGCTGTGGGTAGTTCTTTCTGATCTCGGCTTCTGTCTCCCAAGTAGCCTCCTCCTCAGTATGATGCGTCCATAGTACCTTCACAAGGGGAATCACCTTGCTACGCAGTACCTGTTCCTTCCGGTCTAAGATGCGTGTCGGTCGCAGGATATAAGTAACATCCTCTCATAACTGCACCTGCTCCCATCTGATGATATGAGAAGGATCAGCAACGTACTTCTTCAGCATAGAAACATGAAATACGTTGTGGACGCTCGCGAGGGGCGTGGGTAAAGCCAATCGGTAAGCCACTGCTCCCACACGATCGAGGATCTGAAATGGACCAATGAATCACGGTGCCAGCTTCCCTTTCCTCCCGAACCGAAGGACTCCCTTCATAGGGGAAACTCGCAAAAACACATGATCCCCGACTGTGAACTCTAGTGGTCTCCGTCTCGTATCAGCGTAGCTCTTCTGTCTGCTCTGCGCTGTAAGAAGCCGACGTCGAATAATATCAATCTTCTCTGACGTCGCCTGCACCAACTCTGGGCCAATCAAGCTGCGCTCACCGACCTCTAACCAGCAATGCGGTGCGCGACAAGGTCGCCCATACAGCGCCTCATAAGGTGCCATGCCGATACTCGCCTGGAAGCTATTGTTGTATGCAAACTCCGCATATGCAAGACAGTCATCCCAACTGTCCTTGAAGTCCAATGCGCAAGCTCGCAACATGTCCTCCAGGATCTGGTTCACTCGCTCTGTCTGTCCGTCCGTCTGTGGGTGGAAGGCAGTACTGAACTTCAACTTCACACCCATAGCCTCCTGAATGCGAGTCCAGAAAATAGAAGTGAACCGCGTGTCTCTGTCCGACACGATCTCCAACGGAACTCCATGCAGACGCACGATCTCTCTAATATACAATCTAGCCAGCTCGTCTGCAGAGTTCGTAACTCTGATCGGTAGGAAGTGCGCCAACTTCGTCAATCGGTCGACGATCACCCAAATGGAATCATGCCCCTTCCTCGTCTTCGGCAACCCAGAAATGAAGTCCATGGAAATGAAATCCCACTTCCACTCTGCAATCGGCATAGGCTGCAAAAGTCCAGGTGGTCGGCGATGCTCTGCCTTCACCTGCTGACAAGTGAGACAACGGGACACGAACTCAGCAATGTGGGTTTTCATACCTTCCCACCAATACGTCCTCTTCACGTCACGATACATCTTCGTGCTGCCTGGATGCATCGCGAGTCTAGTAGAATGCGCAGCCTCGAGAATCTCTCGTCTCAAGTCAGGGACATCAGGAACGCATAGGCGGCCACGGTAACGTAAGCCCCCATCCATACCAACTCGCCAGTCGGCGTCAGCATCATCACTGGCCTGCTCTCGAAGCTCAGTAAGATGCGCGTCGTCCCTCTGCGCCTCGATGACACGGTCATCGATCTGAGATCGCACCTGTACATGTGCGATGAACTCAAATGGCTCCTCTACGGTGAGTTTCTGCTCAAAGTCTCGCAAAAACTCCACCATATCCCACTCGGCAACCATCAGTGGAGCCGCAAACTCTATCGCCTTCTTGCGGCTCAACGCATCAGCCACAAGGTTCGCCTTCCCAGGATGGTAAGAGACTTCAAACTTGAAGTCCTTCAGCGTCTCCATCCATCGCCGCTGCCTCATATTCAAGTCCCGCTGTGTGAATATGTACTTGAGGCTCTTGTGGTCGCAAAAGAGCTCGAACTCCTCTCCGTAGAGGTAATGTCTCCAGAGTCTCAGTGCGAATATAACGGCCGCCAACTCCAGGTCGTGTGTAGGGTAATTCTCCTCGTGCTTCCTTAATTGTCTCGAGGCATACGAAATTACCCTGTCCCTCTGCATAAGGACACAACCCAAACCAACGCTAGACGCGTCAGTGTATATAGTGTATTTAACCCCTTGCTCTGGCAATACTAGCACAGGGGCGGACGTAAGTCTGTCCTTCAGCTCCTGAAAAGCTGACTCCGCCTTATCATTCCAGGCGAACTTCACGTCCTTCCGTGTCAACTGAGATAAGGGTCTCGCGATCTTCGAGAAATCCTGAATGAAGCGCCGATAGTAGCCAGCGAGACCCAAGAAACTCCTCACCTCAGTGACAGAACCAGGCTGCTCCCAGTCCTGCACCGCAGCTACCTTAGACAGGTCAACTGTCATGCCATCCTTGGACACCACGTGTCCCAGAAACTTCACCTCCTGCTTCCAGAAGTCGCACTTCTTATACTGTGCGAACAACTGATGCTGTCTGAGCGTATCAAGGACCAAACGCAAGTGCTCCTCATGCTCCTCTCGACTCCTAGAGTATACCAAAATGTCGTCGATGAAGACAACGACGAATCGATAGAGGAAAGGCCGCAATACCCGGTTCATCAGATCCATGAACACGGCTGGTGCGTTCGTGAGGCCGAACGACATCACGAGGAACTCGTAGTGACCAAAACTGGTCCTGAACGCTGTCTTCTGCACGTCCTCATCTCTGACGCGCAGCTGATGATATCCTGACTGAAGATCAATCTTCGAGAAGTACTGCGCTCCTCTCAACTGATCAAACAAGTCATCGATCCTGGGCAAAGGGTACTTGTTCTTCACTGTGAGTTGGTTCAGCCTGTGATAATCAATACACAATCGCAGCGAACCATCCTTCTTCTTCACGAACAAGACCGGTGCTCCCCAAGGAGATACGCTAGGCCGTATAAAGCCAAGCTCTAGCAGACCGTCAATCTGCGTCCTCAACTCCTCCATCTCACATGGTGCCATGCGATACGTCGGCAGTGAGACGGGTGTAGAACCAGGAATCAGATCGATAGTGAAATCGATCTCTCGTCGGGGCGGCAAACCAGGGATCTTCCTGAACAGATCCCCGAACTCAGAAACAACTGGCGTCTGCTCAAGTACCTGGGCACCAGCGTCGCGCAATAGAGTGGCGTAGCTAAGAATGCGGAAAGGAAGATTTACCCGCACTGAAAATGTGAAAGGCGTGCCCTCAGGCTCGTACACCGTCACCACACGAGCCTCGCAGTCAATCTCGGCTCTCGCTGCAGTCAACCAATCCATGCCAAGAATGACGTCGAGATATACGAGCGAGGGATCGACGACCAAATCAAGAGTCATCGTCCTGCCTCCCAGATCAAGTAAACAACCCTCACACATCTGGGTGACATCCGAATAATCTCCATGAGCTGCAAGGACTCGCACGCTATCCATAGTAATAGTCTGCAACCCAAGACGTCTGACTACGGCACGCGATATCAAAGAAATCGTGGAACCAGTGTCCACCATGACAAGAACGGGAGTACCTCCGATATGGCCCGTGACCTCGAAGGCTGAATGCTGGAAAGTCGGCGTCGTAGCTGCCTCATCGGTCAGTGCATGAACTCGAGCCTGCTGTGGCCGGTTCGGCCGCTGTGTCAAGGGCCGTGGGGGCTGTCGAATCTGCGATACTGTGGGTCTGAAAGAGGACTGCGCAGGAGCTGACCGTATAGGCGGTGCTGATATCGCCTGTGGACGTACACGATCAATCTTCTGCGGCGGCGAGAACCCACTGTCCCGCATCCTCGAAAAGCAACTCTGCGCTAGGTGGCCCGTCCTCCCACAGTATGTGCATGATAGATCAGGGCGCCGAAACGGTCCTACTGGCGCCGTGGTCCTGGTAGGAGGATCAACGCGAGGTCTCTTGCCCGCTAAGGGCCTATCTGGCAACTCCGGTCGCGGCCTGGAAGTAGTCGGGCCTCGTGATCGCGCAAGTCGATCCACGTCCTGCTCTGCCCGCATGGACATATGAACCAACTCCGCATAGGAGGAGAAACTGATACAGCACATCTTCGACCGAATATCCGGTCGCAAGCCCTCCAAAAAGCGCCGTATGCGCATCTGCTCATCAGCTAGAATCGTCGGGACGTACCTGCCCAACTCTGTGAACCGATGCTCATACTCGGTAACCGTCATCGCTGCCTGCCTGAGACGGAGAAACTCATTCTCCCTCTCGTGTCTGTAGGTCTGGGAATAATACTTCTCATGGAAGCGAAACTCGAATGCTGCCCATGTCCATACGAAATCTGCGGTAACAGTCCGCAATATACTATCCCACCACATACTGGCCTCTCTCTCAAACTGGAAGGTAGCCAGCTCTACCTGCTCTACCTCAGTACAGTGCAACATGCGCAGAACCTTCGACACTCGGTCGAGCCAAAACTCAGCCTCCTCGGGTCTGTGAGAACCCGTGAAAGTAGGAGGCCGCAAGCGCTGAAATCGCTCCAGAAGTCCCCGAGTGTCGGCAGGGTTCCCCGCAGGGAAAGCAGGCTGCGCAGGAAGTGCTATGCCCTCATCCTGGGCGTAAGCATAGGCATCCTCAGCTGGATGCGCAGGTGGTGCAGGCGGAGTAGATGCAGTCGCACCCCCACCCTGGGCTAAAGTCCCGACTATAGTAGTCAATAGCTGCTGCTGCTGTAGCATCATAGCCATCATCTGCTCGAATCTATCAGGTGGTGGAGCAGGCTGTGGCGGATGAGGTACGGAAGTAGATGCGCGCTGTGGCTCCCTAACTGATGGTGTAAATGGCGGTGGTCCATCTGTAGGACCGACCGCAGGCTGAGACGACCGAACCGTCTCAGGAATCGGGCCCACAGCAGGGTCCGGACGAGTGCCAGACTGAGAAGGAGCCTGATCCATCTGCTCCGACAATGAAAGCCGAACCGCGCTCCTCGTAGTCTTAGGTGGCATTCCCTATATTCAAAATAGGGCGCAACCTTGTCAGTCTCAATTGCTCAAATACACCACAATCATTCACTAAAGAGTCAAAGGCATTCCATGCATTTCAATTAATCAAAATTGTCACAATACAAGGGATATATCCTTACAAGCATCATGACTAGAATGACATGGAAATTAAGACAGTTAAGCAACAGCAACAAAAGCAAAGCACTAGCCCTAATAGGCTTTACACACATGAAACAGAAAGTGGCTAACTACTCATAACAACATCCAAGATCGCGTCGCTAGTCGGAGTCTGGCGACGGAGGAGGAGCACCCTTATCCTGTAAGCAACACAGGATTGCCTTCAAGGTGCGAGTCACCTTGCCAAACTTCTTCTTCGTAACGGCCTTGGCATCAGCGACCTCTGCTCGAAGTTCTTGGACTTCCCTTCGCAAAGCGGTCTGGCTCTCCTCCATCTGAGCAATGCGATCGTCGATAGTAGCCTGCGCAGAAGGAGGAGGGCTCTCATCAGTATCCTGAGCCTCCTCTTCTGCTTCTTCCTGAGTCTCTTCCTGAACCTCTGCACTAGGTTCTCCTTCGCTTTGATCTTCCTCTTCATCAAAGTCGTCCCCACTATCCCTTTCAAGTTGATTTTCACGATATTGCGACCCAATCTTCATCTTAACCATTGTCGACTCATCGATGGTGTGAATCGATACCGGCAATTCGGGTCCAAGTCTATAGGCAAACTCAAGAGCAATCTTGCAAATGAGTCGGCCAAAGGGAAGGGATTCGGATGTTCTTCTCGACCTGGCTATGAGAACTATCTGCCGTAAGATGAAAGTGGCCATACATACGTTCTCTCCCTGGGCCACCAGAAATAAGAAATCGACCATAAGACGTGTACATTCAATGCGGTTCGTCGACCTAGGATAAACATTGAACGTGCAGATATGATGCAGCAGACGCAAATCCTCAGACATGTACGTCGCCTTGAGGCTATTATTATGCTGCCATGGAACCAACTTACCGCACAGAAACCTGGTGCGGCGATCTCGTTCACGTCTAGTCCTCAAATTCTTCTCACTTGGATGTACATCACCTAGAGGCACGTTGAGAAGTCGCGCAACCAACCGGACGTCGATCGTAGCCATCCGATCTCTACCAAAAGGGATTTTGAATTGCAAAGGATCCAAGGTAGGACTCTAGATGCTAGCATAGAAGGCACGAACAGTGCTCACATTAGCACGAGCGCGAGCTTCAAAGATCGGTCCCCAGTGCGCAGCTTCAATGCGTTCGAACAACAGATATTCGCCGAACAACCGTCCATCTACGTCCGCCTCAAATAACACTCTACGATCAGTGTATTCACCATGAGGCATCTCTGATAGGATGGTTCGTCCAAGATGTGCGTGGGGATCCAAATCCCGCTTTGTACGGCACTCCAGGACTGCAGCTGGACCTGCGGAGGCGCTTGAACTTGCGGCACCACCCCGCGGTCTTCTCGATCGAGCAGGGCGGCTCGGCCCAGCCTCGTCTGTTGCAGTCTTCCTCTTACCCATCAAAGACAGGATGGATGAGAGTGACAAAAGACCCAAAATAGCTTCCACGAAAGCCATGAAAAACGCTGAAAATGCGGAGAAATGGCTGCCCAATCTGACAAAAGGAAATCTAGGCGTCGTAGAGGGATGCTTCAAGCTTCCCAAGGCTGTACTTTTAGGAAAAAATAAGAACAAAAAGATGGAATGGAGCTGCTCACGATTTCAGCACTATTTGGGGGATTTTGGAGCTCCAATTGGAGAAATCTTCAAGGAAGGGGGCTGCCAACACCCAATAATTGATGGGTGGTGGTCGGTTTTGGCCAAGGAAGGGTTTAGGAGGGGTTTGGGTCGCCGGGGTTTGGAATGGAGTGCCGAAAATCAAATCTAGGGTATGCAAGGGGGCTGTTTGTGAAGGAGAGGGGGTTTTTAGGGGTTTTCGTGGGATGGGAGGTAGCTAGGAGTGATGTGGGGGGTATTTAAGTGGGTGCGCCCAAAGGGCAGCACCAACGGAGGTGGCCGGCCGGCGATGCATCGCCCGGCCGGCGATGGCATCGCCGGCCAACCTTCAGGTTGGCCAGCGGGACCCCATAGGTCTGGTCCCCCATGGTCCCAGGGTCCCAAAAAAGTTGGTCCCACCCCTTGGTTCATTGTATTTTGGTCTCTATGAGCCCAAAAATGTGTTTGGGGATTTCCGGGTCCACATCGCAATTTCGAATACCAAACCATATAATGCAGCATATGAATTTGGGGTAGAAGGAGCCAGTACATCTTTCTAACTCCTTAGTTGCTAAAGAAAGTGAAGTTAGAATGGCCTTATGGCCATTTTTCATGAAATTTTACTATTCACTATAAAATTTGGTGAATGTACTAATTTGTGTTATTTTCACATTAGGTTTGATGCCTAACATAAAATGGATAAGAAAAAACTGAAGGTTGAATTGTTTAGAGAAGGAATTTTGAGAATTTTTGGCAAAACGGGGTTTTTAAGCCCTGGCAATCGATTACTGGAGTCGTGGTCATTCCACGGCCCAAAGATTCACTTTTGCGGTTTAAAACCGCTCATAGGACGTCTCCACCCGACTTCCTACAGCTTAGAAGTGATTCGGGTCGCTTTACGCAACCCGAGATACGTTACAGACTCGATCTTGCGATCGATCCTTATAGACTTCGCCTATCGGCGAATCTGTGATCCTAGAAGTGTTTCTAGACCCTTCTCGCACCCACCTATGTCAAAGGAAGCGACAGCGTACGTCGCAAGACCATAACCCAGGCCCAGTATACTCTCATTTATGCTCTGATACCAACTTGTAACACCCTGAAAATCGGGGGTCGTGAATAAACTCAACTCCCGAGTTCCAGACCGTCACTTATGCAACAAAAATGGTTATGATTCAATGTTGTCTGATTTAAAGCATTCACATGAGTAAAAGTATGCCAAAACTGCAATTCATACTTCAGATCCAGTGATAAAAGCAAGCGGAAGACTAAACAATATATATATCACTGTATGGAAAAACAAAGTAATCTCAACTGTCTCCAAAGTATGACTACATCTCTGAGTCTCATATACATGTAAATAAACAAAAGAATAAGTTCAAAATAGTCCCACTGAAGTCCCCCTCGATCCAGGTCACCTACGGGAAGCCGTCGTGATACTGCATATACGAGAACTCGTCCTGGTCCTCGTCAAACTCCGGCTCCACCTCCTGGACCTCGTCCTCACCTGCAACTACAACAGGGTCTGGTGGGTGTTGCAAACACCATCCCGTAACGTGGGAATGAGTGATCAACTCAGTGGAATCATAGAGCAAAGATTAGCATGTTCACAATTCAATCACGCGATAATAGTAAAGCAGTAAATCAGACAAGTCCTAATACTGTTGTTAATGCAAGATGATATGACGTGATGTATGCCCTCACCGACGATCACCCTCATAAGGCAACATCTTACGACTGCGGCATGCCACACTCCCTAGAGTGCTCCACATCTTCCAGGCACATGCAATGCTATGGTGATATGATTACCAAGTTGTTATTAGTCCATTCAAACAGCAGGATTGGGAAACTAAGGTACCTCCCTTGTATCAATCCCAACACGGATCCTGTCTAGGGTCGTCACTCCTAGTAATCTCATACGATGAACATTTCGTAGGTCACTGCAAGGGCTGCCAGGGCTGTTGCTCGCACTCGTTGCACCGCTCCCCCATCACCTTATCAATACAGGCCTACTGTACTCTACTGCACGGAAGGGTCGTCGCCTCCCGTGAACTCAGAATACGCTCGCGGTCACTACAAAAGGGCTCGTCGCCTGATCAGTGTAGGCCGACAGCTAGAATATAGTGTCCCATACCACCATAATCTGCTCACGAGTCAAGGTGCTCACTGGTCACTACGGGGAGGTTTGTGGCCCCAGCGTAGGCCGACAGCTCGACCACGGTGTCCCATACCACCATGCCCGGCTCATGAGTCTTCGTGGATCAAGGTACCACGGTTAATAGGGTTTACAATGGTAAGTTCAGTACCCTAGGTTCAAGCAGTTATGATACATACAAGGTGAACAAACATCGGCCAGTCGGGTTACTTGACGGGCTCGACTAGCGCGATCGCATCTCGAATTGAACGACATGAAGTGCGTAAAACACTTCGCGTGGCCTAACCACTGCCGCCAACTCTCAACACGAATCACATTCATCGACGCGTCGTTCGTGGCTATGACCAGTCCGCCACGAGTTCACTCGGTTACCGACTGCCTGGATTAAGTCAAGTCCCACTCATCTATGGAATCACTATAAAAGGTATTGGAATTGAAATACATCATGTGAGCATGTTAGCACATGTTATAACATTCAACTTAAGCAAATCTTCAAGGCATACTTCCCATGCATATCCAACTTAAGCAAATCCTCAAGCACATACATTCCATGCATGTAATGAAATCATGCATTTTGTCAACATGTAGAAAATCATTTAGGTCGGCATAATAATTGAAAAATTAATCACAAACTATCAAATAACATCATTTAATTCAATACATACTAATACAAGCATTTATACAAACACATACACTAAACACTTAAGTCTACATATAGTATGTCGACCCAAAGTGTGCAACTAGGCGAATCTCCTCGCCAAACTAATCATGCACGCATTCCTAACTTCCTAATGCGACAACAAACTATGTCAATCACTTCGGCAAAATATGAATGTAAACAGTACTTCCTACAAATGACTAAAATGCCCTAAATCTCATATTCTTCGTTAGCTTACGAAACGGGAAACGGAGAGCATTTTGTACATGTCAAATGGCGATGCCGTCAAGAATCTACTATTAAACGACATTGAAAGCATTGGGAACCGTCAATCCAAGCGTCTAAAATCCTCACCTAGTGTCTTGTAGACTCGGGAATTGAAGCGGAGTGTATATGGTTCGTCTACGGCGAGTAAGGAGCCTAATACATAAGATCCATAAGCTACATCGCTATGGAAAGAGGGAAAACTCAAATCAACAACTATTTAGGATTTTTACTTACCTAGGATTGCGGTGGAATCGTCGGTAAAGCGGTAGAGGAGTGTTGCTTAAGCACGTGCAACACGTAGCACAAGTGGCAGGAAGAACTCTCCCACTCTCTCACAATCTCTCACTCTTTTTCTCTCTCCCAAGCTAGGGCTTCTCTCAAATTCGGATGGGAGAGAGGAGTGAGGGTTTCAACCCCTTTTATAGCCTAAAACATTCCCAAAATAGGCTTGGGAACAATGTTTACTTGGTGCCTAACCAAATCGGGGCCGTTTCGGTCCAAAAGGGCATTTCCGGAGGTCCCCAGGCCAAATGCGGTCGGACTTAAGCTCATGCATACTGGATCTAGCACACATCCAGTTTTCAAGCCGGTTGGGTTCCCAGATCGCACGTGGCGGCCCAGTTTCAGTTTAACGGTCACCGCACCAAGATCAGGCCTATAAGTCTCGTGATATATAATAGATATTTTTCCTGATCCAAGGGTGTAATTTGGCTGTATTCTGACGGTCAGAATGCTCAATACTGATGCGTCAAATTTGTGTGCCAGATTTGAATTTGAAATTCCAACTATGTCCCTATTCACACTCTCTTCGGTCCGGGCTCAATGAAATAGCCTGTGAGTATCGGTTTGACTTGATTTTTGGAATGAGTGTCAAGTCCAGCTAGACGGTTCTAACGGTCTAAGATAGGAGGTATCGGACTTTCAACGTGCGGTCTAGATCCAATACAAGGATTCAAAGTGGTCCAGAGAACAAACCGGCTTAGAGTTTGATCCGAGGCTTTAGAGCATTATAGCACCCTTAGTTCCACTCGCTTCGGGCCTTGTAGAACGTATTTAAAGTGATCAGGGACCATTTTCCAGCTATTCTAACGTTGCACTAGCTAACCTAGTCAAATTTTCCAAAGGAATGAATTCTACGCAATTTCGGGTCGAGTTGGTACTCGAGCCCAAGTATGGATTTTTCACGGGCGTTACACTACGTCTGAGAGTCAGGAAGATTGGCACATTGGTGCAGACGGTGGACTTCGCTTTAGAGGCCGATTAGTGTCCCAGATATTCTAGAGTTACGCAGAGATCTTATGACCGAGGCACATCGATCGCGGTTTTCTATCCACCCGGGCTCGACGAAGATGTACCGTGACATGAGGCGACAGTATTTTTGGGCGGAGATGAAGCGTCAGATTGCCAGTTTTGTGGCTGAGTGTGACACGTGCAAGCGTGTCAAGGCCGATCATCAGAGACCTCCTGGTCTATTGCAGCCGTTGAACATCCCGATGTGGAAGTGGAAGCACGTGTCGACTGATTTCATTATGGGTTTGCCGAGGACTCAGCGCGGTCATGACGCCGTTTGGGTTGTTGTGGATCGCCTGGCGAAGTCGGTACATTTTCTTACGATGCGTGCGACTTGGTCTATGGACCGGCTTGTGAGGTTATTCATTGAGGAGGTTGTGAGACTGCATGACGTTCCGGTCTCAATCGTTTTTGACCGAGATTCGAGGTTCACGTCTCATTTTTGGGGGAGCTTCCAGAGAACGATGGGGACTAATTTGCAGCTCAGCATCGCGTACCATCCGCAGACCGATGGCCAGACCGAGAGGGTCAATTAGATACTTGAGGATATGCTTCGGGCCTGCGCGATTGATTTCGGGGGTAGCTGGGATGAGCATCTACAATTGACTGAGTTCGCATATAATAACAGCTATCAGGCGACCATCGGCATGGCTCCTTTTGAGGCACTATATGGCAGACGATGCAGATCACCGAGTTATTGGACCGAGGTTGGAGAGCGCTGTCTCCTATGTCCTGAGCTTATGCAAGAGACATCAGAGACTATTGAGATCATCAGGCAGAGGATGCGCATAGCTCAGAGCCGACAGAAGAGTTTTGCTGATCGTCGGCGTCGTCCCTTGGAGTTTGAGATAGGGGACCATGTGTATCTCAAGGTCTCGCCCATGAAGGACATAGTTCGATTCGGAGCGAAGGGCAAGCTTGCCCCAAGATTCATATGACCTTTTGAGATCACTGGGCGCGTTGGCGCCGTGGCCTATCAGCTTGCCTTGCCATCACAGTTGTCTGGTGTCCACAAAGTTTTCCACGTCTCCATGTTGAGAAAGTGTGGGTCAGACATAGTTTTTGTTATTGATTGGCAGCCGCTAGAGGTTCGTGAGGACGCTTCTTACATTGAGCAGCCAATCCGTATCCTTAATCGGAAGGAGCAGGTCCTCAGAACCAAGGTCATTCCATTGGTGAAGGTGCAGTGGGGTCACCATTCCTTGGAGGAGGCTTCTTGGAAGCGTGAGGCTGAGATTCGAGAGTGTTATCCTCATCTCTTTGATGGTTGATCATGTGTTGTATTCTGTATGTTATCTCTGGCTTTATATGATGATGTTGTCTCTTATTCCTCATGAGTTATGCCTAGTTGCGATGATTGTGTAAATTTTAAGAATGAAATTTTTATTAGGAGGGGAGAGCTGTAAGACCCGTATCTTAGTCCGTACCGTTCCGTAAACTTCCGCGGTCTTACCGGTCGAATTTCAGCAACCTTCGACCCTTAACCGATATCGACGCACGACCCTGATTCATATGCTGTCAACCTGTATCGACTCAACCCAAGACCAATACCATAGCGACCGCGCCATCGCTGCGGTTCCAATGCCGTGACTCGCGTGCCGAGGCGATACCCTGGTCGAGAGCTGTAGGCCGACGTTCGGTGCGAGGAAAACACCGCGCGTTGCGAAATCCAAGAGAATCTCTATAATGTATCACATCAATCACATCAATCCATCAATCACATCAATCCATCACATGTCAAGTACATGTCAAGTACACATCACCTTTCACCCATTTCTAAGCAACCACAAAAGTCAAGCTTTTCTTACAAAGCCCATACCTCTCTTACACAAAAGGCCTCAAAAGTCAAGGATTTCTTACACCTCCCATACCTCTCTTACATAAAAAGCCACAAAAGTCAAGGTTTTCTTACACAACCATCACTCACCACATCCATCCATCACCCATCTCTCTCTCTACAACTCTCTCTCTTTCTCATTTTCAAAATTCAATCCAAGCAAGAGGAATCTCATAGTTTGAACTCTCTAAGCTTCTTCCTCTCTTTCAAAACTCCAAGGTGGCCCACTTTCCTACCCCATCATCTCCCATCCTAGCCATCCATTCCTCATCTCATCCATTGAAGATTGAAGCTAAGGTGCTAAGGAACCCTTAGGAGCAAGAAGATCAGACGGTGGGTGCTAGATATTTGTAGTTTTTCATATTTTTGGGATGGGCCAAGTGAGGCCAACGGATCAATGGTTTGGATCTCACTTGGGACCCTAAGATGTGGCCGATGGCCCACTAGGATCATCATGATCATTCCATGATAGGGCCATTCTCCATGGACCCCATCATGATGTTTATTTCTTAGAAAGGTCATCTAGACCGTCCATTTTGGTGGAGAAAGGATCTTCACCGTTGATTGTAGATTTTGGTGGTCCCACATGCTTTAGGGCCCACTTGATGTATGATTCATTGCAAGGGAGGGCCCATAGTATCGGGGTCCCTCCATCACAAGCGTGTCCCACCCTCCATCTCTCTCTCTCTCTCTCTCTCTCTCTCTCTCTCTCTCTCTCTCTCTCTCTCTCTCTCTCTCTCTTTGATGATATGGTTGTGTGGTCATTTGGATGGACGCCACCTTGTATATGTGTTATATCTATACCATCCAATTGTTTGGTGGCTCACCTTGATAACATGTATGAGGGTGGGGCCCACCTTAAATATGTGCCATATGCAACCATCCAGCGTCTAGGGACGCTGGACGTTGCAAATACATGAGGTGTGCGCTGCCAGTGGGTGTACTGACGCAGCAGGTAAGAAAAAAAAAAAAGATTTTGGAAGGGGTGTAAAAGTAGGTCCCACCTTGATGTATTGGTACAATCTAAGCCGTCCGTCCTCTTTACCATATCATTTTAGGCGTTGAGCCAAAGAATGGGTTCAATTCGATGATCAGGCGGGCCATACCAGAGAAAACGGTACTTTTACTCTTCTAAGGCTATTAAGGCCCATCTGGTCGTTTCTACACGCCAAATAAATGTCAACCCTTAGATTTTTACGGCATGTTTGGGCCCTAGAATCTAGTGGGCGGAGCGGATCTCCTAGGAGTGGGCCCCACATGTAAAAAAAAATGAAGAAAGGAAGGAGGATGTTGCAGTAGCAGCTGCTGCTGCTGCCAGCGCAGGCAGCGTGTATACGGCTCTGATGCACAGGCGGGCGGACAGCCACCCACGGCTCCAGCCGTGGGCCCCACCTTGATGTTTACGTGCCACCTAAACCATTCATATAGTGGGCCACCCTCTGAAGTAGACCCACCCCAAAAAAGGGCCTGATCCAGATCTCAGGTGGCCCACACCACACGAATCAATGTGAATTGAACTCTACCATTGAAATCTTTTTGGGGCCCATAGAAGTTTCAGATCAATCTGAAATTTGTGTTTTCACTCCATCCAGGTCTAAGTGACCTTATGAACGGGTTGGATGGCATCTAAACATTACAGTGGGCCCCACATGGGACCCACAATGATGTATGTGATTTATATCCACCGTCCAGGTGGACGGTAGAAGCCCACCCTGGTGTTTATATTTTATCCGTCCAGCGGACGGAGGTGCTGGGGCCCACGGTGATGTGCGTGCACCGTCCAACCTCAGTGGACCCCGCCATGATGCATGTGATGCATCCAGACCGTCCATCCACTTGGTGAGATCATTTTAAGGCATGAGTTGCTGATTGGGTGGGCCACCTATGTATGGGTTAGGCCCATTTGATTTATAGAAGGCTTATGGGTTAGGCCTATTTGATTTGAATATGGCCTATGGATTAGGCCCATTTGATTTGAATAAGGCCTATGGGTTTAGGCCCATTTTAATGTGTATAAAGTCCATGGAATTAGACACATTTGAAGTATTTAAGGCCCATGGGATTGGACCAGATCGATGTATTCCAAGGCCCATGGGATTAGGTTCATTTGACATTTTGGGGGCCCATGGATCAAGGCCCATTGAGATATACTAGGGCTTATGGATTGAGGTCCATTGGATGTACATATGGGGCCCAAATTGGTGTGGCCCATTTGTTACCTTTAAGACCCATGAGTTTAAGCTCATTTGATGCAATCCAAGGCCCACGGGTTTTGACCCATTGCAATGCACTTAAGGCCCATTAATGTGACCCATTGATGAATAAAAGGTCCATATGATAGAGCCCATTTGATGTATTTAAGGCCCAATGGGATGTACATAAGGTCCATTGCAATGTGTGAGCCCAACACGGTTTATGTAACGATGTTTGCGATGATCGTGCCTTGGGAGCAATGATGGTTTGACGTCCACATTGCGAGTGTAATGCTGGTTGGATGTCCACATTACGACTCTCCTTAGGGCCCATTATTAGGCCCGTACTTATTGTGTATAGGCCGTCCAAGCCCTTTTGCATTGTAAGGATAATTTGTTTCATTATAACATGTTTAGTATAGTTCCATGACTCATGATCATACGCATCATATGTATGCTTGATATGAAAGGTGACTGATCATAGCATATTCCTTCGGGCAGGTTGTATATGGGCTCCCGGTTGGGCGGTGTTGCCCTGCATGAGCGCACGATACGTGTAAGGATTTGCTGCATGATTGGATAATGTGATTCATGCATCTCGCATCGTGTGATATGGTTACTGTACGCCCTAGCGACATCGGGGTCGTAGCCACCACAGACGCATCGTGGATGGCAGGATTGGATACTGAAAATCTTGTTCTACATGGGGTGCTATAGATATTCCTGGTTGAAATTTCCTAAACCCTTATGGTACCAAGAGGTTGCTCCAACGTCTAGACAGAGTAGATGAGCGTTGAGTGCCGATTACCAGATGGTTGTGCTCTCCACTGTGTCGTGGTCGGTTGGAAGGGGGTGCGGTCTTACCCGCCCGAGAGTAGGGGGCAATGCTAGGTTGAGTTTGACCAACTCGAGGAATGGATCCGCTATCTACGAGTCGTGCCCGATATTGGCAGACGGATAGTGAGGTCTCTTTCACTTACCTTTTTACGCGCGATGTGGCGACGATCTGGTTTAGAGTGTACTAGACCCCGGTGATATTCCAGAGTTGAGCTGTATTGACATGTGGGCTTAGATGAGGATTGTATGCTTGACTTGCATCTTGCATCGCATAGTCTTGGTACGGCTCATGATATTAAGGATCCATCTGCATATTCCGCATTACTCTGATATTGCATGATCATATTACTACCTTGCGCACACACTTTCACCACCCTCTAAGCTTTTTTATAAGCTTATGCACGACCGTTGCGTGCAGGTGACGTTGGGGCGCAGCAGCGCTGAGGCTTGAGCACGTGGCAGATTACTCTGGAGATTTTGATTCATCATCATTGTATTTCCCTTTATGCTCATTGTACTTGTAAAGTTTTGATCATAGTGGAAATGTAATAGAATTCTTAGTTGTTGTTTGTGGGTTATGCCTTTGGTTATGCTTATTACGAATCAAACTGACGTTGAAAATCCTCCTCGTAGCATCCCAGGATCGGAACCTGGCGAATGGGCGCTAGGAGCCGAGAATGGGGTTCTACGGAGGCTGTCGGCGCCGGATTCGGCAATCGAAAATTTTGTGAGCCCGGTTTTCGAGTTTGGGGCGTGACAAAAACTAAGCAATATTCTTCTTGATGATGATATGGTGGCCCATGTGGGTGACTTTGGTTTAACAAAGTTCCTGTCTGAAGTTGGAGAAAGTTGCTCCCAAATTCAAAGTAGCACATCTGGGATAAAGGGATCGATTGGGAATATTCCTCCAGGTAGGGTTTTTAATACTCCTTTTCATGTTTTTCATTTTTATCCATTTATCTTGCAAAATTATTGGTAATTTTCCTTATATTAATATTATGGTGAAGCTTGTTAAGAATGATATGCATTAAATAATCAAATAAATGGAATTAATATAAACTCTTGATAGAGAAGAAAGGCTATGGAAGAATCTGACAATTTTGATTCTAGTTTAATGATGATGAGATATGGTCCATTACAAATTGAAGGGATGGATTTCTGTGGGGAGATCATATATATACAATTAAGAACATGTAATTTTGTGAATGGTGTTGATAATCCGATCAAGGTGATTTGATGGGGACCAGCAATTCTTGGTAGACCACTCTTATCCAAGGGTACACAATGATTAAATGTGGGCTACCTTGGGCCCAACATGAATTCACACTATGCTAAGTGATGTAGAGTGGGTTGTGGACACTTTCATGGCCAAGATGGACCAAAGAAGGCCGATCAGAAGCGGAAGTGATTAAGACTTTCAGAACACTAATGCAAGTGTATCTCACAAACCGGAATGAGTTATTTCATGTACAATATATGATTTTAAGGTAGGAGAAGCTACTTTAGCCAACCAACCTGCTACGCTGAGTTGCCAATGTCGGATTTGCGAGATTCCATCAGATCGATGGATGAAAGTCTTCTTTAATTTCATTTTTACTATTTATTGTTAGTTTTAATCCGAACCTAACTCTTGATCCTTTGAACTTTAGGAGTTGTGCCCAACATGAAAAAAGCTTAGAAAAATTAGAAGAATAACATATTTAAGGATAATTTCAGCCTTCTTCTCTTTGCAAAATCCGCTTTTCCCAACCAAGTAATGGAGATTATAGATCCAAGACTTCTCTTGGAAGATGCTGAAGCTATTCAAGGCAGCAAAAATCATAACAATTTGAGAAATAGAATGCATGATTGCTTAGTTTCATTGGTCAGAATTGGTGTATCATGTGCTGCGGAGTCACCAAGGGAATGAATGGAGATGAAAGAAGTTGCCATGGAAATGCATGCAATTAGAGACTCATATCTCCAGATTGGGATTCACCGTTAGAGACAAAACAGGCCTCTATTGTTGTGAAGTTTCCTCTTACCTAATTAAATACTGAGTTTATATTAGTAGTTACATTGAGGAAGATTCTAATATAAAATAAAACTGCACGGAATTTTTCTCAAGCAGCTTTAGATATATGTGATCAGTTAAAATAGTGTGGCTTTTCTTTTTCTTTTTTTTGAGCCCGTGTAAGTGGATGTACATGCTTTTCCTGTTATCAATATAGTTATTAGTGGGGGAAAATAAACTTAATAGTGTGACTAGGATGATTTTGGGTGGATTGCTATCTGGTGTTGCAGGTCAATTGTTGTCAGGAAGATGCATGTGTATGCTGCAGTGCTGATGCTGTCTGTGAATGGGGTCTGTTATTCATGCTAGATTGTGAATGCTGGCGCCCAGTGGGATTTAAATGCATGTACTACGTGGGTTGAAGGTGTTCAGGGATGGTGCAGGCTATTTGATATTTGTGAGTAGGGGTCTACTATTAGGTTAGGAGTTCCCTACCTTGTACGTAGATTGCATTTGGAGGCCCTGTACCCCTTTCTCTCTTCTTCGATCTTCTTGTTTTTCTTTGTAGCTGGATCCTTTTATGGGTTGTTTTTCTTTGTAGCTGAATCCTTTTATGGGCTGTGTATCTTATTGGGCCTGCTGTTTTCTTTCTTCACCTCAAGGCTATGTGTTTTTGTATAATGGGTGAGGCCCTTTGATTTTTGTGGTGCCCACTCCATTGGTTGTAAAGCCATTTTTTAATCAAGTGAAGTTATAAATGGTGTGCTCCTACCTTTGGGGGGTAAGAAGAAGAAGAAGAAAAGAAAAGGGAAGTGTGATTAATTGTACTGGTTTTGTACCCTATTTTTGAAAATTCCGGGGAAATTGAATAGGGAAGTGACGTGACATTGTATGAGAAATAGGAAATAGAAAAAAAGATCTTCAACACTTTTGACGGGCTCACAACTAAGGTAAGTCTAATTTTATATGTTAGTAGGTGGTGGACGGGATGCTCCAGTCGACATATAAGAAGCACAGTCGAGCTATCTAAGACAATAAGGCAATGGAGAGAATCAAAACAAAACCTTGGCTAATAAAGGTAAAGTAAGTGGCCAAGAAGCGCACGAAAGAGGAATAGTGAAAAAGAACAAACATAATAAGAAAAAGGATCTAGAGAGAGATTTCAAGACAAGAACGTAATTTTATTTTTTTTTTTAAAAAGCGAGATCTAGAAAGACTTTGTGGCTACTGTAACCATTGCAGTAATGAAAGAAGGATCTAAAAGAGTACTATGCAACATAACTCTATAAATAACAGAATGATAGAAGGATGCAATGGAAGGACATCATCAAACAATCCAACAAATTAACAACCTAACAAAAAAATTTATCTATTAATTTATTTCATTTCAGCATATCCTAGCTAGGAGTAGCAGTAATCCAAAGTTATATTCTTTAATTGAAAATCAAGTCTACGCTCATATGATAGATTTATTTTTTATCCAATATCAAGCAGTTCTTTCCAGAGACGCATTCTTGTAGTCGCTCTCAATGACCGATTGTAACTTTTTCCTTTTGTTTGATTTACACTGGTATTCTAAAAGTCTTTTCTTTTGGAAAGCATATAGTAACCCACCTTCAGAGGAAGAACTCCATCCTCTGATTATCGCCTGATCATTATAAACTTATATAGGTGGCTGAGTAAGCGACTGATCTTCTCATATTTTGGTCATATACGTTCATACCAGACATATCTGTTTATTTTGGCGCTTGGAGTCAAAGTTAATCAGTTTAAATCAAGTCATTGTATCAATTATGACATGCTCACATAATTAAAAATAAACCGAGAACCAGTATTTTTTGGCATGCCCAGTGGGACTACAAACTGCTTGGTTGTTAGAAATATTCATTGTACACTAGTCGACCAACAATTTTGGCAAGAGCCAACATTTTTTGGCATACTGGGACTAAAAATTACTTGATTGCTATAACATTCGGTTAATGCAAGTATATTTTCCTGTGCAATAATCATTCAAAATCATGAGCTGGAGAGGTGGTCGTAATACTGTAAGAGTCGTTGTTGTGGCTAACAAGACTCATACGTACCCATGAGGAAGAGGTGCAAGTCCAACAAGTGTCTGAGCAATGAGATCCACTACCTACTCTGGTGTTGTTTCCATTAAATCAGACAAACCATCGACATCCCAGGTTGAACCTCTTGAAATTATGTCAGGTAGGATGGTTGATATGTAAAGGGAGATTCAACATATCACAAAATTATCACAAGTTCAGGCTGAACAATTGTGAGTTTAGGCTAAACCATCGCGAATTCAGGCCAAAGCCTTCAATAAGTGGATAGTCGGCCATACTAAGAGCATAAATCAGTTGGTGGCTTTGTTTATTAATAGAGCATTTGGTGCACCTTAGCAACAGGCCGATGCAAGTTCTGTTGAAAATCAGGCACCAATACCACCAATTCAGCCAATGCCACAGACACTTTCATTACAGCGAAACATATCACCTGTTCATATCCCTGGTATGATATCGAATGTGCGAAATCCACCAATACCGATAGATTTCAAACATCCTTAACGTATTTCTGTTCACTATATATGAAATTCATCGCCACCGGTAGATTTCAGATGTCTTGAGCGTGAAAATAGGAATGTTGTTCATAAGGATAGGAATCAAGAGATGCTTGGGGGTACCCTTTGCCCAAGAATCAACCGTTTAATGAATAACATTATCAAGATGGTCCTTATGCACCTCCAGTTGCTCCACAACAATATTAGGACTATAACTAAATTGTGAAACTAGTTCAGGAAGTAGCATGACAAGTTCACAGCTGAATTACTTCTCTAATTTATCATAAACCATATTCTGATTAGATCGAATGACAATATCCGTTGTCGAGGAACTATTGACCTGACTTTACATTATTTACACATGATACAGGTCAATTGACTATATAACATATAATCAATTTACTATACAATGTAGAGAATTGGCTAATAACGAGTATTACAAATTATACTTATTCAGTCATTTACTCACTATAGTATTTACTTGGTATTCCAATTTGTTATAAAATTTCGTACAAAATTGGTAAGAGGTGAAAGAAGAAATTCATGCTCAATTTTTTTATAAGGACAGAAAAATTTACATGATCGATTTTGCTTGTTTTCGGCAGTTACCTGAAGAATTGGTCAAAAATTATATTGTTCGATTTGAAAGAGCAAAAATTCGATGTAAGGTAGTCGTGATCAAGACAGAATTTATCTAATTGGCTCAAGATGGATTGAAATTTAAATTTCGAAAGAAATTTATTGAAACAAAATTCACACATCTTTACAATTTAACCAGGAATGTGTCTCGATATGAAGCTCTGCTTCAAGAATCAATGAGGCAAAAGAATTCATTGCTAGGGACATTATTATGACCATAATTATAATGTTGTAGTGGCTAAAATAGTGGTTAAATTGTCATTCACATGTTCATCTTTGGTTACAACAAAGACAGTGGCAGCTTCTAATCAGAAAGTTTAAAGATCTTACACCTTTGATATTTTACGTGCTGATAAAATCTTTGATATTATGTTAGTTGCTAAATTTATCAAAGTCTCGGTTAATTATAAGATTTCGACAGCCGAAGAATTAAAGAAAATTAATTATTATAAATTGCATGGAATCAATCCCATTATACTAGCAAATGTACTATTTTCAATAATGTTATTGAAGATAATATTGATAAAAGGTTGCTAAAATTCCTTAAAAAATAAAAGAAACCAGTGTTGATCAACACCAATCCATTCTCATCCAACATAAAGATAAATATGGCCACCATCAATCCACAAAGGCTAGTTAAGTCATGACAAAATATTGATCATGGGGTTCTGATGAATCAATCTAAGGAACAAAATTGCTTAAGGGGCATGAAACCTAAAACAGCGGATGACCAAACTGAAATAAAATATCAACACTTTGTGAGAAGTGTGAGCAATCAATTCGGTCAAGTGAAAAATCATATCAACCGATATACTCACAAAGGCAATCAACCAATTGAAATTATGGGGAGAGAAATGTTTTTGACAGTCAGAAGGACAAACATATCAATAACTACTCTCGGACTTTTCAAGGGCCAAGAATGGTTAAACTTCAACCTAGCCGAGAAGGTGCTTGGAAAAGGCTTAGTTATTAAAAATTTCTAATGATGCCTGAGGAGATAACTCCTACTCAAAAGCGTCATTAGCAAAGACAATAAGCAGTAAAGAGAAGGCAGTTTAACCAATGCTTTGGATCAATTCCGACACTATCAGCCAAATTGACCAAGGATGGTAATGCCAAAAGGAAAACAACAAATAGTGGTAGATATGAAAGAATCGACCAAATTTTATATGGATCATGACTCGGTGGAAGATCCCAACCATGATAAGACAAGGATGAACATGGATGGATTGACCGAATACCTCGACGATTAGGAGTAATCGGATGATCTTCTAATTAAAGAATTACTCACTAAGGCAAGGGAGTTAAAATCTTTTTCTACACAGAAAGAGAGAGAACAAACCTACCTTTGAATTCAATATTTAACCGAATTTAGAAACACTAACGGGGTGGTGTTCGAATTCGGTCATACAATTTGGCTCACTGCCACCGATTACGTTGGATTATAATATAGTGCTAACTCTGCCATTAAGTTTTTAGGAGAAACTGTCTCAACCAAGCACAATGAAAGGAGAAGTAAAAGAGTTGGGCTTGTCAATTATTATATAACATGGATCCTTCGGCTTCGAGGAAGAATCCATAAAGGTGTCAACCGTAACGGTAGAGCTAGTCCCTTTTTGAAAAAATCATTATTGAAAGGTCGGCTCTTATAATGACCTAACATTTAAAGCCATTGCATATTTATGTTCATTTAGAAGGATATCTGATCACTCAGGTTCTGGTCAACAATAGAGTTGTTGTTAACATTCTACCGGCCAGAATAATAAATAAACTTGAAAAGACTCAAGATAACCTTATCCTTATTCTGACCGAAGTAACAATAGTAATTTTGTTGGAAGAATAACACAAACACATGGCGTTTTACTAATCGAATTAATAGTGGGAACTAAAAGCATTTATGGAACATGCAATATATTGGCTAAAGTAATAGTTTTTCCCGATGTAAACATAAGTTCCACCTTTTCATAACTTGCAATGTTCGCACAATTGCATTTCTAATCTGGACTTTTCTACTAGAAGAGACCTCATATAATTTGAACCATCAACGATCGAAGCACACGTGTGTGTTAGCACCCATGTCAGTCCATCAGCCATCACACGGTTCCACATAAACAATATTAATCTCATTAACCATTGCCACAATTTGAGGTTCTTCGGTCACATTTATGGTCACGTTTGCTCGAGGTGCAAGTGTTGCCTTCTTTTTAGGATTCCTAAACTCCCTTGCAAAATGATCGGATTTGCCACATAGCAACCAATAAATTTGTCCTAATTTCCTCCATATTTCTTATCATTGTTTTTGTTGTTCTTATACTTGGGCTTAGACTTCTTTTTAAAATGATCAATTTGCTTTGATTTCATGTTGGAGGGTTTCTCCTTCGGACCCTTCATTTTTATCATAAAGTCGGCTTGTTCTTCAATACACATACTCAGGTTCGTGAGGTAGAATAACATTTTCTACCTCCGACGTTTGTAATGTTGTCCATGGTATAGCACATTACATTAAAAACATGCGATGAAGATACTGTATAAACACATTTTCCTCCTCATTCGTATCTCACATGGGACAAAAATTTTACCTTTAAAAACCAAACCACTAACTCAAATTACAAAAGCTTTTGTGTAATTTTGAAGTACTTATAACAGTATAGATGTTTTACAAAGGCGCAAGCGCCATAATAGTGGGAAAGACCTATTAGATGACAGGTTGGCTTACTTCCGGCAATGCCTGTGAAATTGCCTTGCTTTTATCCGGAGATATAAACATCATGGACCACCTGCTGGAAGGAGCAGATCTCTCACGTGTACCATCTTGCCACGTCAGCATGGATGCGTGCTTGTGGTGAGCAGCCTTCCGCAAGTGTAGCTCAAGCCCATGAGCCTTCAGCCTCAGCCCAAAGCGTACTAGACAAGGGCCGGACCTTTGGCCTGTCTGGCCCACTGATGACACCAGCCACAGGATGTAAATCACCTCACCATGACCGTTCGTTTTTTCCTTGATCTTAATCACAGGTAAGATATTTCAAAATGCGGAGACGTGGCAGTTGGCGTGGGCATGGACCACCACGTGGCTGTTGGCAGCTCGGGTCCACATTTCTCCAACGGTCCGATGTGGCCCACGGGCTCAATCTCACCGTCATTACCTTCATGGACCCAACCCTCTTGCTAGGCACTCTCTCACCCCTGTTTACTAGGGCTGAAAGTGGGGCGGGTTGGATTGGGTCGGGTTGGTGCTCAACCTTATCCCAATCCAAGGTTCCTGTACCTCAATCCTAATCCAAACCAACTCAACCTCGGGTTGGGAATTCTCAACCCCGCTAGGGGATCGGTCGGGTTGGTCAGATTGATCGGGTGGATATATGCTAATATTTTCAGTATTGCATTGATTTATTATATTTCAATACAAGTCTTATTTTTTATATCTATAATTTTATTAATTATACATGTAAATATTTATCATAAAGAATTCTAAACAAACTAACTAAAATATAGGACAACTACTCATTTAAAAGTTGTAGTTAACTGGGAGAGAGAAATCAACATATCTTCTTAACTTGAGTCATCGAAAATGATGTAGACCAATGAGACCCGACAACACTAGAATTTCATGTCTTCAACACAGACAATTTACACTCAATTATATTTTATAAGTAACTTTTAGATTGATTGAGTTCGGGTTGAGTCGGGTAACCCAAGGCCCCAACCTGAGCCCAACCCAAGTTTTATTGGGTTGGTGTTTGTATAGTCCAAGCTTGAGACCGAACTCGATTCATCCTGACCAAGCCCAACCCAATGTCGGGTCGGTCAAGTTGAACCCGCCCAACTTTCAGCCCTACTGTTTACTCTCTTTCTTTCCCTTTTCCTCCCTTTTTTTTCTATTAATTTCTAATTTTCAGAAAATACTATCATATAAATATATAAAATATATGATTTCTAATTTTTAGAAAATACTATCATATAAATTTCTAAAGTGGACTTTTCTAAAATCTGAAAATTGTTAAGAGGGAGATGGCCCACATGTTCACATTAATCGTGATCATTTATTGATCCATGTTGTCCTTACTGCATGTGCATGCCCAGATCTAACCATGCGGGGCCCACCCGTGTCTGACATGAATGGGTCCCACATATCTTGACCATTGGATCAGCTTGTGGGGCCCATAAAACGTGCCTATGGTCACACGTGTTTAGCCTTTGTTGCATCAGCAACTTAAAGACTGATTTGGGCCAAGTTATAGCCACCCTTTGGGAGATCTGATCCGCTGATCTCGTTCAGCCCATCGAGGCCTTGGGAGATCTGAACCGTCCAATTTTTTATACGAGTAGTCACACTTCGATAATGGAGTTCTGAGTGCGAAGATATTGGACGATTAAGATTGCGTGGTTTCCTGCATGTAGACCCATACATGTCATTGTTATGTCAATAACTTGTGTTCCAATTTTTGGGAAGATCTGGTTCTCCTTTGGGAGATCTGAACCGTCTAATGTCCAGTATGTCGAACTGTTAGAAGTGTGGAGTCATTCGTTCGGATCCTGAGGAAATTGGACGTTCAAGATTAGTTGTTCCCTTAGGAGGGTTTATCGATGCACTAGTTGGATTGGACAGTACCTATCCATATGTAAATATATTTGATCTTGATCGTTCGATCTTGTTTCTGACGGATCTGATTCATCTCAAATCTAATTGAATTGAAACTTGCTTTTAAACCCAATTAACACCCACTGAAAACAACTAATGGTATAGATAACTAAATGATGATCCAATGAAGAAGGTCTGAGCTAAAGACATCCTATGAGTTCATTGTAAGATCTCAGCGCATGTTTATTGTATGATGTTTTAGAAATATTAATAATATTGTTTATTGTCTTTTATTGGTGATGAATCATCTATAATAATTCCTTTTAATTGGATGCCCAAGTGTAAGATGTGTAAGGCCCACACACTCTTTCTGGCGCCTCATGTCTTCTTATTTGTAATGTCATGGTCTTCAATGGGCACAAATTGAGTATTGTCCCTACTTGTATACTTAATATTGGTAAAAGCATAATATGATGGGATTTGATTGGATGATAGAAAGTATTAAAAATATAATTTGATTGGGCACCTGCTTTCCCCTACCAAATAACTTTCAAATATGCTTTCTATGGTCGATGGTAGTCTGTCATCCGATTTAGCCCATAGGGCAAGTATTCAATCAGCTCCTAAGTATCCATGATGACAGGACGTGGGCGGAATTTGATTAGACCATGTGCAGGTTGTTAGACGTGGGAATAGTTGACAGTACGGTAACTTAACGTGGTGGGATTTGATCAGGTCATGTGCCATGGTTTGAAATGAAATGGTTTAGTAATGGGCTATGGTCCATGTCATCCAATGAAACATGTGTCACATGGCCTGATTGAATGGAAACGGATTGGCTACTCCCCCGGCCACCATCCCGATGGCCGATGATTGGTGCTTTGTGGGCCCCACCATGATGTATGTATTTCATCCACAGTGTTCATCCATTTTTACAAATCTTTTTATAGCTTGATCCCAAAAATTAACGGGATATAAATCTCAAGTAGACCACGCGACATGAAAACAATAGTGATTGGATATCCACCATTAAAATCCCCTTAAGGCTCACTGTACCGTTTATTTGACATCCAATCTGTTGATTAGGTCATATAGACCTAGATGAAGGGGAAAAAAAACAAATATGAGCTTGGTATAAAACTTTTATGGCCCAAAAAGCTTTTAATGATTGACATTCATTCAAAAATATTTCCTTTAATGTGGTTCACTTGAGATTGGGATATACTTGATTTTTGGTATCATATCCTAAAATGATCTAGAAAAATAGATGGAGGGATGGATGAAACACATACATAATGGTGGGGCTCACAGAGCACAGACCACCTGGCCAATCCGTTTCCGTGTAAAAGGCTCCCGCAGAAAATCCGCGTTCGACGGTCCCACACGGACTGAGGCATTACCCAAGGTGGCTGTATGTCACTATCAGTGGCGCATAGATGTCTATGCGAAAACGGTCGTCTTCTACATGTGAAAGTTGATCTGCCCACTCTTTAAGGGAAACGAATTGCCAGTGACCCATGCACAGAGATATTTCTGTGCCTCTGTCCGTGATAAATCTACTCATCCATCTCTTATGAAAGGCCACAATATGACAGGGTCTTAAAAATAGGGCAGATCCAAAATTCTTGTAGGCCATATACCACACGAAACAGTGGGGCAGAAGTTTTGTATAGGATGATATTTGTTTCTACAGTTTATTTGAGTGTTAATAACCCTATGGACGGTTTGAATGGTATATAAACATCATGGTCAGCTCTAGGAAGGTTTCAACGGTGGAATTTTATGTTCTCACTATTTGGTTGGTGTGGACCACCTGAGTTTTGGGTCTACTTGATTTTTAGAATCCTGTCCTATTGTGGTCTTTCAAAACACATGGACAGAGTGGATTTGACATGGACATCTCCGTGGGCCCCACACAGCACCAGCCACAGGTATATTGGGGTCACGGGAAATCAGCTTCCTTCCTTAGGTACAGGACGTGAAGTACCAAAAACGGTTAGCATCCTTATATATGCCAAGTACCAAAACTATGTAACGATCCAAATCATTAATAATGGAAGAAAATAAATGATATCTAGATCTGAGTCGTCTTTAACCGTTGCCCATCAATGCTTCTAGAAAAGTTAGGATCATCTAGGTCTGTGTGAGACCCTGGTCAGGAAAAGTTAGGATAATCTAGGTCTGTGTGAGACCCTGATCAGGTGGTGTTATCACTGTTGATGTGTTGAGCACTATTGGGCCAATATGTTTTATATGTGTTATATATTTATGTTGTCCATCTATTTTTCCAATACATGCTATAACATGAACCTAAAAATAAATAGATCTTAAGCTCAGGTGGACCACATAATAAGAGATAGTACAGATAATAGAACCCAACATTTAAACCATTTTATGGCTTATTGTAATGTTTATTTTTCATCCAATATGTTGATAAGGTCACTCGGATGAAGGGGAATATGCAAATATTGGTTTGATCCAAAAATTTGTGTGGTACTCAAAAAGTTTTTGACGGTAGACATTCAATCACTATTGTTTCCTGTGGTGTGGCCCACTTGGGCTTTTAATGTGTTACATTCAATATTCTTTTTCATGCGATATTACAAATCATTTAAATATTACTTTTTAATTATATATATAAAAAAACTCTCTACTCATATGATATTAAAACTATATATATACACACACATACACACACATTTTTACTAACAAAAAATTTTAAAAATTAAAACATTTTTACATTATTATCGATGGTTTTCAGCCATCGGCAAAAAGATTTAGGAAAAATACTTTCACTGACGAACATTTCCAAGACAACGCGAAAAATTTTCTTATTAAAATTCAAAACACCCTTTAGCGACGAAACTTTTCGTAGCTAAAGGGTGGTTTTTAACTACAAAGTTAATTTCGTCACTAACAGAAAACTTCTCGATTTTTTATTTTTTTTCAAAAATTCAAAACACTTTTAGCTACGAAATTAATTTCGTCGCTAAAAAGAAACTTCTTTAACTTTTTTATTTTTTTCAAAAATTCAAAACATCCTTTAACGACGAAAATTTTCGTTGCTAAAATCCACCTTTAGCTCTAAAAGGAAACTTTTCAATTTTTTGTTTTTTTTCAAAAATTCAAAACACCTTTAGCGATGAAAGTTTTTGTCGCTAAAAGGAAACTTATTGACTTTTTTATTTTCTTAAAAATTCAAAACAACCTTTGGTGACGAAAAATTTTGATACTAAAAGTCGCCTTTTGCTGTGAAATTAATTTCGTCGTTAAAAAAAAATTTCTTGACTTTTTTGTTTTTTTCAAAAATTCAAAACAGCTTTTAGGGACGAAAATTGCCGTCGCCAAAAGTCACCTTTAGCTACGAAATTAATTTCGTTCCTAAAAGGAAACTTCTCAATTTTTTTTATTTTTTTCAAGAATTTAAAACACCTTTAGCGATGAAATTTATTGTCGCTAAAAGTGCCTTTAGCTACGAATATAATTTCGTCGCTAAAAGGAAACTTCTTGACTTTTTTGTTTTTTCAAAAATTCAAAACAGCCTTTAGCGCGTCGATAAAATCATCTTTAGCTACGAAATTAATTTCGTCGCTAAAAGAAAACTTCTTGACTTTTTTGTTTTTTTTTTTAAATTCAAAACAGCCTTTAGTGACGAAAATTTTCTTCGCTAAAAGTCACTTTAAGTTACAAAATTACTTTCGTCATTAAAAGGAAACTTCTCAATTTTTTTATTGTTTTCTAAAATTCAAAACACTTTTAGCAATAAAAATTTTCGTCACTAAAAGAAAACTTCTTGGCTTTTTTAATTTTTTGAAAAATTCATAACGACTTTTAGCGATGAAAAAAAAAATCGTTACTAAAAGTTTCGTCAGTAAAAGTCCTCTTTTTTGTAATGTGCGATGAGGGAAATGAATGAACAGCATAAATATAAAACACATACATCACGTTTTGGGCTCCACCGGCACCCAACGGGCAAGGATTGCATTCATCAGTGTGACCGGATCCACAGCCAGGAATGCAGATTAGTTGTTATTGACAGGTTGAGCAGCTAGTTTCTCTACTTTAGTGATGTCACCAAGTAACGTGGATCCCACCATGAGGTATGTGTTTTAGTCACACCATTCATCCATTTAGAGATTTCATTTTAACACATGATCTAAAGAACGAGGCATATCCAAAGTTGCAGTGGACCCACCAAGGAAAACAATGGAGAGAGTGACTCACTGTTGAAACCTTCCTAAGGTCTACCATGATGTTTGTTTGAGATCCATCTTGTTAATAAGTTAACAAAGACATCAAAGAAAGGAAAACACAAATATTAGCTTGATCAAAAAATTTTGTGGCCATTGGAAGCTTTTAATGGAGGGCATCACTCTCTCCACTATTTTATGTGGTGGGTCCACTTGAGATTTGGATCCGACTCATTACTTGGCTTATGCTTTAAAATGGTCTTTCTGAGTGAATGGACAGTGTAGATACAAAACATACATCATGGTGGGATCCATAAGACTTGGTGACATCACTTCATAAGGGGGTCTAGCTACTCAGCTAGATATCAAATAAACATTACAGTGGGCTTTAGTAAGTTTTTAGTGGTGGTCATTCAATCCTTCTTATTTCCTATGATGTGGGCCACTTGAAATTTAGATGTCTCATTAAGTTTTTAATTGTGATCGTTCAATTGTCAGTATTTCCTGTGACGTTGACCACCTGAAATTTGGATTTGTCTCATTTTTAGGCTAGTGTCCTCAAATGAGATATCAAAATGAATGGACGGCGTGGATAAAACGCATGCATCATGATGGGGCCCATGGAACTTTTCCAGCACCTATTGCATCCGAATCCTATAAAATACACCCGGCGTTTTAGCTTCGGCCACTACTTTCTCTTACTATTTCCTCTCTCTTCGGGCGTTCTCTTTGGTTTTTCCCCCTCTGATCAGGTAACGATAGTTTCTCCACTCTCTCTATTTCCGGCGGGTATTGATTCGGGTCTGCTCGCAACTAAGCGGGTTCGAGATTTGATGTGTTTCTAAGCTAAATGTTCTGATTTTCTGCAGCTTATTATTTTGTTATGTGTTTGAAGATGAGGAACGGTACACAGCTTTTTGCACACATAAAGACCCCACCATGTGGGCCATGGCCCCAGGATCAGATGGACCGGATGATCCTGACCGCTTGCTTGATTTGAGGAAATGGAAGCTGCACCGCCCATTTCTTGACTAGTCGTGTCTGATGAAAACGGATTGGACAGGGATGGTTTTGGGGCCATGGCACGTTTGTGGTGGGGCACGCATAATGAACGGTCCCTATGTTGGATCCTTCATAGGCCTTTTTATAATAAATCTTTTGTACCGTATAATGTACATGGATTATTGCATTCTGCATATACTCTCAATGTATGGATTCTGTGGAACCCGTTGCCTTTGTTAGATCCCCACCGTTTATCCACTGGCCCACAACATGGATTCCAGGGGCACGGCTTCGGTGGATCCATCGCGGTGGATGGGATCCCTGACCGTAGGGCACAACTTATAATGTATATTCCTTATATCTACACGGTCCATCCGCTCACTTTAGACTTATGATCTAGAAATAACTTTTCTCCTGATTCAAGCATTACCTCCACACCTTCAACGTAAAAGACGATCGCGGCCAATTCAAGGTTGTGAATTTTGGATTTGTGTTATTTTTAGGCCCACTGTGATTATTAATTGCCATTTAACCTATTCATAAGGTCACGTGGACGTGGATAAAAAGAAAACACAAATATTTAACTTGATCCAAAACTCCTATGACTTGAGCAGTAGAGCTGCCTCAATTTTGGAGCTTTTTTAAAATAAAAAAAAACTCCTCAAAATTTCATTGATATGGATAATTTCTTACACGTTGGGCGGGCAGGCTCAGGCGGAAAATAAGGCCCAAGCCCCACCTGTTTTTACAAAGCATTCACATTCGAGCTGGCCCAGACGAAGGGGAAGGCCCTCCTATTATATCAAAGGAAAAACAAAAATATACTAAGTAACGCGTACCGCACCTAAACCTCTCCTATTTTGGACCAACTCCCTACGAGAGAGGTATGAGAGGTTTAATATGGCTAAAAATATCTTGTTTTGCTGATTTAAACTTCCCCAGCATGCTATTTACTACTTTATTTGCCTCTCTTGAAGTGTGCTCAATTGACATTGTACCAGGGGCCTGGATGGAGTCGAACTGATTTTTTCAGTAGAACCCGTTGCATGGGATATCACCTACCTTGAAGAATAAGTCAATCACTACTAGCTAAGGTATAAGCCTCAATTTTTGGGCTTATACCTTAAAATGATACGGAAGAACGGATGGACTGTGGATACAACACATACATGAATGTACGGACGGTGTGGATACAACTGACACAGGGAAGGACGTGAGGTCGAGCACCGTCTTCCTCAAGATAATACATATTCCGAATCCACGGAACTTCTCTGGACTCTTCACAGAAACTTCTCGAATCCATGAGGAAAGAAAGCAAGAAAATAGAAATATATTTTAATAAAATTTGAAATTAAATGATGACTATTCAATAATTCTCTAATGTGTCTCCTTACATCATTAATATAGAAAAAAAAAAAAAAAAAAAAAACTAAAATTCGTAATTACCAAAAATAGCAAAATTCTAACTCTAATAAAAATTCTAATTCTAATAAAACTCTTTTAAGGCCTAATTTCTAAAAATAAAAATTACAAATAAACTTTCTCTAGAAGAGTCCTAGTATAACTAAAAGTTATTTCTAAAAGGAAAGAAAATCTAAAACTCTAAAAAATATTTAAAAAAATCAAAATTACTAAAAATAATAAAATTTTCCTAAAAATTCGTTTTTGAGCTGAAAGCACGCATTTTCTGACGAAACGGACAGATGCGACCCACTTTGTGAGTCGATTCACCTTGGATGGCCCAGATTGATAGGTTGTGTGCCTCATAACGATACCCGGATCAAAAGTTATAGTCAATTTACGGTCCACCTCCTTTTGTCTCAACCATGTTGGGAATATATCTGTGACACGTTCTACATCAAACCCCTCCACTTGAAAAAAACTCATCCTCGAGTTATTCAAGATATTTGGCTCATGATTCTGAGATAACTTCTGACGCCGATGTTTATTAACCATTTTCTTGTACTTGGCATTAAACTCTTTAGCTAATACCATACATGTCCTCATACTTTTCTTGACTTGACTAGTATCGCTTAGTTCCTTCACATCTGCCTTCAAGATTTCATATCCTTTCTAATAATGTGGGCAGACTTTTCCCTGAGACGGGATCAATGTGATTTCGTATATCTCGTATGGGAGGTAATTTATTAGGTATTTCATTAGGTACGACCCCCTTAAACTCCTGCGATACTGGTTCCAAATCCTTTAGGATATTCACAGGCTCTACATATTTTTTCTTTTCAACTAATGGATATATATCTCTCGTTTCTTCATATTGTTTAACAAAAGTCTATTCAGTTGTGAGAGATTGTTCCTCAACTTTAGAAATCTTGAGTTGGTTCTCCCTTCCCATAGGGGCGAGGATAATCTTTTTGTCATCTTTAATAAAGAAGATAAATAGGTTATCCCGATCCCTATGTGTAGCATTAAGTTAACCAAGTAACATGTGGCAAGCTTCCATGTCGACCACGTCACACATTACTTCATCCTTATAATATTTACCAAGAAAAAAAGATATACGACATCATTCAGTTACCTCTATTTTGTTGATCTCCTTGATCCATCCAATCATGTATGGAGATGGGTGTCTTTCTGTTTTCAGTTGTAGCTTTTCCACCATTATTTTCGACACGAAATTTTTATCGCTCCTGACATCGATGATTACATTGCAGACTTTTTTGTATGCAGTGCACCTTGTTCGAAAGATGTTGTCTCGCTGTAATTCTATTTCTGGTTTTGACATATATAACGGCTTCCTCATAATCGAAGTGGTGGCCTGTGATTTACCATCATCTGATGGTGCTTTGTAGAAATTGGGGTTGTATTGTACAACGACCATGGGCGGTTGAGCATCACTTTGAGCTAGGGATGGAATTAGCGCATCTGCAATACTGTTGAGGGTTGCCTGCAACCCTTGCATGGTCAATTAACTCTCCCGATGGAAAGCTTTCATTCTTTTCAAAAGATAACGAATCCCTGGATCATCGTCCACAGGATTTTGATTCATACCTTCATTATTTGCCATCGGCCTGAGTGAAAACCTCGCTCTGATACCAAACTGACGCAGGGAAGGACGTGAGGTCGAGCACCGTCTTCCTCAAGATGATAAATATTCCGAATCCACAGAACTTCTCTGGACTCCTCATAGAGACTTCTCAAATCCATGAGGAAAGAAAGCAAGAAAATAGAAATATATTCTAATAAAATTTGAAATTAATTGATGAATAATTGATAATTCTCTAATGTGTCTCCTTACACCATTAATATAGAAAAAAAAAACTAAAATTCGTAATTACCAAAAATAGCAAAATTTTAACTCTAATAAAAATCCCAATTCTAATAAAACTCTTTTAAGGCTTAATTCCTAAAAATAAAAATTACAAATAAACTTTCTCTAGAAGAGTCCTAGTATAACTAAAAGAAAAGAAAATCTAAAACTCTAAAAAATATTTAAAAAATCGAAATTACTAAAAATAGTAAAAATTTTCTAAAAATTCATTTTTGAGCTGAAAGCGCGCGTTTTCTGATGAAACGGACAAATGCGACCCACCTAGTGGGTCGGTTTACCTCGGATGGCCCATTTTAGTAAATATTGATAGGTTGTGCGCCCCATAACGATACCCGGATCAAAAGTTATGTTCAATTTACGGTCCACCTCTTTTTGGCTCAACCAAGCTGGGAATATCTTTGTGACACATTCTACATCAACAACACATACATCATTGTGAGCCCCATAGAACTTGGTGACATCACTTCAGCATCGATTCTCGGTACTCAACCTGTCACAAGCTAATCCACGTGTATGCGAATTTCATGTGAAACCCTTTCGCATGAAGTTCCTGTGCTGGAAACTTTGGTGGGGCTCACAATGATGTTTGTGAGAAATCTATCCTGTCAGTTTTTTGAGATAATTTTAAGACATGGGGCCAAAAGTGAACCGGATCCAATATTCAAGTGAGCCGAAAACGTGAGGATTTAACTTCCACTGTTGAAATATTCATGGGCCAACAGAAGTTTTGAATCATGCTAATATTATTTTTTTCAGTTCATCCAAGTGGGAATGAAGTTATGAACGGTATGGATGGTATGTAAACATCACTGTCAACATCAGGGAGGTTTCAACGCTAGAAATTTCCCTACCCACCTTTTCCTTCAGTGCGGCCCACTTGAGTCTTGGATCCTGCTCACTTTTAGTCTCAAGTCCTAAAAAGATATCAAAAAACTGATGGACAGGGTAGATTTCTCACAAACATCACCAGGTAGTCGATGCTATGTGGGCCCCACCATTATGTACTTGTTTCATCCATGCCATCCGTCTATTTTTCCAGATCATTTTATAGTATGTGACCAAAAATGAGATATATCCCAATCTCAAGTGGACCACATTACATGAAATAGTGTTGGATGAGTGTAGACCATTAAAAGCCTTTTGGGGGCCATAAAAGTTTTGGATCAAGTTGATCTTTGTTTTTTCCCTTCATCTGGCCTGTATGACCTAATCAACAAATTAGATATCTGTCACGCCCCAAGCCCGAAAATTGGATTCATAGGAATTCTAATCGCCGAATCCGGTGCCGATAGCCTCCGTAGTACCCCATTCTCAGCTTCTAGCATTCATATGCCAGATTCCAATCCTGGGACCTTATAAGGAGGATTTTTTTTTATCAATGTACATTTAACTAGTAATAAGCATAACTATAAGATTATCCAATTCACAAAGGCAACATCATCATCACATATCCACTAATATAATCATTTGATTACAACACTGAAAGGGGAATACATAAATAAAAATTCAAGCTCCAGAAGACCACTGCACGCTTCAAGCTCAACACTGCTACAACCTAGCATCACCTGCACGCATCTATCGTGCATAAGCTTATAGAAAGCTTAGAGGGTGGTGTAAGTGTGTGCACAAGGTAAGTGTCAAGTATTCAATACAATGCCACAATCATTCAACATCGGGATAAGTGGAAATACTAACACGATCATGAATCATACGATAACAGAGTAAGCGGAAGTATGGACAAGTTTATAAGTCAATCAATATCAGAATACACAATATAGAACAACTATGTGATAAGGAGTCATAAAGAACCAAATATCAAATGTCAATGATGCAATGCAATACACAAATCCTACTAAGTCTATCTAGGCCATATAAGTGTAGAATCATAGCAACCCAAAATGTCATATGCCTGCGGTTGTAATGCAATATGCGATGCGAATGAAATGACCATGCTTGGAGTGTGAAGTCGGGATGATAGTACGTAGTATCACAGGCTACGGGGTCCGCCACCATGGACTTCTATCCAAACCAGTCTCATACCTAAATTTGGATAGTCAGACTCAACGTGGTAAACTCCTGATCTCAGGTTGGTCACGCGCCCAACTGAAATTCTTGACATAATAAAGGTACACAACAATTAGTTGCGCACCACCAGCCCGAGTGAATAGTGAATGAATGAATGAATGAGCATCCAACTCCTACTCGATAAGTCCACATATCAGTACGATTTCTCTCTGAAAAATCACCGCGGTCTATTACACTCCATACCAGATTGCCTCCCCATCGCGCGCAACAAGGTGAGTGGAAGAGACCTCACTATCCGCCTGCCAATATTAGGCCCGGCTCGTCAATAGCGGACCCATTCCTCGAGCTGGTCAGACTCAGCCTAGCATTGCCCCCTTCTCTCGGGCAGGTAAGGCCGCACCTCCTTTCAACTGACCACGACACAGTGGAGAGCGCAGCCATCTGGTAATCGGTACTCGGCGCTCATCTACCCACTCGGTCTAGACATTGGAGCAACTTCTGAAACCAAGAGGGTTCTGAGACTTTCATCCAAGGATATCTATAGCACCCCATGTAGAACAGATTTTTGGTATCCCATCTAACCATCCACGATATGCCTGTGGAGGCTACAACCCTGATGTCGCTAGGGCGTATGGTGGTCATGTCACACAAATGCGAGATGCATGAATCACACAATGCAATCATGCATCAATCCTGCGCATACCGTGCGCTCATGTGAGAAAATCTCCGCCTATCAGGGAGTCTCATAACAACCAGCACTATGACATATGCAATAGTCAATCATATCTCATAACAGACATGCAGATGATGCGTATGGACATGTATCATGGTGCTATGCAGTCACATACTCATAATCGATATCAACCATTGGCCTCGGCAATGTGGACATTTAACCAACATTACCCCAAAGAATGGCCCATATAGATCCAAACATATAATGGGCCCACGGCCTCACACAAGGGCTAGGGGTGCACATTTAACCGGTAGAACCGTGGAACCGGACCAGAACCGACCAAACGGTCCGGTTCTAGAGCGCACCAGTTTCGGTTCCGGTTCCAAAAATTAAAGAACCGTTAACATCGGTTCGGTTCTTGGTTTGGGGGTATGTATAACCGAACCGAACCGTGAACCGATTCGTAGAACCAAACCGTGGATCCGATCCGTAGAACCACACCGTGGAACCGAACCTGGAACCGAACTTGGAACTGAACCAAGAATCCTTTGATTGTTTCCATATTTGACTCATGATTTATGGTTTATAATGCACCATTTAATTATTTTCATAAATGTATTTTTGCACACCTTATACAATATCTAAACCATTCATCAAATGGACCACAACATGAATCGACATGAGCTAGATAATAAAATTAAACATGTAATTGGGCTGAATTATAAAAAGCCCGGAACCGTGGAACCGATCAGGAACCGAACCGATTTTAACAGTTCGGTTTTAGGGTGTCAACGGTCCGATTCCGGTTCCAAATTTCCTAGAACCGTTAGGAACGGTTCGGTTCCGGTTTCACCCCAGAACCGGTCCAAACCGAACCGTGTGCACCCCTAACAAGGGCCTAATATACAACACAATGGGCCTTACTCAAGGGTTATATGTACACAACAGGTGGGCCCTGCTCATGGGCCTAACATACATCACAATGGGCTCTTTCGCCTGACCCTCAAATACATCACAATGAGTCTCATCACCTAGGCCTCAATATACATCACATTGGGCCTTAGACACGGGCTGAATATACATTATGTCGGGCCTTAGACACGGGCTGAATACACATTACGTCGGGCCTTAGACACGGGCTGAATACACATCACGTCGGGCCTCAAATACAGTTCGCATATACATCACCTTGGGCCCCGACAATTGGAATTGACAATCGGCCACGACGAATCAAAGTCGATAATCGGCCCTGATCGATAATCAGCCTTGATCGATAATCGGCAATCGGCCATCAGAATCGGTACTCGGCCTCGATCGATAATCGGCAATCGGCCACAACAAATCAGAATCGGTAATCGACCCTGATCGATAATCAGCCTCGATCGATAATCGACAATCAGCCATCAGAATCGGTACTTAGCCTCGATCGACAATCGGCAATCGGCCATCAGAATCGTTACTCGGCCTCGATCAATAATCGACAATCGGCCACGATAAATCAAAATCGGTAATCGGCCTCGATCGATAATCAGCCTTAATCGATAATCGGCAATCGGCCACGACAAATCAGAATCAGTAATCGGCTTTGATCGATAATCAGCCTCGATCGATAAATGGCAATCGGCCACAACAAATCAGAATCGGTAATCGGCCTCGATCGATAATCGGAGTCGGTAAATCGTTCACAATAATCTGGACCGATTGATAATCAGAATTGGCAAATCGATCATGATAAACAGATCGATCGATAATCAGAGTCGGCAATTCAGACACGACAATCGGGACCGATCGATAATTGGCCTTGATAATCAGAATCGGCCTCGACAACCGGAATCAGTGAGAATAGGCCTAACAAGGCTTAATGGAAGGTCATAATGTGGACATTCAACCATCATTGCCCATCAATGTGGACATTTAACTAACATTGTTCTCAATGAGTGGCCTGCATAATCATCATTACATACATCATGAAGTAATCGTACATCGTAATGGACCTCATATACATCACATTCGGCCCCATACGAAGGCCCCACATACGTCTCATTAGGCCTCACTCGTGGCCCTTATGTACATCTCATTAGGCCTCAACCCATGGGCCATCAAATACATCAAGTGGATCACATCCACGGGCCACACCAATGGGCCTAATACATATCACAATGGGCTTTACCTATAGGCCACGAATACATTATAATGGGCCTTGCCCATGGGCCTCAGATTCAAGCCGGTGGGCCCCATCATATGGGCCTTGTATATATCACGTCGGGCCTTATCAAATGTGCCCCAATACATCACACCGGGGCCCTTCCAAATGGGCCCAAAATACGTCAAATAGGCCATATCAAACGGGCCACTCTAACTACACCATTCATCCATCTATAGAGATCATTTTAGAGTATTATCCAAACAAATAAATCATATCTAAAGATTATCTGGACCATACCACAAATAATAGTGATGATAATGATTTTCACTGTTAAGATCCTACAGGGCCTACTATATCGTTTATTTTCCATCCAATCTGTTCATGTGGACACAAAGACTTGGCTGAGAGGAAAAACAAATGTCATTTTGATCCAAAACTTCTGTGTACCCAAGGGTAGGCATTCATCTCTCCACTGTTTTCTGCAGTGTGGTCCACCTGATGGATCTGCCTCATTTTAGTCTCAAGCCTTGAGTCGATCACACCAGATGGATGGACGGTTTGGATTTAATACGTACATTACGGTATGGCACATACATCATGGTTTTGTACCACCGTCCAGTGGATGAAAGCATACATCACGGTGGAGACCCACAGAATTTACTGATGTGAGTCCAGCAGATGGGTCCCACTGTTTGGACAGTTGGGATATAGCACATACACCACGTGGGACCCACAGATCTAGTTGTCGTCAGTACGTCAGTAGGGCCACGTCCTTAAATGGATGGTATAGATATAGTGCGCACACATCAAGTGGGCAAGCCCACCGTCCAGCCCATCTGGACGGCAGGATAAGGGCATATACATCATAAGGGGGCCCTCACATGCATGTACCGTTGAGATTTAATACATCTCGTGTGGGCTCCACACGTACCAAAAAAAAACTACATCAGCATGCTGCAGGTGTGAGACGCGCACCACCAGTTGATTCCAAGAGGGTGGGTCCATGTGGGGCCCACCTCAATGTTTAAATGTCATCCAACCCGTCGACAAGGTCACACGGACCCGTGTGAAGGTAAAACACAAATTTCACCTTGATCCAAAACATCTGTGATTGGAAAAAAGGGTTTCAATGGCAGACCTTGAATCCCCACTATTTCCTGTGATGTGGGCCACCTGAGCCATAGATGGAGCTGATTTTTGGCGGGGGCCCACTTCAGGAGGTGGCCCACAGCATGAACGGTTTGGATAACAAATAAGCATCATGGTGGGGCCCACGACAGTAGCCGTGGGATGCTGGCCGCCCACCCGCTGCAACTGCTGCTGCGTCAGAGGCAGAGGCAGAGCCTCTGCATGGTTTTTTAAAAAAAATGGAAAAACCCATTTTTTCGAGGTTTTTCGCACATGGGGCCCGCATCAAGTTAATCCAATCCGCCCATGGGATTCTATGGCTCATAACAGGCTAAATGAGTCTAAAGTTCACGTTTTATAGGTGTAAAAAAATAATTAGGTGATTTTCAATGGTAAGCACCAAGGTTTCTGATATTATGGCCCACTGGATGATCACGTCAGCTTCATTCTTCGGCTTAACGGTTCAAATGTTCCAGGAAATGAAGTGGACGGCATGGATTGAATACATACATCAAGGTGGGGCTTATGCGAATGGGTCACTCCTAAGCTTGGAAACAAGCTGATATTTGTGTTCTTATCCATCCCACGTCCAGCGTCCCTGGATGCTGGACGTTGCATGTAGATACATCAGAGGTGGGCCCTGCTTATGGTGGGCCACCTCATGGAGGATGGTGTGTGTACATCACATAAAGGTGGGCCCCACTTGAGGATAGCATGGACAACATAAATACTTCAAGGTGGGGTCCATTCAAGTGGGCCACACAAACACAACATGATCTAAAAAAAGAAAATGAAATAGAGAGAGAGAGAGATAGAGGGTGGGACATGTCACGCCCCAGACCCAAAAATCAGATTCACATGAATCCTGATTGCCGAATCGGTGCCGACAGCCTCCGTAGTGCCCCATTCTCGGCTCCTGACAACCAAATGCCAAATTCCGATCCTGGGATCCTACAAGGAGGATTTTTAGAATGAATTTTTTTTTGTAATGGAGCATAACCACAAGCATAACCAAGTCACAAAACAACATCACCACATATCCACTATATTAAAAACTTTAAGTACAATGCGGAAAGGGAAATACAAGGTGATCAAAAAGCTCTAAAAGTTCTTGATACGCACTCCTGCCTCAGCGTTGCTGCTGTCCAACGCTACCTGCACACAACTGTCATGCATAAGCTTACAAAAGCTTAGAGGGTGGTGTAAGTGTGTGCGCAAGGCAAAAGCCAAGTGTATAATATCAGGTAATGCGGAAGTATACGGTAAGTCCATGAATAAAATCAATCATACCAAGGCTATGTAATGCAAGGCATGAATGCTATCGGCCATACCGAGGCCATGCGATGAGAGACATGAATGTTATCGGCCACACCGATGCAATGCGAGGCCTACATAGCCGAATGTCATATGAAAAATACAATCCAAGTAAGTCGGTACTCATCAAGTACACATATCAGTACAGTTACTCTCTGGATATCACCGGGGTCTAATACAATTCGTAGTGACTGCCACCTCCCTAGCTGTACAGTCAAGCAAGCGGAATAGACCTCACTATCTACCTGATCAGTAGTCTGTCAATACCTACCCGGCTCGTCGATAGCGAACTCATTTGCGAGCTTGTCAAATTCAGCCTAGCTTATAGCCCCCTCACTCAGGCGGATAAGGTCACACCCCCTTCCAACCGACCACAACACAGTGAGAGACACGGCCAACTAGTATTCGGCACTTAGGCGCTTGTGTATCCACTCGGTCTAGACGTTGGAGCATCTCCTGGTACCAAAAAGGTTCTGGGACTCTCATCCAAGGACATCCTAAGTGCCCACAGTGCTAGAACCAAGTATTTTTGGTATCCGATACGGCCATCCACGATATACCTGTGGAGCCACGGCCCTGATGTCGCTAAGGCGTGCAGTGATCAGGTCACACATATGCGAGATGCATGAATCACACGTCAAATCATGCAAAAATTCAGTGCGTACTGCGCGATCATGTAGGGCACTCTATCTCATAACGAGTCCCGTAAATGGTCTGCCCAATGGCGTATGCTATGATCAGTCACTACTCATATCAAGCATACATATGATGCATATGGGCATGAGTCATGAGATTATACTAAGCATGTTATAAGGCAATGAATAGCAATGAGTATGGGCCTATCATTGGGCCCTAAGGAGAGTTACAATGCGGACATTTAACCAACATTGTACATACAATGTGGACGTCAAACCATCATTGTTCCCTAGGCACGGCCCACCATAAATATCATTACATGAACCATGGGAAATCACTCATTGCAATGGACCCTAAGGACATCCCTTTGGGCCTCAACCCATGGACCTTAGATACATCAAATGGGCTGTATCACATGGGCCTTACATTCATCAAATGGCTGCATTAATGGGCCTCACCAATGAGCCTTATGTACATTGCAATGGTCCATGACCCATAGGCCTTGAAATACATCAAAGTGGGCCTCACAACTTGGGCCTTAAATATATCATATGGGCCTACACACATGAGCTTTAAATATACTAAATGGGCCACTCCATTTGCGCCCCATGTACATCAAATGGGCTTAATCCCATAGGCTTTATATGTATCAAATGGGCTTAGTCCCATGGGCTTTAGATATATACCAAAGTAGGACTCAATGAATGGCCACAGTTACATCAATATGGGCCCTAAACACATGCCAAGGTGGGCCCACTTGCACCATAGATCTGACTCATTTTTAACTCGGGCCATAATATGTGTTTATAAAATAATGGATGGTTTGGATGCAACATATGCATCATGGTGGGAGGTTTATATACATGTGACCCATCAATTGAATAGATAGCGTGGATTGCAAAACATGCATCACACTGGGATTTTCGTCCAGATGAAATGAATGGACTGTGGAACACATATAATACGGTAGGCCACCCAAATGAATGGTGAGTATTCGTCATATCCATCAGGGTGGGGGCCACATGCGGCTTCCATAACATATTATATATATATATATATATATATATATATATATATATATATATATATATATATATATATATATATATATATATATATATTGTATATATTGTATGTATACATTGCTTATATACATGTGTGTGGATATATATTTATATATATATATAACACTCCAGCGTCCAGTGTAATGGACGGCCTAGTATATGGATCTCATTAAGGTGGGGTCCAGCACATCACCAAGGTGGGCCCCTTGTGTTAGATACAGCACATGCAGCCGGGTGGAGGGGTCCACGGTCGGGCGGGGTGGATAAAACATATACACCAAGGTGGTCCCACTGTCCCACATGCACACGAACGGTGGAAAAAAAATACATACATCATTGTGGTCCCACGTGGGGCCCACCATCACGTATATTTTCCATCTAATTTGCTCATAAGGTCATACAGACCTGGATGAAGAGAAAATACAAATTTAAGCTTGATTCAAAACTTTCGTGGGCCCAAAAATAGTTTCAATGGTAGAGTTCAATTACCTCTGTTTCTTGTGGTGTGGGCCACCTGAGCCTTGGATGTAATTGAAACTTGGAGGGGGCCCACTTTAAGCAGTGGCCCACCTTATGAGCCAGTTGGATGACAAATGAACATCTTGGTGAGGCCCATGGCTGGAGCCGTGGGGCCCTGCTCGTACGCCTGCCCGCTCCATGGACGTGAGCAGCGTCCTGCTGCACAGCAGCAGCAGGCGCTACCTCTCTTCCTTGTTTTTTTTTTTTTTTGAAAAATATGTTTTCCTAAGGTTTTTCATGTGTGGGGCCCGCATTGGCCGAATCCACCCCGGCCATTGGTTTCCATGGCCCGAGACCGACCAAACAAGACCAATATCTGATTTTTTTTTTTTTCCGTGTATAAAAACGGTAAGGTGGTCTTCAACGGTAGAAACTGTTTTGTATAATATGGCCCGCTAGAAGATCTGATGAACTTTATTTTCCAGCTCAACGCCTAAAATGAGCTAGAGAAAGGGGTGGACGGCTTGGATTAAACTTATAAATCGAGGTAGGGCCTACATGGACAGCCCTTCTCCAATGTTTGTAAAAAAAAACTCATGTTTGTGTTTTCTTTCCCAGCAACGTCCAGACGCTGGACGTTTTTGGGGGGTTAACAACGTATACAAGGTGGGCCCTATTTAGGTGGGCCACCACATGATGGATGGTGTGAGTGCAATACATATAAGATGGGCCCCACTCATGGATGGCTTGGATAAAATACTTACTTAATGGTGGGGTCCATCCAAGTGGGCCACATGGCCATTACATCACACAAACAAATAAATAAATGAAAAGAGAGGGAGAGAGAGATAGAGTGGGACACGCGTGTGATAGAGGGACCCTGGCACTATGGGCCCTCTGTTGCATGATCTACAACATACATTAAGTGGGTCTCATTTCATATGGGCCCACCGATCAAAATCAACGGTGGAGATCCTTTCTCCACTGAAATGGACGGTCTAGATGACCATTTATATGTAAAGAAATTAAACATCATGATAGGGTCCATGGAGAATGGCCCCATCATGGATTGATCTTGAAATCAAAGTGGGCCATTGGCCACATTTAGGGTCACAAAATGAGATCCACACCATTGATCGATGGGCCTCACTTGGCCCATCATAGAAATATGAAAATCTAGCTTATGGAAACACCCACCACTTGATCTTCTTGGTCCGTTGGATAGCCTATCTCCTAGAGCTTCACTTTGATGGTGGAGATGGAAAATGGATGGCTAGGATGGAGGTTTTGGGGTGGGAAGTGGGCCACTAAAATCACTTTTCTCTCATGGAGAAACCTTGGACGTTGGAGCCTCTTGCTTGGCTTGAAAAATGTTGAGAAATGAGAGAGAAAGAGAGAGATGTAAGGAGAAGTGATGGGAGATGGGTGATGGATGTGAGTGATGGGTGAGGTGATGTATTAGTTGACTTTGGTGGTTGCTTGACTTGTGGACAAAGAAAGCATGGTTGCTTTGTACTTGACATAAAGTGATTGATGGGTGATTGATTGATGGGATTGATTTGACACTTTGTAGAGATTCTCTTGGGAATATAAACGCGTGGCGTTTTCTCGAAATAAACGCCGACCCACACCTCTTAGTCAGGGTATCAGATCGGTGCGTGAGTTGCGGCGTTGGAACCGCAGTGACGGTGCGGTCACAATGATATAAGTTTCGGATTAAGCCAACTCAAATGTATAGGATACGACTTACGGTTGTGCGCAACGTCGACTACAGGTCGCGGATTGCTGAAATTTGATGAGAAGGATCGCGAAAAGCGACGGAACAGTACGGATTATGATACGGGTCTTACAGGACACGCTTGTGATGGAGGGCTCCGCCACTATGAGCCCTCCATTGCAAGAAACCATACAATAAATAGATCCCTTTATACATGGGACCACCGAAAATGAAAATCAACGGTGGAGATCCATTCCCCACCGATATGGACAGTTTAGATAACCTCTCTAATATAAGGAAATAAACATCATGATGGGGTCCATGGAGAATGGCCCCATCATGGAATGATCATGATGATCAAAGTGGGCCATCAGCCACACCTTAGGGTCCCAAATGAGATCCAAACCATTGATCGGTTGGCCTCACTTGGCCCATCTTAAAAACATGAAAAAATACTATTATCTAGCACCCACCGTTCGATCTTCTTGCTCCAATGGGTTTCTTAGCACCTTAGCTTTGATCCCAATGGAGGAGACGAGAAATGGATGGCTAGGATGGGAGATCTTGGGATGGAGAGGTGAGCCACACTTGAAGTTTTGAAAGAGAATTCTCATACGTGGGATTTTTTGTTACTTGAGAAAATGAGATGAGAAATGAGAAAGAGAGAGAGAGTTGTAAAGAGAGAGAGAGATGGGTGATGGATGGATGTGGTGAGTGATGGGTGTAAGAACTTTTTGACTTTTGTGACCTTTTGTGTAAGAAAAGTATGGTTTATGTAAGAAACTTTTGACTTTTGAGGCTTGTTTGGAAAAAGGTGAAAGGTGATGTGTACTTGACATGTGATGGATTGATAAATTGATGGATTGATGGATTGATGGATTGATGTGACATCTCGTAGAGATTCTCTTAGGTTTCGCAACCCGTGGTGTTTTCCTCGCATCGAACGCTGACCCACGTCTCTTGACCAGGGTATCGCCTCAGCGCGCAAGTCGCGGCATCAGAACCGCAGCGACGGCGCGGTCGCTATGGTAAAGATCTTACGTCGAGCCGACTTCGGGTTGACGGCGTACGAATCAGGGTCGCGCGCAAATATCGATTAAGGGTCGAAGGTTGCCGGAATTCGACCGGTAAGACCGCGGAAGTCTACGGAATGGAACGGACTAAAATACGGATCTTACAATATCAAATAAACATTACAGTGGGTCTTAGGAGGATTTTAATGGTGGATATCCAATCACTATTGTTTTCCAATGGTGTGGTCCACCTAATATTTATATCCCTTATATATCATGGTGGGGCCCAACGAGCACCAACCACCAGCCACAGGACTGGTGGCAGTGGCAGTAGAGTAGCCAATCCGTTTCCGATGAGTCCAGCATGTCACTGAAATTTATGGAAGCGGATTGGCTGGTTTACCAGCTATACATCTAGTGTGGGTACCTGTCTTGCTGAAAACTAGAGCTGACGCTCCTCAAGCTTCCCCGTTGTAATAACGGTTCAAAGAGATCGAAGTTAAATGCCCCAAAATGATGTATTTAATATATCCACACCGTTAATCCACTTGTAGAGATTATTTTAGAGCATGAACCAAAAAATTAATTATATACAAAGTTTAAATGGATGGCACCATAAATAAGAGCTTGGATAATGATTTTCACCATTAAAATATTCATAGGGTCACCGTAAAGTTTATTTTCCATCAAATCTGTTCACAGGTAGAAGAGGAAAAACAAATACCATATTGATTCGAAACTTTTGTGACCCCAAAAGAGTTTCAATGTAGATGTTCAATTCTCCGCTGCTCCTTGCAGTGTAGTACATTTGATCATCAGATGTCTTATTTTTCTTCTAAAGCCTTAAGAAGATCTCGAAAAATGGAGGGACGATTTGGATATAACACATACCTGGTGTGTGGTACACCAGCCAATCCGCTCCCATCCGTACTGACGTTGTCAGTAGCAAACCCGCGTCCTACGATAAGAGCGTAGCACGCGATCCGACCGTTAGCTGGCGCGTGTTGTCAGAGTCACTACTCACCAGGCCAAGACGCGGATTGCGTCTACTCCCGCCCGGGCGGTAATCCGTCTGGGCAGGGATACGCGGGGCCACCGTGATTTATATGTTTTATCCACTCCGTTCAATGATTTTATCATATAATTTTAAAAATGAAGCAGTTTCAAGGCTTAAGTGGACCATAAAATGGGAATTGAACATCCACTGTTAAAAACTTCTTAAGAGTTTGGAGAAGTTACGGATCAAGATGATGTTTGTGTTTTTACTTCATACACGTCTACATGACTTTATGAATAGGTTGGATGGTATAAAAACATCACGTTGACCCTTAGAAAGGTTTCAATGGTAGGTGTCATTATGAGTGAAGCTTCCTTTGGTGTAGTCCATTGGAGCTGTGAACCTACCTCATTTTTTAATAGCAACAGAAAATGATCCGGAAAAAGTGATGAATGTCATGGATTAAACACTTACATCACGGTGTGCTCCAAAGAACCTTGCCCGGATGTATTACTGTTACAGGTAGTACGTAATTGGAGGCGGATTGCGTCCTACCCTGCCCGGACGGTAATCCTGGTGGGCAGGGCTATATAGGGCTCACTGTGATGTAAGTGTTTTATCCACACCGTTCATTGTTTTTCTCGAATCCTTTTAATGTATAATCCAAAAAAATAAGGCAGGTTCAGGGCTTAAGTGGACTACAAAGTGGGGATTTAACTTTCATCATTAAAAAATTCTATGGAGCTAGAGAAGTTTCAGATCATGCTGATATTTGTGTTTTTACTTCATCCACGTCTACATGACCTTATTAATAGGTTAGATAGTAAAAAAAAAAACATCACGGTGACCCTTAGAAAGTTTTCAATGGTTAGTATCATTATCACTTGCGGCTTCCTTTGATATGGTCAGCTGGATCTGTGATGTGCGTCAATTTTTGTTTCATATATTAAAATGACATGATAAAATCAATTAACGCCCGGGATAAAACATTTACATCATGGTGGGTCCCACTGATCCCTGCCCGGACGGATTCACCAATAGCATATTTGTCATCAACGGTATGCTTGTCCTTTCTAACAAATACCTTATCCGTATGCATTACATGGTATAAAGTAGTAAATTATCAAAATATCCTCTCTTTTTTTCTTCTTTTTTTCAAGTGATGAAGTTAAAAAAATGTGGTCCACATGACATCCAATCTGTACAAAATATGAGCTACACCATGATAAACTCAATAATAATAAAAAATTTGCCAATCAAATCATCAAATAGGCCGGATGGGAATTTGGATGCTTTGGACGGTCTATAATGCGTTTTATAGTGTGGCCTACGCATTACATTATGATCAGACCCACTAGATATTTGGCTTGCTTGACCATGATGATGTGGCAGGTTTGATTTTATGGTTCCAATTTTGGTTTATCTTGGACGAAAACTAAGTCAGCTACATTTAATAAATATATACCATGTTACAAGTTTTGTGGCCGTATATCAAGCATCATATGCCAGAGTATTGTACAGCTTCTCAAGGTCATCAGCCTTTATGTGAGTTACTCGGTGATTGGGAAGCTGACCACTCGTGGATGCATCATTTAACCGGCGGGTACCACCCATATATATGGTCCACTTGCACCGTAGATAACATAGTTTAGTTTATAGAAGATATTGTCATTTTATCAGGCCATGCCCAGTTGTTAGAAGTGAAGGTGGATTGAGTAATAAGTGCTCAATATCCTTTATTGTGATGTGAAGATTTTGTGGTGCCCACCGTGAGGTGTTTTAATCACAGTGTTGTCCATCTGTTTTTTCAGCTCATTTTAGAGCACGAGCCCAAACTTAAAGCATATTCAAAGCTAGAGAGCACCACAATATAAAAAATCAATTAAAATAATAATGTCCATCATTGAAACCTTCTTACAACTTAATTACAATGATGTTTATGTGTCATTCAACTTGTTGGTAAGGTAACATGAATTGAGGAAAAATATAAATATAATAACGGGTTGATCCAAAACTTTTGTGACCTTCAAGAAGATTCCAACAGTAGGTATTTAGTTTCTACTATTTCTTGTGATGTGGTTTATGTAAGCTTTGAATATATGCTTTAATTTTGCTTCGATGCCCTCAAATGAGCTGAAAAATGAATAGACAGTATAGATAAAATACATACATTATGGTGGATCCCAACAGTAAAAGGTAATGAGGCCTTACTATAATCACCCAACCAGATTTCATGATGTTGATTGGATACCACTCTCTCCCTTAACTAGGGAGGGGAAGGGGCTAAGAGGGGCCATTACGATGTATGAATTTATAGTCTGCAATCTTCATCCATTTTTTCATATTATTTTAAGGTACAGGCTCAAAAAAGAAGCAAATCTAAAGCTATAGTGATTCATACCACATAAAGCAGTGGTGATGAGGATGCCCATCATTAAAACCTTCCTAAGGTCCATTGTCATTGTTAGTTTCCATCCAATCTATCCATATAAAGTCACATGGACATGAATGAAGAGAAAATACAAATATCAATTTGATCCAATCTTTTGTATCTTCTAAATATTTTCAATAGTAAGTATTTAATTTCCATTGTCTACTTGAGCCTTAGAATTGCCTTAATTTAATTTGGACTAACATGAGGTATTTGATTTTTCAATTCTTCCATAAATATCATAAATAACTGTAAATAGTATTCACATCCAGTTGAATTTTAGAAATTATTTTCATTTTTAAATTTAATAGAAAAAGTTGATTTAAATATATGAAACCCACCGTTATATATAACATATTCACATCCATCCCATCCATTTTACCCGAACATTTTAAGGCATGAGCTAAAAGATGAGGTAAATCTAAAACTCAACTACGTGGCTCACACCGGAGGAAATTATGGAAAGGTGTTCAAGACAATGTTTCATTTGGCGTGGGCCATTTAAACTTTGGATCTATCTCAATTTTGAGGGTGTTCAACACATTGTTTCGTTTGGCATGGTCCACTTAAACTTTGGATCTATCTCAACTTTGAATTCATACCTTAAAATCATCTTGCAAAATAGATGTACAGCTTGGATAAGCCATATATACCTATCTCTATATGAAATTGGCATCATTTTTAATTTTAGTGTAGAAATAAGTAAATTATTATTACTAACATAGAAAAAGTTGCTGTAATTAAATTAATAATTAATCATTACATATATCTATATAAATAAAAATTAAAAAAACAAACATCCAAAATCATATGAAAATATTGGTGGGAAGTGGGGATAAAACACACACATCCCTATCCATTCATATCCATTATCCAGGGAGGGAAAGGGTGTCCTGTCCTAAATCCAACTACCGTGCCATTTCATCCGCGTCCTTGGACGAGTATTTACTGCCGAAGCCATTGGCACGAAGTTCCCGTGGGAAGCGGATTGCGTACCGAGTAACTCGTTACCTTTAGATTACTGAGTAAACTCTGTGAGGTCTTCTGTTATTTATTTATTTTATCCACTCCGTTCGTCCATGTTAACAGATAATTTTAGATCTTGAGCATAAAAAGAAAGTATATTCAATGCTTAAGTGGACCACACCACAGGAAATAGTATGATTAAATCTCTACCTTTGAAAATTTCTCGGAGGCTATGAAAGTTTTTGATCAAGATGATGTTTGTGTTTTCTCTTCATCCATATCTTTTTGATATTATCAACAGGTTGGATGGCAAACAAACATTACTGTAGGCCCTAGGAAGGTTTCAACGGTGAAAATTATTATTCCGCACTGTTTCCTGTGGCATGGTCCACTTGAGCTTTGGATTCACTGTAATTTTAGGATCAACCACTAAAATTAGCAGGAAAAATGGATGGACGGTGTGGATAAACCACGTACATTCACAGTGGGCCCAACTGAGTTTACTCAGTAAGATAAAAGCCTAGTAACTTAGTACGCGATCCGATTTCGTTCCTAGAACCTAGGTGGGGCCCACCGTGATGTTTGTGAGAAATCTATCCATTAATCCGTTTTCTAAACTCATTTAGAGAACATCAACATGGCAAAAAACATCTAATGGATGGTTTGGATATTGCACGTGTCAATTCTCCTCTTTCTACACGTGCAGTGCACGTGCCGGCTTTTATTATATATACACGTCGTGGGATTGAAACGGTGTTCATTCACCAATCTATTATCGCAGGTGCCGAAGATGATCATTAACGTAAGGGAGTCGACTATCGTGCGCCCGGCGCAGGATACTCCAAAGCGCAGCCTGTGGAATTCTAACGTGGACCTGGTGGTGTCGAGAATGCATACGCCGAGTGTGTATTTCTACCGTCCGAATGGATCGTCCAATTTCTTTGATACGCACGTGCTCAAGGAGGCCCTCAGCAAGGCCCTCGTCCCATTCTATCCTATGGCTGGGAGGCTCGGCAGAGACGTGGACGGTCGGATCCAGATAGATTGCAACGGTGAAGGCGTCCTGTTCGTCGAGGCGGACACGGGTGCTGTGATCGACGACTTTGGGGATTTCACACCTACCATGGAGTTCAAGAAGCTCATCCCCACCGTTGATTATTCTCGGGACATCTCGTCGTACCCTCTCTGCGTGCTACAGGTAAGAACGTCTAACGCATTGCTGGTATTTCAATACTTGGGGGACCACTGGACTGAGTAGCCTCCGACTGAGTGGATTTCACATATACACGTGGTGGGCCCTATCCAGTTTGGGTGCTTAAAAAAACTTTTATACGAGATTCTTCCGGCGATGTCGGAGACGCGGCTTGGCTACTGACGCTGCCACTAGCAAGGTGGCTAGTGGTCAGAGATTTGTGGGCCCTTCTATGATGTATGTGTTTTATCCGCGCCGTTCATTCATTTTTCCATATCATTTTAATGGTTGATCCAAAAAATGAGGTAGATTTCAATTTCAAATGGACCACACCACATGAAAACAGTAGTAATTGAATGTCCACCGTTGAAACCCTCTTAGGGTTCATTGTAATGTTTATTCGACATCTAACCTGTTGATGAGGTCTCGCAGACCTAGAGGTGTACTCGAGCTAGGCACGGCTCGGCTCGGCTCGGCTCGGCTCGGCTTAGCCACTAGCTGACCCCAACTCGAACTCAACTAGCTCTGTCCTTGAGCTCTAGCCCAGCTGGATTTAGTCAGCAACTCAGGCCAGTTTGAGTCAAGTTCAATCCAAAATCCAGCCTCTGCAGCATTTTCTCAAGCACATGGAGTACACCTTCAATTTCTCACATAATATAAAGCATCAGCATCGATTTACAAGTAACTCATCAAACACTAAGTACGCAACATAAAAATCAATATACAAGGATATTTGTTTCATATCCATACCTTCCTCACTACCAACTGACAATTCTTTGAGTTATTTCATCAAACACTAGCTAAGCAACATCAATATCAAAATAATTGATTCACCGAACTAGTTCGATTCGAGTTGGTGTTCAATCCGAGTCAAGCCGAGCTCGAGCAAGCTCGAACTCGGCTCGAAATCTTTTTGAGTCTAAACACACGGCTTAACTCAGAGTTTTGAACCGAGTCGAATTGTGCTTTTTTGAGTTGAGTCGAGCAAGCTAATCAATCTAACTCGATTCGTGTACAGATCTGTGCAAATTTGGTTGAAGGGAAAAAATAGAAATCAGTATAATTTAAGACTTTTGTGCCCCGAAAGTTTTTAATGATGAGAGTTCAATTAACATTGTTTAATGTCATGTGATCAACTTAGAGATTTGAATCTACTTCCTTTGAGCTAATACCATAAAATTTTATGTCATGTGATCTACTTAGAGATCTGAATCTACTTTTCTTGGGCTAATACCCTAAAATGATCCGTAAAACCGAATGGATGACATGGATGAAACACATACATCATGGTTGACTCTATGAGTAGCCAATCCGTGTCCGTAGGATACTCCCCGACATCATGAACTCTACGGTGACCCAAGATCCAAGGTAGAGAGAGGGGATTGGTTTGTTAAAGGCGGTGATAAAGATGGCCAATGTTGAAACCTTTCTAGGATCCACTATAATATTTATTCACCCCCCTGCGTGTTAATAAGGTTACACTGACCTACTGGAATGAGAAATACAAATACCAGCTTCATTTAAAACTTTGTTTCAACCGTGGGCAATTGAAGCTATTTCTTGTGTTGTGGTCTACCGAAGCTTTAGATTGGCATTATGTTTGGGCTCATGTCCCAAAATGAGTCCGGTATATAACACATACACCAACAAGGTGGTGCCTACTACACAGCCTCATCGAAGTCAGTGTTTCCCCAGCCTCATGGAATCCACGTTCTACCGGTGAACGTGCATGATTAAAAACAATAATAAAAATTTAAAGGTTGATTATGATCTGTGTGGCCCACTTTCAGTACGGTTTGCATATTCTAATACGTCTATTAGAAAGATGGTAGTCTGAAAACCACTTTAAAAATACACCCATTTAACTACTAGGACATATAACTCAGAAGTTTTTGCCAAAATACAGGTAAAGTCTCTTTTCTTTTCCGTTTCTCCTTTTTCTTTTTTTTTTTGTTCTTTTCTTTTTCTTGTTTTTTTGTTTATTACTTGGCTTTGTAATCTCTTAAAAGTTGTATGTATTATAGCACCCATTTTCAGTGTTACTGTCATACGTTTTTGGATGGCTCAGATGCTAAAACTGAGGGAAAAAGCCACACTACATTTTTTTTTTTAAAAAACTGTGGGGCCCACCTTAATGTATGTGTCTGATCGGCACCATCCATCTGCTTTTCCTGCTCATTTTAAAGCATGAACCAAGAGACAAATCCAAAGCACAAGTGGACCACACCATGGGAAATAGTGGTAGTTAAGGAAGCGAAATAGTGGTAGTTAAGCAAGTAAAAAGCTCAAGTGGAAACAACGTAAATTAAACAAACTACCGTTGAAAACTTCTTGAGGGCCACGGATGTTTTTAATCAAGCTGGAATTTGTATTTTCATTAATCCATATCCGTGTGATCTTATGGACAAGTTGGATGACAAATAAACATCACTATAGGCCCTAGAAAGGTTTCAGTGGTGGATCCCACTAGTTCCTGTTGTGTGGCCCACTTGAACTTTGAATATGCATCAATTTTGGACTCATACTCTAAAATGAGTGTTGTGTGGCCCACTTGAACTTTGAATATGCATCAATTTTGAACTCAGACTCTAAAATAAGCTATAAAAACGAATGGACAATGTGGATAAGAAGCATAAATCTATGGTAGGCCCCACAAAGTTTACTCAGTACCCTTGAGCACACATAAGGCAATCTGCTTTCCCAGTTAAACCCTACCATTGAAAACTTGTTGAGACCACAACAGTTTTGGATCAAAGCTGATATTTGTGTTTTCCAGGGATGTTAATGGGTTGAGCTTCAAAAATCAAATTTCAAAAGGATCAGACTAAAACAATTCAAAATCCAAGCCGAAACTTATTACAGCCCCATTGTATTCCCTTTATCCATATTTGTGAGACCTCATGAACAGGTTGGATGACAGATAGGCGTCCCTGTGAACGACTTTCAGCTTTCAACGGTGGAGGTCATTATCTGTTTCATGTGGTGTGGTCCACTTGAGCTCAAAATCTTCCTCATTTTTCTATTTATACCCTAAAATAAGCTTGTAAAATGGACGGACGGCGTAGATTAGACACATACATCTTAGTAGGCCCCACATATTTAATTGGATACAATTCCTTTAAATTTGGTACACACAATCATCCTTATTAAGGCATGATTAAAGAAATTATTTGTAGTTAAAATGCCATCGTCTCTTGTTTACTACTATTTACCTGAGAAATGAGAAAACAAACCGCTAGTAAGAGATTAATGAAAATCAATGCCAAAAATACTCTTACACGACACCTTACCACTAATACACATGTAAGCATGAATTCTAGATATGAAATTTCCATCAAGTTAGAAATAATGCTTAGATCCTTAGTTTTGATGATCCAACGGTTAAAATAATTTTTTAAATATTCAATTATTTTGATATGCTGTGGCCTACCTCAATTGTATACATCCTGATTTTTACGCCACAACATCTAAACAATTTAGTTCACCTGCTGAAAGCTTAAATCACACACGTGTTAAATTGGACAAAAATTAAAATAAATTTATTTTAGTAAATTTCTCTTTTTCTTTTATAAAAACATTGATACACTGGTGGGGAGGATGGATGATACACAGCCCTTAAATCTTGCATAAGTTGATTGCAGTTGAGTCAGATTAAGCTGTCCAATATCATTTAGGTTCCCCATCATGCTTCGGATTTTATAGGTACAGCAGGAAGTATGCTTACATGTGGTCCACCTGTACCTTGCAAATGGTGAGCCCACTTGAGATCATATGGATGAGAAATCGGACGGTCCCGATCATCAGATGGGCCGCACGGTTATAATCATTGGACGATCAACGGTCAGACCCAACATATACAGGTATGGCCCACTTAATGAGCAGACGGGCCTGATTCTTGATCCAAGTGATCTCGCGGTCTCCGTACCGTTTGCAGGGAATGATGTGGTTGGATGAGAAGTTGTCTTACATCCAGCTGTACCTGATCAGTTAGAGGTGTGTGGGGCCCACCATAGAAAATTCAGGATGGAATGTGGGGATCACCACGTTCAGAACATATCATCCGATCCAGTCATCAAGTGCACCCTGCCATGATGAAAGAATAAGCCAAAACTCAAGCCATTCCAAAACTCAGGTGGGCCACACAAATTGAATATATGGGATTTAGTGTGATTGTAGAATGTTCCACGTGGTGTGCCCGATCTAAGTTCTGAATCAGGATGATTATTTCCAAATAAGGTGAAATTAAGGAGATGTACCAGATGCATGGTTTGGATATCCTCATAAACATCAAGGGTGGGCCCCACAAAGCTTAAACGTTGGATAATTCGTGATCGTTGATAAATTCAAGATCAAAATGCTGGCAAATTGGTGGAAGGAGCGAGCGGATCTCTCACGTGTGCCATCGTGCCATGTCAGCATGGATGCGTGCTGGTGGTAGCAGGCTTCCATATGTATAGCCCAGGTCCATGAGCCTTTACCCTCAGCCCAAAACATTCAAGACAAGGGCTGGGCCTTTGGCCAGCCTGGCCCACTGATGACACTGGCCACAGGATGTACATCACCTCATCATCACCGTTCATTTTTTCTTGATTTGAACCACAGGTAACATATTTCAAATGTGGGGCCATGGCACTTGGCGTAGGCATGGAGCACCATGTGGCTGACGGCAGCTCGGGCCTACATTTCATCAACCATTGGTCCGATGTGGCCCGCGGGCTCAATCTCACCATCCCTCCTTCATCGACCGGACCCTCTTGCGGGCCCGGAACCCACCAACACCATCCTTCCACCATGTCGAATATAAGCCATCCCCTCCCATGAAGGCCCAACCCCTGTCCCAAAAATGCAGCCCAACGGTCGCAGCCTTCAAATTCTCGCGTGACCAGCTCAACCACATCAAGGCCAAATGCAGAAATGGGCCACAAGCCAACCTCAACTACAGCTCATACGAGTCATTGGCGGCCCACGTATGGCGATGTGCGTTGAAGGCCCGCAACCTCCCCGACAATCAACAGACTGAATTGTACATTGCCGTCGATGGTCGGGCACGCCTCCACCCACCACTCCCGCTGGGCTACTTCGGGAACGCCATTTTCATGATAACACCGGTTTCGACGGCCGGAGACATTGTATCGGGCCCATTAGCATATTCAGCCCAGAAAATTCATGATACGTTGGCACGTGCTGATGATGAGTACCTAAGGTCTGCATTGGACTACTTGGAATTACAACCAGATCTGAACACGTTGGTACGTGGACCCCACACTTTCGGGTGCCCTAATCTTGGGATCATAAGCTGGGCCACGCTATCGATATACGGTGCGGATTTTGGGTGGGGCCGGCCCATATTCATGAGGCCCGGTGGAATTCCATCTGAGGGGCTTGCTTACGTCCTGCCAAGCCCAACCAACGATGGGAGTTTCACAGTGGCCATTTTGCTGCAGGTGGACCACATGGCCCACTTCCGGGAGCTGATCTACGAGTTTTGATTGGGACCCGGTACGTCCAATTGGCTTGTTTCGGAGTAGACCGATATGTTGGTGTTACATTGGAAGGAATGGGGTGTGATTTTTCTCTCTTGCTAGTGCTCGTGACTCATCTTGACCATCCATTTTCTTGGCCACGGATTGGATGGTTCTAATTGCGTTATTGATGTGGTTTCGGGGGCAATGACTCATCCACAATGGGGTTGGCAATCTGGATGGCTCAGATTTCTTTATTGTTTCTGCCAAAAGGTTATTTGTTTTCTGTTCTTTTTTTGTTCTTGAGATGCTGCTTGTTTTGGAATAAAATTTATGATATAATCTAGAAAACTATTTACACAAGGACCACAAAAGTCCATTCTATTAAATAGACCTAGTTAGTTATATCCAAATAATAAATAATAAAGGTTATTTGGTTATTTGGATAAACCATTAGCTTAGCCCTAATATATTTGAAACCTTTGGAATTCTCTTGGCCAACTAGAACAAATGCACCCTCTCATCAACATCGCGCCGCGGGGCGTTTTTCGACCCTTAGGGAGGGGAATGATGGCACCTCCTGGCATCAAGTTGTTATTACAGAGATGAGAGGGGTTAGCCGTTTGTTTTCTATGGTCGGAGTTTTCAGATAAATCAATCATTGAAAGGCTAGAAGTCAGATCACTCACTCATCCATTTCTGCTTCTCCCAATTGAAGTAGATGGGACTCTATTTGGATGGCTTCAGGTCCAGTCACCATCCCTTCAATAATGTCGAAGGATCATAAGAGCCGCCTTACTCCCAACTTGAATTATATTCATACGACTGTCTAATCATAGAACTATATTCATACGCCTCGAAAAGCTAAATGGCCATTTTACGGCATAAAGCTTAGCTCGAAACAGAAAATAATATCACTATGAGTAATCTTTTCACATATAAAGTAGTAATCAACCTCAACATGTATTGTGTATGTGAGAGAGATAAGATTAGAGGTGAAATGACACTGATATTACCGCAATATATGAGAGAACAAAACCTGCTCCATCGACATTTTACACTTATGGCCGCATTAATCAAGGTAATCCTATTTATAGAATTTGAAATTTTGTTTTTCTAGAATCTTAATTATATATAACCATAGATTATTAAGTTAATTAAGATTAAATTTCAAGTTTTTTAAACATTTATTTTCTATTTCATTTTGAAAAACCTAGCAGTGTAGTCCATGTCAAGGCCGTTCATATCAACGGGCTTTCACTTGGTAGTTGGGTCTTTGGGTTTATATGCCTCATTTAGGCTCACAAATGGGCTGGGCTCGAGCCCAGGTTCAATACCTTTCTTTTTTTTAAACCTTGGCCCGAGCCTAGGTCCCATGATGGCCCAATGAAATCTCCATCATCCATGGTCATAAAAATAATATTTGTTGAAATTAATAAAAATGAAAAATGAATTAAGACGAGAGCGAGCACCCAAAATAGTAGCAATGTACCCGGCAAACCCCGCCACAGGAATCCAACAATGACGAAGAAGTCTGGGCGCCTATGGGCCTGTAAATGTAGACCATGGGCGTGTGGGCCATAAGCGCTAAGACCCCAAGGTAATAGACCCAAAGCCCATGTCTGTCTCTTAAATGGGCCCCACTAAAGAAGATTTTCTAACTTCTACAACTATCCTTACCACAATTTCTACGAAGATGCGTGCATTTGTTTAAGTTGTATCATTGCATTTCATGCAGAAGCTATGAGAAACAAGCGTACGTCGCAACAGAGGATATCAAGCATGTGTCATCCCAATGGGGTCCACATGCTGAGATGGTCTGGTGATCTCAACCGTCCATATCACTATTTGACATATGGCTCGGCAATCGGCCTTCAATGATAATCATAGCATTGATTTTTGAGTTGAATGCGAACATCCAGACCTTTGATTTTTGAGTTGAATGTGAGTCGGGAAACATGTTCATTTCAACGGTTGTGAATTCAATGAGTCGAGAATTGATTTGGGCCACACATTTTAGGCCCGTGTCCGACCCATGCCCCAAGGTAATAGGTCCAAGCCCAGTCCAAAGCTGGGCATTGCCATGCCACCGTTGATTGTCGACTCGTCCGAGTCGACTTGGACTCGGTCAAGTCCGATGCAGTTTCATACAAGCAGTCGCACCCTAAAATATGCCTATCTCAGCCGGACTCGGATGTGTCAACAGATAACTCGGGCGAGTTGCGACTCAACTCAGAACTGGACAACGGTCCGAGTCGCTGGGGCACCCCTAATTGCATGTGCAACGGCTAGGATCAACTCATTGATGTCAATCTTGGGACAGTGCCAACCTTCATGGCCCACCAAGACAAACAGTCCAATCAAATGATACGTGGCTATATGTACGAAGGGAAACGGATTGGCTACTCCCCATGCCACCAGCCAATGGCTGCTAGTCGGTGCTCTGTGGGCCCCACCATGATGTATTTGTCTCATCCATGCCGTCCATCTATTTTTTCTAGATCATTTTATGGTATGAGACCCAAAATTAGTTATATCCCAATCTCAAGTGCACCACATTACAGGAAACAGTGTTGGATGAACGTAGACCATTAAAAACTCTTTGGGGGCCATAAAAGTTTTGGATCAAGCTGGTCTTTGTTTTTTCCCTTCATCTGGGTCTTTATGACTTAATCAACAGATTAGATTTTAAATAAACAGAACAGTGGGCCTTAGGAGGATTTAAAGGTGGATATCCAATCACTATTATTTTCCTGTGGTGTGGTCCACTGAGATTTATTTCCCTCTTATTTTTGAAACCCACACTTAAATTGATCTGTAAAAATGGATGAACGGAATGGATGAAAAACATACATCATGGTGGGGCCCACAGAGCACCGGCCAACCGGGCTGATGGCAGGGGGAGTAGCAAATCCGTTTCCTGTACGAAGGGACGGATTAGGTCAGACCCCGGCCTCACCCAGGATAGTGCAGCCCTTACCATTGGACCCACTTAGATGTATCCATTCCGTTCATACTTTTTACCATATCATCTTAATATGCGATCCCAAAAATGAATCAGATCCAATTATCTGGTGGACCATACCATAGAAAACAGTGGTTATTGACCATTAATGAGCCACAATTTTTGGATCAAGATGATTTTTTGCTTCTTTCTTTTTCCTTCATCCAGGCTTATGTGACCTTATCAACGGATTGGATGTCAAATAAACTCTATAAAAACATTAAGATGAGGCATGAGAAGTTTTTAATGGTAAGGCGTGCAATCACCACTGTTTCCTAGAGTATGGCCCGTTTGAAATTTGGATCTTCTCCATTTTTGGGGTAATGCCGTAAAATGATATGTAAAAATAGATGGACGGATGGATAAAGAATACATACTTCAAGGTGGGCCCCACAGTAAAGGCCGCACCATCTCGGGTGAGGCCAGGGTCCCACCTAATCCGCTCCCATGTACAAACGGACCAGTCATCCCAGTAACGACGCACGGGCCCAGTTCATCTCATTACCATGGCATCACCATCCCACGGGGTCCACTCAGGACTCGGGCGAGTCCACTCAGCCTGGTCATGCATGGTCGACATGATGTACAGTGGCCCCACCATGATGTATTTGTTTTATCCATGCCATCCATCTATTTTTCCAACTCATTTTAGAGCATAAGCCCAAAAACGAGGAAGATTCAATTCTTAGATGGACCACACCACAAAAGGAAATGTTAATTAATTATCCATCATTAAAAACTTCCTAGGGCCCACTGTAATGTTTATTTGCCATCCAGTTTATTGATAAGGTCACACAAATCTAGATGAAGGGAAAAGACAAATATCAACTTGATTCAAGACTTTTATGGCTCTGAAAAAAGTTTTCAGCTGTAAGCATTAAACCCGGTTGTTTCCTGTGGTGTGGTCCACCTGAGATCCAAATCTCATTATTTTTTGGACTTATATCTTAAAATAAACTGGAAAAATGAATGGACGGCATGGATTAAACAATCAGATCATAGTGGGGTCAGGAGCTTTGACACCAGCTAGGTTAGGATCACTAGCTAAATCGTATCCGTGTCACCAGGCAATGATCCATATTGGATGGTAAGTATGGTAAGTAGAAGTGGAGAGATGCAATGGGGAGTGGATAAGGTACGACCTTGGATCCGTCTAGGTGGGTGGGACCCTGACTATGACTATGGGGCTCATAGAGATGTGTCTTCAATTTACACAGTCCAACCATTTTGAAAGCTCAATTCAAGTATGATCCTAATAATGAAGTTGACTCAAATCTTAGGTGGACCACACCATGAGAAATAGTAATGATTGAATCCCCACTATTAAAGACTTCATCGACTCCATCTGAATTTGCCATCCGACATGTTGATAAGATAATAAACACTTAGACGAAGAGACCACACAAATATCATCTTGATCTAAAAGGTTTTGAGGCTCAAAAGAAGTATTAATGGTCAATCATCATTGTTTCTCGTACTATGGTCTATATGGGATTTGGAACTACTTTATTTTTTTGGATCATGCCTTAAAACGAGCTTTCAATATGGATGGATGGCGTGGATGTAGCCACATGCATCACACTCGTCCACATGGGTCCCACCCACCTCGATGGATCTGGGCTTTCACCTAATCCACTCTCGGTGCAATCAGGTGTAGATTTTATGTGAAAGCCTTTCGAAAAAAGTTCTCCTACGTTGGGATGCTACGTGGACTCACCCTAATATTTTTGAAAAATCTACCCCGATTCATCAGTCTCTTCAGATCATTTTTGGACATGATACCAAAAATCAGGTAGATTCAAAACTGAAGGTAGCCGACAAGATGGAAATTTTGTAAAAAAGTTTTCCACTATTGAAACATTCCTTGGCTTCATCAAAATGTTTATATGTCATCCAAGCTGTTTATAAGTTTATTTCTAGTGAGATGAAGTGGAAACACAAAACTATTAGCCCTATACTTGTTCATCTCTATTTTCACTAATTTCATCAAAAGCCAATCAGAATGTGTAACAACCCTAAAATTTGGTGCATTTAAAAAATTAAAATAAATATTTAAAGATTTTATTTTTAAATAAAAAATAAAAATAAGTCAATAGTTGAGTTGGTAGAGATATTCTTATTTGAGAGAGAGGTTTAGGGATCGATTCTTGGAATAGTAATAATAAATTTTTTAATCCAATGTCATAAAAAAATTCAAATTTAAGATAAGAGAGGATATGTTTATCCTATCTTATCAAAACAAGTTTGGTTTGATTCTAAGAATGCTCGATCAAGTAAGTTCTAATCGTTAGATCTTTTTAATTTTTTATTATATTATTAATTTTTTCTTGATCTATACAATGAATAATGTGGATCATCCACACGATCATTGTATAAGTGTGTAGAGAAAATTTTAATAAAGTAATGAATAATAATATTGTTAATATAACTGATAGGATCTCTTAATTCAAACCAATCCAATTATCTTATGAATGTTACACTATCAGACTCATGTGAGTAACTCAACTAGTCTTATAATTCATTAAAATTAAAATAAATCATTTGTAATTGTTTGATTGATTGATATACTAATTTGAATATTTTGTTATGATAATTATATACTAAATTCATATGTGAATATTCTGATCAAGACAATTATGCCAAAAATGAAAAATATGCATTTACATATCATCCATCATTCATTACATTTTCATAATGCATGGTCGATCCTAGGGGCCCTACCTAGAAAAAATGTCGATTCTGGTATAGTGTTACTAGATGCAACCTATGCTCAAGCCTACCAAAAGGTGGAAGCATACCCAATGGGTGGATACGGGTTGACGACCTCCAACCCAAGCAGATGGACGATCATATCATCTGATGCATTCATACACAATTTACATTTATATCATTGTACATATATTTTTATGTTATTTTATTTTCTATGATTATAAACCATGCTGGGTTATTTTACTAAGCCTGGTCAACTTACTTTTGTATTGATGAAAAAATCGTACAAAAGAGCCATTAGCAGATGATGCAGTGTAAGAATCAGAACGATTTACTGCACCTGAACATGGCCCATGTGAAACGTGGTTATACTTATCTAAAGATGAAGTGACGACATTAAATTAACCATTTCTTATTATGTGATTTATTTGTTAACATAGTTTTTTATTTTCATACCATGCATACTGGTATTAATTTGGATAGTTTTTATTATGTGATTTATTTGTTAACATAGTTTTTTATTTCATACCATGCATACTGGTATTAATTTGGATATTTTAAGAAAATATTTAGATTTATATCAATGAGATAATGTTAGCATGGAATAAACATGATTATAGTATAATGGTATAATAAATAAATGATTTTTAGGGTTTATTTTATTTTAATGATCGCCAAGATTTAGATATGTTTAATTGATTGATTCTAAGTGTTATGTATGTGTGATTAGAGTTGGGGTGGAACTTAGACTGAATGTAATTATCACCTCTGATTAAACTGATTAAGGAATTAAGTTAGTACACTTTGTGTACGAGTTACGAACTGAAACTCGAGTCCTGAGGGTGCACGCTCCGTACTCGAATTTCGAGGCATGAGAAAATGGTATCAGAGAGAGGTTTTTTCTAAAACCTAAAGTGACCTGTAGGTTATATACTCCACTAAATTTCATAAATGGCAAACCTTTGAAATTAGAAACATTTTATCAGGATATCCCGCTTGATTGATGTATGGATTAATGAACTTAGCGATCCAAATCTGAGTTCCTATTAATTTTTTATGGAGTGTAGAAATAAAATTTTAGATTCTCTACACTCTTATTTGAATATAATTTAAATTAAGATGGATTAATATAACAAAAATAAATTTTAAAGATATGTAATCCACAAAATTTTGCTAGATAACAATGGACAGTACCTAACTTATAAAATTCATAACTATAAAAGTACTACTTCAATTGAAGCGATTCGAAAGCCTGATCGAATATAGACAAGTCTAAATTAAGATAAAAATAGTTAAAAATTTTGAATCTTTGAGTAACTATACTGATCCAGTGAGTTAGTGTAGGCTGGTCATAAATCATCAAATTCTAGACAGGTCTGACTGCAGAAATTTTAAAAAAATTTGTTGTTGGAATTTTTAACTAATATTTTACAAAGATATAATAAACTTATAATAAGATTTTCAAATAAAATTCAAATATAATTTGAAATTTTAAAGTATAATAAAATATGATAGAAATAACAGTCATCAAATCGAAAATCAATCTGCCCATAATGACTTTCTATAGATTTAATTAAAAGAATTTTTCATTTTGATAATTACCTTTAGTTAAATAAATATTTTTATTTGAAGTACTTTATATATATATATATGAGTAATGGTCTCCTGCGAACCATCCTGCAGGATACCATGCTGAGGTCCAATTCCAACAGCAAGGGGATGAGAATTTCGTTCCTGCGCAAGGATGGTGGGTGGGACCCATGTCACGTGCCAAACTCGGAAACCGGGCTCACAAAATTTTCAATCGCCGAATCCGGCGTCGACAGCCTCCGTAGTACCCCATTCTCGGCTCTCGGCACCCATATACCAGGTTCCGATCCTGGGATGCTACAAGGAGGATTTCTAATATCCATTTGATTTGTAATGAGCATAACATAAGCATAACCCACGGACAATAACCACAAGACCACCACCACAAAATCCACTATGATCAAAAACTTTGGAGTACAATGCGTCTGAAGGGAAATACAAGATAATACAAATATGGAAACTCCAAAAGCTTGGCTGCACGCTCCAACGACGACGAGACTAAGGTTGCGTCCTGACGTCACCTGCACGCATCAATCGTGCATAAGCTTATAGAAAACTTAGAGGGTGGTGTAAGTATGTGCGCAATATAAGCGTGCTCAGAATGCAAGGTCAGAGTAATGCGGAATCATGCTGATGAATACATGAATACAATCAGCCGTACCAAGGCTATGCGGTGCAAGATGTGAATGCGATCGGCCACATCCAGGCCATGCGATGAAGAATGCAAGTCAAGCATATCAATCCTCATCCACATATCAATGCAGCTCCTTACTAGAGTATCAAGTCAATACGGTTCTCAGTTTGGATAATCACCGGGGTCTAATACACTCTATGTCAGCTTGTCGTCCCTATCCGAACGCACAACTGGGAGAGCAAAAGAGACCTCACTATCCGCCTGCAAATATCGGGCCCGGCTCGTCAATAGCAGACCGATTCCTCAAGCTGGTCAAACTCAACCTAGAAGTTACCCCATCGCTCAGGTGGGTAAGTTCACACCCCTTTTCAACCGACCACGACACAGTGGGAGACGCGGCCTACTGATATACGGCCATCGCGCACTCGTATATCCACTCGGTCTCGACATTGGAGTCATTCTCTGGTACCATCAAGTTTAGGAATTTTCACCCAAGGACATCTATGGCGCCCGTATGCTAGAACCAAACATTTTCGGTATCTAATCCAGCCACCCACGATGCATCTGTGGAGGCTATGGCCCTGATGTCGCTAGGGCATATAATAATCGCAATCATACAAATGCAAGTGCATGAGTCACACTACCGGTCATGCAACAGTCCTACGTGTATCATGCACTCATGTAGGGCAACTCCGCCTATCAGGGAGTCCATAAACAGTTCGCCCGAAGGCATATGATATGATCAGTCACTTCTCATATCAGTCATACATATGATGCGTATGATAATGAATCATGAATCTATACTAAACATGTATATAGAGATGGGCTCTGCGTATAACTGAGATGGGCCGAGACAGCCTACTTACTACAAGTATGGGCCTATTAGTGGGCCTTAGGGAGGGTGACAATGCGGACATTTAACCGACGTCATCCTTACAATGTGGGCATCTAACCATTATTGTTCCCAAGGTATTACTTGCTATAAATATCATTATATGCCATGGAGGGATCACGCATTGCAATGGACCTAGTTGCACCCAATTGGGCCTTAAGTACATCAATTGGGCCGTATCATATGGGCCTTACATTCATCAAATGGATCACCTCAATGAGCCTCACCAATGGGCCTTAGGTCCTTTGCAATGGGTCATCACCCATGGCCCTTAGAATGCATTAAAATGAACTCAATTACATAAACTTTGTGTATCAAATGGGTCTATCACATAGGCCTTATATATATACCAAAGTGGATCCCAACATTGGGCCTATATACATGCCAAGATGGGCCTAAATACATGGGCCCAGATGCATCCAAGTGGGCCATAGTAGGCGGGCCACAAATACATTAAGATGGGCCTCAACAATGGCCTTAAAATAATCTCAAAATGGTTGGACGGTTTGGATGAAACTCATGCATCATGGTAGGCTCCCATGTGGGCCCACTATAATATTTATTTTCCATCCAATCCTGGGCCTACTGAAATGCTTATTTGCCACCCAACCTGTTGGTAAGACCACGTGAGCAAGGGCTCCACTATAATGTTTATTTTACATCTAACCTGTTGATAAGGCCATATGGCAAGGGGCCCATCAAAATGTTTAGTTTCCATACAACCTGTTGATAAGGTTACATGACCATGGGGCCCCATCATAATATATTTATCTTCCATCCAACCTATTCACAAGGTCAAGTGGACCATGGGCCCATTGAAATGCTTATTTTGACGTCCAACCTGCTCATATGATCACGTGGGCCAGGGCCCACCATGATATTCATTTACCACCCAATCTGTTCATAAGGTCACGTGGGCCAGGGGGGCCCACGGTGATGTATATTTGCCATCCAAACTGTTCACGGGTCACGTGGACCATGGGCCACTATGATGTTTATCGCCATCCAATCTATTCATGAGGTCACGTGATACCAGGGCCCACCATAATGTTTATTTACATCCAAACCGTTCATAAGGTCCCTGGACGAGGGGACCCGCCGTCTTGTTAATTTGCCAGCCAACCTATTTACAAGGTCTCTTGGACCTGGGATGGGTGTGGGGCTCACTGAAATGTGTTTCACAAATCCGGCCCACCCATTATGTGTGTCCCACCTGGTTGAGGGTCCAGACCCAGTTTCAGCTGCTTCCAAATTTTAGGTAGGCCCCACCAAGTGTTTTTATATGTTTTAGGCATGTCTTTACATGATTTTAGATGGTATGGCCCACCTGAGATCCGTATACGGCTGATTTTTGGCAGGGGGCCCACTGCCCTAAGGGGCTTCCTAATGGACGGTGTGGATGTTCGAAAGGCATCACGTGGGACCCACAGCTGGGGCCGTGAGCCCCAGCCAGGCAGTCCGCCCGCCAGCGCTGGACGCTGGGCGTCCTTAGTACAGCAGCAATCGCTGCTTCTTCCTTTTTTTTTTCTTTTTTTTTTAAAAAAATGGGGCCCACAATAAGGTGATCTAATCCGTCTATTGTGTGTATCCTACGTGGTGAACCGTTCAGTCCAAGTTTAAGATGCATCCAAATTTCAGGTAGGCCTCACCAAGTGCTTTTATATGTTCAGGCATGTCTCCACATGATTTTAGATGGTATGGCCCACCTGAGAATCGGATTGGTCCCAAATTTTGGCTCAACGCCTAAAATGATCTGAGGAAGATGGTGGAAGGCTTAGATTGAATACATGCATCAAGTTGGGGCCTGCATGAGTGGCCCACCATTTCCCTTTTTTTTCTTTTTTTTTTTAAAGCTTGTCAGTACACGCACTCCATGTGCACCATGCCCGTCCAGCGTCCCTGGACACTGGACGGCCTGGATAAACACTGCATCATGGTGGGTCCCACATGCACGTGGTCCACGTTCACCAAGGTGGGTCCCACATGATCGTGGCCCACCATGCATGTACATATATATATATATATATATATATATATATATATATATATATATATATTAAAATAAAATAAATATCAATTCACCTAAAATGTGGTGGGCCACACCATTTGATGGATGAAGTAGATTTATCATAATTGGTGGGGCCCACTTCATTTTAGGAAAAGGATAAGGAGAGAGAAAGAGAGAGAGAGAATGAGAGAACAAGAGATAGAGACGGTGGTAAAGAGGAGGGACCTCGCCACTATGGGCCCTCCATTGATACAACATATACATCAAGTAAGTCCCACAACAAATGGACCCTTAAAAATTGAAATGAAGGATGATCACCCACCTCTTGGCTTCCTTCTTGCTCCCCTAGCCTCCTTAGCTCCTTGCCTTCACTTTGGACGGTGGATGATGGACCTTTGATGGTGTGGATGAGAGATGAGAGGTGTAGATGGAAGATGAGAAGGTGGGCCACACTTGGGATTTGGGAGAAGGAGCTTGGACTCGTGAAATTTTTTGGGTTGCTTGGGAAATGAGAGAGAAGGAGTGAGATGATGGGTTAAAGGGATGGGTGATAGATGTGAAGTGTACTTGACATGGTATGGGTGTGTAAGAGAGACGGTGAGAAAGAGTTGACTTTGGGTTGCTTGTGTAAGAGAGAGAGGTATGGGCATGGCATGGGTTAGTTATACTTGACTTGATGTGTGATGTGTACTTGATTGATGGGACATCTCGTAAAGATTTTCTCGTACTTTGCAATGCTCGGTGTTTTCTTAAAATTGAACGCGAGCCTACATCTTCTACCTTGGGTATCGGGTCGATGCGCGAGTCGCGGCGTTAGAACCGCGGCGACGGCGCGGTCGCTAACGTATAGGTTTTAGGTCGAGTCATCTCTGATATGCGGGACTCGTCTTTGGTTCGAGCGTAAACGTTGAATACAGGTCGAGGATTGCCGAAATTCGACCGGAAGGATCGCGGAAGCCAACGAAACGGTACGGTCTAGGATATGGGTCTTACAACCCACCGCTATGTTTGTGAGAAATCCACTTCATCCATCCATTATGTGAGCTCATTTCATGGAATGTGACAGAAAATCAGGACACCATTTGAGGTTGTGAAAGCCATTCACTTTACGTGAAAGCCATTTACAACTACACGGTCGTAAAAGCCATTCACGGAAGGGGTGGTCCACCTTCGGTGGGTCCCACTATTATACATTAAAAAAATCTACTCTGACTATCAAGTAAATGCCTTAGTTTTAGGCCCATGGTTGAAAAATCAAACCCAACCATGATTCAAATGGACCATAAGAATGGAAATAGCATGAGGGTGACACTTACCCTCCAAATTGTTTAACTAGTTATGGGCCGCATGTATCATGGATGGGCCTGATTTTTAAGTCGTTGACCTCAATTTGTGTCATCTAATGGTTTGGTTAGATGACAAATAAACATTACGATGGGCCCTAGGAAGTTTTTAATGGTGGGTGTTCAACCACCAATGTTTCCTGTGGTGTGGTCCACTTGAGATGTGGATGTGGTTCTTTTTTGGGTCAATACCCTAAAATGAGTGGGCAATATAGATGGATGGAGTGGATATATAACACATACATCAAGATGGTCCGGATCACAGCCTAACTAAACCTGGTGTTTCAAGGACACAATGATGATAGAGACTTCTTCGGTTAAGTCTTTTAATAACACATAACATTAGCCTCCTTTGGAGCTACTCTTTCAAGATTACATATTTTCCTTGGAATGGATCACTTGAATTAAAGATTATGCAGATTTTTGGGCCTTATGGTTAAAACAGGGTGACTCACATGATGATCGGGGTGGATTTCACCAAAACATTACGATCAGCCCCATTTCAGCTAACCCCACCTTTAGACTGTAGATAAGGTTTGCGGACTAGTGTGCAGTAGACCATGACTCATATCTACCTATTATCTTAGCCTTACACCTAAATTTCCAATAATTACCTAATGGCTAGAGTAGATTTCATGTACGCATCACTATAGGGCCCACCCTATCTAAGTTCCCAAGAGGACAGGGAGGTGGAGTGCCGAATTATATACGGTTGAGTAGTGAAATTAGCTACGAAAGTGACATCACCAAGTTCCATCCATTTGCAGATATTATTTTAAGCTATGAACCAAAGAATGAGGCAGATCCAAAGCTTTAGTGGACCCCACCATAGAAAATGGGGGGAAGATTGATGCCCACCATTGAAACCTTTCTAAGGCCCACTCTGATGTTTTTTCGAAATATAAACTGTTCAAAAGTTAACAAATATATTAAAGAAGGGAAAATACAAATATAAGGTTGATCAAAAACTTTTGTGGCCTTTAGAAGTTTTTAACAGTGGTGTCACTCTCCCTACTACTTTATGTGGTGGGTTTTAATAGAGCTTTGGACGTGACTCATTCTTTGGATATTACCCTAAAATGATCTCTCTATATGGATGGACGACATTGATACAAAACATATGTCATGGTGGGGCCACAAAATTTGGTGATGTCACTTCAGTAGCAGTCTCACTATCAGTAGTCAATCCGCACCCCCGTAAAGGTATCCCGTGGTGATGCCGGGTTTCTGCGCCAAGGATGGTGGGTGGGACCCACTGCTATGTTTGTGAGAAATCCACTCCATCCATCTGTTTTTTCGATCTCATTTAATGACATGAAACAAAAAATCAAGAGGATTCAAAACTCAAGTGGATCACACGAGAGGAAACAGTGGGTTTTCAGCTAGCACCGTTGAAACATTCTACTGGCCATAAAAGTATTTTATCAACCTAAATTTATTGTGGTTTTGCTTCATCCACATGGGAATAACCTTATAAGCGGTTTGGATTACATATAAACATCAAGGTGGAGCCCAAAAAGGTTTCAACGGTAGAAATTTCTTTCCCCAAATTTCCATCTGGTGAGACCCACTTGAGTTTTTAATTCGCCTGATTTTTGGTCAAAGGTAATGAAATGAGCTCACAAAATGGATGGATGGAGTAAACTTCTCACAAACATAGCAGTGGGTCCCACCCACCATCTCATGTGAAAGGCTTTATAAGGAAATCCACGTCCCTCTTGCGGTGGGAATTTGGACCGCACCAAAGTATCATGCGGGATGGTTCGCAAGAGACCATTTCTCTCTCTCTCTCTCTCTCTCTCTCTCTCTCTCTCTCTCTCTCTCTCTCTCTCTCTATATATATATATATATATATATATATATATATATATATATATATATATATATTCTCTACTAAATTTATTAAAAAAATTCCTTCTTATAGGATCATAAGTCCGTATTTGGTGAAAAATAAAAAAAAATTTAAAAAAATAAATAAATATCAAACTCACTAAAACCTTTTTCAAGTATAAGATAACATTTTTTCCAAATTTCAAGGTATGGAAAAATTATTTCTAATTTTCTAACAAATTTCAACATTAAAGAGTGAAAATCTTGACCAGTTTAGTATCCCTGATCAAACCAGATGAAATTATTGCTCAAAATAATTCCTGAATATATTTTTTTTGAATCGTGTATATACCTCTGGACAACTCTATAAAATTTTACGATGATTCGAGTTGTAAGGAAATTATAAACTTTTAAGCACTATGTAAGACCCGTATCTTGGTCCGTACCTTTCCGTACACTTCCGCGGTCTTACCGGTCGAATTCCGACAACTTTCGACCCTTAACGGATATCGACGCGCGACCCGGATTCATGTGCTGACAACCCGAGTCGACTCAACTCGAGACCTATACCATAGCGACCGCGCCGACGTTGCGGTTCCGATACCGCGACTCGTGCGCCGAGGCGATACCCTGATCAAGAGATATGGGCCAACGTTCGGTGCGAGAAAACGCCGCGCGTTGCGAAAACCAAGGGAATCTCAACGATGTGTCACATCAATCACATCAATCCCATCAACCAATCACCCATCAAGCCATCACATGTCAAGTACACATCACTTCCATCCCTTTTCCCAAGCAACCACCAAAGTCTTCTCAACCCATACCTTTCTTACACAAAAAGCCACAAAAGTCTTCCTAACCCATACCTTTCTTACACAACCATCACTCACCCATCCATCCATCACTCTCTCTCTCTCCCTTTACATCACTCTCTCTCTTACTCTCTTTCTCATTTCAAAATTTCCAAGCAACAACAATTCCAAAGGGCTCCCACGTATGGAATTTCCCAAGTCCCTCTAAGCTTCAAGTGGCCCACCTTCCTACCCCAAAATCTCCCATCTCAACCCTCCATTCTTCATCCTAACCGTTGAAGTTGAAGCCAAGGTGCCAAGGAACCCCTAGAAGCGAGAAGATCGGACGGTGGGTGCTTCCATAGGGTAGTTTTTATTATTTTTATGGAGGACCAAGTGAGTCCCACCGATCAATGGTGTGGATCTCACTTGGGACCCCAAAATGTGGCCGATGGACCACTTGGATCATCATGATCGTTCCATGATGGGGCCATTCTCCATGGACCCCATCATGATGGTTATTTTCATTGCAAAAAGGTCATCTAGACCGTCCATAACGGTGGAGAATGGATCTCCACCGTTGATTTATAATTTTGATGGTCCCATGATCAAAGGGATCCATTTATTGTATGCTTCATTGCAAGGGAGGGCCCATAATGTCGGGGTCCCTCCATCACAAGCCGTGTCCCACTCTCCATGTCTCTCTCTCTCTTTTATTTTATTTTATTTTATTTTATTTTATTTTATTTTATTGTAATAGGATGGTGTGGCCCACTTGAATGGATCACATCTTGATGTATTTTTTTTATTCAAGCGGGGCCCACCTTAGACATTATCCCCATGCCGCCCATCATGTGGTGGCCCACTCCATCAGGGCCCTCCATTTTCAAAAAAAGAATAATAAATTTAAAAAAAATATATAACCGTCCAGACGCTGGACGTCTTTAAGCAAGGAAGGAAAAGAAAGGAAAAAGGAAAGTAGAGGTTTTTTGGGCGTTTCCTTGCATAGGCCCCACCATGATGTATTTGAGTAATCCAAGCCGTCCATCCTCTTACCTACGGTGTTTTAGCCGTTGGGTAAAAGTTTGGGGCTGATTGGAAGACCTGGTGGGCCATAATATCAACGAATGCATCACTACCATTCAAGATCATTATTTGGATTTATTTTACTTTCTAAGCATCCAAAAAATTCAAACTCTGGACTCATTTGGACGGCGTCGAACCGCTGATCGCAATGACCGGGGCGGATTTCACTTTAGCGGGCCCCACATGCGAAAAACCTCGAGAAAACTAATTTTCTCAAATTTTCAAATCCAAGAGGCAGAGCCTCTGGTTAGTGGCGCTGGCAGCGCTGCACGCTGCTGCGTGCAGCCGTGGCGCGTGTGGGCGGTGGCGTCCAGCAAGGGACCCACGGCTCCAGCCGTGGGCCCCACCTTGATGTTTATATGTCATTCTAACCATTCACCAGAAGGGCCACCCTCTAAAGTGGCCCCCTTCCAAGAATGAGACAAATCCAAGACTCAGGTGGCCCACACCAGGTGAAACAGTGTTCGTTGAATTCTACCGTTGATCAGTTTTTGGGGCCCACAGAAGTATTAGATCAAGCTGAAATTTATGTTTTCCCTTCATCCAGGTCCAAATGACCTCGTGAACGGGTTAGATTTCATATAAACATGAAGGGTGGGCCCCACATGGGACCCACAATGATGTGCATTTTAAAGTCCACCGTCCAGTGGACGGTGGCACCCATCTGATGCGTGTGCTGCCTCCACCGTCCACGGACGGTGGGGCCCTGTGTGAGGTATGTGTTATATCCGCACTGTCCATTGGACAGTGGGACCCACCTTGATGCATGTGATGCATCCGGACCGTCCATCCACTCTAACATATAAGGCCTATGGGTTAAGCTCTTTTGGACTGTAAAAAGGACTATGGGTTAGGCCCATTTGATTTATAAAATGCTTATGGGCTGGGCCCATTTGATCCATTTAAGGCCCAAGAACTTACGCCCACTTGATATGTAAAGCCTATGGGCTTAACTTGATATTTAAGGCCTATGGTTTTAGGCCCAATGGATATGATCTAAGGCCATGTGACTAGGCCATTTGATGTACTTCTAGGCCCACTTGATTTATTTAAGGCGTATGGGCTAGGCCCATTCGAATTTCAAAAGGGCTAACGATTTATAAAATACTTATGGGCTAGGCCATTGGATTCATTTTAGGCCTAGAGCTTAGGCCCATTAGATGTGTTGCAAGTCCATGGGACTGAACCCCTTTGATTATAAAAAGGGCCCATGGGATTAGACCCATTAGACTTGTTTGAGACTCATGGGTTAGGCCCATTTGATATATATTAGACTCATATGATTAGGTCCAATTGATGCAATTCAAGGCCCACGGGCTTTGACCCATTGCAATGCACTTAGAACCCATTGGTGTGGCCCATTTATATGGCCCATCTGATGAATAAATGGCCCATAAGATATGGCCCATCTGATGAATAAAAGGTCCATAAGATATGGCCCATTTGACATATATGTAAGACCTAATGGGAGGAACCTAAGGTCCATTGCAATGTGTAAACCCATTACCGAATATGTAGCGGTGTTTAAGAAGATCGTACCTAGAATGCAATGATGGTTTGACGTCCACATTGCAAGTGTAATGTTGGTTGGATGTCCACATTACGACTCTCCTTAGAGTCCATTACTGGGCCGTACTTGTTGTATTTCGGCCGTCCAGGCCCATCTGCATTGTAAGATAATTCATTTTATTATAACCCGTTTAGTACAGTTCATGACCCATGATCATATGCATCATACGTATGCTTGTTATGAGGATTGACTGATCATAGCATTTGCCTTCGGGCAGGTTGTTTATGGGCTCCCGATTAGGCGGTGCTGCCCTACATGAGCGCACGGTATGCGCAGGATTGGTTGCATGACTGGATGGCGTGATTCATGCATTCCGCATTAGTGTGACATGGTTGTTGTACGCCCTAGCGACATTAGGGCCGTAGCCTCCACAGACGCATCGTGGTTGGCAGGATTGGATACCGGAAATCTTGACTTACATGGGGTACTATAGATATCCCTGGGTGAAAGTTCCTAAACCCTTATGGTACCAAGAGGTTGCTCCAACGTCTAGACCGAGTGGGTAGATGAGCGTTGAGTGCCGATTACCAGACGGTTACGCTCTCCACTGTGTCGTGGTCGGTTGGAAGGGGGTGCGGCCTTACCCGCCCGAGTGTAGGGGGCAATGCTAGGCTGAGTTTGACCAGCTCGAGGAATGGGTCCGCTATCGACGAGTCGCGCCCGATATTGGCAGACGGGTAGTGAGGTCTCTTCCACTTACCTTATTGCGCGCGATGTGGCGGCAATCTGGCTTAGAGTGTACTAGACCCCGGTGATATTCCATACTTTGAGCTGTACTGATATGTGGACATTGATGAGGATCTGTATGCTTGAGTTGCATTGCACATTGCATGGCCTTGGGATGGCCGATACCATTCATGTCTTGCATTGCAGAGCCTTGGTACGGCTCATGACGTTTTGGTTCCATCTGCATATTTCGCATTACTCTGACATTGCATTCATATTACTACCTTGCGCACACACTTTCACCACCCTCTAAGCTTTCTGTAAGCTTATGCACGACCGTTGCGTGCAGGTGACGTTGGACCGCAGCAGCGTTGAGGCAGGAGCGCGTTGCTGATCATTTTGGAGTTTTCTGTTATTTACCATTGTATTTCCCTTTATGCTCATTGTACTTGTAAAATTTTTGATCATAGTGGAAATGTAATGGAGTGCTTGGTTGTTGTTTGTGGGTTATGCCTTTGGTTATGCTTATTACGAAACAAACTGGTATTTAAAATCCTCCTCGTAGCATCCCAGGATCGGAACCTGGCGAATGGGAGCTAGGAGCCGAGAATGGGGTTCTACGGAGGCTGTCGGCGCCGGATTCGGCGATCGGGAATTTTGTGAGCCCGGTTTCCGAGTTTGGGGCGTGACACACTAGGCTGTAAATGATAGAAACGACTGTTGGACAGTAGGATTTTCTCCCTTAGCAACGATGAAAACTTTAGTAAAAGTAATAATTTTAATTTGATTTTTCTTTTCTTTTTTTCACTATATAATTAATGGCATATTTTCTAAATTTCAAGTCATTCTGACTTTTGATTCGAATGTTAAAATTTCGTAAATAATATTACGTCCGTGAGTCCAAATTGACTGTTATGATATCTGAAACTTAAAAACGTAACCTAAGACCCCATAATATTAATAAAATAAAAATAAAATAAATTTATCCCTCATATTTTGTTAAAAAATGAAAATCATCTAATTTGAGAAACTCATAACTAATTAAGTACAAGTCCAATTAAGGTGATTCAAAGGCCACATCGTAAATTGATAAATCGAGTTCAAAAGAAAATAATTAAGAAACTAGAAATTTAAAAATTTTAAAATCAAATTTAGTTTTATTTTTAACTGAAAAAAAAGTTTATTTCTAGACAATTCTCATTATCTGAATTTTTGAATTTTTTATAAACCTTAGTTTTTGATAAAATTTTACATACTTATAAATTCACTACTAGAAAAATTAAGAGACCAATTCAGTTTCTAAAATCATCCATAACATAAGCGTGACCAACCCTATTAAAACAATAAAATTTTGAGATATTAATTTCTAAATCTCGAGGGCAACATTTTATTTTAAGGGGGGTAGAATGTAACAACTCTAAATTTTGGTGCATTAAAAATTTAAAATAAATATTTAAAGATTTTATTTTTAAATAAAAAATAAAAACAAGTCAATAGTTGAGTTGGTAGAGACATTCTTAATTGAGAGAGAGGTTTAAGGATTGATTTTTAAAGTAGTAATAATAAATTTTTTTATCAAATCTCATAAAAAAAATTTAAATTCAGGATAAGGGAGGATGTGCTCATCTTATCTTATCAAGAGAAGTTTCTTTTAAAAAATGGATATTGAGAGATTTCTACAAGAAGAGAAGATTCTAAGAATGCTCAATCAGGTAAGTTCTAATCATTAGATCCTTTTAATTTTGTTATTATGTTGTTAATTTCTTCTCGATCTATACAATGGATGGTGTGGATCATCCACACGATCATTGTATAGGTGTGTAGAGAAAATTTTAATAAAGTAATGTTTTTATAATTTCAGATCTGGTTAATAATATTTTAAAAATAAATTGAATGGATGAAATCTGATTATGTAAAGATAGATCTGCACGGATCATATGATCTCTAAGGTCAAAATATAAAATGACCATAATTTTCAGATCAATCTAACCATCGGATGAGTCACATTAGTCGGATCTAGAAGTGTTTAATAAAAGAATCTTAGATTTTTGCGCAAGTGTTAGTATCACTTGGCGTAAAAGGTCGAGATGGGTCATCAGTGTATGTGTGGTTAGATCCACACCATCCATCTAATATGTAAAGGCAAAACATGATAATACCTCAAGAATCCGGATGATCCAATTATCCGGTGGGCCACCCTAATTAATTATTTGACATTCAATTTTAGGATCTTAAAAAGAAAATATAAATCTTGATAATTAAATTTAATAAGCATATAATTTTAATTATTTGATCATTTAAGATTTGGTCACCAATGATATATATTAAGGTTGGCCCGACCATGTAAAATAACTAGATGAATAATAATATTGTTGATATAACTGATAGGAATTCTGAATTCAAACCAACCCAATTACCTTATGAATTCTACACTACCAAACTCAGGTTAGTATCCCAACTTGTCTCATAATTTATTAAAATTAAAATAAATCGTTTGTAATTGTTTGATTGATTGATATACTACTTTGAGTATTTTGTTATGATAATTGTACGATAAATTCATATGTGAATCTTCTAATCAAGACAAATATGCTAAATATAAAAAATACACTTTTATATATCAACTATCATTCATTGCTTTTTTATAATGTATGGTCGATCCTAGGGACCCTCTCTGGAAAAAAAATGTTAATCCTATTAGAAGGTTACCAGATACAGGATATGCTCAAGCCTACCGAAAGGTGGAAGCCTACCCAACGGATGGATGCGGGTTGCTGACCTCCAACCCAAGAAAATGGTCGATCATCTCATCTGATACATTCATACACCATTTGCATCTATATCATTGCATATACATTTTTATGTTATTTTAATTGCTATGATTATGAACTATGCTGAGTTATTTCACTAAGCCGAGCCAGCTTACCTTTTTATTGATGGAAAAACCGTACAGAAGAGCTATTAGCAAATGATGCGGTGGAAAAACCGGAATGATTTACTGCACCTGAACACGACCCATGTGAAACATGGTCATACTTATCTGAAGATGAGGTGGCGACATTAGACCATTCCTAATTATGTGATTTATTTGTTAACATAGTTTGATTATCATACCGTGCATATTAGTATTGATTTGAAGATTTTAATAAATTAGTTAGATTTATTTCAATAAGACAATGTTAGCATGGAATAAACATGATTATAGTATGATGGTATAATAAATGAATAGTTTTTAAGGTTTATTTTATTTTAATGGTCGCCAAGATTTAGATATGTTTAATTAATTGGTGCTAAGTGTTATGTATGTGTAATTGGAGTTGGGGTGGAACTTAAACTGAATGTAATTATCACCTTTGATTAAACTGATTAAGGAATTAAGTTAGTACACTTTGTGTACGAGTTACGAACTGAAACTCGGATCCTGAGGGTGCACACTTTGTACTCGAATTTCGGGACATGACAGAATGGGTTACGTGTAATTGGGATATATTTGCGTGGTGTATTTGAAGATTTTTTAAGGATATACTAAGAGAATTTTACAGTAATACAGCTGAAGCACATCTAGTAACACTATGTCATCCACTAAGTGGTCAAATAAAGAGTGATCGTGCTAAAGCGATTATATGATAAATGACAAGTTTATAAATAAAGAAGGTTGAGTAACGCTAAAATGATTATAACAACTATCGAAACGTAGAAAACACCTAAATAGTTAGGTTAAGGTTATAAATAGCAAAAGAATTCAGTAAAGCAAATTGTTTCAAACCAACCAACTAAACTAAATTTATTTTTTCATTTACATTCCTTAGTGTAACCCTTTTACTTTTGCCAGTCGTCTACATTCTGCAGTGTAATCATTTACATTACTTGCTATTTACATTCCTTAGTTTAACCTATAACATTAACTAAGTACCTGTTAATTTTAGCTGTAATTTGAGTTACACTTATACATTGGATTCATTTCAAGTATCAATAAGAGTTCTTCCGTAAAGAAAGATGTTTGCAACTATTCTTCACGACTGATTATAAGAATTCATTTCTTGTTGCTTTTTTATATGTATTGAAAAGTCATTTTGTACATAAGGTAAAAGTATAACCCATTATTAGAGGATGAATCATACCCAATGACTATTACTTTATCATTTTAACATACCGTGCGTATGCCTAAATAGGTGACCGATCTTATTCAATCTTGGTCATATATTACATATCTGACTATATTAGCACTTGACATCATAGTTGTTCGATTTGAATTGAGTCGTATATTCAATTATGGCACGTCCGTATTTATCACATGATCGAAACTGTAAATCGAACGATAACAATATTAAACTTTTGTAGACATACAAACGATGGTCATTAAATCTCAACTGTTTCCTCTCGTGCAGCCTACTTGAGTTTTGGATTCACCTAATTTTTGGTCTCATGTCCTAAAACGATCTGAAAAAATAGATGAACGGGTGGATTTTTTCATAAACATCATGGTAGGCCCTAAGTAGCATCCCAACCCGAAAACTTCCTAAGAAAGGCTTTCTTAGTAAATTCGATGATTACACTTTCAAAGATAGCCTGTTTTTTTCAAAAGCATATTGCAGTGCGTACCACACACCACTAACTTTAATAGTATGTGGATGCCACCAAGTTATGTGAGCCCACCATGATATCCATACCATCCATCCATTTGATAGATCAATTTTATTCATGAGGCCAAAAATGAGATAAATCCAAGGTTCAAGTAGAACATACCACATAAAAGCAGTGGGAATAATGATTCCCACTATTAAAACCTTCCCAATTTGTCATTCAACTTGCTCGTGAGGTTATAAAGACCTGGATGAATGAAAAAACAAAGATCAGATTAATCTAAAACTTTAATAGCGCAAAAGATTTGAATGGTAGACATTTAATCTAAATATTTAATTAACAATTACAAGTGGAAGACTGGAATGGAAGATGAAGACGATGCAATCATGATATTTAGAAGAAAATGTAGATTGGAAAGAAAGTTTCGACACGAGAGAGAAGAATTAAACAAATGGTGAAGAAAGGTAAACATCGACTTAGAGTTTTGTTTATATATTGGCTGAGACATACGCATTATTGAAAGGACAACTTAAAAGGAAACAACAAAGAATATACTTTGGTTCAGCCTCAGTCACGTAGAATCAATGAAGAGACGAAACCCGGACTAACATCAGATTGCATTAATTGCATTGGGTAACGTTAACAACACAACGCTGCTATCACGAGAGATGAGAGATGGATGAAACGACGTGGGGGGACAATGTTGTATCCTATTTATGGCCATTATGGAAAAAGCTAATAGGAAGACAACATGTGGCACTACACGAAAGATGAGAGATGGATGAAAAGATCTTCAAGATACTTTGAACGCTTTTTACAAAATTATAATTGGCATAAATCCAGTGCTACCCACCATTGAATGGTCAACGAAGTAACGTGGCCAAGTTATTTTAAAGTTAACGAGCGATGAGAAAAACACGGTCGAGCAATTCAAAATACGATAGGTAACCGAGAGACATAGAACCTATCCGACATAAGAGTAACAGTCACAAAAGGAAAATGCAACAAGAAAAGAATATAGGGAGAGGCCCTTCAATTATTATAATTGTTGAATTAAAAAAATAAGTATATGGAAAAAAAAATTACGATGGAACTCTATAAATAACAGAGGAAATTGATAGAGCAAGTGTCTCACATCATTTAAACTAAATCTATCAACTTTATCACAACCTATCTTAAGAATAATAATAATCAAGTAGCTATAATTCTTAATTACAATTTTAGTTGTAATTCAAATATATGCTCATGTATCGAATTTGTCATTTATTCAATATTACACCGTTCTTTTAATAAATATATTCTTGCAATCGCTTTTAACAATTACATTGTGAGTTTTTCTTTTATTTGATATGTTGGGAAGTTAGAAGACTTTTTTCTTATAAAAAATGAAACGCAACCTATTTTAGAGGAAGAATCTCACTATTTAATTATCTACACTTATTTATTATAAAATTATACAAATGATTGAATAACCAGTCTTCTCGTAACCTACTAGGTATGAATTTATATCGGGCATATGCTTATCTTGATGCTTATGATCCAAGTAGTTGGACTTGGATTGAGCCACTTTATTGATTTTAGATACGTGCGTATTATGAAGAGGACTTTTACAGCCAGGAAATGGGTCCTGAACATGAATGGCCAGCATTTGAACATCAAACGGACTAACCGGTTCCACAGCGATAGCCTTCAAATGGATGACACAGATTAATTGGAATTTAACAGGAAAAACTGATGCATGTAGTAGATTTTTGTTCTTTTTAATCCAGGGGTCATCTAGAAATTACCCCACTAGATGGACGGATTGGATCCACATCACTACCACATATCAGCCATCGGGCGATAAACGAATCTTCCTTCATCCAGCCCGACAAATCATAGGCGAGCTGGGACAAACCTCGAGACTTCCAGGCCATCCACGGAAAGTCGAGTATCATCGTACTCGGTACAAACCCATGAAACCTGAATTGAATTTAGAAGACCTATCTTTATGACTTACACGTGGCATTTACTTATCATTTGAAACGTCCATCTAGTTTCACCTTACGTGGATAGAAATTTTATAAGAACTCGTATACGTTTGATGATCCCATCTATCTGATCGGTGGACTTAACGATGGACGGTTCTGATTAATAAATAAAGTTTTCAGGGGAGAGAGATGTACCGTAATAAAGTTGTACCGGCTCTTACAACATGGTATTTATCTGTGGAACTATTACGCTAGTGAGGGAAAAAAATTGGCACGGTAGACTCTTCCCTTGTATGCTTATTTTTTTTGGGCACTCTAAAACTCATGTGATCAAAGTAGATGTTTATATAGATAGAGGTTTACTTTAGTAAAGTAATTCGAATAAAAAGTAAAAAGGGCAAGTGGTACGTCAGGTCTACAGTAAAAAATACCCGTTAAGCTCTGGAAACCGAGTGACACGTGGCATAAAAGTCCTATATACGTGCTGCCACGTGATCCACCTGTCGAATTCTTTCGGTCTTTCAATTGGCACCCGTCTCGTATGCAGACTCGCATGCAACGCACGACATTACCCAATCAACAACCAGTTCATTTTGCCTGGTGACTGGGATGTTGCCAGCAACTGGGCCATGTGTTGAGATGGTCAGATTATTATAACCATCCATAGCTTATTTACTGGCACAGATGATATAATTTTCCATTATCATTGGCTATGATTCTAAATTTAGGTTCGAACGAGAGCCGTTTAAAACTTTCTTTTGATGGTCCAAATCATAATTTCAATGTAATTTTTTAATTTGTAGCCTTTATATCATAAAGTTCACAATTTGGACGGTTAGGATCAATGTAAAACTCAGCATGTGGCCAAGTTAGAGGTGACACAGACTGTGTCATTAGTCGCGACGGAAGCAAAAGTTATACGACCACCCTTCAAATACCTAAAATACCCTTTTAGGCTAACGGTTGCAAATTTCTGTTGTTGTTAGTTTGACACCATTTAAAAAATGTACGTGATTCTTTCAGCGTGCATAAGACAGTTGTGTGTAAATCCAGACCATCCAAATCTCAGACCCACTGTAGATGGAGGATAATAAAATTTGTGTACTGAGAAGATAACAATGACCACCTGACATTTCCCATTCATATTAGGACCGGTCACTGTTTTACTTGTCACCATCCATCTGGCCATTAATTGGATGGCTACGATTGATTTGTCGATTTGACTAAGGCCCGCAACTTGGATGGTCAGCATACATTAGTGCCTTGCCCACATCCGTGAACGACGAGTCACAACCAATTTTTAAATGGTTAGAAACGAACACGGGAATGTAGCTTGCCGATTGAACCAAACCATCAGCGATTCTGAGGATTGTCCACCTGCATTGCGTGTGAACTTCACGTGCGCTGGATGGAAACGTACCCACCCACGTGAAGTGTGTGCACCATCTGAGCCGTTCAAGATGTGGGTCCAGCAATGAAAGTCGTCTGGTATAAAAACAACGGACCTGCTTTCCAAGCGGCCACGCCGTCCGAAACATATGGGTTGTTTTAATCTAGACCGTAGATGATTTGGTTTGACTTTCAACCATTGTAGGGGTTTGACCAGTCTACTTTCTCTTGAGATGATTGTTGTTGGGGAGAAATGTGTTATGTTCGAAGACTCGGATTTAAGTAGGTCGGCTCTGCTGACACTGCCTGAAGAGTCCGAGACAACACCGACGGAACAGAGGATAGGTCAGGAGGCATAAGCAAGGGACGATTATAGTCACTCTGTCAGAGTGATAACCTCGTCTGCAAAAGCCCACTAAAGGCCAAGCGTGTTCAAGCCATCAGCCAATAGAACAAGACCGACTCAACGAGTTGGTTCTGTCGGTCACGGAACAAGGAATGACGGATAGACATCGAGATTATTCCGTCCGTGGAAAGGCTGAGAACCCACCCTCCTGCGTCGTCCGAGACTCTCCCCGAGTCGGTAACAACCTGGCCGAGACTCTCCCATAGTCGGTCACGACCTGGCCGAGACTCTCCGAGAGTCGGTAACGACCTGGCCGAGACAGCGAGTGGCGGAATGAAAACAGATACTGCTCCGAAATTTCAGGAATACGGGTAGTCAATCTCGAGATTCTCGGGATTGAGAGCAATCAGTGGAAAGGAGTAAGTTTCCAGATAATCAGGAGGAGAATCTTCGGAGGATGAGAATTCGCAAACCGTATATATCTTTAAGCTTGGGACGGAAGAAGGGACGCAGTACTGAACTGAGATAATCCCTTTGCTACTGATCAGACGACTGACTTAAGCATCGGAGGTTCCTCGGCTCTAGCCAGGGTCACCTTGACGTTGTTGATTGTGCAGGTGGAGGAAGGTCCGCCTTAGAAAAGCCGTCCCATAAAAACACAGCAACAATTGTCATGACCGATCTTACCTTTTGAACGGTGCGGATGCCGTAGCATGTAGCACTGCTTCCACCATTTTGAATTTGGAACGTTGTTAAGTGGACATCTGGGTCCATTGCTCCCGTGCGCCTAAAAGTTTACTGGACTGACCGATCATGACCATCCATTAGTAAGTTATTGATCAGATGGTTAATGTCGTTGAACCATGAATTGCGAGTCCACGTAATGGACGATCCTAGTCAATTGATTGGACGGTTTTTAAGGTGTCACCGAGTAACTAGGAGCACCATAACTAATAACACTCTACGAGCACTATGGAAAATCCAACATCCACGCACACAATCTGACCGTTGACTCAATTCAATACGTGGCATTATGTAGGTCAGCTTGGATGGACGACTGTCTCAGATTTCACGGATTGGACGATCCTGATTGCCCAATTGGTAGTCTTTCCTCAACCATTCGATCTTAACGTCCACTGATAGATCACAGCTCTGAGGTTGATCTTGTTCCATCAGTAACGTTTCAATGTGGGCAATCTGATGGGGCACTACCTGATGAACGGTCAGGATCGTGGATTATTATGACCCATGTAAAAGTTGAGCAGCACATCAGTACATATAACATAAAGAACCGCCTTTTCTAGATCCAGAAGCAATCATGGGAGTGGATGGCTGCGCGGACACAAATGGACGCACGTAACATCTCAGCCGTACAGAAAGGAATTCGATTGGAAAATGAAATGATGTGAAAATCAATCAATCAGACCCACTCACCAGGTAATCAAACCCCCATTTTTTTATTATTTTTTTTTTAAAAAAAAAGCTAGTCGAAAGATGAGGATCCAACGGTCCACGTTTTAATGAAGCAAATCCAAATCTCAGGTGGACCACACCACAGGAAACAGTGGTACTGATTGACCATTGAAAACTTCTTGTGGGCCACAAATGTTTTGGATCAAATTTATATTTATGTTTTCCCATCATCTAAGTCTGTCTCAACTCATTAACATGTTGGATGGATGGATGGAAATAAACATTACCGTGGGCCTTAGAAGTTTTTAATGATGTGCATTCAATCACCACTATCTCATGTGATGTGATCGAGTTGAGATTTGGTTCTGTTTCATTTTTGGCATCATGCCCTATAATGATCTGGAAAAAAATATGGACGGTGTGGATACAGTAAGCGTACTTTAAGGTGGCCCACATTCGTGGCCTAATAGAAGTTGGTTGCAGGCAAATTAAGCACGGTGAGGCACTAAAAGCTGATTTGATGACGTGAACACAAAAATAGTCGGAGATCCAAAACTGAAGTGGACGACACCACAAAAAGTAGTGGGTGGGGACGCCACCAGTGAAATCTTCCAGGGGCCCACCATAATATCCCATCCAAACCGTTTATGTGACTCCCATAGCGACGAAGGGAAAAACCAGGAGTTTTTAGTGGTGGTCGTTGTCATCCAGCCCTTCCTGTGTTATGGCCCACTTAAGATTTCATTCTGCTTGATTTTTCAAATCATACTTACCGCAACTGATGGACGGTGTAGATGTTACCACACACCACGGTAGGCCCACAGACCTTTCGTTGCAGGGAAGCGGATTTCGTACTAACTGGGGCTTAGAAAGGTTTCAACGGGAGAAATCAATACTTACGCTATTTCCCGTGGGCTTAAAATGGAAACGGATTGGCTACTCTCCCTCTGCTCTGTGGGCCCACCATGATGTATGTGTTTCATCAATGCCGTCCATCTATTTTTCTAGATCATTTTATGGTATTACAGAAAAAATGAGGTATATCCTAATCTCAAGTTAACCACATTATAGGAAACAGTGTTGAATGAACTTCAATCATTAAAAACTTTTTTTGGGCTCATAAAAGTATTGGATAAAGCTGATCTTTGTTTTTTTTCCTTCATCTGGGTCTTTATGACCTAATAAACAGATTGGATATCAAATAAACAGTATAGCGGGCCTTAGTAGGATTTAAATGATGGATATCCAATCACTATTGTTTTCCTATGGTGTGGTCCACCTGAGATTATATCCCTCTCATTTTTGGGATAAAGCCCTAAAATCAGTTTTTAAAATGGATGAACGGAATGGATGAAATACATATATCATGGTGGGGTCCACAGATCACCGACCATCAGCCACGGGGCTGGGGTCAGGGGGAGTATCCAATCCGTTCCTGCTTAAAATGATCCGTAGAAAAGATGGACGGCGTGGATAAAACACGTGCATTCACGGTGGGCCCAAAGACCTAATCAGTCCGTTAGGAGCGTACTAACTCAGTACGCATTCTGATTCCTCGTTGCATGCTGCGTCACCTGACAAGCGTCCATGCATGGTTTTCCTTTTTGCCTCCATCGCGAGTAAGTATTGGGTGTGCATCGCCACTTAATGGAACCCACACCAGTTGATCAAATTTTCTTTTCCATCATAAGTAATTGATCAATACACAATGCCGCTCTACTAATGATCCTATCCTTTGATTTTTAAAGTTGAATATGAACCATCCAAATTCTCATTTCATTGTTCTAAATATATTTATAAATTGTGATAATAAAAAATATCATTTATATAAAAATTTCACAAAATTTTATCATAGATTACATTTTCCAAAACATAGACGGTCCCGATCATTGTATTGCTCATCAAGTGGGCCCAAATAGGAGACGACTGACGCTGAATTTGAGTCGCGAGAGAGAAACCACGAACTCTCTAGGAAATTCACGTCCCTTCAACGACTGTGGTTACCGCGTGGCATTCCCGTAAATACGACATAACTCCAGCCCCCTTCATAAACAAATCGGATTCACCCATAACACCTGTTTTACTCAGTGCGTAAAACAGCCAACCTCTGTGGAGTCCACCATGTTGTGTATATAAAATCTACTTCGTCTATCCGCTTTTATCCTCCTTTCTAGCCACTGTGGAAGAAAAGGAAGAGCAAGATGCATACTCAGACGGTCCACACGAGGAATCAGATGCCAACCATAGGTTTGCATGCGGATCCACCAAGGTTTGTATTATTAATCAAACCCGTTAATCATGTAAAAATGAACATGATAAGGTGAATTCGGAAAAATAATTCTGATCAAACTTAAGTGGGCCACACTGCAAGAACATACAAGTTTTACGAGCAATTTCACATTGTTCCCATATTATCCTCAAATAAGAGAATTAATCAAAATTATAAAATTTTAACGGTTAAAAAAATGTATCTCACATGATGAACAGATCGGATTTACAATTACAACATGTTGGGCCCCACAGAACTTGGGAATTGTACGCGTGTGAAAACATGTGTAGTAGACGATTCCGGTTCTTCGTAATCCACTCTCCAGAAGCATCCCCTCACTTCTACCGCTCTCTCGAACTCTCCCTCTCTTTCCACCGCGGCACAGCTCTCTCCTCTCAGCTCGAACTTTCTCCACACTCCAAAATTCCTATAAATATTCCTCCACCGAACCCTGATCCTCTTCATTACAGAATAGAAAAGAAACAAAACCAAACGCAATCCAAACAAATCCTACTCTCAAATCTAATTTCTTTCCTTCTCAAAACAGAACACCCAAACAGAGCTCAAACCTCGCATTTCAACCTCCATCAATGGCAAAAACAGAGGGCAAGGCCATCGGCATCGACCTCGGCACGACCTACAGCTGCGTCGGCGTCTGGCAGAACGATCGCGTCGAGATCATCCCCAACGACCAAGGCAACCGTACAACGCCGTCCTACGTGGCGTTCACTGACACGGAGCGGCTGATCGGCGATGCCGCTAAGAACCAGGTCGCGTTGAATCCGGAGAACACCGTATTCGACGCCAAGCGCCTCATCGGCCGCCGATTCTCCGACCCCTCGGTTATGAACGACACGAAACTCTGGCCGTTTAAGGTGATTCCGGGGCCTGGCGACAAGCCGATGATCGTCGTACGGTATAAGGGCGAGGAGAAGCAGTTCGCGCCGGAGGAGATTTCGTCGATGGTGCTGACTAAGATGAAGGAGATCGCTGAGGCGTATTTAGGAATGACGATTAAAAACGCGGTGATCACCGTTCCGGCATACTTCAACGATTCGCAGCGGCAGGCGACGAAAGACGCCGGCGTGATTGCGGGTCTGAACGTGATGCGAATGATCAACGAGCCGACAGCGGCTGCGATCGCCTACGGCCTGGATAAGAAAGCGGCGAGAGCAGGGGAGAAGAACGTCTTGATCTTCGATCTCGGCGGAGGGACGTTTGATGTGTCGCTGCTGACGATCGAAGAGGGGATCTTTGAAGTGAAGGCGACGGCAGGAGATACTCACCTAGGCGGCGAGGATTTCGATAATCGGCTGGTGAATCATTTCGTCGCGGAGTTCAAGCGCAAGCACAAGAAGGACATCAGCGGCAATGCTCGGGCGCTGCGGAGGCTGCGGACAGCCTGCGAACGGGCGAAGCGAGCACTGTCATCGACAACGCAGACGACGATCGAGATCGATTCCCTCTATGAGGGGATTGATTTCTACGCCACCATCACGAGAGCCCGATTCGAGGAGCTGTGCATGGATTTGTTCCGCAAGTGCATGGATCCCGTAGAGAAATGCCTGCGCGATTCGAAGATCGACAAGAGGCAGGTCAATGAGGTCGTCCTTGTCGGCGGATCGACTCGCATACCGAAAGTGCAGCAGCTGCTTCAGGATTTCTTCAATGGGAAAGAGCTCTGCAAGAGCATCAACCCCGACGAGGCCGTCGCCTATGGTGCTGCTGTCCAGGCAGCGATTCTCACTGGCGAGGGCGACCAGAAAGTTCAAGATCTCCTCCTCCTCGACGTCACGCCGCTGAGCTTAGGCCTCGAGACGGCTGGTGGCGTGATGACGACCTTGATTCCTCGAAACACGACGATCCCCACCAAGAAAGAACAGATCTTTTCGACGTATTCCGACAACCAGCCCGGCGTCTTGATCCAGGTGTATGAAGGTGAGCGGGCTCGTACCAAGGACAACAATCTGCTCGGGAAATTCGAGCTTTCTGGCATCCCGCCGGCCCCGCGTGGAGTCCCGCAGATCAATGTCTGCTTCGACATTGATGCGAATGGGATTTTGAATGTGTCGGCGGAGGATAAAACGGCCGGCGTGAAGAACAAGATCACGATCACGAACGACAAGGGACGGCTGACCAAGGAGGAGATAGAGAAGATGGTGAAGGACGCGGAGCAGTATAAGGCCGAGGATGAGGAGGTGAAGAAGAAGGTGGAAGCAAAGAACGCGCTCGAGAACTACGCCTACAACATGCGGAATACTGTCCGGGATGAGAAGTTTGCTGGGAAGCTGCCGCCTGGAGATAAGGAGAAGATCGAGAAGGCTGTGGAAGGGGCGATCGAGTGGTTGGATCGGAATCAGCTGGCAGAGGTGGAGGAGCTGGAGGATAAGCTGAAGGAGCTCGAGGAAGTGTGTAATCCGATTATTGCGAAGATGTATCAGGGCGGTGCTGATGCTGGTGGACCAGGGATGGGTGGAATGGGCGGTGGTGATATGCCGAGTGGAGGGTACGGTGGATCTGGTGGGTCTGGTGCTGGGCCTAAGATCGAGGAAGTCGATTGAAAGGGATTTTCTGTTTGTTGTTGTGGTTTCGGAAGTTGGGCGTGTTTGGCTGACCCTTATATCGAGTTTTTCTCTTTTTTTCGTATTCATTTTTTTTTTTTTTTTTTTCAGTTGGCTGTTGTTAGTCGTTTGAATGCTGGTTGTACCATGTTTCTTCAGTTACTTTCAATAAGAATAGAAAAAAATGTAGTTTTCCAAGAGACTGGGCCCGTGTTTGTTTTGGGCGCATGTAAATGTTTGTAGCGTGTTTGGATGCGCAATTGAATTGGAGTACAATGTAAAAGGCTGTTGCGAATTGGTTTCAAGCCATGACCATTGCAATTCTATCCGGCAGTGCATCCAAACGTTGCCTGAACTTATTAACTCGGCACTCAGGAGTGAGTTGGTGTCCATAGCCCTGGTAAAACGGAGTATCAAGTAACTCGCGAGTATTACATACAGAAGCATTGTTCAAAGACCTTGGTGACTCGGACCGACTATCCAATTAAATATTGAATTGGCCCGGTACAATCTTGAATCCCCGGCCCCGGTCGGGTGGGTGTGGCCACCATGTATCTGTTTATCCACGCCGTCCATCCCTTTTTCTTAGATTATGAGCCCCATGGATCCAATACTAAGTGGGCCACCAAATAGCAGCGGAGCCCAAAAATGAGGCGGATCCAATGGAAACGGATTGGCTACTCTCCTGCCACCAGCCAATTACTAGTGGTCGGTGCTCTGTGGGCTTGGCTACTCCCCTGCCACCCGCCAATGGCTAGTGGTCGGTGTTCTGTGTTCTGTGGGCCCACCATAATGTATTTGTTTCATCTATTTTCTAAATTGTATTAGGGCATGCGGTATATCCTTAATCCCAAGTACACCACAATGTATGAAATAGTTTTAAATAAACTTATATTATTAAAAACTTCTTGGGGGCAATAAAAGTTATTTTTGTTTTTCACCATCAGCCTAATCGAAGTACACCACATTGTATAAAAGAGTGTTAAATGAACTTAGAGTATTAAAAACTTTTTAGGGCAATAAAAGTAGGTTTTTATTTTTTCCAACCATACGGGTTTGTACGACCTAACCAATAGACCGGGGGTATAAAAGTTTTGGATAAAGCTGATAGCTGTTTTTCCCCTTTAACTGACCTAATTTTTATATTATATGCAAAATATGTTCAGTAGGCCTCAAGAGGATTTTAACTATAGATATACAATCACTATTGTTTTTCTGTGGTGTGATCCCTTTCATTTTTTGGATCAAGCTATGAAATAATCCCTGCAAATATATAATCTCTAGGGATGAAACACGTACATCATGGTGGGCTTACAGAGCACCGACCACCAGCCACGGGCCAGTGGCAGGGGAGTATCCAATCCGTTTCCGGATCCAATACTCTTTAAGTGGACCACACCAAACAGTAGCGGATTGCCTGGTATGCCACACACCGCCGACCTCTGTGGTGTTGGCTTCGCTACCTTCTGTGGGCCCAGCATGGTGTACATGTTATATCCAGCTTGATGTACGTGCTATATCCGGACTGTCCATCCATGTAGAGAGATCATTTTAATTGTACGTATTATATCCAGCATGATGTACGTGCTATATCCCCACTGACCATCCATTTAGAGAGATCATTTTAATTCATGATCTAAAGAATGAGACATCCAAATCTCATGTGGACCACACCACATAGAGCAGTGGGACGATGATTCCTACCGCTGAAACGTTCCTAGGGCTGATGTTTATTTATCATCCAACCTGTTCATGAAATCAAATATCAACAGACCTTGATAAAGGGACAAGACAAATATCAGACTGTTTTGTGGACCCAGGTTTAAACCTTAATCCTCACTGTTTTCTTTCTATGGTGTGGTCTACTTGAGCCTTGGATTTTTCTAATACTTGGGCCGATATACTAAAATGATCTCCTAAAATGGATGAACGGTACGGATATACATCATGGTGGGCCTACAGAACTTGGTGACGTCTACATACCATGGAAGTGGGTGGTCTGCGGCACACTACGCAATCAGCTTCCCGGTATCTCCTGGACGGTGCTCCGTGGACCGTGTTTTATCCGCTCCTTCCATTCACCTTTTCAGGTCATTTCAGGGCGGAAAAAAACAAAGAAGTAGGCTAAAATTTCTTGTGGACCACACCTATGAAAATAGAGGTGACTGAGCACCCACTACTAAAAATTAAAACTTTGTGAGGGTCACGAGTTTTGGATGAATCTAATATTTGTGTTTTCACTTACTACTGTTTTCTTGTGGAGAGGTTCACTTGAGATTTGGATCTACCTCATTTTTTTAACTATATCTTAAAATGATCTGAAAAAGTATATGAAGATAAGGTCCACAGTATAGTCCGGTAGCCACCTCGCTAAGGTCAGCTATAATAGGCGGTCCACCTCAGGCGGGAGCGGATTATGTCTTACCTGGGTAAACAGCATAGTGGGTGTTACCCCTACCGGATGAGTTGTTGTATATCCACTCTGTCCATCCCTTTCTATAGCCAATTTTAGGACAGGTTACAAAAAATTATACAAATCTAAATCTCACATTCACCACACTATGGAAACAATGGTGATTAAGTACCTCACCACTAGAAGGTAGGGTTTTCTTAATGTTTATTTGCAATTCAACCGGTTGATAATGTCAAGAAGACCTAAATAAAGGGAAAAATATAAATACCAGATTAATCTAAAACTTTTGTAACCCCTAAAAAGTTTTAAATAGTTATTTATCATTGTTTCTATTGGAATGATCCACCGGGATTTGTTTCTTCTTATGGTTTGGGATCGCATCTTAAAATGAAATGGAAAAATAAATTGATGGCGTGGATATAAAAATAATACATCAAAGTAGGCCCCATGTGATTAGGGTAACACCCATTAAGTTGTTGCTCGGGTAACGGCTAATCCGCTCCCTGCCGGTAAGAAGGATGGTTTGATTGAGTCATGCAGTTGCATGACCATGATCAATTTTGAGTCTGGGACCGACAATAGAGGTTCCTTTAACTGAAAATAGAGGTGCCCCTGATTCACTCCAGTCTGATGGGGACCACGTACGTAAAGGTTGTGACCTCACCACTTTTTTATTTCATTTTTCACACACACTCATACACCAGTGTGATTGCACTATAATTAGTACTCAAACCCATGACCTTGTATTAAAAATCTTGTGTGTTTACCATCAAGGACCTAAAAACCAACAATTTCAAATTTATATAGACTCACCAATTCAAAATGCATGCAAAAAAATACAAACGATCTTAAGCGAGTAAAGAAATCCATTAAAGATTTTGATGTTTAGACAACCTTTGAAAGGAGATTGTCTTTCTTTCATATTTATATTTGAACTTCATTTTATCGAATGTGTTCAAATGTCAATAGAATTGACATTATTTTAACTTTCTTTTTATATATTTGTCTATCTTCATTTCTGACACGTTTTTTCAAATTATATACATGTTGATCATAACCAATGGTCATTTTAGTAGTTGGATTCTGAATTTGAACAATGTAATCATTTCAGCATCAGGGTTGAATGGAACACTGAATGCAAATATGGCTTTGATTTGCCTACATGGAATTTAAATACAAGACCTCGACTAGCGTGTGACCTTGCCAAATAGCACAAACAGTCATGTATTTTTCAACTTAACACTTCAAACATTTTCTCTATCTTAGAGAGAAATAAATGTTGATAAAATGCAGCACCCAATGCGGGCACTAACTTCATGGTATGCTACTTGGCATTGGTTGTTTCTTCTCAACAAGGTAATCGTTCCCTCAATGCCCACGTACCAGTTAAGTATCGGTAGTGGGTGAATCACCTACCAATAGGGAATGTGAATGTTTAAATTAGGTTCTTTCTGATAAAGAGATGTATATGCTTGAGACAAATCTTTTATCAGAGAAATACGAGCAAACTTGCGCTGAAGTCATTATCCAGCATCATCAGTATCACCTTATAGAGAGTAAACTGAAAATATGTTTATGTGATACTGATGCTGGATAATTAAAAATCAGTATCACCAAGAGGACTTTGACAAAACCGTCCACTTGGATTGGGTTTCCTTCTTTGCTTGAGGCGTCATTGATTCTATTCATTTTTAATTATCCATCAGTACTATTTTTGTCAAATATTAAACAGAGGCAAAGAAGAATAAAGAAATGCTTGAAGAGGCCGAGACTATTGTTATAGTCATTAGACGTCGCATTGAAATTGTCTTGAAATTTCTTGATAAGGTTTACAATGAAAGAGGATTTTAGAAGACTGACTGGGCAACTCATAATAGGATCATTTATGAGGTTTTAGATCGATATGCCCACCTTCAAGTAGAATACGCTCAAATTAACAATGATTATTCGACCATTTAAATGAACTTGTTACAACTATTGCTTTGAACGGCCAAACTATGTTTTATTTCATTTTACTTTCTTTTTTTTTTCTTTTTCTTTTTTAACTCTGAACATATTAACTATGGTTTGGTCATATATCTCTCGTTAGCTATCACTATGTTTTATTTCATTTTACTTTATTTTTTTTAAACTATGAACATATTAACGATAGTTGGGTCATACATCTTTCTTTATCTATGATAGGTAGTACCTTATTTCAATTTTTAACTTTGTTGTTACTCATACTTTTGATGAATCGATAGTCAAAATGTCATATTACAGCGATTATTATTTACATTAAATGCTCCGCAAGTTAAAACCTTTTGACTTTCTAAAGCTGTTAAAGAGACAAGTAATTATACTCGAGAATCGAGGAGGTATCATGCATCAATTATTACGGAAGCGGATTGACCGATGTACCACACACTAGCAATATGGTTGATGTGGGTACGTGCCTTGCCAAGACGAGCATTGGAGGTCCTCGAGCTCGGAGTTGTACGAACGGTTCAAAGGCAATCAAAGTTACATGGCTCCAAAATGATGTATTTATTATATCCACACCATCCTTTCATTTTTTGAGATCATATTAGAGCATGATACCAAAAATGACTAGTATTCAAAGCTTAAGTGGACCACACTAGAAATAACGGTGGGACAATGATTCTTATCGTTAAAACATTCGTAGGGCCTACCATATCATTTATTTTCCATCCAATGTGTTCATAAGGTCACAAATACCTAGATGAAGAGGAAAAATAAATATCTTATTAATCAAAAACTTTTGTAACCCCCCCAAGGGTTTCAATGGAAGACAGACCAATCCCCCATAGTTTTTTGTAGTGTGGTTCACTTGATCTTTGCGTCTGCCTTACTTTTTTGTTCAAGCTTTAGTACAAGCTTGCCAAATGAAAGGATGGTTGGGATATATTACATACCTCATGATGGCACCCACAGAACTTGGTGATGTCAATACACTAGCTAGATCGGTGGTGTGTGGTACACTAGCCAATCCGCTTCCCATTACTAGCACATCGCATTAAATGTAGTATCATGCTTAAGGGGCGTTTTGCGAAGGGTATTAGATGAGATTAGGTGTCATAGAATTATATTTTGTCCCATACAAATTTCATCTAGCATATGAGGAGGATGAGAAAGGTTGAGATTAGGTGGGACAGAATTGCATTTGGTCCCATAGAATTGCATTTTATCTTATGCAGGATTTCCATGGATTTTGAAATCCACTACACATGTGAGCTTTGAAAAATCTCATAACAAGTGTTAAAATGAATTTGATCTTAATTAACGGTACACGCTTAATGATCAAGGCACAATTTTAGAAGAAATGTGTAGTCAAGACAGTCAAATGATTGAAAAAATTTTGGTGGTTGATTAATGGTGGAAAAAGCCTAAATATGAAATTTCACATTTTTAGCCAAAATGAATAAATTGGCTCTAAAGCAGTCAACATTTAACGACGTAAGATAATAGATCGAAGTTTCAATTTTGTATTATCTCATAGTCATATTAGGCCAAAGTATGATCCAATTTTGAGCTGCAATGGAAGGAGGGAAGTGGGTAAATCGGAAGGTCAGATTTAAAAAGAGTTAATAAGCCTAAAACGTAAAACTTCACGTAAGGAAAAGCCTACCAAGGTGGGTTCTCACATTTCACAATCGGTTCATACGATGAGCAATTCAAGTCATTCATATGAAAGAAAATATTCTACTACAACTACGTACAAACTTTCTTTACTTGATGGACACCAAAACTAAGGGTTAAGAGGTTGATTTGTCGATTGGACCACTTGCACTATGATTTAATGGCTGAAATTCAATCTTTATGATTTATTTTTTATGATAGATAGACATGTGATAAAATTTCGCATCAAACGAATCATGAAAACCTTGTGTCCAGAATTCAAGGGTTTACATTAATGGCATTTTCATAATTATTGTTGATCTGATAGATTTGGAAAATGTAATAGTTTTATATGGTCATAGGCACGTTTCTAAGTCATTCTTACAAAATAAATCATATCTAAATCATTATGAATAAAGAGTTATTTACCAAATAAGTTAAAATTTTCATTAATTAAAGGAAGGTACATATATCAAATAACATAATGGATGGTCAGATGACATGTTAAAAATAGTAAAACTTGATGGTTAGTATCCTGACTATATATGTAGGTGGATGTACAGTTAGTTTCGTAAACGAATGAACACAAAGTGGGTTTTTAGAGTGATCAAGAGGTAGGACATGTATACCATTAGATTCAAGTGGCTTGTTCACTTGTGTATACTCCTCATATTGTATTCTGATGGCAGGTTGAGCATATAATCATAGGTGGTGAACAAGATGAACGGATCAGAATCTCAATTTAATATATATATATATATATATATATATATATATATATAAGCAGATGTAGAGATCAAGTATTTAATTTACTATGATCGGGTGGTCCAAAATCAAAGTGGACGATCAAATATTTTTATCTAGAGATGAATAGTTGATTGAACGGTTGGTTGCGATAGACAAGTGGAAATACTTAGACATATGTTAATCTTGTTTTAAAAATCAACGTTCAAATTACTTGATTTATAGATGAAAAATATTTCTAATGGTCAGATTCAGATTAAAGAATAGATGTAAGGTTTGGATAGGCTACATTGGTGACATACATATGTATATACTAAATTAAATTTCATGGTAACACTCGAAGACTTTCAATACTCGAGTATTGAAAAATTTAAGTTGTTACATTTACACTTACAAAGCTTAATATATTCGCTATCATAAAAACTCCATTATTCTGCGTTTTTAAATCCCTCCCACGAAACCTAAAGTCATTAATGATGTATCTCTTAAATATCCTTAAAATAGAGTTAGGACCTCGAGCTAGGCTTCTAATTTATTTCGAAATCCAATAATTCTTAACATAGTCTACGTGCTTCTCAAGTCAATATAGAAACTTCTTATTATAGATGCATCGTATGAGCCTTGGTGCTCTTTGGGGCACCTCCTTCTTAATCACTCTCAAGTGTTTACTGCATTTTATTCAATTCAATGAATAAGTTGTAAACTAATAAGATTATTATTTTCAAATTAAGTTTTAAATAAATAATTCTTACTTTATGAATAGTTTGATCGCTTCAGTATTGAACAAAACATAAATATATGCTTGTTTTCTATCAACACATTCGATAACAAATATGTCAATATTTTCCAATGGACGTCCCACCCTTGCCTCCCCAAAGTCCTCATTTTGAATTAGTCTGTTGAATCTTGTCTCAACACCATACAAGTATCGAGAGAAAAATGTTAGACATTCTTTTATTAGGTATGTAAGGCCCGTATCCTAGTCCGTATTATTCCGTAGACTCTCGCGATCGTTCTGGTCAAATTCTGGAAAACCGCGACTAGTAATCGACATTTGCACGCAACCCTAAGTCGTATCATGTGATTCTGAGTTGGCTCGACTCAAAACTTTTACCGTCGCGACCGCACCGTCGTCGCAGTTCCAACGTCGCATCTCATACCCGGACTAGGAGTTATGGATCCGCGTATATCTCGAGGAAACGTTACTCATTATGAATCTCGAAAGAATCTCTATAATCAATCACATCCATCATAAGTCAAGTACAACCCATCACTCACCCATACCTCTCTCTTCACCAAGTCAATAACACTTATACCTAACCATTCCCTTCTTACCAAAAGTTAAAAGAAACCATACCCTTCATCCCATCTCCCTTACAACAACCTATCCTCTCTCATTTTCTCACTCCATCCCAAGCACCAAGGGAGCATCCAACGTCCAAGCTTCCCAACCCTAACCCAAGTGTGGCCCACTTCCCTACCCCAATCTCTCATCTTAGCCATTCAATCTTCATCATCCTCCATCAAGATCGAAGCCAAGGAACCTAGGAGTTCAAGGAGCTAAAGAAGGAGGCCAATAGGTGGGTGATCTTGAAATTTTCTCCATTGATTTCTATTTATGGGCCCACTTATGGTGGGATCCACTTGATGTATGCTTTGTATTGAGTGTAGGGAAGGCCCATAGTGGCGGGGTCCCTCCCCTTTATGTGTCTTTCTCTCTCTCCCTCTCCTTCATTTTATGGTGATAATAAGGCCTTGTGGCCCACCCGGTTGGACCCCACCATGACGTATGTATTTTATCCAAGCCATCCACCAAGTGGGCCCACATAATTGGTGAAATCCCACTACGGCGTGAGTGTGATAGTGTATGGTGGACGCTGCTGCCAGCATCCAAAGAACATTGCAACAAGTAACATCCAGCTTGCTTGTAGTAGAGAGGAGTGTGGGACCCACAACAGGCCCCACCCATGATGCATGTATTTAATCCACACCGTCCATCCAATTTTCCAACTCATTTTAGGCATTGAGCTAAGAAATGAAGCCAATCTAAATCTCTGGTGGGCCACACCATCAAATAGACTATTTTAATAGTAATAAATTATTAGGGCCCGCTATGATGTTTCTGTGCGTCAAAACACATCAAATATTGGTCTTGTTAGACCCGTCAAAAGCCTAGAACCCAACCGGCAGAGTAGATCATCCTGATGTAGGCCCCACTTATGAAAAACCTCTAAAAAATGAAAAAATTATTATTATATATAGCTGATGCTGCTGCTGCTTGTAAAACAGGCAGGGACGATGGGTCCCACCACAGGCCCCATCATGATGTATGTGGAGCATCAACACCATGCATTTGATGGGTCCCCTTTAATCAGCGGGTCACCCCAAAAATCAGCCGTACACGAAACGCAGGTGGTCCACACTACAAGAGCAATGGGGGAATTGAACGCCTGCCATTGAAACCCTTTTTGAGTCATAGAAGTTTTGGACCAATATGAAATTTGTTTTTCCTCTTAATTCAGGTCTTTGTGACCTTATGAACAAATTACATGGAAAATCAACATTATGGTGGGCCCCACGTGGGACCCACCTACCGGGAAACGGATTGGTTGGGCTCTTATGCACCAGCTATATAGCTAATTGATGTCAACAAGCTCTGTGGGCTGCTATGATGTATGTGTCTTGTACACACCGTCCATTCATTGGACGTGGACCCCACCATGGTAGCGTGTGGTCCCCACCTTGAATTGGTGTGTTACATCCACACCGTCCAATCCATGGACGCGGTGGATGTGGATTGACTGGTGTACATGCAGCTATATAGCTGTTGTGTTGAAGTTAGCAAGTTCTGTGGGCCCCGGCAGCATGTAGCTATTGTGATGACGCCAGCAAGTTCTGGGGCCCCTGCATGATGTAAGTGTTGTATCCGCCGTCCATTGCTTAGACGGTGGGCCACTTTGATGTATGCGTTACATCCAAACTGTCCATCCAATGGTGAGTTGGTCTTAAGGGCTGAGACTAAAAATGAGGCAGATCTATTTATCAAGTGGACCACTACCAAAAACAGTGGAGGGGTGAACACCTACCATTGAAACCCTCTTTGGAAGTACAGAATTCTTGGATCAGTATGAAATTTATTTTTAATTAAGGCCTTTGTGACCTTATGAACAGATCGGATGGAAAATAATCATTATGGCGGGCCCTGACCCGGTGGATTGTTTAACAGCAGAAATCATTATCTCCATTGTTATTTGTGATATGGTGCAGATGATCTTTCAATATGATTTATTTTTTTGAAATGCTCTAGAATGATCTTTAAAATAAATGTATGGTGTAGATAGTTCACCCAAAACGGCAGTCCCGACTTGATGTGTTTATGGCTCATCCATGAGGCTCATGTGATTTAGCTCACTTAATGTATATAAAGCCCATTGTGATGTGTTGGAGGCCCATGGGTTGTGGCCTATTACGATGTATATGAGGCCCATGGGTTGTGGCTCATCGTGATGTATATGAGGCTCATGGGTTTTGGTCCATTATGATGTATATTAGGCCCGTGAGAGCGGCTCATTGTGATGTATATTAGGCCCGTGAGAGTGGCCCATTGTGATGTATATTAGGCCCGTGAGAGCGGCCCATTGTGACTTATATGAGGCCCATATGTGTAGGCCAATGTGATATATTTGTGACCCGTTTGGCGAGGCCCACTATGATGTAATTGTTGCCCAGGTATGAGACCCGATATGATGTATTTGAGGCCCATGAGTAAGGCCCATTATGATGTATATATGGCCCACGTGAGGAGGCTCATTGTGATGTGTTCATGACCTTTGATGAGGCTCGATGTGATGTATGAGAAGCCCATATTGTGTCCTAATGTGATGTATATTAGGCCCATGTGATGTGACCCATTGTGATGTATATGTGGCCCATATGATGCAGCCCATCGAGATTGTATGTGGCCCAGTATGTTGTGTATGAGACCCTTGTGTGAGGCCATGGGCCCACTATATGTTTGGCCCCATGAGGGCCACTCCTTATGAGCAATGTTGGTTAAATGTCCACATTGATGGACAATGATGGTTAAATGTCCACATTGTGACCTTACCTTAGGCCGAATATCGAGGACGGATATCGAGGCCGATTATCGGTGTCGATTATCGATACCGATTATGAGTATGTGACAGCATAGCATCATGATACATGCACATAATCATCATCTGCATGTTTATTATGAGATGTGATTGACCATTACATGTGTCATTACGCTTGTTATTTATGGGACTCCCTGATAGGCGAAGTCGTCCCACATGAGCACACGGTATGCGCAAGATTGATGCATGATTGAACTATGTGACTCATGCATCTTATATTTTATGATATGACTACTATACGCCCTAACGATATCAGGGCCGTGACCTCCACAGGCATGTTGTGGATGGCCAGATGGGACACCGAAAATATTTAGTTCGAGCATCTGGGTACTTTGGATGTTCATGGGTGAAAGTCCCTAAATCTCTGAGGCCAGGAGATGCCCCAACGTATAAATCGAGTAGATATATGAGGCCCGAGTGTGAATACCAGTAGGCTACGTCTCTCACTGTGCCGTAGTTAGTTGGGAGGGGGTGTGGCCTTATTCGCCCGAGTGAGGGGGCTGTAAGCTGGGCTGAGTTTGACGAGCCCCCAAATGGTTTCGCTATCGACGAGCCGAGTAGATATTAGTATACTACTAGCAGGCAGGTAGTGAGGTCTTTTCCACTCGTTGAGCTGTGCGGCCAACTGAGGCGGTAGCCAACTTGGAATGTACTAGACCCTGGTGATGATTCTAGAGATGTATAGTACTGATATGTAGACTTATTGAGCAAGAGTTGCATACTCAGGATTTTAACCATTCATTCACTATTCACTCGGGCTGATGGTACGTAATTAATTGTTATGTGTACCTTCACAATGGCCAGGATTTTGGTTGTGGCGCTTGACTAACCTAAGATCAGGAGTTTACCACATTAAATCTGACTATCCAAATTTAGGTATGTGACTAGTTTGGATAGAAGTCTCTTGTGAGCCTATGATACTACGTACTATCATCCCGACTTCACACTTCAGCTTGGTTATTTCATTCGCACCGCATATTACATTACATTCATGGCATATGGCATTTTGGGTTACTATGTTTCTACATTTATATTGTCTAGATGAGGCTGATGGTATTCTAGCTCTTCAGAATTGCATATTATATTACATCATCGGTATCTGATATTTGGCTCATTATGTTTTCGCATTGCATAGTCGACCTACATTACTTTCTCAGTATATGTCATTGGCTTATTATGTCTTTGCATTGCATATCCTGGATAAGGTTGATGAATTTTATGGACTTAACAGCATGTTTCCGCATTACTCTGATATTGTACGATTCATTGATTGCCAGTATTTTAGCTTACTTTTATATTTATGTACTTGACACTTATCTTACGCACACACTTACACCACCCTCTAAGCTTTCTATAAGCTTATGCACGATAGATGCACGCAGGTGACACTAGGATGCAGTCGAGCTGAGGCAGGAGCATGCAGCAGAGCTTCTGGAGCTTTGGGCATTTATCTTATATTTTTCTTTCATGTATTGTACTTAAGTTTTTGATATTAGTGGATATGTGATGATGATGTTGTCTTTGTGATTTGGGTATACTTGTGGTTATGCTTATCTTCAAACAAATTCATGTTGAAAATCCTCCTTATAGGATCCCAGGATCGGAATCTGGTGTATGGGCGTTGGGAGACAAGAATGGGGTACTACGGAGGCTATCAGCACCGGATTCGGTGATTGAGAATTTTGTGAGTCTGATTTTTGAGTTTGGGGCGTGACAAGGTACCCCTCCGTAATTAAACCCTCCGATTGAGTTTTATTTCAAATGTAAGACTTTAGTCTTCGTAAGTATCGACACTCACATAGTGGACAAATAATTTTACATGATTTGATTTAATACATCAATACAAATGAAAGTTTATAGTGTAATCTTAAAATGCACCTCTCGATGGGATGCATCTAACGGTACTGTATTGGTTCAACTACATTGTCTCGCCTGCTAAATGCATGGGCAAATGCACCATGATATCAAAGAATGTCGATGAGAATATCCTCTATAAACAACAAAGCATTAAAGCAATCTGAGATTCAATAAACTTCTAATCCCGCATCCGGCGACACTTGAAATATAAATATTTAAAGAATTCACTTAATTCAAGTAAAACTAAGCTCACGTTTGGAGGTAATGTCCTCCGTAAGACTATCAAGAGTTGTTGTTGCATCAAAACATGAGTGTCATGGCTCTCGAATCCTGAAATATTCTTTATTTTAAAATTGGTACATCACAAGATAGTACTCGCATAGCCATCCGGCACTTTCATATCTTTTAAGACTGCAAAAATTATCATTCTCTTTAGTCGTCATTATGAAGCATACAGGGAGAAAATATGTTATCTGATGGCCTCCGCTTTTGGTGATGTATTCATCTTGTCTTTATTTCTTGGAAGTCCATACGAGACTTCACACCATCCTTCGTCTTTCCATCAATGTTCAACAATATCCCAAGCACGTTATCACATACATTCTTCTCGATGTGCATCGCATCAAGGATGTGATGGAAACATATTACCCATCCAGTATGACAAATTGAAGAAGATGCCTCCCTTCTTTCAACTAGAAGTCTTTCCATTTTCCTTATTATCTTCCCGATTTATCTTCTTTCCAATGTTAGTACTGAACTTCTTCCCAAATATTATGTTAATTTTACTCACTTCAGCTAATACATCATTCCCAAATAACTATTTCGGTGCTCTCTCAATTCTAGTTTGTCATTGAAGTTTCTTTTATGATATTTATACATGTGATGTAGATCTAAAATCTGACGATGACCCATGTAACAGAACTTATGGCCATGCATCAACCACTGGGAGTCTATGTCCTTATTGCAGTCAGGATAAGCTTGCCTTTCATGCTCCATATTGATAATATTTCATATCCAAGGAAGTCACTAACTGCCATAGAGCCGTGCGCATTCAAAAATTTGACTTTAACAATTCTTCGTAGGTGTCGACACTGATCTCCCACAATTTAAATAACTTATCTACCAATAGTTACAAATACATGTTGATATCATTACCTACACCATGTGGGCCAGGTATAAGCGACGACATTATAATGTAACGCTACTTTATGCATATCCATGGTGGCAAATTGTGTGGCATCAAAAAAACAAGCCAAATGTTATGAGTAATACTCATCATCTTGAATAGATTGAATCCATTAGTTACTGACCCAAGCTTGATGTTGCGACTATCACATGAGAAATTTGAGTGTTACACATCAAATGATTTCCATGCAGGATCAATGGAATGCCTCATGCACCCATCACTAGTTCACCACTCGTCATACCATCTTATGTCTTTAATCGTTTGCACTTCCATGAATAACCACTATAACCTTGGTATCAAGGAAAAATGCCACAATGTCTTCGTTGGAATCTTTTTTTACTTTGGAGGGAGTAGTTGCTACATCATTGGAATTATGTTATGTTGTTTTTCCATGTAGATGCGGTATACACATAACATGAGTCATTGTTCACATTAGTTTTCCAATACAACTAGATGTCATTAAGACATACATCAATTTTGTTATAATTGAGGCACAATTCCCTAATAAGTCTTATAAAAGGATTTCAACAACGTCTCACCCTCGGGAAGCACGTCTATCAACAATTCAAGCAACATAATGAATGGCGTGTCACTTCATCCATTCAGGCACTTGAGTTGATACATTTGAACAATAAATGTAGGTTTCGTGAACTTCTCACATTCCAAGTACAAGACATGTTCAACGTCTTACAAAAACTTAAAGAATCTTTCAACTTCACGATTCGACCCCTCAAGTATTGGTTTGTGTCATGGGGGTTCATTTAGATTGTCATTCATACCTGATATTCCAAATACATCGTACAATAATCCATGTATATCATTGCATGGAGATACATCACTATGTGTATTAGTTGTAGGAATGAGAGTCAATGAAGAAGACGCATGTGCATGAAACACCAAACGAGTGTAATTCAACATAATTTCCTCACACATAAGATGATCTATTACTTTTTGATAAGCATGCCAAAAAAATTGGCACACTTTACACACGAACATAAGATCTTCCCCTTGCTAGCGGCATTGCCGAAGGCAAACTTAGTGAATTCTTTCATGCCTTAATGTATTCCAACCTCACCCTATATTGTCCAAGGAAACAAATGGATCTCTTAAAATTACACAACTTTAAAAGGAATCCAACTTCAAAGGGAAAAAATTTGCTAAATGAATTACTGGGCTTTTGCTTCTAACTCTTATCCATTACTTTCTTACAAAGCTTATTCATATACAAGTCGAAGAAGTTGTTTATTCCAAATCACTTATCCATGCACAAAATCCTATTAATTAGGAACAGTGAAAGAATATAGTTCCACCATTTTGTTATAGAGAAATTTCCTACTGTACAACCCATATATGGCCCACCAACCTTTTTAAGCCCACTTCTTTTTAAGCTTCCAAGAATAAGTCTCTACTGTACAGACACCTCTGCATATGATGAAAATGCCCCTACTCTAAAAATTTTACTCCATGTACTCCCTTACACGCAAATACACGTTCAAACTCTCTCTGCCATCCCTGTTCCTTATTTTCACCCATTTTCTTCATGAAATCTCCATAGAATCTCCATAGAATCCCCATCCAACTATCACATTACATCTTTCATCATGCATTCTACTCAAGGCTAACGGTCTTCTTTTTCTGAGAGGATGTGGATGCATTGATAAATGTGAAATCTTGAAGACTTTTCTCTGAAGAACGTGTTTCATGTCAACGTACTCTTATTATTCTTCTCGAACAGGGATTTTACTGATACGGCGGTGGCACGAGGTAAGGACGTTTAAATTCTTAACAAATTACCTAGAAGTTTGTGGTCAATTTCACGTGTCAATTTCATGCATCGCTAAGTCAATTTTATGTGGTTATCCAATAAACTTCAAGAAGTTCGCGGTCAATTTGACCAAGTTTCGGGGTCAATTTCACTTAGGGCATGTTTGATTTTCTTAGATAAATGTAAATGCAGTGGAAATGGGCAATAATTATTTCTCTGGGTAATTACCTTTGAGGAGACTGCCAAATATAATGGGGCCCACCATGATGTATGTGGATTATTCACACCATCCATCCATCATGCCAACTAAATTTAGGGCATGAGCCAAAAAATGAGGTAGATTCAAAGTTCAAGTGGACCATACCACAGTAAAAATGTAATCAAGCACTGGCAGTTAAAAACTTCTTAGAGCCACTATTTACTTTAGTGTGGGCCACTTGAATGTTGGATTTTTCTCATTTTTCAGCTCATGCTTCAAAATATTATGGTAAAACAGATGGACGATGCGGATATGTCATATACATGACGATGGGGCCCACAAATTTATGCCAGTCATTTTGGACCCATTTTTCAAATCAAGAATACGCTGTTATTTTCAAACGGGTGAAATTGTAATACTTGGCTATTTACAGGCATTTACCTTTTCTTTGGAAAATTAAATAGGCCCTTAGTTCTCGATCAATTTATTGAATTGATCGGTCAACTTCATGCACTACTTGGTCAAGTTCATGCATTTTACCTTCAAATCGTAGCGCATTTTTGTAACACGACCGTCAAATTTGTAGTGCCTTTTTTTAATACGACTGTGAATGTTATATATTGAATACATTTGTTGTTTTATTTGAAATTGTGAATTTCATATCACTACGATTCAAATTTCCAATAAGACATTCATTTCACGATCAATTTTATGCACTTCATGGTCAATTTCATTCACTTCATGGTCAATTCCATGCATTTCACGGTCAATTCTCTTCACTTCACGATCAATTCCCTTCACTTCACAGTCAATTCCCTTCATTTCTCACGGTCAATTCCATCGTTTCCCCTTCACTTTTCACGGTCAATTTCGTCGTTTCCCCCTCACTTCACAGTCAATTCAATTCATTTTGCGGTCAATTCCCTTTACTTCACGGTCAATTCAATTCATTTCACGGTCAATCCCCTTCACTTCACGCTTAATTCCATGCACTTCACGGTCAATTCCCTTCACTTCTCACAATCAATTTCGTCGTTTCCCCACATTCACTTCACTGAAATTTCAATTCAATTCCCAAGTTCACTCACTTTGCGGTCATTTTCAATCACTTCAGGACCGAGAAGTGAGTGAAATTCATGGCGAAGTGAGTGAACCTGACCCAGAAGTGAGTGAAATTGACTCCCAAGTGAGTGAATCCGATCTAGAAGTGAGTGAAATTGACCGTAAAGTGAGTGAAAAATCATCGTCAACTGAGTGGCATAGATCCCTGCAATTGAGAACTTAGAAATTTTGACCGATAAGTCAGTCATATTCGAGCTAGTACAATGGTGTATTTCCTACTACTTGGTCAAATCCACCTTATATATGTGAATACTAAACGAGTTATATTATTGTGTTTGTTTTCAGAAAATGGCTTCGATAATGATCCTATGCTCATATGGTGGGGAGTTAGCGAAAATAATCGATACACATACATGGGTGGATGCTCGAAAACTACTGTTGTAGGCATTGACACTACATATGATGAGCTTCTATAAAAAATGTACATGATTGCAAAGAGTAGACCTGATGATTATGATATTAGGTTGAAAGCATTATATCCCTACATAAATGAATCAGTTCATTCGATTATAATTGAAGATGATGAAGATGTGAGAATGTTGTTGGTAGCATAGTTGAAGCATTTGGATCACTACATCCCTTTATTCAACGAGACAATGGAGCGCGTTAACGAGGCAATACCCAAAGACCCGGTGGCTTTCAGTGGTTTCGAACATGACGTCCTAGCAGTAGGAAGTTTGGGTAGGGAACATATCTTAAAAGATGAATATATGTCATCACATTCACATGTTCCTCTAAGTAACAAACCAGTACCCGAGCCGGCTCAGACATCAAACTTCATTACAAGTCCAGTGAGGGCATCGGTTGACGTGAATCTCATAAGTGAATATACGACATCATCTTCATTTACAATAGTAGATTTGCCCTTAACATCTAACACCAGAAATGTAAGTGGAAGCGACATTCCATTGCCTGAGCAGGCTCGAACATTGGACTTCACCACCGATGTTTTCATTATGCCTTTCGAGGATGCTGGTTTCACCAATGCAGACCTGTCATTGTATTCATATCCACTTGATGACCTGATCAATATAGTCATTGGCCAAACATTTAAGGATAAGAGCTGGTGTAAGTATGTTTTGAGCCAATTTACAATTTGCAACAACTTTCAATACAAGGTCCTATATTCCACATCCAAGAAATTCACCATGGCATGTATGGAAGATAAGTGTGATTGGAGGGTACACGCATCTAGGGTGAATGATGCGAGAATTTTCAAGATTAAGACTTACATGTCCATACATACATGTGGAATGTCATACATGAAGAGTGATCATCAGTAAGCAAGTAGTAAGCCAATGAAATGGTTGTCAATCGCATTGAGCAATGACTGGGATTAAGGCAGAAGGACATTATATTGGCAATGCAAGAAAGTATAATATTCTTATTAGCTATAAGAAGGCATGACGCGTTAAAGAAATTGTAATCAATCGCGTAATGGGGTCCTATGAAGACTCTTACATGTATGAGTTGAGGATGGCGAACCTGGGGACACTAACTGCCCTGCTTATGGATCAACAAGCTGGGAGGTTCGAGAGATGTTTTGTTGCTCTCGGACAGTGAGTCAGAAGTTTTCGAACATGTGTACTAAAGGTCTTGGCCATTGACAAAACGCATCTAAAAGGTAAGTACGAGGGTATTTTGTTCGTTGTTATGGCTTTGGATGGCGAAATCATACCTGGTCTTGTGATCATATCAGACCGGCATAAAGGTCCAATGAAAGAAGTTCCTCAGGTCTTCTAAGCAGCAATCCATGGCTACTGCACCTACCATATATACCGAAACATGGTGGACACGTTCAAAGACAAGTCATTAGAAATATACTACTGAAAAGCTGTAAATACTTGTAGGAAGGCTGAGTTCGAAAGGTTAATGCATGATATCGAACTTGTCAATCCCCCAGTACATGCATGGTTGAGGAAAATAGGGTATGAAAAGTGGGCATCATCACACTTTTCAAGAAAAAGATTCAATTTAGTCACTACAAATATAATGGAGTGTGTTAATGATATATTCAAAGAAGTGCAAGAATATCCCGTGACTATGTTGATTGAGACGGTCAGATTGAAAATTCAAAAGATGTTCTATAAGAGAAGAGAATCAGCATCATTATTCGTTGAACCGTTGACATCATGGGCTGAGAAACAATTAAAGGATCCATACCGAAGTCACGAGATGTTCGTTACCATATAATTTCTCGGAATGAATACTATATTATGGGAGAGTACAATAATACTGACAAGCTTAATGAGCTTTCATGTACATGCCACAAGTTTGAAGTAAAGGGATTCTCTTGTTTTCATATTCTTTCAGCATGTATAAACTACAATCTTCCTCATTATTTGTACTGCTCCTCGTTGTACACGGCGAGGAATTACTAGATCAAGTATGAAGATTCCGTGTACTCAGTACGGGACAAGAGCCAATGGAAAATTTCATTAGCATTCAAGGATTTGTGTGCAAGTATGAAGTCACCGGTACAAAGGAGGGCAGTTGGAAGACCAAAGAAGGCACGGATCCTTTCTCGTGGAGAGGAGCGAACAACCAAAAAATGTGGACATTGCAAACAAATAGGGCATAATCGTCGAAGTTGCAAATTTCCAATGCATCCAGAATAATATAATTTTTTATGCATTTTTTGTAATACGACTGTGAATGTTATACATTTTTGGTAATGCTATTGTGAATGTTATACATTTATTGTAATACATATGTTATTTTCTTTGAAATTGCTAATTTCTTACCACTATGATTTAAATTTTCAATAAGACATTCAGTTCACGGTCGATTCAATGCATTTCACAGTTAATTCCCTTCACTTCACGGTCAATTCCATGCATTTAACGGTCAATTCTCTTCATTTTACAATCAATTCAATGCATTTTACGGTCAATTCCATTCATTTCATGGTCAATGCAATGCATTTCATGGTTAATTCCATGGATTCCCCTTCACTTCACAGTCAATTTCATACATTTCACGGTCAATTCCCTTCACTTCACGGTCAATTTAATGCATTTCACTATCAATTTCCTTCACTTCATGTCACGTCCCAAACTTAGAAACCAGGCTCACAAAATTCTCTATCACCGAATCCAGTGCCGACAGCCTCCGTAGTACCCCATTCTCGGCTCCCAACGTCCATACGTCAAGTTTTGATTCTGAGATCCTACATGGAGGATTTCTAACGTACATTTATCTTGTAAGAAGCATAACTGTAAGTTTACCTAAATCACAAAGGCAACATCATCATCACATATCCATTAATATAATCATTTGAATACAGTGCTGAAAGGGAAATATATATATTTCAAAATTAAAGATCCGGAAGTCCGTTGCACTGTCCAAGCTCAATGCTGCAGTAACCTAATGCCACCTGCATGCATCTATCATGCATAAGCTTATAGAAAGCTTAGAGGGTGGTGAAAATGTGTGTAAGGTAAGTGTCGAGTATACAATAAAGCCCATAAATCATACATCAGTAGGATAAGTAGAAATATTGACAAAATCATGAATCATACGATATCAGAGTAAGCGAAAATATACTGGTAAGTCCATGAATAATTCAATAACAGAATACGCAATGCGGATCGCCTATGCAAGTGTGAAAGCTAAATATCAGATGCCGATGATGCAATGCAATATGCAAATCCTGCTAAGTTCATCTAGGCCATATAAGTGCAAAAGCATAGTAACCCAAAATGTTAAGTACTATGCGGTGCGAATGAAATGACCATGCTGGAATGTGAAGTCGGGATGATAGTACGTAGTATTGCAGGCTATGGGGTCCACCACAAGGGACTTCTATCCAAACCAGTCTCATACCTAAATTTGGATAGTCAGACTCAATGTGGTAAACTCCTGATATCAGATTAGTCGTGCTCCCAACTAAAATCCCGACCATGCGAAGGTACACGTAACAAATAGTTACACACCACCAGCCCGAGTGGATAGTGACTGACTGAATGAATGAATATACAATTCCTGCTCAATAAGTCCACATATCAATACGATTGCTTTTTAAAAAATCACCAGGGTCTATTACGCTCCACACCGACTGTCGTCTCCCTAGCTGCATATCCCAGTGAGTGAAAGAGACCTTACTATTCGCCTAGCCAACAGTCTGTCAATACCTACTTGGCTCGTCAATAGCGGACCCATTTACGAGCTGGTCATACTCAGCCTAGCTTATAGCCCCCTCACTCGGGCGGATAAGGCCACACCCCCTCCCAACTGACCACGACACAGTGGGAGATGCGACCTACTCGTATTCAGCATTTGGGTGCTCATGTTTCACTCGGTCTAGACATTGGGGCATCTCTTGGCCTAAGAGATTCTGTGATTTTCATCCAAGGACATCTTAAGTACCCACAGTGTAGAACTAAGTATTTTTGATGTCTCATTTAGTCATCCATGATGTGCCTGTGGAGGCCACGGCCCCGATATCACTAGGACATATAATGATCAAGTCACATATATGCGAGATGCATGAGTCACACTATCCAGTCATGTAGCAATCATGCACATACTGCACGATAACGTGGGCACTATCTCATAAGGAGTCTTGTAAATGGTCTACCCAATGGCGTATGTTATAATCAAACATTCTTCATATCAGCCATACATATGATGCATATGGGCATGAATCATGGAGTTATACTAAGCCATTTATATGATAAGGAACTATCCTCACAATGAAGATGAGCCTTAATGGCCTACACATAACAAATATGGGCCTATCAATGAGCCCTAGGGAGAGTTATAATGCAGACATTTAACCAACATTATTCTTACAATATGGACGTCAAACTAACATTGCTCTCAAGGCACGGCCCGTCATAACATCATTACCTGTATTATAGTAAAATCACACATTACATCGGGTGCACATTCCTCACATTGAGCCACATATACACCACATTGGGCCTAGCCATGCGGGCCACAAATACATCAAGATGGGCCTCATCACATGGGCTGAAAATATATCATAATGAGCCATAACATATGAGTCGGAAACACATCACAATGGGCCTTGCCAAATGGGTCAAAAATTCATCACAATGGGCCTCAAACCACGAGCCCTAATACATCATAATGGGCCTCAACCCATGGGCCCCAACTACATCATAATGGGCCTTAACCCATGGGCTCTAAATACATCAAGGTGGGCCTAATCACATGGGCCTCATACATATATTGAATAGGCCACACCAATTGGGCCTTACATACATTGCAATGGGCCATAACCAATGGGCCTTGCATACATCACAGTGGGCCTCATAACAGGGCCCCCGTATATATTAAGGTGGGCCTCAACAACGGGCTTCATACACATTAAGGTGGGCTCAACAATGGGCCTCATACACATCAAGGTGGGCCTGACAGGTGGATGGTGTGAATAAAGAACATACATCAATGGGAGTCCTACGTCCCACATGTGGACAGTGAGGATATAACATATATATCACGTGGGCCCACCGTCCCATGCTGTCTCCAGGTGAGGATGTAACACGTTCATCAGGTGGATCTCACCGTCCCATATATCTGGATGGTAGAGATCAAATACATAAATCAGGGTAGGGTTCACTTGAACTTTAGATCTAACTTATTTTTTAGTCTTAAGCCTGCAAGACAAGCTTGCCAAATGGTTGGATGGTTTGGATGCAACACATGCATTATGGTGGGTCACATACCTCATGGTAGGGTCCACACGTGTGGCCCACCAGATGGTAGGATAGTTGGATATAACACAGACATCAAGGGTGAGGCCTACTAGCCGTGCAGCAACTGCCTAGATGGTATTGATAAAAACACATACATGGTGGTTTCCACCTTCCACTGCTGTGGACAGTGCGAATAAAACACATACATCATTATGGGTTCCACGTGGGGCCCACCATAATGTTTATCTGTCATCCAATCTGTCCATAAGGTCACGTAGACCTGGATGTAAAGGAAAAATAAATTTCATATTAATCCAAAATTTTTGTGACACCCAAAAAGGGTTTCAAGGAAGACGTTCATTCACATTGTTTCCTGTGATGTGGGCCACCTGAGCACCACATAAGGCTGATTTTTGGAGGGCCCACTGCCCTAAGGGGCCTCGTCAAAATGCGTAGTGTATATGCTCTACACACATCACGATGGGGCCCACGGCAGGGACCCACGTCCCTGCCTCCAGTGTTATACGCAGTAGGAGGACGCTGCTGGCCTAATTTTATATATATATATTTGAAATTAGTTTTTCTGAGGTCTTTCATATATGGGGCCCGCATCAGCAAAATTCACTCCAGCCATTGGATTCCAGGACTCAAGACGGACCAAACAAGCCCAATATGGATTATGTTTTGGCGGGTAAAAAAATCAAGGTGGATTTCAACAGTAACAACCACTATATTCAACGTTATGGCCTACCAGAAAATCAAATTAACTCCTTTTTCGACTCAACACCTAAAATGAGCCAGGGAATAGAATAGATGGTGTGGATTGACTTCATACATCAAGGTGGAGCCTGCATGAGCGACCCTTTTTAAAGCTTGTTAAATCAAGCTATTATTTTTGTTTCCACCTGCCAGTACACGACCGTTGGTTTGAATATATAATCAAGGTGGGGCCCACATGGATGTGGCCCACTTAATTTGGGTTAACCTTACATTTGTGTTTTCCCAACATCTATAAGGTAGGGCCCACATGGTTTGGACGGCCATGGGTCCATTTGATGGACGGTCTAGATATCACATACACATCATGGGGGCCACAAAATAAAGGGAGGAGAGAGAGAGAGAGAGAGAGAAAGAGAGAGATCGAGTGATGAAGGGACCCCGACACTATGGGCCCTCTGTTCCATGCTTTCAATCGTATATCAAGTGGGTCTCAATACATGTGGGCCATTGAATCAAAAGTCAACGGTGGAGATTACTTCTCTACCAAAATGGAAGGTCTGGATGACCTCTATCAAACTAGGAAGTAAACATCATGATGGGGTCCATGGAGAATGACCCCATCATGGAATGATCATGATAATCAAGGTGGGCCATCAGCCATATCTAGGTCTAAAGTGAGATCCATACCATCAATCGGTAGGCCTCACTTGGCCCATCATAAAAACATCAAATCTAGGTTATAGAAACACTCACCGTTCAATCTTCTTGGTTCGTTAGAAAGTCAATCTCCTTTTTTCTCACTTTAATGGTGAAAGATGAGAAATGAAGGGCTAGGATGAAGGTCTTTTTTTTAGGAGAGGAAGTGGGCCACACAACACTCTTTTCTCTCATAAAAAACTATGGACGTCCACACTCTTTTGCTTCTTTGGTGTTACTTGGAAAGTGTGAAGAGAAAGAGAGAGAGAATGGGATGGTTGTAAGAGAGAGGTAATGGGTGATGGAGTGATGGATGTGAGGTGAGTGATGAGTGAGGTGATAGATTTGTTGACTTTTGGGGTTTACTTGACTTATGGAGAAAGAAAACAAGAGTTGCTCATGTACTTGACATGATGTGATTGATTGATTGATTTGAGTGATTGATTGATGGGACATGTTGTAGAGATTCTCTTGGGATTGCAAACGCGCAGCATTTTCTTTGAAATAAACGTCGGCTTACATCTTCCTACCAGGGTATCAGATCGGTATGCAAGATACGGCGTCGGAACCTTGGCGACGGTGCAGTCGTAATGGTATAAGTCTCGGGCTGAGTCAACTCTGATATATAGGACACGACTCAGGATCTTCTTATACTTCACAGTTAATTCAATGCATTTCACGGTCAATTTCCTTCACTTCACGGTCATTTCCATTCATTTCATGGTTAATTCCGCTGATTCCGCTTCACTTCATGGCCAATTCCATGCATTTCACGGTCAATTTCCTTCACTTCACGGTCAATTCAATGTATTTCACAGTCAATTCCCTTCACTTCACAATCATTTCCATTCATTTCACGGTCAATTCCGTCGATTTCACTTCACTTCACAGTCAATTCCCTTCACTTCACGGTCAATTCAATGCATTTAACGGTCAATTCCCTTCACTTCACGGTCAATTGCATGCATTTCACATATCCATGTTATTCATTCATTTGTTTAAATGATTTAAGATCATGGACCCAAAACTGAAGTAGATCCAAAGCTCAAGTGGGCCACATAATAGAAAACAGTGGAGATTGAATGCCTACATAATAGAAAACAATCGGGGCTGACTAGGTCCGATTCGATCGACCCCAACTTGATGTACACTTACCCGGTCGATCGGGTGGGTCCCAGTCGACCCCGTTTGCCTACAACACAAAGAAATGGGGTCGACCGGGTATGTGTACAGTGAGTTGGAGTCGACCGGGTTGGGACCCGGTCGACCCCCGACTGTTTTCTATTGTAGGCATCAACCCGGTCGACCTCGATTGTTTTCTATGGTAGGCATTCAATCTCCACTGTTTTCTATCATGTGGCCCACTTGAGCTTCTTATTTCCATGCATACATTGATGGTGTGAATTTTGTATGGATAGCCCTGTGTTTTGCCACCGTGAAAATAATATCTCTGGTGGAGAACAACGGGTACGCTCTTGATCACCCATGTTAAGTCAAAGAAAAAAAAATGAATATCAAACAACATCCCTCAGGCAAAGGTCAATCCGTCCAAACCATTGAATTTAAATGAAAAGTCCTACTAGTGGCCTGTAAGGAGGTCTGCTTGACTTATTATTACCTTTTATGGTTTGTAGACAACAAATAAAATCTCTCAATTGGATTATTTCAACTCTTTGATAATTTAATTCTTTTGCCTTGAATGTGATCAGTCACCATAACCATTGCATAATCAACGAATTGAAGTATATATTCAATCAGAGATTTTGTTTTTTTTTCCAAGCATGACCAAGGGGAGCCTATGAGGTGAACGAAGTAAACAGTTTGTGTCATTGAAAAAATCCCAAATCCAACAGCTAAAGTGCCTTGTAATAGATCAGTATGTATTCAACCAAATCTCATTTTCAAATTGAAAAGAGATGCAACACCAAGTTACTTGCAATGAAAATGGGCCAAATTGGATGTGGGGATCTTCCCTTCTGGCAAAATTTTCAGTGGTTAGGACATATATGGAATCCATCCAACGAATGATCCGTACACAACCCCGCCCCAATTGTTCAATCCCAACATCAAATGTCGTCTTCATCAGATAGCATTTGTATTCATAAGCTCAACCTCAAGGGATATGATGCAGGTGCTCCATGGATTGCAGGAGTAGGAGGAGAAAAAGAAGAAGATCTGTCCATAAATAAGGTAGAAAAAAGGAGATGATGATGATCAGTTGGTAAATAGCAAATGCAGAATAAAGAAGAAGAAGAAGATGATTGGTTGGTAAATAACAAAGGTAGAATAGGTTTATCCATAACCCTTTGAATCCAAATCTATCATAACCAAACATCCCTAACGGAAAGATTATCAACTTAGAACCCCAATCTATCACTGGCAAACATCCTTTAACAGGAAAAATTTATCGACTTCTAATCTCATGTGTTCTTAATGTATATAAATAAAGGGTAGCTATACAATGCCTATCTCAATTGACAACACGAATGGTTTTGAATTAGAAACATCCAATGGTTTTGAATCATCAGAGCAAGTCTGTGGCCCTCAGCAATTCCATTAGCCTTGCCTGTCAAACATGGTAGCATCTGGATCCCTCTTCTGGTTGTGTGTACTTGGCAATAACTAGTTGTGCCTGTGCCCAATAAATTATCTAAAGAGGGAAGAAATAACAGCCATTCCAATCCTGCCACAAGAAAAGAAATTTATATGAAATTGATTTTGTGATTATGCAACTCACAGAACAAAACAACATCACCTCAAAATGGTTAAAGATGCAAATGAGAGATATCTCCCCATAAAAAACAATACATGATACAAGACAGGTCATAAAGAGATGCTAAAGAAATCAAGAATCAAATAGTGACAAGTACAACTTAGTTCTCGAATTTTACATTTATGAGGTAGGCCCTGATTCCACCATGCAATTGGATGATCAGGATTCACATGCCGTACAGCCATGTGAACTATGGAGCAGCAACAAATCATGACTTGTTCATTGTGCGATGAACAAGAAAACTCCTCGTCAATTATAAATGAATCAAGATGCAGTTGTGAAGAAAGAAGGCTTGTGATGATGGCTTGAAGTAGGAATTTAAAATTACCCCCTTTTCAGTCCCCAGTATCTGATGTTACAAAATTAGTTTAATTCCATGAAAGCAAAGTAGTAAACCAATTAATTATCCATCTTCAGTACCATTTATCATCCATCCTATTTACTATATCTTCCATGAAAGCGAAAGTATGCCACTCATGTATTAAATATAAATGACCTAAACAAGTTAGAAAGAACATGAGAAGAACATAAACATGCAGATTGCATTACCAACAAAGAGTACAAGTTAATTCATCATCATCATCATCATCTAAACCTTATACCGTTAATTGGGGTCAACTACACGAATCTTGTTCCCCCATTCAACTCTATCTTCAGCCATTCCATACTGTTCTGCCATTTCATAAATACCCACCATTTCGAATTTGTGTGAAATTTTTTTCCTAAAGGATAATTTCCCAATAATACGCTAATTATTAAATCATTAACATAGCCTTGATGCAATATTTGGGATTGGCTTTACCATTCATTTGTTGCCAATTGCAAGATTCAAAACAGGAATTCTCATGATTGAATGGCAGAAGCTACCTCTCCTCTGCCTAGGCTTGGGACCGGCTGGTGTGTTGCTACCAGGCAGACTTTTTTCAAGATTCTTTTTGTTCATGGATTATTCAGTCAGTTCTATTGAATGGGAAACAAATGGGGGTCAGCTTGAGTCTGGCCCACTAACTTTTTTGAGAACGAAGCTTAGACCCATGCATTGCTTGAGGCCTAAAAATAGGGCCAAGCAATCTATCGCAACCAGAAAAGACCCTACATTGGGCCCAGGCTAGGCATTGGTTAAGAAATGTTTTGAAATGCATGACATTGGCCAGATGACTGAAAAATCAACCCCACCGAAGTAATATAATACCACTTTCTTGGAATTGAGATTTAGTTGAAATGCCCTCTGACACTATTGACCATTATTCATCCATCACACAGGTTGTCACGCCCCAAACTCAAAAATCGGGCTCACAAAATTTTCAATCGCTGAATCTGGCACCGACAGCCTCCGTAGTACCTCATTCTCAGTTCATAGCACCCATATACCAAGTTCCGATCCTGGGATACTAATTAGTGGTTTCTTTAAAAAAAAAAAAACAAAGGCAGCACTGCTGCTGCTCTGACACAGACGCAGGCAGCGCCTGCGCTGCGTGGACGGGTGGACGAGCTGGGCCTCACGGCCCTAGCCGTGGGCCCCACCATGATGCGTTTCGAAAATCAACCCCGTGCAATGGGTGGGCCTCCCCTCTAGCCATGGTTCACCCAAAAATCAGCCGTATACGGAACTCAGGTGGGCCACACCATCTAAAATCATGTGAAGACATGCCTAAAACATATAAAATATTTGGTGTGGCCTACCTGAATTTTGGATGTGGTTGAAACTTGGTCTGGACCCTCAGTCAGATGGGACACACATGATGGGTGGACTGGATTTGTGAACCACATCACAGTGCCCCCCCCCCCCCCCCCCCCCGACCCACGTAACCTTATGAATCGGTTGGATGGCTAACAAACATTCCAGTGGACCTCATCGGACGGCCCCACTATGATGTGTGCATGGCCCCACTGTGAGGTGTGCACGGCCCACCATGATGTACGATTTGTATATCCACGCCGTCTATTGTGGTGGGCCCAAAATCACGTGACATTATGAACAGGTTTGGATGACAAATAAACGTCACAGTGGGCCCCTTGGTCCATGTGACCTGTCAGCAGGTTGGATGAAAATAAACGTTACGGTGGGCCCCTGCCCCTGCCTCACGTGACCCAACCAACAGGTTGGGGTGCAAATAAACACTATGGTGGGCCTAGGTCCACATGACCTTACCCACAAGTTGGGTGGAAAATAAACATTGCAGTGGGCCCAAGTTGGGTGGAAAATAAGCATTACAGTGGGCCCATGGTCCACTTGACCTTATGAATAGGTTGGATGGAAAATAAATATTATGGTGAGCTCCCTTAATCCATGTGACTTTATGAATAGATTGGATGGAAAATAAATATTATGATGGGGCCCCATGGTCATGTGACCATATCAACAGGTTGTGTGGAAACCAAACATTTTTGGTGGGCTCCATGGCTATGTAAACCAATCACGGCTTGAGTGGAAAATAAACATTTCGATGGCCACCACGATATGAGAGCGACCCCACCATGATACTTGTATTTCACCGATTCCGTCCATATGTTCTATATCCATGTTGTCCATCTTATTTGAGGCCCATCTTGATCTGTATAAGGCCCATGATATGCGGTCCATTGTCGAGGCCCATTTGATGCATTGGAGGCCCATGGGTTGAGGCCCAATGGGATTTACATGAGGCCAGCGTGATTCCTCCATGGTTTTTGTGCTGACCCGTGTAGGGGGCTATGCCTTAGGAGCAATAATGGTTCAACGTCCATAATATAAGGATAATGTTGGTTAAATGTCTACATTGTCACTCTCCCTAAGGCCCACTGATAAGCCCATATTTGTAGTGAGTAGGCCGTCTAGGCCCATATCCATTATGCACGAGCCCATCACCCTATGACATGTTTAGAATAGATCCATGATTCATGATCATACGCATCATATATATGTCTGATATGACGAGTGATTGAGCATAGCATATGCCTTCAGGCAGATTATTTATGGGCTCCTTGATAGGCAGAGTTGCCCTATAGGGGTGCGCGGCGTACGCAGGATTATTGCATGTTTGATAGGGTGATTCATGCAATTGTATTTGTGTGATCATGATTATTGTATTCCCTATCGACATCAGGGCCAAAGCCTCCATAGACACATTGTGGGTGGATGGATTAGATACCGAAAATATTTGGTTCTAGCATACGGGCGTCATAGATGTCCTTGGGTGAAAATCTCTAAACCCGATGGTACCAGAGAATGACTCCAACGTCGAGACCGAGTGGATACACGAGTGCGTGATGACCGTATACCAGTAGGCCATGTTTTTCACTGTGTCGTGGTCGGTTAGAAAGGAGTGTGACCTTACCCGCCTGAGTGAGGGGGAAACTTCTAGGTTGAGTTTGACCAGCTTGAGGAATCGGTCCGCTATCGACGAGCCGGGCCTGATATTAGCAGGCGGATAGTGATGTCTCTTCTGCTCTCTCAGTTGTACGTTCGGATAGGGACGACAAGCCGGCGTAGAGTGTACTAGACCCCGGTGATTATCTAAACTGAGAACCATACTGACTTGATGCTCTAGTAAGGAGCTGCATTGATATATGATGAGGATTGACATGCTTGACTTGCATTCTGCATCGTATGGCCTGGACGTGGCTGATCGCATTCATATCTTACACCGCATAGCCTTGGTACGGTTGATTGCATTCATGTACTCATCAGCACATTACAGCATTATTCTGACCTTGCATTCTGAGCACGCTCGTATTGCGCACACATTTACACCGCCCTCTAAGCTTTCTATAAGCTTATGCACGATGGATGCGTGCAGGTGATGCCAGGACGTAGCCTTAGTCTCGCCACAGTTGGAGCATGCAGCCGAGTTTCTGAAGTTTTTGTTATTGTCACTATTTTGTATTTTCCTTTCCTACGCATTGTACTTAAAGTTTTTGATCATAGTGAATTTTGTAGTGGTGTTCTTGTGGTTATTGTTCATGGGTTATGCTTATGTTATGTTCATTACGAATTAAATGGATACTAGGAATCCTCCTTGTAGCATCCCAGGATCGGAACTTGGTATATGGGTGCCGTGAACCGAGAATGGGGTACTACGGAGGCTGTCGGCGCCAGATTCGGCGATCGAAAATTTTGTGAGCCTGATTTCTGAATTTGGGGCGTGACACAGGTCACACCCAAAATCATGAAGCAACAACAAACCATGACTTGTTCATTGGGATGGGCTTTCTTACTTTTTATGGCAAGTAGATAAGATCATAAGAGTGTATTTGAAGAAAGGTAATAAAGCATGGGCATTTGAATTTTATGAAAATCAGTACTTCATTCCACTGTGCGAAAGATCCCATTCAAAGTAGATTAAACCTTTGCAATTTTTGTTCTTGTTGCGAGATTTGATCTTGCCTAGCAAAACCTTAACACAATGATGGGGGAACTTTGCTTGTTATGAAATTGGCAGCATGCATTGACATACACATTGTTGTGAAGTGTTTGAGTCTATTGTTACTAGAATAGACATGAAACTCAAAAACAAATACAAGGAAAGATAAAACCCATTTTGTTCACCAGATCTGATAAATAAAACAAAAATAACCAGTCAGGAAAAATCTCAAATCGAAACAAACAAAACAAAAAACTAGTGTTCCACAATCACTAACATAGCTCCAAACAAACAAAACAAAAATAGATGTTGATGGATCTGTATGCTCTTTAGCTCCTTGCTTCTTCAAGGATCTCAAGGACTGGTCTACTGGATCACGGATCTCAATCATCTAGTTTGTGAACCAGTCAGATGTGGCGCTACTCCATCCTTTTGTAGGGTGTGGAAGATCTTCTGGTTCCATTGCTCCTGTTCGGTCTTTGGGTCTTCATTTTAGCCCTCATATTAATTAATTCAGACCGAACTGAGGCTAGTTCCTCTTCCACCCGACTAAAGTGCTCATGTATAAGCGGAGGAGCCACAAAATCTTCATCGATGTCTTCGTTATTATCTTCCTCCTCCTCGTCTTTCATCTTCCTCAGATTTTTCTCCTCTTTTAACCTCTTCTCACTGATTCAATTTCATTCTTTTAATAATATTGGTGTCAATGAAATTTTACGGCTCAAGCCTCGCATTGAGGATGAAACTAAACCCACAGTATTTGACAATCTTACAGATCAACCGTCCGAAGGGTAATGAGAGATTGGTTTTGGTGGTGGCGACATTCAAGATAAGGCGTATTACAATAGATGGGTAGCAAACCTTGTTGCCCATACCAAGTAAATACAAAACCTCCAACATATACTATGTTACTCGTGTATGATTTCCTGATCTAGGATATACGTTGTACATGAAGACAAGATGGAGGAACCTGTAAACCAGAAGCATCCTTGCTGACTCCAAACAATTATCATCTGTGATCCACTGCTTATGTTCGCCATTAACCAAAACAGTCCTCTCATCCCTGTACCTGGACCTATTCACATCCTTATATGGAACAATCACTATCCCGCATGGCACACCAGTAATCCTCTCAATGACAGGCACTTTAAATTTTTTCAAGGAATTACCAATTGCTACATCGAAGGTCATCGACTATAGATAAGGATTTTGAATTGAAGCGTAGAAATGACGCATTGTCTCAACATCGGCATTGTTATAAGGTGTGAATATAAGAGTCCACCGATTCGTGGAAAGCCACTTGAGCTCTTGGGTATCGACGAACAAGTCATTTTTCACATACCTCTCAAAGGATATCTTGCGTTTGGCGAATGTTTCCAAATCAATGGCTTGTTGCACCTCGACTCCTCAACTGCAAGTTGTTGATGGTCCCGCCCGAGACGTGGATGGACCCATGCGAGGTCTCGAGACCACTCTCGTAGCCCGGGTAGCCGCTCCCGCTGAGGTTGATGCTCTAATGTCCTCCCTTCGCTTGGAGCGATGATTATACTGTTATTCACCCGCTTCCCGTGCGTCACACTTCTTGGCCATAAGCCTCACCATTAATGGGAGCAATAGCCATGAAGAAACAAGAATAAGGAAAGCCCTCATTGGAAACGAAAATGGGTTTTAAGAATCTAGAAGAAAATAGGGATTATGAAGAAAATAGGGTTTTGAGAATCTTTCACAATGAAGGTAGAGAAAGATTTGTTTTAGGATTGTGGAAGAAGAGATGGGACAAGGAGAGGGTTTTGGCCGGAAAGGAGAAATGAAATGAATCGGCTAAAATGAAGTAAAATAAAAGAAATACGGTTTTGATGAAGCTTGCTCGGGATTTGAGACAGCTTGACTCGGTCGACCGAGTAAGTGGACAGTGAGTTGGGGTCGACCAGGTAAGTGGAAATATGGGAAAATTCGATTATCTCCCATTAGATCATCTCATATGTTAGAAATGAGGGATTATACAATGCTTATTTGTCTTCTTTAGCTTTACTGAAGTGAAATGCCCCTGATTTGGAAATCCAGACCGTTTTTCTGTTGTGCGCCACCTTGGGATCTTGACGAAGCCTTTAATTAACGTCTGCAAAATAATCTTGAACTTTGTATTTGTGGCATACTAATAGAGGGTTGAGAAGAGAAATGCTAGCATGGTCTGAAAATACTGGTCCATTGAAATTTTCAATGTGTGAGATTTTTGGGGCATGGTTCATCAACGCGAGGATTCGGAAAACCAATCGTTAGGATTATTAAATTAGGAAAACCAATCTACAATTCCTAACTTTCATGCCATTACATCATATGGCTATGATCTTCAGCTCAGTTCGATCTTTGCATCATGACCAGTCACTAATGACAAGGAACAAATATCAATTTTACATTTTTGTCTCAAATGTTATTTCAAAACTCTAGTAATGAGGGAACAACAACATTTTTCTTTGTTATTTCTCAAGCGTTTCATTACATGAGCTACACCCATACAAGCACATCTAACAGTAGATTTCCAGCCATACAATGAATGGCTAAACATAACAAACTTCATATAATCACCATTGAAATATCTGTCATCATTCATGTTAATGGTATCAATCATATCACCATTTTGTTACTTCATGGCAATAACAGAAAATCAACAATTGCTTGAAGCTCAAGTGCGGTGAGCAATGCAAGGCATTTCCGTTCTTTCTCAAGGCTGGTTCTTTTGTGGCAAACATGCTAAATTAGCCGTGAAGTGAAGCGAAATCGCCACAATTGACCGTGAAATGCATGGAATTGACCGTGAAGTGAAGGGGAATTGCCAGAATTGACCATAAAATGCATGGAAATGACCGTGAAGTGAAGGGAATTGCCGAAATTAACCGTGAAATGTATGGACATGACTGTGAAGTGAAGACAATTGACCATGAAGTGAAGCAAATTGACTGTGAAGTGAAGGGAATTGACCATGAAATGCATGAAAATGACCGTGAAGTGAAGGGAATTGACCGTGAATTGCATGGAAATGACCGTGAAATGGAACAAAATCACCAAAATTGACCGTAAAATGCGTGGAAATGATTGTGAAGTGAAGGGAAATGATCGTGAAATGCATGGAAATGACCGTGAAGTGACCGAATTTGACCGTGAAATGCAAGGGAATGACTGTGAAATGAAACAAAATCTCCAGATTTGACCGTGAAATGCATGCAAATGATCGTGAAGTGAAGGGAATTGACCATGAAATGCATGGAAATGACTGTGAAGTGATGGGAATTGACCGTGAAATGGAACAGAATCATTGGAATTGACCATGAAATGCATGGAAATGACTATGAAGTGAAGGGAATTGACCGTGAAATGGATGGAAATGAGCATGAAGTGACTGGATTTGACCGTGCAAAGCAAGGAAATGAGCATGAAATGAAACAAAATTGCCAGATTTGACTGTAAAATGCATGAAAATGACCGTGAAGTGACCAAATTTGACCATGAAATGAAAGGAAATGACCGTGAAATGAAACGAAATCGCCAGATTTGATTATGAAATGCATGGAAATGACCGCGAAGTGAAGGAAATTGACCGTGAAATGCATGGAAATGACCGTGAAGTGAAGGGAATTGACTATAAAATGTATGGAATTGACCGTGAAATGAAATGGAATCACCGGAATTAATCGTGAAATATATGGAAATAACCGTGAAGTGAAGGGAATTGACTGCGAAGTGAATGAAATTGACCGTGAAGTGAATGAAATTGACCGCGAACTGAATGGAATTGACCGCAAAGTGAATGAAATGGATTTTCGACCATTGACCTAATGGAAATGAACAGCATGGATATGTGAAATGCATGGAATTGATCGTGAAGTGAAGGGAATTGATCGTTAAATGCATTGAATTGACCGTGAAGTGAAGGGAATTGACCGTGAAATGCATTCAATTGACTGTGAAGTGAAGCAAAATGACTGTAAAATGCATGGAATTGATTCCTTAACCACTCTACCACAACATTTTGTAGCTAAGCTTAGATTCTTTTAGTCAGCTTTTGGAATGGGGCTAGAATGGTGAAAGTGTATTCCACATGACCAATTGTAGCTAAGTTAAACCACAACATTTTATAACTAAGTTAAAGAAGTCTATTCTTTTAGCTAAGCATCCAAAATATCTCATAGGAACCATCTATTCCACATGACCCTATATATTTATCCAAGTCATTGATATGGAGGAAACCATCATGAATGGGTCATGTCTGAGAAATCTCCCCAATTGGTCAACTCTAACCTCATTGTTGTGTTAGTATAAAATGGCATGGTTAAGAATAATTTGGTGGCTAAGTTCTTATAATTTAGGAGATTTAGAGGGCGTGATCCATCCAGGGTGAGAACATTCACATCAATGGCTTGGATAAACTAACCACGGCGCCCACTTCTACAATCTTAGTGAAGAATTTTACCATTCACCACATTGACCGTGAAATGCATGGAATTGACCGTGAAGTGAAGGGAATTGACCGTGAAATGATGGGAAATGACCATGAAATGATGGGAAATGACCGTGAAATGCATGGAAATGACCATGAAATGCATGGAATTGACCGTGAAGTGAAGGGAATGACCGTGAAATGCAATTGACCATGAAGTGAAGGAACTTGACCGTGACATGGGGGGAAATGACCATGAAATGCATGGAATTGACCATGAAGTGAAGGGAAATGACCGTGAAATGCATGGAATTGGTCGTGAAGTGAAGGGACTTGACCATAAAATGAAGGGAAATGACTATGAAATGCATGGAATTGACCGTGAAGTGAAAGGGACTTGACCGTTAAGTGAAGGGAAATGACAGTCAAATGCATGGAATTGACCATGAAGTGAAGGGAGTTGACCATGAAATGAAGGGAAATGACTCTGAAATACATGGTTTACAAGGCATCATTTACATCATTACACATCATTTACTACAAAATTATGACAATATATACAAGGCATCGTTTACATCATTTCACCCTGAACATTTTACAAGACATCATTTACAACAATTTACAGCTCCCACAAAATTTACATCATGCCTAAGACAACTATATCATATTTTGTAGTCACTCAGGCAATCATAGGATATAGAGTTCCTAAAGTTGGGAGTGAATTGTTGCAAGTCTCTCCCTGATAAAATTTCATTGTTGCATAAAATGTCCATATATTTCATGACAAAAATGCCACAATCATATATGTTCATCTACTTTGGTATGGAAGTATCTTCTCTGACCATCCAAGACTTTCCATCTAACACAGACATATCTCCTGTGGCATGAAATAATATAGGCAAGGCCTCCTTCATTAGCTCGATATGTTACCCGTGTCGACTGAGTGCCCTAGAATACAAATTGTCTAGTATAACGATTTTTCGATCTCGAGGGTGGATGACCATCAAGTACCAATGAGTGTTGGCGTGGTTGACTGATACGCATACCTGTCCATGTTTGACAAGATAAGATATCATTATAGACATCATAGAAATGAGTACACCTAACATTAATAACTTGTAAAGATACCATTACCTATTCATACTGCCACATGGCCTTCTGCCCTTCACGATGTTTAACAATACCGTATACTGTGAGTTTCTCCACTTCTAATCATGAATGCACATCGTCACCTCCAATGTCCCGATACATTCTCAATGCTGACATTAAAAAGTCAATACATGACAATTACAAACAACATACCGAATTAAAACATATATTATATAATGAAATAACATAATAATAATGATCCAATTCATACAGTTACCAGAAAAAATGTGGGGCAGAACTTGCAGTCCTTTGTATATATAGTAGGAAATGAATTGTGCCTTCTCTTCAAGAAATCAACATACTTGTCAATAGTCTAATCAGTAAATATGATGAATTAAGCTCTAGTCTAATATAAGTGTTGAATAACCGTAGATGTATGTGTGTAAATTACTTACCACGCGATCAACCCATGCATTTTGCTCCCATATGGTCCTGAACCAAACAAATTCTGCCGACTTTTTATTTGCGTTGACCCAACTATCCAATTCATACAGTTTCTCCTCCTATATTATCCTAAATGGATCAATTTTGGCCTGAAAGGATATCGGAGAAGTACATAATTCTTTTGATTTCTCAGTGTCAACGGCGGTGCTTGAAGTTGTTTGAAGGACAAAGATAGAAGTGAATGGAGAACACTTGTATATGGACGGCTTCACCACCCTCTTAGTTCTCATCTTATATACTACAATGGAATGTAATGATTTCTCACATATATCAATGTTTAAGGCATTCGAGTGTTGAACATTCATATCTCTGTTCCCCTGATCCCTACGTTCCAATTTCTCATCCTCCTTCTCAAACTCTTCTTTCTCTTTCTCTAACTCCTCCTTTCAAACTGCATCTTCTCTAAAAGAAATGCCTCCATCTGCTTCTTCAACTCCATCTTACCCTCCTCCAACTCTTCTTTCTCCTTCTTTAATACCTCATTTTTTATCCTCAGTTCTTCCTTCTCCCTTATTAGCATTTCTCTCTATATGTTCAAAATTATCCTCTCATTCAACTCTTCCTTCTCTAACCTCAAGGCTTCCATCACTTTTAACATTAGTTCCACCTTCTTGCGTACTACTTCTCTCTCCCTCTCTATCGATTCTTCTCTCTTTTAGCATGCGTTCCTGCTGCTTCAACTCTTCCTTATCTCTCTCCAACTGAATCCTCTCCACCTTCAGCTCCTCTTTATCCTCCCTCGACTTCGCAGTCGGTTGGAATTTCGCTCCCTCTCCCTCTCCCTCATCGCCACTCTCTTCCTTTCTCCCTTCTTCTCCCTTTCCCTCATCACCACTCTCTTCCTCTCCCCCTTCTTCTCCCTCTTCCTCATCCCCACTCTCTTCCTCTCCCCCTTCTCCCTCTCCCTGTCCCGATTTCCCTTCCATATCTTGATCATCTTCATCTTTAATGCCCTATAAAATGAAGTAATGTATGTATCAATTATATAACATGTTAAGGTAAATATAACATATCAACATAAAAGAATACTTTTCGGACATCTTACATCAAATCTATCACAGCCAAACAAACGGCCTCCGTCTTCAGCTCCTTAATGGTAGGCTCTAAGATAATAACTATCTCAGTCTGCAAGAGAACATCTTTATTTTCATATACAGAAACACACACACACACACACACACACACACACACACATATATATATTTCAATAAGTGATCACTGAGCTTCTTAGAAATTGACTTATATCTTCACTCTCTAGTATTTAATGAATCTTCTTATACCTCTAACCATTTCATCTTCGATATTATGTGAATCTTGAAATTTTGGAGGGAACGTATGAAATGATACATTGTCGGAAAGCCAGTACTCTCTCAAGGGCCCATATATGTTATAGCGAAATGACAAGATGATCTTAAATACATATAGTTTCGTATAAACTATAAATTAAAATAGACAAGGAAAGAATCATTACTTTAGGAAAAATATGCAACCGATGACATTGTAATGAAGCTCATGTGATGCCATTAAGGCACTATCGATCCCTTCAGTCATCACTTGGAAGGCCACACTACCCTAAGAGTAGATATTAAAGTCTTTCAACAAGTTAAAAAGGTCGATAAAGTCTGTACAACACATAGTATTCGTGTTGGTTCCCCTAACAAACAACTCTACACATAATAGTAGGGCTACCTTCATGACATCTTCGTGATTATTACTATCAACTATCCTATTGAATACCTCCTATACATGTTTCTTTATGATAGTATATTCATTGAAGTATTTTTTTCTTATTGACTTCTTCAAACGAGGGATATTAGGTATAGAGAGGTCATCAGTCTTCAGCTCTATTATTAAGGTGAAGTCCATCTCGAAAAACTTTACACGATTCTCCTGTATCTCGAATACAAGATTGCCTATATATCTCTCAATAAGTGAGTGAAAAATGACTCCTATAAACCTAAATGATGGAATGTGTAATAAAATTGAGAATGAGGTCTGTCTAAATATATTTATTCTAGTATTGTTCTTCCCCAACCCACTCTTAACACTGTCAAATTACCATGTCAAAGAACATTTGCATGATAGGGTGGGGGCCAACTCGCCAAATCACTTATGCAAGGGTTTGTTATCTGTAAGGATGAATGAGAAATTATATCAACGATAACAATCAATATTTAACGAAGCATAATGTGAAAGTTCACTTGTTATGGTGAAAAATGACAAAGTATGGTATGAGTTTGCCGAATTCCAAATGAAAGTATAAGACTTATAGGTGAATTTTCACAAGTTTTGTGCCTGTTTCACTCATATATCAGTCAATTTCATGAAGTTGTCAGTAAAATTATACAAAATTTTCGATCAAAAAGATGTCAATATCAAGTAGTTATCGGTGATTTTGACATTCAACAAGTCTGCGGCCAATTTAACTAAGTTATCGGTCAATTTTTCGAGATATATGTTGTATTTTGGCCCAAGAATGTCATGAAATTGACCATGAGTGAATTTGACTAAGGACTGAAAATGACCGTGAAGTGAAGGGAATTGAGCGTGAAATGCATGGAATTAACCGTGAAATGAAGGGAATTGTCCGTGAAGTGAAGGGAATTGTTCGTGAAATGCATGGAATTGACCGTGAAGTGAAGGAAAATGAGCGTGAAATGCATAGAATTGACCATGAAGCAAAAGGAGTTGTCCGTGAAATGAGTGAAATTTACCATGACGTGAGGGGATTGTCTGTGAAATGCATTGAATTGACCGTCAATTGAAGGGAATTGTCCTGCAATGCATAGAATTGACCCTGACATGAAGGGGATTATTCATGAAATGCATGGAATTGACCGTGAAGTGAAGGGGAGTCATTGGAAATGACCGTGAAATGCATGGAATTGACCATGAAGTGAAGGGGATTAACCCTGAAATGAATGGAAATGACTGTGAAGTGAAGGGAATAGACCATAAAGTTAGTTATATGTTTCTTGCAGTTGTGAGTCAAATTTCACTTAGCGCTCAGTCAATTCCATTCACTTTGTGGTCATTTTAAGTTGGTCATGGTCATTTTAACTCAAATCACAATCATTTTAGGTCAATTCACGGTCCTCATCAATAACTCAGTGGGTACTCGGTCTATTAACTCAGTCGGTGCTCATCGGTCTTCGTTTAGTTTCACATCTCATTTGATTCTTTATTTCAAAAACCCTCGTTGAGGGCCATTTGAGCATTAACTTTTGCCAATTTATTAGGATATGTCATACCATTCAGTGTTTAAAATAAAATAGGGCTATACACGAGTCAAGCTAGCTCGAAAAGCTCGCTTGAGATGTCTAGAGTCAGCTTGGATTGACTCCGCTTGAAAGGCCAACTCAAGGCGAGTAAAGCTTGTTTACTAAAACTCGAGTTAAGTTCAAGTTGAGTTCGACCATGGTGTATTGCAACTCGACTTAACTCTAAAAGTGCTATGTTGATAAACCCTAAGTATTGTTAAATTTTGGTGTGATAAAGTAATTCAATTTGTATATTGATTTGTATCAAGCTTGTGCATCTGTTCACATTGAATCTTCGACATTCGTTTTGTTCGTGCTAAATCTATCTTGTCGATATCTATGATGAAATTACCGAGATCTTTAAACTGGAAGAAAGTGAAAACTTTCATATATTGAGTGAAGAAAGAGTTTTTAAGAACATTACGGTTCAAGATCTAAAACCAGAAAAGTTCAAGAGCTTAAGACCTAGTTGAAGATTATATTTGGTATGTCGAGTTCAAGCTTTGAAGATCGCAAGAATTAAAGCTACTGAAGTGATCGATAGATTAAGTATTCATATGTTCTATGTCACAAGTAAGGAATGATTGACCTAGATTGACCCTAGATCATGATTAGATCATTTCATACTTTCGGTCGGTCATTTTGATCATTTTATAAGTGTAAAATTTAGTTCTTTTGACTAACCCTAGCACTGGCTCGACCAATCCTAGTATTTCCTCGACCAGTTTAGTATTTGTTATGAATTTTTAAAAATTTTTCGTTGGTCTACGACCAGTCCTGGAAACTGTTCGACCAGTCGTGTAAATAGTGCTCGACCAGTCGTGTAGTGCTCGACTCATTTTTCAGCGAGTAATCTATACTCACACGACCAGTCGTGTGGTGTCCACAACCAATCGAGCAGGCCACTGGACCAGTCGTGGGACCCACAAGGCCAGTCGTGTAGTTGAAAAATCTTATCGCGCCAGAATTTTTAAAAATCTGTTTGGATAAACCTAGTCGTAGTCAACCAAAGGCCAGTTGTGTAAACCGATTTTTCACCTATAAATAGTGCTCGAATTTCAGAGTTTTCTATTCAATTCTTATCATTCTTAAGCAATCACTCTAAGATAACTTTGAGTACATTCTAAGTTATTTTGTACATATTTAAAATTCTTTAAAGTAGCTTTTGTTTTTTATTTTGATTATCTATTCTATTCTCATTTTGAAAAGGGATATTTGATTTACCCTTCCTTGATATCAAAATTAATACAAAGCCCTTGCTGATTTAATTAAAAATCATCTAGACTGAGAACCCTATACACTTGTGAGACTGAACGTTGAACATCTTTGTCGTCATCAAGTTGGTTTTACTAAGCTGCTTCAGAATCGTCATACAGATAAGTTTTTATTTTTTCTGTAATTCAATTTATTTCTGATTTGTGAGATTGTTCTAGAAATTTCTATTTTGATTTTGTCTAAGGTGATCAAGAAAATCTCAAAGTGATGGATTTTTTAAATTGTGTAATCCCATCTAAAGACACAATTATAAAGGCTTTAGGTGAATCGTCATACAGATAAGTTTTTATTTTTTGAATCGTCATACAAATAAGTTTTTGTTTTTTCTGTAATTCAATTTATTTTTGATTTGTGAGATTGTTCCAAAAATTTTTATTTTGATTTTGTCTGAGGTGATCCAGAAAATCTCAGAGTGATAGGTTTTTTGAATTGTGTAAGCCCATCTAAAGACACAATTATAAAGGCTTTAGGTGAACCTTGAAAAACCTATTTTGATTAGTGAACACTAATATCCTGAGGGAGTGGATATTAGGAGTGGAGTAATTGTGTGGCTATTTATTAATAATCAGTGTATACACAAGCGAACCACTATAATTCTCTGTGTTTGGTGGATGTGTGATTTATTTTTTTATCTTTTATGGTTTAAGATTGTGGGATATATTTGTGGATGTGAATGTTGTAATCTTTATATTTCAGCATTGTATGGTGAATGTTGTAATAGATTAGTTTTTATTTCTTTCATATCCTCTTGAGTTTGAGTTTTTGACACTCACCCACATTCTAGTAAGGTTGTCCTGCCATAAACCATTGGTTTTTGGTATTATGTTGTCCTTAGAACCAAGTTTGTATCAACCTCTCAATACTTGATTTTTGAAGTTGTTATTTTCTTTTGTTATTTACATCCTTTTTGGCTATTTGTTGTTTATATTCTGCTTATTAATTTTTATTTGGCATAGTCCTATTCACACTCCCCCCCCCCCCCCTCTTTAGGACATAGTTCGACCTTTTCAAACTCGAACTCGACTCGACTCAGCATGGACGAGTCAAGCCAAGCTTAGCCCACCTCGACTCAACTCGGCTCAATGTACGGCCCTAAAATCAAATAAAAAATGGATTGTGGACCGTAAGCATATGACCATGCACATATATAGTATAATATAAAGTGGGGTCCACAAAAAGTGAGGGATTTGAATATACCTGCCGTTCGAAGCTTCTTAGATGGGGGGACCATTTTTGTGGGGACCATTTTCATCCTTTCTTGGGTTCACAAAAGTCAAAAATGACGTGCGTGGCGTATCTATTCTTGACCGGGTAAAGGGGAAAGAAAAAATGATCAAAAGGGAGAGTTTTACTGGAAGGTGGACAGTCACAAAAGGAGAGAAGTAATTAGAGAATCAGATTCGATTGGCTAGGATGAAGGATCAGAGAAAGGAAAGAAGAAAAAATCAGATTGCGTCTATTTTAAAGTAGGGGCATTTTTGTCATGTGCAAGGGCATCCATATGCCTGGGGAGTATTCTGGGGCAGCTAAAAAGAAATGGGCTTAAAAATGTTGTGGGCCATATAGTGGTCGTACATTAGGAAATTACTCTTTTGTTATATCAACTATCATCATTTAAATTATATTTCATCAAGTTTTTCCCCACTTGATTAAAAAAAAAAAGAAAAGAATTGACACTCAATCATTGTTCCTGTTACCTTCTTTCTACTTAATACTTACCCCATATATCATAGCCAATGAAATAGTTATTTTAGGAAAATTTTCAATTACGTTTTAAAGGCATTTATTGATTACACAATACTATAAAAGCACAATTTTAATACTTCACAAGGATTTTTACCTGGATATTTTGTACCAATGCTAAATTTCCAAGACCATACTTCCAACTTTCTTATTTACTAAAACATGCATTTGATCCTACTAATAAGGGTAAAATGAAATATTTACCCTTACTTTTAAAGGAAATGAAAACCAAAGTGATGAAAAATAAATAAAGAGTACTTCTAGATACACATGCGTGTACAGTAAGGCTCATGTACATGCAATACATATGCCAAGCATGGTGCATATGTGCGAGATCTAATCCATCCATCGAATTAGCCCGGTCTTATAAATGGTTTTTCAAAAAGAAAATCTAGTTCAATTAGCATGTAAGCTGCAATATTGAAAACATGTGAATGGGTGGGAGAAAAACTTTATCTAGGTCTTTTTTACAATTGAAAACTTCTTAGAAGCTAAAAATGTTTTGTATCAAGCATATATTCGTAATTTTCCTTCATATGTGTATGTGTGATCTTATTAACAACTTGAATGGCAAATAGGACATCACGGTGGGCCTTAGGAAGTTTCCAACGGTCAGCATTTACTCCCCACTATTTTCTACGACGCAGTCCACCATAAGTACGAGGTTCAATCCATAAATCAAAATAGTACCGTTATATTTTAATGCCTTACCTCCAAATCAGGCTGTTCTACCAGCCATGTAGGCTATAGTTCATAGAACAAATGTACAGCTTGAAATACGCGGATGGGGTTTTCTCCAACCAATCCACATTTTCCAAATATGCATGCATACCAGTGGACCCATATTTTCTTTCAGGGGAAACATGTAATGGGTCGGACTAACCTGATGGATGGATTAGATCTCTTACATACATGCGTGCATCGATTATATCTCCTACATGTGTCATGCAGTCATGTGTGTGGTGTATACCCTAGCTCCAGTGCATGTTCCGCTATGCTCTTAGTTTATTTTTAAATGTACACCAGACAATTAACGTGATTTAAAGCCAATGCTTACGTGTTCAAATTTAAAATTTTAAAGAAAAAAAAAAACCCATCGATGACCGGATTTAAAATCATAAAATTGAAAGATAAAGCCCGAAGACAAATAACATGTCTGAATAAAAATTGCATGAATCAGACATGAAAATGCTTTTTGGAATCATAAATGCATGAGATTTTAAAAAATTAAACATAAAAATACGTAAACTGCAAGAAAAAACTATGAAATCTAACGGTAAAGACCGAATGGAAGTAGGTCGAGGAATCAAATACTTAGTAATTAAATCGCAGAGATTCGTTGAAATTCATTTTGATTTTGGTGAAAAATGCTCTAAGAGTGAGAGATGGATCTTTGCAACTGAATGATTAAAGTTCTTGCATGAGAGAGAGAGAGGATTCTTCTGAGAGAGAGAGAGAGAGAGAGAAACGGGGAAGTGATTTTAGTCTCATCTCTCATCAAACCCACTGATCGGGTATAATTCAGGACCTACTTGGATTATATTATTGCATGCTAAATACTTTTAAATAGGTAATCATTATTAACTTTGGTATTTCATGCCAGTCTCCTCTACATGACGTTGATAGCTACATTGGTTTGAAAGGCTTGACACTAAAACTGGTGAAGGAAAACACTGTACTTTTAAAATCTATGGGGCCCATGGTGATGTATATGTCCAATCTATATTGTCCATCTGTTTTATCTGTTGATTTTAGGGCAAGTGGACCACACCATAGGAAATAGTGGAAATGAATGCCTAGTGTTGAGAACTTCTTGTAGGTTATAAAAGTTTTGGATGAAGCTGATAATTTTGTTTTCCCTTCATCTGTGTGAGCTTATAAATAGGTTGAATGACAGGTACACATCCTCATGGGTCCATGGGCTATGTTTTAGCTTTCAACGGTGAATGCTATTATCTCCATATTTCCATTGGTGTCGTCTGATTAAGCTTACAATCTGTTTCATTTTTAGGCTCATGCTCTAAAATGAGTTCGTAAAAATACAAATGAATATCGTGGATCATACACACATATCATAATGGGAGAAACAATTCTTTTCGTATGCAGTTCCCATCATCTTTCCATGCATGCGGTCACAATTTTCTTAAGGTATTTAATAGGCAGGGTGACGATGGGCTGGGGCTCGAGCTTGCAAAATCATAATTTTAAACAGTGCCAGCCTAAAAGCCCAGCCTAAAACAGTTCAAAACCCAGGCCAAGACCAACCCCAGGCCTGGCCTGCCGACAACCCTATTAACATTCTATTTGCATCTCTTCCAAACACGACTATTGTATGAATAAGTCCATAATTACAGGTAATTACTTTGTGGAAACCTAATTTAGGTGAAATCAAGTGCTTGATCTAAATTGGTGGGACCATTGATCTTTTTGTTAGGCTGGAATTTGTTTGTAAGGTTCAAACAGGAGATCTCACATGATGGACGGTGAAGATTCACATATATAGCATGGGTGACCCAGAGCTTGGGTGTTTCACGCGCTGCATAAACTTGCTGATGCAGGCTATTCCAATCTAGGGCTCTCAATGGGTATTCAAACCCGTGGGTACCCGATAAACCCAACTCGGCTTTAACGAATTTCAAGTCCTGTTTATCATACATGCTAGGAAATCTTGTGACTTAAAGACTCACCTTTTGGACCCGGTTAAAAATGGAGTATGAGTTGGGTCCATTTGATAGGCTTGTTAAATTCGAATTCGAATTCAAATCAGGTCTAGTCGGATCGGGAGCAGGTTCGGGCCATTTTCATAGGAAAGTTATATATTTAATACGCATTGATAATTATAATCAAATAAATAAGGTTTCCTAAATCATACATGCGTAAAAGATTCCCTGAACACCATGCGGGTGCCAATGTACATGTGTGTGATGTAATCTTTCCAATTAAGTTGGAAACCTAGATCAGAAGAATACATAAATACCGGGAACCTGTTTAGATCTAGGTCTACAAAAACCAAACCCGGTATCCCGTGTCCGCTACTATTGAGCGAATGCGGAATTCCCTGTGAAAGCCTTTCGCCGAAAGTTCCTCCTATTGAAACTAAGGTGGGGCCACTGTAATGTTTGTGAGAAATCCACCTTGTTTGTACATTTTTTGAACTCATTTTAAGATATGGGGCAAAAAACGAGCCAGATCTGAGACTCAAGTGGGCCCAAAATGTGAGGATTGAACATCCACAGTTGAAATATTCATGGAGCCACAAAAGTTTTGAATCGGTCCTATTTGTGTGCCTACGCGAGTCTTGGATCTTGGCTCACTTTTGGTCTTGAGTCTTAAAATGAGCTCACAAAACTGATGGATATAGTAGATTTCTTATAAACATCATGGTGGGCCCCACCTAAGTTTGCACTGCTTTAACTTCATGTGCAACTTTCCCACGAAATCCGCATAAGCGCATTGTGTAACTGGCTTAGCGCGCTCTCATCACACTGAGTAAACTATGTTTGGTCTACTGTGAATGCATGTGGTTTATCCACATTGTCCATCTATTTTTAAAGATAATTTTAGGTGTTGAGACTAAACTTGAAGCCAGAGGTGGGCATCGGTCCAAATCAGATTGAATTGTATTCAATTCGACCAGATCCGAAGTCTCGCCAGCCTTACCCGAACTAGATCGGATTCGGGACCGAGTCCAGGTCGCCTGACTCGGACAGACCCGATACATTATTGACATGACTCGAACCGGGTCCGACTTGGCGAGGGAAGCCGAGTCGAATCGGGTTCAATAGGATTCGGATAATATGAATTTAATTCAACTCTTTTACATGGTGTGGTCTATTTCAACTTTTAATATATCGCTTTTTTGTGCCAAAGCCCTAAAATGATATTTCAAAATAGATGAACGGCTTGAATAAAACATATACATCAAGGTAGGCCCCACATGACTCTATAAGAACACTCACTATCGTATCCCGCTTTTATCGGACACGTGTTTACGTGCACTTCACGAAAGGTCAGTGACTACTTTCCACACAAGGACTGAAAGCACTCGCTGTAACGACCTTAGCAAGCTATGTGGGTCTGATCATGGGGTATGTGTTATATCCAACCCATCCATCCATTTGGCAAGCTCGTCATAAGGCTTTTGACAAAAAATAAGATGCATCTAACTATCAAGTGGGCCACACAAAATGTTTAACTATGAAAATTATTCTTAGCTGCTATTTTTGGTGTGGTCCACATGATCTTTGGATATTATTCATTTTTTAAAATAATGTCTACAATGATTTCTAAAATATTTATGAACGATGTAGATATAATAAATACATCACTGTGGGCCCATACAACTTTGATGTCCTTTGAACCGTCCATACAACTCGAAGCTCGAGGAGCGCCAGTCTTGTCTTCGCATGCCACAGTCAGCTAGCCTAGGCTACAGCCAACAACTAGCTGGTGCTTGGTACTGAGATGCAGATTGTATACTGAGTAACTCAACATGCTAACTAGCATACTGAGTAAACTCTGTGGAGTCCACCATGATTTATATAATTTATCTACTCCGTCCATTAATTTTAAAATATAATTTAAGGCCCATGGACCAAAAACAAATTATATCCAAATCTCAAGTGGGCCTCACCACAGGAAACAGTGTGAATTAAATTTATATCGTTGAAAATTTCTTAGGGGCCACAAAAGTTTTGGGTCAATCTGTTATTTATTTTTCCCTTTCATCCATGTCTTTGTGATCTTATGAACAGGTTGGATGACAAATAAACATCACTGAGGGCCCTACCAAGGTTTCAATAGTGGAAGTCATTATTCCCATTGTTTCCTGTGGTGTGATCTGCTTGAGCTTTGTGCATGCTTCAAATTATACGATGTGGATAATCCACACACATTCATGGTAGGCCCAACTGAGTTTACTTAGTGCAATAAAAGCGTATTGAGTAGTTAAGTATGCAATCTGATTTTGACGCCGACAGAAATGGATTAGCTACTCCCTTGTTTGGTGACCTGTGGGCCCCACCATAATGTATGTACTTCATCGATGCCGTTCATCCATTTTTAAAGATCATTTTAAGGCTTGATACAAAATATTAGAGGGATAAAAATCTCGAGTGGACCACACCAAACAAAAACAATAATGATTGGATATCCTCTATTAAAATCCTCCTCAGGCTCTGAATCGGGTCGGATCTGATCGGATTGGATCCATTCAAATCGGGTTTTGGCTCGAAACGGTCCGGATTAACCACGATCCGAAAAGCATTCAAATTTAAACTGTCTAACTCTATCCGCACCGATCCAGGCCGTCGGTTCGGTCAAGATCGGGTCGGATCAGGTTTGATTGGGCCGAATCCACCAGATCGGATCAATTTTGCCCAGCTCTACTTGAAGCATATCCACAGCCCAAGTGAACCATACCACAAGAAACAATTTCTATATTTGAAACCTTTCTATAGCCCATGGGGAGGTTTATTTGTCATCCAACCTGTTCATAAGATAAAAAAGACATGCACAAAGGACAAAACAAATATCAACTTGCTCTATAACTTTTTTAGCCCCCAAGAACTTTTCAACCGTGAAGGTTTTATTCACACTATTTCCATTGATGTGGTCCACTTGAGCTTTAGATAAGTTTAATTTTTGGATAAAGCCTTACAATTATCTGTTAAGATAGATGGACAGCGGATAAAATTCATGAATTAAGGTGGGCCCACAGAATTTACTCGGTACGCTTTTGGAATCGACTTACTCGGTGCGCAATCCGCTTCCTGAGTGGTGAGCAACTCAGTGCCCTAAGCGTATTAGGTAAACTCTGTGGGGTCCACCCTGATGTATTGATGTATGTACTTTATCCACTCCGTTAACCTATTTTAACAATAATTTAAAAAATGAAGTATATATAAAAGCTAAGGTAGACCTCACCATTGAAACAGTCTTAATTGAAATTCTAATGTTGAAAAACTCATAGTGGCCACAGAAATTTTAGATCAAGAAGCTATTTATTTTTTCCCTTTGTCCATGTCTACGTCGTGTAAGTCATTATTCCCAATGTTTCCTGTGGTGTGGCTCACTTAAACTTTGGATATGGTTCAATTTTAATCTCAACCATTAACATGGGCTAGAATAATGGATGTACGGCGTGGATAAACCACCTACTTTCACAGTGGATCCAACTGAGTTCACTCAGTACGCTTTAAGCGTACTTTAGTAACTCAGTACGCAATCCCATTTGATTCCCAGCGGGACTTGGCTGCGACACAGAGGTGGGTGAGACCTTGACTATGTGGGCCCACCTCGGTGTATGAAGTATATATCCACACCGTTCATCTATTATTCCAAATTATTTTAGATCATAATTCAAAAACTAGAGTAGATTCAAATTTCAGGCGGACCACACCACAGGAAAAAGTAATAATTGACCACTAAAAATTTTTGTGGCCACCAAAATTTTGGGTGAAGATGAAATTTGTTTTTTCTTTCACCTGGGTCCTTGTTACCTCATCAGCAGGTTGGATGAGATATAGACATTATGGTTGACGCTATGAAAATTTTAATGGTGGGTGATCAATGACCACTATTTCTTTTATTGTTGTCCAACTGAAATTCGTATCGATTTCATTTTTAATACCAAATAATAAAATAAGCTGAAAAAACAGATGGACGGCTTGGATAGAAATGAAAACATCGAGGTGGCCCTTACAGTTACGGTATCACCCACATCGCAGGGTCCGGAGTCGCTGCTAAGCCGCGCTCCCCGTTCCTGTCCCTTTACTCGACAACCCCAATCTCCGATCGGCAAGATCTTTCACACCGTGGGCCATCCAAAAGAGATCCTTCTGTATGAACGGTTCAGATCATCAAGCCCACCTCCACCAGACACTATAAAAAGGGAATCTTCTTCTTCCTTCACCCCCTTTTCCTCTTTTGCAGCTGCTGCCTGCGAGAGAGAGAGAGAGAGAGAGCCCTTTCAGGAAAAAGGCTCCTCTCCAATCATCTTATCTATATACCCTCCCTCCCTCCCTTTCTCTCTGTCTCTGTCTCTGTCTCTGTCTCTCTCTCTCTCTCTCTCTCTCTCTCTCTCTCTGTGAAATCCGACGGCTACGATATCGCCTCAGCGATAGATCGAGTTATGCAGGCAGATCAGACGGTCATCAGCTTACGTCCTGGTGGTGGAGGCAACCGAGGTAGCCGATTCCTCGCCTCTCGCCTCGACTCTTCTTTCGGAAACTCCGGCGGCGGCTCCTCAGATCTCCCGATCCTCCGTCCTCATGGCGCTGGTTCAGCAGCATCCTTCAAGGTCTGTCATGAACAAAACCCTAATTTTCCGTGCAGATCTAGGGTTTTGGATCCACCTTCTTTGTCGCTTGCAGAATCCCATGTTGTTCATATCGTTTATGTATATATGGAGCTGATGTTCTCCGATGCTTAATCCGATGGCATGTGTTTTACTGCAGCTTCTTCTTAAAAAAAGCATCTTTATTGATTTCATGAGATGTCTTGTTCTTGATGGATTATGACAGTTTCCAATGTTGCTTGCTGTTTCAATCTCTCTGTTTCTTTGGTTTCTTCTAATTGCGTGTTTTGATTACGATGCTGAAAGATCACTTTTACGATAGTTTATACGGTTCTGTTCGGACGGATGTCTCGGATTGAAACAGATAGGATATCTCCACCAATTTTGTTTTGGTGTGAGAAGGAAGTAAAAGTCATCCCTTTTAACACTTTTTTTTTTAGCTTCTGCCCTTGACGTTAAAAGTCATCCCTTTTAACATCTTTTCTGTTTCTGCCCATAACGTTTTGGGTAAACGAGATTCAGAATATCTTTGGATTCGGTTTGGCCTGAATAAAGGGAATCTGATCAGGTGGGGATTCCCCCACGTCCAAACGGGTGTCCAAGAACTTCTCTTTTCCTTTTGTTTGTAGGAAAATGATAGATTTTCTTGAAATATATTTATGCATGCATGTTAGATCGGGTTCCCCAATGAAGAATGTTAATGAGATGGATTTGAAGATCAAACTTTTCTTCTTTCATTATATTTGGATGTCTCATGAAGCTTGCATTATTTCTTTTGTATTATTCCTATGTAAATCTTCTGATGATTTAAATTTGTATTTGGATGTCTCATGAAACTTGCATTATTTCTTTTTCCTATGTAAATCTTCTGATGATTTAATTAAATTTTCTGATACAGATGTTCTTTCAATCACCACCATTATTATTATTATTATTATTATTCTTCCAGTTGAATAAGAATCTTTCCACGGGCATTAATTTGGTGTACCTGTGAGTCTTGTACCATTTTTTTTTTTTCAAACATCGGATGTTCATGTGTCTAATATGTACAGGAAGTTCCATTGATTTTTTTGCAGACTGCTAGGTAGCTTGGACAGCTTAGATTTTTTCTTAGTAATTGTTAGTCCAGATAATTATGTATGTGAATCTTCAGAGCAGAAGCTTAGAAATATGTCTGCCACCCAACTTGCATGGACAGGTGGAAGCTCTTTTGCTTGGGATTGAAGGTGTTCTTGTCTCCTTGGTTCATTTATTCTAAAAAAAAAATTTCTTTGTCCTTTAGGACCTGTTTGGAGAGCGAATTAGAGCCGCAATGTATTCTAAAAGTGCAATGATTACAAATTATTCTCCTTGAAAACTGGTAATTTGACAGAAAATTCCGGTGCTTAGATAGGTGTTGTAAAATCGTAATGATGATACTTTTACATTACTGATATGTCAAATCAATAGGAAAAATACACTGATGTAAGTGTTTGGATAGGAGATTTCCACTGCAATACAATGTAAATTGTAATGGTTATAAATTCCTTTATTTGTCTCCTGTTACACAAACATTTGACCAGTGAATTATGTGCTTAATTGCATGTTTAAACAAACATTGTAAAATTGTAATCATTGCACTTTTACAATACATTACAGCCCTAATTCGCTCTCCAAGCCCTTTAACTATTTGTGATTTCTCTGTAGTATTGCTTGTATTCTACTGACTAATCCATGGAGTAAGGAAACCAATTTGCTCAAATTCTCATTTGCAATGTTTTGGATGCTGGTCTATGCACTTCCACCTGTGTTGGCTTTGATACACATACTCATGGGTAGTATAGGTGCATGCCGGATGACTTGGATTAGTTGGACTTGAATGCTTAGTCATATTTACTTGTGTTCGTGCTTGTCGCTTGATTCAATTTGGTTTCTTTTCCAAGTTAGTGAACTTTATTTTCTGAATAGAAGTTATAAGTTGTTCGTATAAATCAAGGCTGACACAATTCCTATAGGTTGTTTTTTTTTTTTTTTTTTTTCATTCTTAGACATGCTGTTTAAAATTATTCCTGCACCACCTTTGCCACGTTTTTATAGTTAAATTGTGGCTAATTATTCTTAGTAGAAGACTTTGTGGTCTTACATCATTCCAAATACAGATCATGCTTTGTATCCTTGATTAGAAATTTATCAAAATTTCAACATTTAAGTTATTAAGTTGTCAATTTAGTTATAATTTGTTCATTCAATTACTATTGGGGTCTTCAAGCTTGATAACTATCACCTTCATTAATCTCTCTTTTGTGCATGATTCATGGTCTAAGTACACAAACGCTGGATGTGTTTGAATCTAATTTTAATTGTTCTGATTTGAATAGACTGGAGATTTGTGGTTTGAGGGTCATGAGCGCATTCGTCACACACGAGACCAGCTCTTGCAACTTAAGGAGGTATGTTGTTGCAAAAACGATTTCTTTGCTTGCATGCTTCTGACATTGAGTTTTTTTTTTTTTTGAGGCTTGTGTGCTTCTGAGTTATGTTGTTGTTTGTTGCAAAAAACTATTTCTTTGCTTTCATCCTTCTGAGATTGTATTTCCTATGGGGCTTTGCTAAGATACGATTCACCAGTGTTGTTATTGTGGTGAGAGATTAATGTGTGAAGTAGAAACTGAGACATCTGGTTTGGTGGGAGGAGAAACAATAGGCAAGACATGGGAGAACCTCATGGAAAATTGCGTGGAAATGAAGGAACTTGTTTCCGGTTCATATTTGCGGGAGATGTGTTTCCCATTTTTGCTTTTTCTACCTTTGAATTTCTCCCACAATCACATGTTTGGGAACTGATATAAATTCATTTACCATTCATTTGAAATCTGTGTGAGCGCTGAATTTGTTTGTAAAATCCATGATAATTTTTTCAGTGGAAATGTTTAAAAGCTTCTATTTTTTAGTCAAACATAAGAAATCACATATTTTTATTTTATTTTGCTTTATATTATGTTTGCATTTATGGACAACTCGTGAGTTTTTCCCTTTGTTCTTTATTTTCTGTTTATACTGCTATAGTTATTTATTTTAAGTCTGCAGACTCATTAGAGGTTCATCTTATGTGCTAATTTGGGATATTTGCTCAGAATCTATGTAACTTTTCCACAAATGCTCATTTACAGCTTTCTTTGCTTCCAATATTGTCTCTATAGGTTGGAGATGTTCCTGAAGACATCTTGAAAATCAAACAAGAGATTGAGGCTGAACTTTTTGGCGATGATCAAAGTTGGGGGCGTGGAGATGCCATTGTGAGATCCTTTGTGTATTTGTAATGTTGCCTACATTTTTCTGGATAAAAATAGCAAAGTGGTTTTGGTTTGAGGAAACACTTTGTTGATTCCTTATGTCTTATGCTTGCATTGATTATGTTTTAGTAGGTACTAACACCATCTATGCTGAGAACGTAGGATTTCTTTAATTTGTTCTTCCTCAAAAGCTCATCATTGAGATTATCTTTTTCTCTTCTTTTTTGAACAGTTCATCATTGAGGTTTTCTACCTCTGGATTATCTCTGTTTTCAGTTTGTGTGATAATTTCTTCTTTTTCTTTAGTCACAAGGTCAACCAGTAAGTCGTTATGCCGAACCAGACAATCGTGATTGGCGTGGAAGGCCGGGGCAATTGCCTGCCTCTGGAGAAGACAGGTCTTGGGAGTCTATTCAAGATAATAAAGAGTTCCCTACAAACTCCAGACAACAAGAAGCAAATCAATTCAATCGGCAGGACCAATTAAGCTCCCAATTTTCTCGAGCTCAAATTTCCTCCACACAAGGGGTAATGACTACACAGCCACATTTTTTTAAAATTGACTCGTATTTATTCAATTTCTTACCCATTGCTTTGTTTTGGCCCTACTTCAATCTAAACAGACATACCTTGGTGTTTGTGCTTGTGTGGATGTAGCTTTAATATTTTGTTTGTGCATTTGTGGGATGTAGCTTTAATATTTTGTTTGTGCATTTGTGGGATGTAGCTTTAATATTTTAGTAACTGGTAAGAGAAGGATGTTCATGGAGAATTTAGAAGGTTGCAATGGCCTTGTTAAGAGTTTTGATAGTGACACATTTTGTTTGATGTCTTTAAATGTTATACCATTCAAAAGACAAAATGTTTTTACTGAAGGAAGAGGTTTTGAATTGCTAATCGTTGTAAAGACTTTGTCGGTTTATTATCAATATTCCAAATCTATGATATCCAGATTCTTCAAAACGGCTAATGTATCCATGTCCTGTCCTGTCCAATACTTTGTTAATTGTTATTATGTGTTAAATCTGTCCTGATGCCATATCGTTGTCTGCATCTTCGGCATATCTGGATAGCTTGGGTCTTAGTGAGGAGGTTGTTTTAGACCACAGGGAAGTATTCTTGGTGAGGAAGTCCCCTTAAAAAGGATGGGGAGATCTTCTTTGGTGTATGCTTCCATTTGCGTTATGTTGGGGGATGTGGAAAGAGGAGCAATTGCATTTATGATAGCAAAAAGATTTGTTGTCTGTTGTTTCAGAAATAATTGAAAGCATTGTTAGGTGGGCCCTTGAGTGTTATGAATTTCTGGGGGATACAGGCCTTGGATTTCTTTGTGGGCACGCACTACCTAATAGCGAACTGAAGGCTGTCTGATTTGTTGACTTGTTCTCCAACTTTGTGGAGGAAGCCCAATCTGATGCTTCCTCTTTGGGTAACATAGTCCTGGTGGATGGGTGGCTGACTAAGAAATGGGTATGGTGACATAATCTTTTCCTTTTCTAGCCCAATTGGGGTTGGTGATGCCAATAAAGCTGGTGCGATAGCCCCAATAGAAGGCTTGCTCAATTTCTCCAGGGGTTCTGCTTGTTAATTGTGGAAGACAACTCTTGACAGGCAGCTTTTATGAGAAGGAACTTTGAATCCTTTCTTTCATTTCAATCAGATCTCACACCTCCCCTTAAGGCTAAACATTTCATTTACCCACAGACCTCTTAGCTAAGATTTGATTGGTGTTTCTAGATCTTTTCTTTGTATCAAAATCCATTCTCTCTTATTTGATGATTGATGTATCATTTATTATCCTTTTGATCCAAGTTTTGCTTATTCTCAAGAAGATGTAGAAGGATTTTCGAAAGTAAGAAGAAGAAGGATTTTCAAAAAGAAGAAGAAGAAGAGCATGGGTCTTTGCAACTCATTTTTCCCACGGCAAGAATTTGCAACTCTTTTATCCCATGGAAAGAAGAAGAAGAGCATGGGTCTTTGAGATTCCTTTATCTCATGGAAAGAAACAGCATAGCATGGTCTTTGCAACTCATGGGCCTTCACGACTCCTTTATCTCATGGCAAGAAACAGAAAAGCATGGATCTCCGTGACTATAATATCCCATGGCAAGAAACATCATCAACATAATCTTGTCCCAGCTATTTGGGACTGCATTCTGGATCATGTTTCACCAATAGCAGGGCCCTGTCCTCAGTAAGTTTTGGAGCTTTCATAGTTGTGCCACCTTGATCCAAGCCGCTTTAAATCTTTTCCCCATCATCCTTTTAGGACCTTCATTACTAACTGAGGTTTTCTTTGTTACTAGGGTCCACCTTGATCCAAGCCGCTTTAGGTCTTCTCCATATCATCTTTTCAGGCCCTTAAACTCTGACCATGATTCTGTCTCTTGGTAGGGTCGTCTCCCATTTAACACATGGCTGAACCATCTCAATTGGCTTTTCATCGTTTAATCTTTATTGTTACTACTATTATATTGTTTCAATGACTCATTCTTGATTCTATTCTTCCCGGCCTTCCCACATTCATCTCAATATCCTCATCTTTGCAATTCTTTACCTTTTGTTGATGTTGCCTTTTAATTACCCAACACTCTACATAAGTAGAATTGGTGGTCTGATTGTTGTCTTATAAAGGGTTCCTCATTGGCATGTTCGGTGGTCACATGACACTCAAGAGGCACATCTCCACCTTATCAATTCTATTAGAATAATCTTGTCTCTTCATTTTTCAAATTACGAAGCAGGATAAAGGACTACATTGCTTTGAGCAATCACCTAGCCATGGAATTTAATCGATGTCCCAGCATAGAGCTTCCAACCTCTTGAAAGCAGTGCTTGGAGTGGATCTCTGCTTTGGGAGGGAGTTGTTGTCTATCCCTTGGGACAACTCTCACATTTGCTTTTTGTTGGATAGGTGGCATGGATATTAGACAAGGCAATCCTTTATCTTCGTACCTTTTGGTTATGGTGGGAGAAGTGCTTAGCAAAATGCTTCACAAAGCCAAGGAGAATGGTTTAATTTTTGGCTTTAAGGTGGAGGATGTAGGAAATCAAGGCAATCATCTCCAATATGCGTACAATTTGTTTTGCAATATGGATGCCACCTCAGTAGATAACCTTCAGAAAATCATTGTTTGTTTCAAAGTGGTTTTGAGGTTAAATATCAAATGTCTCTATATCGTGCCTCTTAGTATTAGGAAGGCTATAACTTCGTTGGATCATATATTTTCTGGAGATGAATTGCGAACTCAAGGAAATTGTATTCGCTTTTGGCTGGATATTTGTTGTAGAGATTGTGCACTTCAAGAGTTGTTCCCTTCAATAGCTAATCTTGCTCTAGATCACTTCATTTTTTGTGGATCGTTGTTTTTCTATTTGTGGCGGATATATGGTTTGGTCTTCCCTATTTCGTAGAAATTTATCAGATGATGAGATACTAGAATTGGCCAGCTTGCTAGACTTTTTGAAGAATGCATTTCCCTTGACTCCCGAAGAGGATTTGATGGTTTGGGGAGCACATTGGTGGGCAACCTTCTCTATTCGCTCGTTATATAATCTAATTTCCAAGCCAGCTTACATCTGTAAGCCTTGTCCATTCTATCATTGGAATTATGAAAGCCTCTCCTAGAGTCGTGGCCTTTGTTTGGCTTGTGGGAAGAAAGAGTCTCAAGCATTGGTAACTTGCAAAAGAGATCCCTAGTCCTTTGCAACATTTGTTTGATGTGCGCAGGGGTCCGGGGGACAGAGTCGATTGATCACCTTTTCATTCATTGTTTTTTTGTTTGTTTGTCAGGTGTTTTTTTTTTTTTTTTAAAATTTAAATTTTATTTTTAACTTTTCTTCTTCATATTGCTTGGGCAATGCCATAGTCAATGGAGGATCTCCATGGCATTGGCATGGAACAATGTTGTCAAAATCCTACAATTTACGATTTGAGTCAAATCGCAAGCAAAACGATTTGAATCCCACCTTTGACTCCCTTTTTTGTGAATTAAACGATTTTATGATTTGAAACCTATGATTTACAATTCAAATCCCGATTTGCGATTCAAATTTTACTTGTTTTTTTTTTTTTTTAAGTTTCACTTGGCCTTCGTTCTATGTTTTTAAATTAGCGGGGGCTTTAAGAATCATTTAGAAAAAAATCTTTCAAAAAGCAAAAAAAAAAAAAGAATAATTTAGAAAAGGTAAATTATTTTATTTTATTCTTTATAAGAGATTAAATGGTATATATTTTCTTCAATGTTACATCATAAAGCTTTTTTATATATGATTTCTTACTTAACCGGTCGAAACACTAGATAAGTCATACATCTGGAATGTTCTAACTTAACCGGTCGAAACACTAAATTGATGTATGATTTATTTGGAATTTTACATCATAGAGTTTTTTTTATATGATTTCTTAACCGGTCGAAGCACCAAATTGATGTATGACTTATTTGGAATATTTTTACGGATGGTTATGATCCTGTGTATGTTTTTTTCTTTTTTGAAATATAACAAACTTTTATTAAAGGGAACAGGGAAAAAGCAAAACAAATAGAGGACAGAGGCGCCAAAGCAGCGACCCAACTACATTCCAAGGAAAAACAAATTACATCCTTTAAGGCAAGGAAGACTAGAAGCCCATTCGATCACTAAGAACCTTGCTCTGTGGGAGGTTCTATCCATTGCCTTGAGTCATTTGAAAAACATCTTGCATTTCTTTCCCCCCAAACAACCCACTAGACAACCAAGAGAGATATCCTCCATAGCATCTTCTTCGTCTTCTCAAAGGAGGCACCATGTTGAGAGAGAAGAAGAGACCAAAGAATCTGGAAACGCTTCAAGATATCTGCGCCCAAATAGAACTCTCAAATGGGTAGTGAATGAAGAGATGATTGACAATCTCCTCGCCGCACATGCAAAGGGGGCAAATGTTGGGGAGTATCATTAATCTTTTTCGAAGGTTATTGATTGTTAGGATTTTATTCCTTCCAAAAAACCATTCAAAGGCAACAAACTTAGGATGCGTGTTATAGCTCCATAGGAAATTTGTATGCCCCAACGCTTTCTCATGGTTCTCATCTCATATGAAAGGGTAAAGATAGCGGGCATAGAAGGATCCAAACTTATGGGCCTTCCAAATTATCTTATCAGTCTTCGAGATAGAAGGGAGGCAAAGATGAATTCTTTCCAAGAGCGCTGCAAACTCCGCCACCTCTTCATCTCAAAGGGACTTTCTACAAGGAGGCTCCCAGATCACCAAGTCTCCAGGAAAGGAGAAACAACCAGCTACCTTCATGGTTGGGTCCGGTGCCAAACGGTAGATAATGGGGAAGTCTTCCTTTAAGGGAGGGGCCGATCCAGATATCATCCCAAAAATGATTTTTCCCCATTGCCCAAGGAAAAACCGACGTCTCCCATAAGAACACTTTTGACGGAGTAGACTCCTTTCCAAATTGCTGAATCTCTATAGTTGCAAGATGCGTGTGTTCCCCATCTTCCGTCCGAGCATCCGTATTTGCCTTTGATGACGTCATTCCAAAGGGCCTTGTCTTCGTCCCTGAATCGCCAAAGCCAATTGCCAATGAGGGCTTCATTCATGGATTTTAGATCTTTGATGCCTAAACCTCCATCCCTGCACACTTACAAACATCGTTCCAAGCCATCCAATGAAACTTTTTCTTGTCTTCCACTCCGTGCCATAGGAAGTCACGCATGATTTTCTCAAGTCTTGAGATCACTGAGGCCGAGCATTTGAATGTAGAGTTGAAGTATAGCAGGAGGTTTGAGAGCATAGCTTTGACAAGAGTGATACTGATGAGGACATCACTTCACGTACACCTTTGGGCACGTATTAAAGGAGCTGGGCCGCGCCGCTTTCTTTGTGGCTAGGTGAGTACCCACGATCATGCTGAAGACCCCATGTACATGTACAAGCATCTAGAAGACCTCACACTGAGAATATGCACATGCGTTGCTTTAGGGAGTGGTTTGGACCGTTGAATTTGAGAGACGTGACGATCGGGCTATTGGATCGCATGAATCACATGATCGGGCCATTGATCGTTGATCGTCTTCATCATTTTTGGTCATTATTATCTTTTAGGATTTAATTTATGATTACTTGATGTTTGGATACCTTATGAGTGATTTTAGTTGATTTTTCATTAGACTAGGGTCATTTTTGTCAAAATTCATGATATAGGGTTTAAATTGTAATTTCAAAAAGTTCTTGAAGCTATAAAAGAAATGGGGGCATGTGACCTCTCTTTAGTTGGTTTTTTGAGGGGAGAGAGAGAGAGAGAGAGAGAGCTCGCTTCCTTCTCTCATCTTCATGTGATTTGATGGTGACTTCCATGTGAATTGGAAGGAAGATTGGTATTCAGCAAGTTCTTCGATCTTCTTTATCCCAAGCCATCAACATCTTTCTGATCCTTATCCCTTATTCATCTATCGACCAGCCAAACCTTAAAAATCAAAACCTCACATACCTAGCCCACACGTGTGACCGTACGACCACACGTGTGATCGTACAGCCACACGTGTGAACCCATAGGGTTGGCCGTACGGCCCTAATCTTGTCCCTTTGGCTTTCTACTACCCTTGCATCAAAACCCTAATCTCTCTTCCTCAAACCCTAACCCTAAACCTATAAATCCCCAATCTTCCTATTTCCCCAAATTACTAAACCCTAGTTCTTCACACTCTTCAATTATGCCCAAATCCTTACAATCCTTCCATCCAAAATCCTAATTTTCTTATCCTAATAGCTAAACCCCTTTATCCAATTTACCCCTTCCCCAATTTCCCTAAATCCTAATTTTACCTTAGGTAGTAGTAGACATTCCCTTTTGAAATAGGCTTAACTTTATACTATTTGGATGTCTCTACATCCATTAGATCCTAGTTCTCCTTATTTAATGGTCTTGTAGGATGATGTTTGGTAACCCGAGCTAGAATTATGCATGATTTTCTCCTGGGATTTTGGTATATGTGATGATGATAATAAATTTTGTGTTCTTTATTAATTAATTTAATTTTTTTGGTTGATCTCACACAATATTTGAGTTTATGCATCTGTCTTACATTAGATATGACCTCTAAGCGAAAGATAGAGACACTTCCATTCAGCAAGTTGCTTCTTGAACCTCTCCACTACCTTGTCCCAAAGATGCGTAAGAGGTTTTCCAATACAAAGAGGGAGGCCTACAAAAATAGTAGGGAGCGCCCCTGCCGCACATCCAAGCGAATCAACCATAATAGCTTCCTCCTCTAGCTCCATCCGCACCCCGAAGAGTTTGGTTTTAACTAAATTCACTCTTAGACTGGAGACCACTTCAAAGCAGCGGCTTGTCATCATCAAGTTACTTATCATATGAGGGGAGAAGCGTCGCAAAATAGGAGTGTTGTTAGTGAATTGAACATAGGAGATAGGTGATGACAAACCCTCCACTTTGAAACTTGAGAAAAAGCCTTCCTCTTGACCTTTTGAAAGCATTTTTCCCAAAGTTTCAACCACTATGATGAAGAGAAGGGGGGATAGAGGATCCCCTTGTTGAAGACCTCTCATGCTTTTGAAAAAGCCCTTGGGGTGCCATTGAGGAGCATCGAAAAGCGAGCTGACCTCACACATTTTTAGATCTAGGATCGCCATTTGCTTCCCCACTAGATACAATCAAGCATGTAGTCAAGGAAGTCCCAATCCACACGATTAAAGGTCTTCTCCAAGTCTAACTTACAAACAACACCTTTCAAGCCCTTTTTGAATTTGGAGTCCAGGCATTCATGTGCGATTAGAGCACTCTCAAGAATCTGGCGACCTAGTATGAAAGCATTTTGATTTTTTGAGAGGAACTTTCGGATGACATTTTGAAGCCTAGAGGCTAAGACTTTCACTAGGATTTTATAGGGGCTCCCGATTAGGCTAATGGGTCTGAAGTCCTTTAGCGATTCAGTTCCTGGGGACTTGGGGATCACAACGATGAAAGAAGCTATCATATCGACTTATATGTATTGTGGAATGGTGGTTAGAAATTAAAATACCTTTTTCGTTGTTCTATAGAATCAAATGCTGCTTTTCCAATGCGATTTTACATTTGAGAAAGGTAACAAGAACATAAATAGTTAAAGAATCCTTGTATGTTTTTTAAGGAAAAATTCTTGATAGACAAAAAACAGGAAAGATAAGAATCATTTAATTTTTAAGTAATACCATATCATGATAGTGTTAAATTTCTTAATTTTTTCTGAATTATTTACATTTTTCATATTTTTTAGAAAATAATAAAAAATGTTACGATTTGCGATTTGATACGATTCAACCTCTAATACGATTTGCGATACGATAACGATTTTGACACATTGGCATGGAGGATGGGTAGGGAAACCCGGGAAAACCATATGGAGGCTCCATGTGATGGCTATTTTCTGGATCATTTAGGGGGACTAGAATTGTCGTTGCTTTCGGAACGAGGGATCTTGCATGGAAGAAGTTATTTCCAAAATCAGAAGGGTTGTTTTGGGTTTGGCTTTCTGATAGTATCTTCTTTTTCTTCTTCATGCAAACTGCGTTTTACATTCTTCTACTACCAATTAGTTCATCTATAACAAGTCTGACATGGTTCTAAGCATGCAGATTGCATTTTACATTCTTTTTTTTGGGCCAGCACTCCAAAAGTTTCTTAGTCCATTCATCTTTCTTTGATTTAGATTTCCCTGGAAGTTTGCTCTAAAGAATGAAACTATGAAGCTTTCAGAAATTATGCTAATGACACAACACACAGGCTCAAAGTTTGTTTCAACCCTTGTTCAAGTGTGGGTAATGTTGAACAACAATCTTCTCAATTCCATGGGGAGGTACGGTCCAAACAGCAGCCTGGGTCTTTTGGTGGTGGTGACAAAACTAAATGTTATGTTGAATATACATTCTAGATCTTTCAGAGCTTGAAGAGCAAAGCCACTGTAAGAATTTCGCTACAGAATTTCTCCTCCAAAATTCTGGTTTGATCATTCATTGGGTGAATGCTTGGAATTATAATAAAGCCAAGCTTCCAATGCTTACAACTTTCTGATCCTTTGAGCAAATAGGGAAAAAGTGCAATTAGTGAATGGGTGATTCCTTTCATGAAACCACAGACAGCTTCATGAGAGCAGGGCCTTATTGGTTGTGATTGATGAGCCAAGTTTTGGACATAACGCTATCATCAAGGGTTGACCAATCAAAGGCTGTAACTTTTGGGGGTGTGATCTAATGCACCCGGTTATTGGGGTGATCTTTCTTCTCCACTGGAAGAAGCGTGGAGATGCTAAAATGACAATTGGTATTTGGTACTGTATGATCTGAAATGTGCATCTGATCCAGAAATCATTTCACGAAGCACATGATCACACACATTTGTATGCATTGAAAACTTAATTTCCCATAACAAACATTTTCTTAATTGTCAATTTGCCTTTATATCAATTTGACTGTTTCATTTCATCTATCGATCCCAAGTTGCATTCTCTGCAGAAATGGTTGTCGTTCTGGTATTAGTTCTGACCATTGACATTCTTACTTGAAACCAGGGAGGACCTGCTGCTCTCATCAAGGCTGAAGTGCCATGGTCTGCCCGAAGAGGCAACCTTAACGAGAAGGAACGAGTTTTGAAAACAGTTAAAGGGTACTTAATTTTGGATGTTTTATATTCATATCATAATGATTATTTCAGGCTGGAAATGCGAGTTAACATGCATCATTGACTTTGAGACTTGATTCTGCATTTAAATAAGCAACATTCTAAAAAATGAGTTTTGGTCCACTGTACAAGGCGTATCTTCTACATGTCCACACATGTACCAATCTCCACTCTGTCCATCAGGTGGGTCTGACCATGTAGATGTTCTCAATCTCATCTGAAAATCATGCTGGTTTATTCATCAGGTGGGCCATACTGTTAGAAACATGTAGATGGCTTAGTAAAATTCAGTAAGTTTTATCCTTCAAAATTTCCCCTAGCCCTGCATTTTCTTATTGTTATAGTCTGGCCCGCCTGATTACTAGACCAATCTGATCTTTAGTTCATCTACATATTGGACCTCCCTGATAGATGGGTCAGATCCCCTACCTATACCCCACGCTCGCATGTGGTGGTATCTACAGAGCTGCCTTATGCACACTTGTGGGCTTATCGAAGATCTTAGACACCAGTTCTGTTTTTGGAACCTGGGATAACTAGTTCGGGCCTAATGCTGTTACTTATAATTTGTTTGGTGATGAAATGGTTATTTTGTTTCGTAGGATACTGAACAAGCTGACCCCGGAGAAATTCGATCTTCTCAAGGGACAATTGATTGATTCTGGAATCACCACACCGGATATCTTAAAGGTTTTCATTTCTTGGAAATTAGATGCTTGTTTCTATTGCAGAGGTCTCTTAGAGTTCTCATTCTCTGACTGGCTTTGCTAATTGCACATGCAACACAGGGTGTCATAGCACTGATATTTGACAAGGCGGTTTTGGAACCTACGTTCTGCCCCATGTATGCTCTTCTATGTTCTGATCTCAATGAAAACCTCCCGCCATTTCCTGCTGATGAACCTGGTGGAAAAGAAATTACGTTCAAGCGGATCCTTTTGAATATTTGCCAAGAGGCATTTGAAGGTGCGGACAATCTGAGGGCTGAAATCAGACAAATGACTAGACCAGAGCAAGAGCTAGAACGTAGAGATAAGGAAAGGATGGTGAAACTCCGCACCCTTGGAAACATCCGTCTCATCGGTGAACTTTTGAAGCAGAAGATGGTGCCAGAGAAAATTGTCCATCATATCGTTCAGGTATTTAGAGCACTATTCCATGGCTGGTCCGGTCCCTGTGCCTCCTGATAATATCTTAAGCTGGTTTGCTATTTTTAAAAGTGGCCTGATGACCTGTTGGTATTGAACAGGAGTTGTTGGGGCATGATGGCAAGACATCTCCTGATGAGGAAAATGTTGAGGCTATCTGCCAGTTCTTCACCACCATCGGCAAGCAGCTTGATGAAAGCCCAAAATCCCGCCGTTTCAATGATGCCTACTTCAATCGGCTGAAGGAGCTTACGACAAATCCCCAGTTGGTACTGCGGTTGAGGTTTATGGTCCGTGATGTTCTGGAATTGCGTGCCAACAACTGGGTCCCTAGGCGTGAAGAGGTAAACATAGTCATTTCTTGAATGAGCCCCGACTGTGCTATGATTCTAACCTGTCTTTTGAATGCTAGTCCAGTCCAGTCAGTTTGCCCTGACTGACAGATAACTATGTGGAAATCCACCGTTCATTGAGTGGTTGTAACTCATCCACCATAGGAGTCATGCAGACATTAGATCATGGTCCCATCATGAATGGATATATCAGATGGTACAATCATAACCTTATGATATCATCTTCTGAATATGGACCGTGGGCGATTTTCTTCTTCATCATGCATGTGATGGCTGCCAATTGGATTGCTAAGATTGTTTGATGTGTGATATGAGGAATCTCATATGTGCGGTCTCTGGATATCATATCTACATTGGGGCCCATACTCATTGTTGGATGAGCTACCATCATCTGAGAGTGGGTGGAAATGCATGGTAACATAATAAATATGGATGAACAAAAAATGATAATATAAAATTGTATTCAACATGGGGCTTAGTCTGGCCTTTTGAAGCGCAGATGTGATATTCAACTAATTCTTCTTCTTCTTCTTTTTTAATTATTGTTCTGAATTTACTTCTCACAAAGAGTGGGTTCTAGTAGCATGGAATTGGTAGTGCAAACCTATGTTTTAAAACCTGGACCCAACCTCAATCTACTTTCTTCTTCTTTTCTGGCCAATTTGGTCGTACTGCTGATGAAAATGGCCAGAACCGCCGTCTGCTACGGCCTGGAAATTTGCTTCATTTGAAATTCTAAAGAGGAAAAAAGGAGCTGATCTGCTGTTGGCCTAGTGGGTTGGAGTGTTTAGTTTCAACTTACAAGTACAGGGATGAGCTTGAGCTTTGATGGTTGTTCCTGTTTTGGATTTTTGGTAGCAGCTTCTGGTCCAAACTGGTCTGACTGCTTGGTCCTGTCTGTTTTTGAAACCATTGATTGGGACCTTCAATTTGAGCATGTGGCTCCTTTTGTTTTCAGGTGAAAGCAAAGACTATCAATGAAATCCATTCAGAGGCAGAGAAGAATCTTGGGTTGCGGCCTGGTGCTGCTGCATCAATCAGAAATGGCCGGGGTTCTGCCGCAGGTGCTCTAGGGGGTATCGGGCCTAGTGGCTTTCCAATCAACCGACCTGGTGCCGGCGGCATGATGCCTGGAATGCCTGGAACTAGGAAGATGCCTGGCATGCCTGGGATCGATAATGACAACTGGGAGGTCCCCCGTTCCAGGTCTATGCAATCATCTGCCCGAGTTCAGGCTCCCTCAGTCACCAAGCCGGCACCCCTCAACAATAAGTTCTTACCGCAGGGCAGTGGTGGTGTGATAACTGGCAAGATGAGTGCATTGCTACAGGGCAGCGGCGGACCGCCGGCCCGCACTTCTGGTTTAGTTTCAGGAGTGGAACCCTTGGCCCAAAACCCGGTGCCTGCAAAGCCCCTTGGTCCCGCACCATCTGTGCTCCCGGTTTCTCAGAAGCCGTCAGCCGCTGCAAGAGCAAACCTGGCTGATCTGCACAGAAAGACTGTATCACTTTTGGAGGAATACTTCAGTGTTCACATTCTCGAGGAAGCATTGCAGTGCGTGGAGGAGTTGAAAAGCCCCGACTACCACTCTGAGCTCGTCAAGGAAGCTATTTCTCTTGCCTTAGAGAAGAGCCCGCCTCCTGTATCATCCGTCTCCGAGCTCCTGGAGTTCCTGTTTACCAAGAAGGTTGTGACGGCTCGTGACATAGGGACTGGGTGCCTGCACTACGGGTCAATGCTTGATGATTTCGGCATTGACGTACCAAAGGCACCAAGCAATTTTGGTGAGGTGGTCGGGCAGCTGGTCTTGGCAGGTGGCCTGGATTTCAAGGTAGTGAAGGAGGTATTGAAGAAGATTGAGGATCCAATGTTCCAGAAGGCGGTGTTTGATGCTGCCATGAAGACCGTTGGTTTGAAGCCCACTGGGCAGGTGATATTGGCTTCGCAAGCAGCCGAGATCAGCGCATGCCAGGCCCTCTTCTGTTGATCTTAGACATCCTCTCTCATGGTTAATCTCGTCCTTCCCTGTAACTGGTAGAATGAATATGGTTATTATGTTTTGTTTTTGTTTTTGTTTTTTACTTTTTTAAAAATCTTTTGTTTTTGAGGCGAGCAACTATGTTACAATTGTGATAAGTAGAGAGCTGTGAAGAACAGGTAAATTTTATGAGCTTGTATATCTCTCTTTTAATTTTTTAATTTTTATTTTTTTTAAAATTAATTCCTGAGATGGTACCAGCTGCTTTTCTTCATTGAGAGGAAGAGAGGAAGGAAATCAGGCAGTTAATTTTTTTGCTTTTGAGCCAAGGTTGATTTTGCTGGGCCAGGACACCTGGGACTAACAAAGCTTTGAGATGTCTACTGTTTGATTGTCTCTGATTCCAGCTTCTCTGGGTTCTCCGTTGGGTCCTGATTTCACTTTCAGTGAAGCTACTTTAGGTGTGGTTGAGGCTCCAATGATTGTCATGGTGGACACAGGCAGTGGTCCACCTTCCGCCATGATAGTCTAGATGGGATGGGGCTTTGGTTTTGGACCCTACACATGTAGATTATTCATTTCGAGATCTTGATCTGGAGGCACTGCATTACATGCAGTTTGATTTACCCCTTCACTGATCTAGATTGTTCCACTTGTAGGCATCACCGTTGATTTGCAAATGAATGAAAAAAGGATAAAGCTTGTTGGAAAATGTATGAAAAAGATCAGCTTGTTGGCTGCAGTATCATATGTTGTGTCCCAAGCTGGGACTTATATGTGGAGTTTCATGCAGGAGTCCCTATGTTGTGTCCCACCACAAGTAATATTCTCCATCACTGGTCGCCTAGATTTGTGGTGTCAGGACTTGAGGCCCACCACGATGTATGTATTCATCCATTTTGTAAGCTCTTATTTATTTATTTAAATGTATGGAATGATCTCAAAATTGAAGAAGCATATCAAGTCACCATAGGAAACAGTAGGGATTGGGATTGAGCGCATACTGTTGAAAACTTCTTCCAAGGTGTTGTTTCCTATGGGGGTGTGTGTGTGTGTGTGGGGTCCGTGTAAACTTATAAACAAGCTGCCAGGTCCTTGTCACCTTATGAATGGTTGGGCTGGATTATAAATAAACATTACTGTGAGCCCTAAGAAGGTTTCGGGTAACTGTCCTGTGGTGTGGTCCACTTGAGCTTTGGCTATACCTAATTTTTTGGGCTCATGCCTAAAATGAGTTGGTAAATGGATGCACGGACATTGGCTTTCATAGACCAGACCTCGCCTAGCACCACGCAATTCGCCTAGCTCCCTTCAAATGGGATATGTTCTTGTCATTGGCTTTCATAGACCACACGTTTCTCTTCTGAATTTGGAGATGTCATATTTCCTGGGATCTTAGGAAGCCTATTGCCTACTGAGTAAACTGTGGGGGGCCCACCTTGATGTACATGTCTTATCCACACCGTCCATCTATTTTACCAGCTCATTTTAGGGCGAACAGAAGTTTTGATCGAGCTGGTATTTGTATTTTCCCTTCATCCATCTCTTTGTGACTTTAAGAACGGCTTGGACGACAAATAAACATCACCGTGGCCCCCGGGAAGGCTTCAACGATGGATGTCATTATCCCCACTGTTTCCTATGGTGTGGTCCAGTTGGACTTTGTATATGCTTAAATTTTGGGCTGATGACCTAAAATGAGATTCTAAAACGGATGGAAGGCGTGGATGAGAGACATACAGTGCGGTGGGCCCCACGAAATTTACTCAGTACGCTAACGCAGTTCGCAGCCCGCGGTCGGCTATTGGCCATCGCTCTGCTAGTGCTGTGACCCATCTCACCCAAACGGCTCTGATTCTTGGCCTGAGGGCTTTGAATTATTGAATGGGTTGCCTAGTTCTCTGCTCTCCGTCCTTGCCATCTTCTCCCAACCAACGCCATTGGAATAAGCTTATCAAACAGCAAGCTCTCTGTGGCAACATGGAACAAGCAATTTCGATGTACGTGAAGATGCTAGAAGCAGGAATCAACGGTGATAATTTCACGTTCCCGATCGTACTCAAGGCGGCCGCTTGTCTTTCATCCGCATCTACTGGTGCCAGCATTCATGGCCACACTATAAAAACCCGCTTCTCGATTCATGCTTTTGTGCAGACCGCTCTCATCAACATGTATTCGACGCTTGGGCACGTCGAACATGCTCGTCTGGTGTTTGAGAAGATGTCGCAGAAAGATCTGATTTCTTGGAATTCCATGCTCGATGCGTATGCTTCTCGTGGGCAGATGGATGATGCCGTCAAGCTGTTTGATACAATGCCCGTTAGAGATAAGGTTTCTTTCAATATCATGGTCTTTGGGCTTTCGAATATTGGACGGGAAGATTTAGCAGGGCAGATGTTCGATGGAATTCCTGTTAAAGATGTTGTCTCATGGAATTCGATGATTTCTGCCTATGCCAAGGCGGGAAAGATTGATGCAGCTCGCGGTTTATTCGAACGGATGCCAGAAAGGAATGTAGTCTCTTGGAATGCGATCATTGCTGGTCACGTACAAAGTCATCGCTACATTGAAGCCGTTGATTTGTTCTATGATATGAAGGCCCATGTCATTAAGCCTAACCATCTGACTCTGGTGAGTGTCTTATCTGCATGCGCCCACATGGGTTCGCTCGAAATTGGAAGAAACATGCACATTCATGCAATGGAAACTGGACTCGCATCAGATCGCTGTGTAGCGACGGCGCTGATAGATATGTATGCAAAATGTGGCAGTATAGAAAATGCTCTTGAGGTGTTTTACAAGTCTCAGGAGAAGGATGTATTCTGCTGGAATTCAATGATTTCAGGACTGGCAATTCATGGCCATGGCCAAGCTTCCATAAAGCTCTTCCATGACATGAGAAGCCAAGGCGTGAAGCCTGACGATATAACCTTCATTGGCCTTCTGAGTGCATGTAGCCATTCAGGGTTGGTAGAGGCAGGCCGCCACATCTTCGCATACATGGACGAACACGGCATTTCGCCCAAGTCAGAGCACTATGGATGCATGGTTTATCTTATGGGCCGTGCGGGGCTGCTTGATAATGCTAATGAGATCATTGAGAGCATGCCATTTGAGCCTGGAGCGAGCGTCTTGGGTGCATTGCTTAGTGCTTGTGTTGTTCATGGGAATGTGGAGATGGGCCAGATCATCGCCGAGCGAGCTGCAGCTAGAGCTGATTGTATGAGTGATGGGGAGTATATGATGCTGGCTAACATGTATGCAACATGTGGGAGGTGGGAAGATGCAAGTAGATGGAGGGCTGTGATGAATGATGCAGGGATTAGTAAAACAGCTGGTTGTAGCATGATTGAGGTTAATGGTAGATTGCACAGGTTTCTGGCTGGTGATCTTAAATGAATGTGGTTTGAGATAGCCTTTGATATATGTAGATGGGGAATGATCAATCGAAGCGTAGCTGTTTGGAGCCCACCTATGATGTGTATGTGGAATCTGAACCATGAATCTTGCGCGTCTCGTCATTTTCACCGTAACTTCCCAAGAATCGTGCTGATCCAAGATTCAGGTCGAGCACACCACAGGAAGCAATGTTCAATCAGACTTGAGACCTATATATATTCATATGGTTTGTCCCACCTGAGTTTTGGAATGGCTTGAGTTTGTTGTTTCCCTTGGTCCCAGGGGAGAACGAGGTGGGCCCCACATTCCGTTTGGAGGATTCTATGATGGGTGTTCCCCTCTCTTATCTCCCTTATTATTCCCTTTGGTGCGGCCCACTTGAGTTATGTGTTAGGCTGGATTTTGAGATATAGGCCTAACATGATGGGCCCCACATAGCTCAAATCCTGTTATAATTACCATATGTCCGAACATATGCGATCATTCTCTCAAGTAAATAGAGAACACTATGGTGATGTGATGATACATTGAACAGAAAAGGAGGCCCATCCATTTTTGTTCATGATCATTGGGGTCCATTGTCCAGGCCATCCATGATGAGGTGACATAGTGGTGAAAATGGTCTGAGCTTGGGCTTCTCCTGGCTGTTTGTGGAGCTGATCTATTCATCTGGCTTATAGTACAAGCTCAGGCCATGGTGGCCCTCTAGCCAAGTACCAATCATCTTGTGGGAAAGACGTCGATAGATCGGGCTAGCCAATGCCCATTCTATTGGACATCTGGGAAGATTCAAGTAGAGATATGAACCAATTAGGACCATCATGGATTGCTTGTGATTGTATAATCTATAGACCATTCAGCTATAAAGTGTTTGATAGCACTGGAATCAAATGGATTATATGAAACCCTAAGACCCTATCCAAGTCCATGTAAGTCTATGCAAGTCTAATCCCAAAACAACCTCAATCCAGTCTGGAACAACCCAAAGCCTCATCTAAGTCATCCAAACACTAAAATAATGCCAATCGTAGACATTCTAATTCTGAGTAACATTGGGATTGGGATAAAAATAGTAGTGAAAATCCAATTTTCGCTACCCTCTTCTCCTTTGGAGATTGCTAAGTGTCCCAAAATGAAGAACAAGTTAACTATGTATCAAAATTTATGTCAAAGTGAGGTAATGGAAATCTAATTTCTGCTATCCCATTTTTTTAAATATTGTTCTTGTTTCTATAATCAATGGCCAATCAATCTAGCGTCAAGATTGGGTGAATCATCACTAGTAGAAGTTGGATTTTCGCTTTTGATTACTCACCTAATGATTTTAACCACTCTTATCATAATCTTTTTCCAACTTTATTTAAAAAAAAAACCAAAAAGAAAATATTTTACTACTTAACCTTTTGCCTAAATTACCAAGCGTACCCCCATATCCGCTAAATATTTCATAGGCTTCCAAGAATTAATTACAACAAATCATGTAGTATTTTTCCCATGGCCTTCATCGAAATCATAAATATGATACTACCTCTACCTATTTAAACCCCTTACTTCCCTCATTGACAACAACGATACAATCCAGAGAGAGAGAAGCTTATTCTCTGCACCATTTGCTTAGCCTTCTCATAGCATTTCCCGTAAGCATCTTGAAGTGAGTGATAGGAGTGTTCTTCCTTCCTGGCTTACATTTCTAGATATGATCCTTCATCTTGTGATCCAGATTCCATAATGTAGGGTTGAGGATGTAAGTGTTCGTGTTCTTCCTTCTTCACTCAATCTCCAGTTCCCTCAATCAAATTAAATGGTTTCTTTTTATTCCATTTTTTAAAAAATTTACTTTAAAGCAATAATTTAAAATTGGAATTCTAAAAATTTCAAATGTCATAAAGTAAAGACAATATGTTTGTGTGAGTGAAGAATGGTGCTTAACACATTCATTCTCCATAACTGAAGCCCTTATTCAAGATCAACATACATAGACGACATGCGAAACATTCAAATACAGACGGTTGAATATACCATGTCTAGCTTATTGTAGATTCTAAGATCTTTAGCTAGTGGCGATTCCAAAACTATCTTATGTTGTATTTGTTTTAAAATAATATTAAAAATTTGAATTTTCAAATTTCGGTGTTTTCCCTCCACATTTAAATTTTGGTGTTTTTGAGGTGTTGGTTTTGTCCCACATCGGATTTGATAAGAGAAATTCTCTTGTTTATATGATAGACTTTTTGCCTAGGGCTTGAGCCCCTTTCAGGGGGCATGTGAATTTGGTCCTGTGGGGGGCTATGCCAATAGCTCTAATCTATGCCATTAACCACACGCGCGCGCGCGCGCGCGCCGAGCCGAGCCGTGCCGTGCCGAGCCGAGCCGAGCCGAGCCGAGCCGAGCCGAGTCCGAGTCCGTGTCCGCGTGCGCGACGCGACGGGACGGGCTGGGCTGGGCTGGGCGCGGGTGCGGGTGCGGGTGCGGTGTAAGTGTACTCGCGTGGGTGTGTGTGTACGGGTACTCGCAGGACTGTATGTGCGAGAGTGTACTCGCACTTGCGCCTTTTCGTTTTTAAACCAGAGAGATGCTTCCCTTCCGGTTGGTCGCCCCTGTTGGGTTTAAACCCAACGGACCTAACCTTTTGTAAAGGGTGCTTATGCACCATTTCGAAGTCTATATAAAGACTTCCGATTCCAGTTTCAACATACGAATACGAAAAATTCTCTGCCTTATAAAACTCTCTCTGATACGGTTTTGTTACTGAGTTCATTGCTGAGTCAACTCAGCACTTTCGGATTAAACTGCAAGTGGTTCGAGCCCGTGTACAGTGAGTGCACCGCTGGGACCGGGTCATAGTCGTTGTATCCTGGAGGTCGATTGCTCTGGAAACCTGTTGCACTTGGGACGCTGTCCAAGGGGAGCAAATTCGATTTCAAGCCGAGTGACTCAGTCACGCCTCGACTCAATTCAATAAGTTTTTCTTTCTCTAAATTTATTTTCCTTTTTTGGTTCTCGATTTTTATAGTCTATTTAATTCAACATTTTATCCAACAATCTTGAAATCGAATTTGTGTTGAATTACATAGACTATGGCTACAGTAACAGTAAATGCTTCTACTGAGTTAGCCAAAATCGAACCGTTCGCTGGACAATCTTTTAAACGGTGGAAACAGAAATTGATGTTCGCTCTTACCACCCTGAAAGTTTCATACATTTTATCTGAATCATTTACTATAGATCCAGCAAATCAAAATGAAGTAACAGATGAAAATAATTGTAAAAATTATATTCTAAACTCTTTATCCAACGAATTATATGATGTGTATGCTTCTTACGCCTCTGCTAAAGATATATGGATTGCTTTAGAAAAGAAATACATATTAGAAGATGCAGGCGCTAAGAAACATGCAATTGCTAATTTCCTTCACTATGAAATGACAGACGATAAATCTGTCACAAATCAGATTCACGACTTTCAAAGTCTAATTCACGAACTATCGACAGAAGGAATTAAGTTGGATGAGGTGTTTCTGTCAGGAGCGTTAATAGAAAAGTTACCGCCCTCCTGGAAAGAATATAAAAATAGAATGAAACATAAGAAGAACGGTGTTTCTTTGGAAACCACTATCATACACATACGAATAGAGGAGGCCAATAGAATCAGGGACCAAAAAGGAAATAAAAATGAGATAGATTCAAAAGCGAATCTTGTGGAATCAAGTCGGACAAATAATAAGAAAAAGGGCAACTGTCATAACTGTGGCAAACCTGGACATTATGCAAATGAATGCAGGCTCAAAAAGAAGAATGCAAACAATCAATTCAAGAAAAAGGGAAACTGCTACAACTGTGGAAAGCCTGGGCATCATGTTAAAACCTGCAGGCTTAAGAAAAATAAAGATAAGCCGCAAGCTAATCTTACAGAAACAGGCAATGAGTCTGACATAGTAGTGGCTGTGGTGTCAGAAGTCTTCCTTGTAAACAACTTGGAATGGGTGCTAGATACTGGTGCAACTAGACACGTGTGCAAGGATCGTAGCATGTTTACCTCCTACCAAGTGTCAGGAGATGATGAACAGGTGTTCATGGGAAATGCTAGAACGTCTCCAGTTGTAGGGAAAGGGAAAGTACTTCTGAAACTCACTTCTGGAAAGACTCTAATGTTAAATGATGTCCTCCATGTGCCTGACATTAGAAGAAACTTGGTCTCTGGTTCGCTCCTCAATAAGGCTGGTGTCAAATTAGTATTTGATTCAGATAAGCTTGTAATGACTAAAAATGGAACCTTTGTTGGTAAGGGGTACTGTAGCGATGGTTTATTTATTGTAAATGTATCCAATGATAATAAGAAAACATCTAGTTCTGTTTATATCGTTGAACCTTTTTATCTATGGCATAATAGATTAGGTCATGTGAATGTGGCATCTTTAAAGAAAATGAAAAGATTAGGTTTATTACCTAATATATCTAATGAAGAGTTTGAAAAATGTGAAACATGTGTAGAATCAAAATTTATTAGAAAACCCTTTAAACAAATAGAAAGATCATCTGTTCTATTAGAGTTGATACATAGTGATTTAGGTGATTTTAGAAATCACATGTCTAGAGGAGGAAAAAGATATTATATAACTTTTGTAGATGACTACTCTAGGTTCACTAGAGTATATCTATTAAGGAACAAAGATGAAGCTTTAGATGCTTTTTCTAAATACAAAATTGAAGTTGAAAATCAATTAAATATAAAAATTAAAAGACTTAGAACAGATAGAGGAGGTGAATATGAATCTTCTCAATTTAGAGAATTATGTGAAAAGAATGGAATAATTCACGAAACTACAGCTCCTTATACACCAGAACAAAATGGAATAGCAGAACGTAAGAACAGAACTCTAAAAGAAATGATGAATGCCATGTTAAATAGTTCAGGCTTACCCTCAAATATGTGGGGAGAAGCAATTCTGTCTGCTTGTTATATCCTAAACAGGATTCCATCTAAATCTTCTGAACAAACACCATATGAACTTTGGAAGAATCATATTCCTAGTTATAAATATATTAAAGTGTGGGGGTGTCTTGCTAAAGTAGGATTGCCTGAAACTAAGAAAAGAAAATTAGGTCCTAAAACGACCGATTGTGTATTTATAGGGTATGCACAAAACAGTGCGGCTTATAGGTTTCTAGTTTTAAAAACTAAGGATAATATTCTAGATCCCAATACAATTATAGAAGCTAGGGATGCAGAGTTCTTTGAGAACGTATTCCCTATGAAATCTAAATCTATAGGAATAGAAAAAGTTAATGAATCAGATATTGCGTCTACTAGTAAAAATGCTTACGAGAAAGTAGTAGAAGAGATACAACCAAGAAAAAGTATTAGAGTTAGAAAAGAAACTAACCTAGGAGATGGTTTTTTTCACATTCTTAGTAGAAGATGATCCTACAACTTATATAGAAGCTATTAACTCTCCAGATGCAACCTTTTGGAAGGAAGCAATAAATGATGAGTTAGAATCTATTATATCAAATAATACTTGGGAACTTGTAGACCTACCACCTGGTAACAAACCAATAGGCTGCAAATGGGTGTTTAGAAAGAAACTAAAACCAGATGGAACTATCGATAAGTTTAAAGCTAGGTTGGTAGCGAAAGGCTTTAAACAAAAGGAAGGAATAGATTATTTTGATACATATTCCCCTGTAACTAGGATTACAACTATTAGAGTCTTAATAGCGATAGCCTCCATATATAAACTAGTGGTACACCAGATGGATGTTAAGACTGCCTTCCTAAATGGAGACTTAGAAGAAGAAATATATATGGAGCAACCTGAGGGTTATAAGATATTAGGTAAAGAAAATAAAGTATGTAGACTAATTAAATCACTATATGGTTTAAAACAGGCTCCTAAACAATGGCATGAAAAATTTGATGGTGTTTTAAAATCAAATGGTTATCATATAAATGATGTAGATAGATGTGTATATAGTAAAATTTCTGGAAATGATTATGTTATCATATGTCTTTATGTTGATGACATGCTTATTTTTGGAACTAATATTAAATTAGTTAATGCAACTAAGAAATTCTTGTCATCTAAGTTTGACATGAAAGACTTAGGAGAGGCAAGTATAATATTGGGTATTGAAGTAACCAGGAAAAATGGTGTTATTATATTATCACAATCTCATTACATTGAGAAGATATTGAGAAAGTTTAACCATTTTGACTGTTTACCTGTCAGTACTCCTTATGATTATAGTGTGACTCTCATGAAGAATACAGAAAATAGTGTGTCTCAATTAGAATATTCCAGAATAATTGGTAGTCTCATGTATCTAACAAACTGCACTAGACCTGACATAGCTTTTGCAGTAGGAAGGCTAAGTAGATATACACATAACCCTGAAAAAGAACATTGGAATGCATTGTCTAGAATTTTGCGATACTTAAAAGGTAATATGACATATGGTTTACATTATAATGGTTATCCTATTGTATTAGAAGGATATAGTGATGCTAACTGGATCAGTGATTCAGATGAGACAAAATCCACTAGTGGATATGTCTTCACTTTGGGTGGAGGAGCAGTCTCTTGGAAGTCCACCAAGCAGACATGTATTGCTCGGTCGACTATGGAATCTGAGTTTATTGCCTTAGAAAAGGCTGGATCAGAAGCTGAATGGCTTAGAAATCTCTTAGCTGATATACCATTGTGGCCAAAGCCTGTATCGGCCGTATCTATTCATTGTGACTGTCAAGCAGCTATAGCGAAAGCAAAAAGTAAAATATATAATGGAAAAAGCAGGCATATTAGACTCAGACACAACATAGTGAAACATATGTTGCGTGATGGAGTCATATCTATTGACTTTGTGAGGTCAGAAAAGAATCTAGCAGATCCTCTGACTAAAGGACTATCCAAAAAGTTAGTCAATGATACATCGAAGGGAATGGGGCTGAGCCTAATATATGAGCTGCCAGTGTCGGTAACCCAACCTATACAAGTGGAGATCCCATGAGATAGGTTCAATGGGTAAACAACAAGACACGAGGTAGACGATTGCACTGAGTTATATGAGCCCCTTCTATGGTGTACAGTGCGAGCAGCAACGCAGAAGGATGAGTTTTTAGAACTCTTAATGGATCCATAGCCATATATTTGGTGGTGTATACAGTTGCTGCATACACTTGATGGAATTCACCTATATGGGTGTGGAGGTGGAGGCCGCTTCCTATGAGAATCTAGGCGAATTCTCTAGAGCACTTATGAAATCCAGGTAATGGTGTATGGCCGAAACGCACCGAACCACAGAATCACTTGCAGAGGAAGAGTTGTGTGAGTGGCATGTACTTGCGATCTACATTAAAAGGATTCAGGTTCAAGACTATGGTGTCACCTGATTCCTGTAGACCTGTCTTGCTTACTCTAATGTCGGTTCAAGTCTATGGTGACACCGGCACCATTGCACAACTATTTCGCTTTAATCCGAAAGCATTTTATTTTAAAACATGTGGGGGATTGTTGTATTTGTTTTAAAATAATATTAAAAATTTGAATTTTCAAATTTCGGTGTTTTCCCTCCACATTTAAATTTTGGTGTTTTTGAGGTGTTGGTTTTGTCCCACATCGGATTTGATAAGAGAAATTCTCTTGTTTATATGATAGACTTTTTGCCTAGGGCTTGAGCCCCTTTCAGGGGGCATGTGAATTTGGTCCTGTGGGGGGCTATGCCAATAGCTCTAATCTATGCCATTAACCACACGCGCGCGCGCGCGCGCGCCGAGCCGAGCCGTGCCGTGCCGAGCCGAGCCGAGCCGAGCCGAGCCGAGCCGAGTCCGAGTCCGTGTCCGCGTGCGCGACGCGACGGGACGGGACGGGACGGGACGGGCTGGGCTGGGCTGGGCGCGGGTGCGGGTGCGGGTGCGGTGTAAGTGTACTCGCGTGGGTGTGTGTGTACGGGTACTCGCAGGACTGTATGTGCGAGAGTGTACTCGCACTTGCGCCTTTTCGTTTTTAAACCAGAGAGATGCTTCCCTTCCGGTTGGTCGCCCCTGTTGGGTTTAAACCCAACGGACCTAACCTTTTGTAAAGGGTGCTTATGCACCATTTCGAAGTCTATATAAAGACTTCCGATTCCAGTTTCAACATACGAATACGAAAAATTCTCTGCCTTATAAAACTCTCTCTGATACGGTTTTGTTACTGAGTTCATTGCTGAGTCAACTCAGCACTTTCGGATTAAACTGCAAGTGGTTCGAGCCCGTGTACAGTGAGTGCACCGCTGGGACCGGGTCATAGTCGTTGTATCCTGGAGGTCGATTGCTCTGGAAACCTGTTGCACTTGGGACGCTGTCCAAGGGGAGCAAATTCGATTTCAAGCCGAGTGACTCAGTCACGCCTCGACTCAATTCAATAAGTTTTTCTTTCTCTAAATTTATTTTCCTTTTTTGGTTCTCGATTTTTATAGTCTATTTAATTCAACATTTTATCCAACATCTTACACATCACTCCACAAACAAACCTGCCATCCGGGGCCATTCCACACCATATATGGTTTAGAAAAAGGTTGGCCAAATTAAGGATCCACCAGATCATTTGATTAGTGTGATTTTCACATGGTTGTGCATGAAATGTGTCATGGACTTAATGGATGGTTCAAAATTGATGATTGAACTGTCCAATTGATCAAGTTAATGCAACTAGTACTTACCGTAGTTAGAGAGCACCGGAGGATTTCTCTGTGAATAAATATAATTGATGTTGAGTTGTGCGGTGTCCAGGTGGATGTTATCAACTTTTGTTGAGTCAACGTCATTAAAAAAAAAAAAAAAAAAAAAGTTTTGAACTGGATGTGACTAGATCAAAATTTTCTTGAGCCTCGGTGAAATCTAGTTGAGTCAACTTGAGCAAGTTATTTCAAACTTTTAATTTGATTTTTTATTTTAACTAAGACCATAGTTCCAAAACTCCATGACTGGAGTTCGAACTTGGACGAGGCAACTCGAACTGATGAGATTTTAAGCTGAGTAATTCAGAAACTTGTTTTGTCATGTGACCCGGTCTTGAATAGCCAGAGTTATTGAGTTGGCTTTCTGACTCAGCATGACTCAAGCTCAGTCACTCAGTATAATGAGTTAAAGGAAATAAGAAGTGAGCAGTGACTTTCAAATTCACCTACGAGAGCAAACACCTGTAAGTAATCACATACCCCAACGGTAATGCTTCAGCTTATTTTTGGTATTTTATTTTACTATACTATCTTTAGCTATTTAAAATGTTTTTAAATACCAAGTTGAGTCTAGTTCAAGTCAACCCAACTGCATTAGAGATCAGGTTGAATAAGATTTATAGGTTATTGAACTATGACTAAGGTGTTAAAGTCTATTAATATACATTGATACACCATCCTCTAATGGCTAGAGTATCTAGCTATTTAGCATGATATCAAAGCGAAAACGTCTTATGTTCGAATATTGGAAATAACAAATATGCATCTCTAATATATTCACTCACTTACATGTAGATCCAAACCTAAAGTGGATCATACCATTAAAGGCAGTGAAAATTGAACACATACCCTCGAAAACTTTTTATGGACTAAAGAAGTTTTGGATCAAGCTGATATTTGTATTTTTTTTTTTCCCCTTCATCTAAGTTCATGTGACATTATAAGCTAGTTGGATGACAAATAAACATCATGGTGGGCCCTAGGAAGGTTTCAACGGTAGGGGCTCATTGTTCCCACTACTTTCTTGGTGTAGTTCACTTGAGCTTAGAATTTGTCTCATTTTTTGGTTCATGTACTAAACTGATTTCGAAAAATATTGGATAGACAGTGTGGATATAACACATAGATTGCAGTAGGGCCCACAGAACTTGATGACATAAACACACCACGTAATCCGCTTCCTAAAGTATTATACGCTCTTAAGAAATAAAGCTTTCTATTGAAATATGAATCAATCCCAAAAACCCCTAAATTTAATTTGGGCCATCAGATATCCTTTCAAGGACCTATGTTGTATTGAAGGGATATCTATGCATAGACAAGAGTAAGACTCGAGTCATTTCACTAGGTGACTGAGTCAACTCAACATGACTCGAACCCAATCACTTCCCACATCATTTCTTTTTCAAATGAAAAAGCTAAAAGTGGACGGTGAGATAGCCATATCACTCACAACTTGATTACAAGTGAGAATAAAATCTACCGAAAAGCCATGCACTGTGTCTGCGTTTTAGCTAGCTGGATTTCATAATGAGAAATGCTGTAGTGCTTGGAGAGCATTATAAGCTATAGTGTTCCTAGTTTCATTGAGACACCTACACAGTCCAGTCAGTTGATCCAGATCGTTCATTCAGTCCAACACATATTTCATTGTCCGCAACATCATACTGATCAGAAAAATATAGTCATTTGATCCATAGCCTTTAATATGTACGGTCAAGATCATTAAATAAAAAATATGTTCACTTACCAATTTGATCCATCTATCCGTTAGTATCCGCTATGGAACGGTTATGATTCTAAAGAATCACTTATGTCACGCAATTGTAACCATCCCATCCATGGCTTGGAAAGTGGATGGCTATAATAATAATAAAAAATTAAAAAAAAAAAATCCAAATCAAGGATAGATTGGATCACCTGTATTTGGTTAATATGTGCCACGACCCATCAAGATAGTAAATTTTTCTTCTTATTTTAATTATTAAATATCAGATGCGTGGCGTGCAACACACGCGACGCCACCGTCCTCGGCTGTGTGTTGACATCACCACGTTTTGTGGGCCCCACCATGACATATAAATGTCATATCCACACTGTCCATCCATTTTGAGAGATCATTTTAAGAAATAGGTTAAAAAATGAGGCAGATCCAAAATCTCAAGTGGACCATACTACATAAAGCAGTGGAGATTCAATACTACCCTTAAAATTTTCTTGGGCCCCACCGCGATGTTCATTTGCCATTCAACCTGTTTATAAGTTCACACATACTTAACGCGAACAGGGAAAACACAAATATCAGCTTCATCCAAAACTACTAAAAGCTTCCCAAGGCTCACATGATTTATTTTCCATCCAATCTCTTCATGAGTTCACAAAATCTTGACTGAAGGGAAAACACAAATATCATCTTGATTCAAAACTTCCGTAACCTAAAAAAAAGTTTTTTTATGATAGGCGTTCAATCCCCACTGCTTTTTTGTAGTGTGGTCCACTTGAGATTTTGGATCTGCCTTATTTTTGGGACTATGTCCTAAATTGGTCTCACAAAATGGATGGTCGGTGTGTATATACACATGCATCATGGTGGGGCCACAGGACTTGGTGATGTAGAGCGGGTCGCGGACAATTTCATGGCCAAGATAGAATAGAAAAGGCACGGTCGACAACATAAGTGATCTGGACCGTTGGACCTTAGATCGGGTATATCTTGCAATCCGGAATGAGTTATCTAACATAAAATATATGAATTTGGGGTAGAACAAGCTACTTTAGCCAACCAACCCCTCTACGTCGGGTTGCGCAGCCCGGATTTGCGAGAAACCCCCTGATCGATGGTCGTTTCCCCATTTTAATTTTGTTTTTACTATAAATAATAAGTTTTAGTTTGCTTATAACTCTTCATCCGTTGGGCTTTAGTTGTATCCAACATGAAAAGTGCTTAGGATAATTAGGAGAACGGTTTGGTGAAGCCAAATAGGACACTTACTATTTTTGGCCGAAAACCTTGTGCACTAGTAGACATCACGACCGTCTATAAATAGTAAGTTTACTATTTATAATAAGTCGCGGATTCTAGGAGTTTTAGTTGTAGTTTGAGACTGATTTCTTTCCTGTTGCTTGGTTCCCTTATTGAAAGGGGTGTAAACTCGTTTTTATTCGTTCAGTAATCAATTTCGAATTTTATTAGAATTTATTTCTATTCTCTTGTTTTCTTTCCTCGTGGATTCGAGAAGTCTCTGTGAGGAGTCCAGAGAAGCTCCATGGATTTGGAGTAGTTATCCTTGAGGAAGACGGTGATCGACCTCATCACGTTCATCCCTACGTCAATTTGGTATCAGAGCGAGGTTTTCCTTCGGGCCGATGACAAACAACGAAGGTATGAATCAAAATCCTGTGGACGGTAATCTAGGGATTCGTTATCTTTCGAAAAGAATGAAAACTTTCCATCGGAAGAGTCAGTTGACTATGCAAGGGCTGCAGGCAACCCTCGACCGTCTTGCGGATGTGTTACTTCCACCCCGAGCCCTAGGCGGTGCTCCACCACCTATGGTCGCTCCACCACCCGTGGTTGCTGTACGACGTGATCCTGATTATCGTAGAGCACTACCAGTGGCAAATCGTAGGGCTACATCAGATGATTCTAGTTCCAGCGACGAGGACATTAATGAGGGTTTTGACCGACGACCAATCCATGAGGGCGATCGTCTAGATCGTGCTGAAAGAGACTATCGAGGTAAGGCTGAACTTCCTAGTTTTAACGGTTTATTACGTATCGAAGATTTTCTCGATTGGCTAGCCGAAGTAGAGAGATATTTTAATTATATGGATGTGTCAGATCATAAGAGGGTGAAATTGGTAGCATTTAAATTAAAATCTGGTGCTTCTGCATGGTGGGAACAATTACAACTCTCACGAGTCCGTTAGAACAAGGCACCCATCGCATTATGTCCTCGGATGGGACGTCTTTTTCGATCACGATTTCTCCCTAGTGATTATGAGCAGATCTTATTCCAGCAATACCAGAATTGCTGACAAGGAAATCGAACTGTTACAGATTACACTGAAGAATTCCAGCGGTTGGCTACACGAAACGATCTGTCAAAATCTGAGTCACAGAAGGTGGCACGATTTATAGGTGGGTTGCGACCGGCAATTCAAGACTGAGTTCAGATGTATCCAGTCGGGACTGTAGATGAAGCAGTTCATTTGACAGGAAGGGCAGAAACATAACTTGCAAGAGCTCCTACTCGTCCCTATCTTTCAAATCGACCCCCTATAATGAGTCCCACACAGGATCCAGTGCTGGCTCGAGAAAAAGATCCGGTAGGAGAACGTCCTCAACCTCCTCCACCCGTGAACCGTGATACGGGGAGTGGGCCATCCAGACCTTAACGGGCAGCACCCACAACAGTAGGGCCGAGTAAGATTCCGAATCCTTATGCTCAGCCAAGGCCTAATAATTGTTACCGTTGTGGCCAACCAGGTCACTTATCAAACACTTGTCCTCAGTGTCTGGCAGCACACTTGACTATAAACGAAGGGGGCACTGAATATGAGGCCGCAGAAGAAGATCATGGCTTTGATGAATATGAACAAACCATTGAAGAAATAGCAGGTGGCGGTGAAGTGACAGGCGAGGATCGTGACGAATCTCTCGTTGTGAGGCGACTACTGTATACCCCGCGAAAGGAATTACATCCACAGCGGCACAATATATTTCGTACTAGATGGACTGTCAGCGGAAAGGTCTGTGATATGATCATAGACAGTGGTAGCAGCGAGAACATCGTCTCAAGAGTGATGGTGGACAAGTTGCAGCTACCAACGACGAGACATCCTTCCCCGTACTCAATTGGCTGGATAAAAAAGGTGAATGAAACTAAGGTAACTGAACAATGCACTATCTCATTTTCAATTGGTAAACATTATAAGGATCAGATACTTTGTGACGTGGTTGACATGCAAACCTGCCATATGCTACTCGGTCGACCCTGACAGTCGGACCGTGATGCGACCCATTGGGGACGAGACAATGTCTACATATTCGTCAAGGATAGTAAAAAAATAATCCTTGCCCCTATGGCACCAGAGAACCACCCTAAAGCCTCTAAAGTGGAGGGGAGTTCCCTCTTGACCATTCGGGATTTTATGGAGGAATCCAAGGAAACCGGCGAGGTATACGCCGTAGTGGTGAAGGGTGAGGAAGAGGAACCCTCAAACATCCATTTAAGCTTAAAACTGTTGCTAAACGAATTCAAAGAAGTTTAGCCTGAAGATTTACCTGATGGGTTGACGAATCAAATTCAACGACACTGCTGGGATTGCCCCCCATGAGGGACATCCAACATCACATAAACCTCGTCCCTGGGGCTAGCCTGCCCAATCGCTCTCATTATCGGATGAGTCCGAAGGAGTGTGAGATACTTTAGGGGTAAGTGGAGAAATTGATCCGTAAGGGTCTATTAGGAGAGAGCATGAGCCCATGTGCTGTACCAGCATTATTAATGCCAAAAAAATATGGAAGCTGGCGCATGCGTGTCGACAGCCGAACAATCAACAAAATTACCATCAAATATCAATTTTCAATACCACGGTTGGACGACATGCTCGATATGCTGGTAGGGACCAAGGTGTTCTCTAAACTAGATCTAAAGAGTGGGTACCATCAGATTCGTATCTGACCCGATGATGAGTGAAAATTGGCATTCAAGACAAAAGAAGGATTGTATGAGTGGCTGGTCATGCCCTTCGGCCTATCGAACGCACCAAGTACTTTTATGCGTTTAATGAATCAAGTTCTAAAACCGTTCACTGGTCGATTTGTGGTAGTATATTTTGATAACATATTAATATATAGCCAGGATGAGGCGGAATATAAGAAATATCTCAGGCAGGTGCTGCAGGTCCTATAAGATAACAAGTTGTACCTCAACTTGAAAAAATGTAGCTTTTTAACTGACAGCCTGTTGTTTCTAGGATTTATTGTAACGTCCATAGGCATTCGAGTGGACGATGAAAATGTGCGAGCTATTAAGGAATGACCGATCCAGACAAACATCCATGAGGTGAGGAGTTTTCACGGTTTGACGACTTTCTATCGTCGATTTGTGCGAGATTTTAGCACCATAGTCGCGCCTATAACAGATAAAGCTGACAAGAGCTTTAACGAGATCAAACATCGTTTGTCTACAACATTGGTCTTGGTGCTTCCTAATTTCGATAAATTATTTGAGGTTGAGTGTGACGCTTCATACGTCGGAATTGTGGGAGTATTATCACGGGAAGGCAGGCCGGTAGCCTTCTACAGCGAGAAGCTCAGTGAAGCACGAAAGAAGTAGTCGACTTATGAGCTTGAGTTGTACGCAGTTGTTCAGGCGCTGCGACATTGGCGGCATTATTTGATTCAAAGAGAGTTTGTTCAGTACACTGACCATCAAGCATTAAAGCTTATTAATAGTCAGGTTAACGTGAATCGTTTGCATGCTAGATGGGTTGTATTTTTACAAGAATTTACGTTCGTTCTGAAGCACAAGTCAGGACAGCAGAACAAGGTAGCTGATGCACTTAGCCGTCATACATCACTACTTGTTACGATGAGCAACGAGGTGGTCGGCTTCGACTGTCTCAAGGAGCTGTATGCCAAGGATGAGGATTTCAAGGATTCTTGGATAAAGTACCAAGAAGGTTACCCCAGTGACCTTTATATACAGGACGGTTTTCTCTTCAAAGGAAATCGATTGTGCATCCCCCAAAATTCTCTAAGGGAGCAGATTATTCAGGAGCTACATAGAGGTGGCCTCGGTGGACACCTTGGGCGAGATAAGACGTGAGCTCTTGTGGAAGAATGGTATTACTGGCTGTAATTAATACGTGATGTGGGAAGAACCATACAACATTGTCATATTTGTCAAACTTTCAAGGGACAATCTCATAATACGGGACTCTGCACCCCGTTACCTGTGCCTGATGGTCCTTGGAAGGATTTTTCAATGGACTTCGTGCTTGGTCTTCCACGAACACAATGCGGCATGGATTTGGTGTTCGTGGTGGTCGATCGTTTCTCAAAGATTTACTTCTGATCGTGACACGAAGTTCATTAGCCACTTTTGATAGACTTTGTGGACTCGATTCGATACACGACTTCAATTCAGCAGTGCTTACCACCCACAGACTGATGGGTAGACAGAAGTTGTGAATCGTACATTGGGAAACCTCCTTCTCAATATTGAAGGAGAAAAGCCAAAGCAGTGGGACTTGGCCTTGTCTCAAGCAGAGTTTGCGTTCAACAACATGGTGAACCACTCGACAGGAAAATCGCCGTTCCAGATTATCTACGGACAAGTGCCTCACCACACACTTGACTTGGTCCCTTTGCCCAAGCACCCAGGCACGAGCGTTGCAGCAGAATATATAACAGATAAGATCATGGGCATCCATGCAGAAGTGCAGGCCAAGCTACATGCCTCGAACGAAAAGTATAATGAACAAGCGGACAAGCACCGGTAACAAAAAGTGTTTGAGGTGGGTGACCGCGTTATGGTCCATTTGCATAAAGAGAGATTTCCAACCGGGACATATAAAAAGTTGAAAAATAAGAATATTGGACCGGTACCGATCATCCGAAAGATCAATGACAACGCTTATGTTGTTGATCTTCTAGATGACCTAGCGATCACACGGACTTTCAACGTCGCGGACTTGACCGAGTATCATGAACCAGCGCAGGAGGAGAACTCGAGGACGAGTTCTTTTCAAGTGGAGTGGACTGATGTAGAGAGGGTCGCGGACAATTTCATGGCCAAGATGGATCAGAAAAGGCACGGTCGACAACATAAGTGATCCGGACCGTTGGACCTTAGATCGGGCGTATCTTGCAATCCAGAATGAGTTATCTGACATAAAATATATGAATTTGGGGTAGAACGAGCTACTTTAGCCAACCAACCCTGCTATGCCAAGTTGCGTAGACCATATTTGTGAGAAACCCCCTGATCAAAGGTCATTTCTCCATTTTAATTTCATTTTTACTATAAATAGTAAGTTTTAGTTTGCTTATAGCTCTTCATCCGTTGGGCTTTAGGAGTTGTGTCCAACATGAAAAGTGCTTTGGATAATTAGGAGAACGGTTTGGTGAAGCCAAATAGGACACTTACTATTTTTGGCCAAAAACCTTGCGCACTAGTAGACATCACGACCGTCTATAAATAGTAAGTTTACTCTTTATAGTAACTTGTGGATTCTAGGAGTTTTAGTTGTAGTTTGAGTCTGATTTCTTTCCTGTTGCTTGGTTCCCTTAGTTAAAGGGGTGTAAACTCATTTTTATTCATTCAGTAATTAATTTTAAATTTTATTAGAATTTATTTCTATTCTCTTGCTTTCTTTCCTCGTGGATTCGAGAAGTCTCTGTGAGGAGTCCAGAGAAGCTCCGTGGATTCAGAGTAGTTATCCTTGACGAAGACGGTGATCGACTTCATCACGTTCATCCCTGCGTCACTTGGTGACGTGAACACACACCATGCAATCCGCTTATGATAAAGCGAGTGTAATTGGAACTTCGTGAAAGTCAGTGTAAATGGAACTTAGACACATTCCTCGAGAATTGCAGCTATAAAGTGGACAGTATTAGCTTTAGCAGTGTAACTGGAACTCACACACATTGCTTGTATCTATAAAGTGGGACCATATGCAATACCATTTTTCCACCGTATTTCGTCCACCTTTTCTTGTTCTCTTCAGTGGAATGGAAGAGCTTTGTAGGCAAGAAACTAACTATTATTTGACATTTTCTGACTATTTTGCATGTGGGAGACCAGTTACATGTTAACCATTTAGACTGGCTAGCCATTTATGACTGTTAGGCTAGACACAAGTGGCAGTTTCTGCATGGTCATGAGCAGTTACACCAGGCCTTTTAAATAGCTAGTTTAGTTCATATACAAGGTAGAGATGTTTCCCTTAAACCTTTTACCCATACGATCTGAACACAACCGCCTAACCCATCTCTCTTAGCCATTATCGCACTAAAACTCGCACCTGCCTTGTGTAAGGTCAAGAGGGAGCGACCCATCTACACATGTATGAAGTGCAAAGTGCGCCATTACCGCCTCTACAACCACACCATCTTATATGCCCACACCCTCGCATTGAACCCAAGACCGTGCCCATGCCAATGTGCTTTGCATTGGAAAACATAAATCTCGGTACTTCTCTATCTCACCAAGAAAATATTAATATACTCAACACCTTACTTATTAAGATGATTTTTTCTTCTCTCTTATTTGATATGGGACTATTCCCAAAGATAAAAAATCAAGTCTTTTTTCACAAACACTATATGTAATATTTTTTAACCAAACATTTTCATAACATGCTGCCATGTCTCTTCCTCATCTCATGCTTTCTGGCTCACCTGATTTTTGCCCACGAATATGTTGGTGCACCGAAGGACGATGGACGTCACCTTCCGCAAGGCAAAGAACTTCACATCTGGTTTCCCACTTCGAGAAATGTATCACTTATAAAATTCTATATGTAACAGTTATGTTCAATGGTTGCACATCAAACGATGATGAATTACACACACACACACCATTTCACTACAAGAAAGTAGGCCTTTAGCCTCAATTTTTTAGCCTTGGTTCAAAAAAATGAGGCTAAATATGGTTTTTAGCCTCAGTTGAAAAGGAACTGAGGTTAAAGATTCACTTTTTGCCTCGATTAATGAGAAACTGAGATCAAAATTCTGCCCTATTGCCTCGGTTGGTGAGAAATTGAGGCTAAAAGTCTGCCCTTTTGCCTCGGTTGGTGAGCAACTGAGGCCAAAAGTCTTCCCTTTTGTCTCAGTTGGTGAGTAACTGAGGCTAAAAGTCTTCCCTTTTGCCTTGGTTGTTGTGAACTAAGGCCAAAAGTTTGCCCTTTTGCCTCGGTTGGTGAGCAATTGAGGCTAAAAGTCTGCCCTTTTGCCTCGGTTGTTGAGAAATGAGGCCAAAAGTCTGCCCTTTTGCCTCGGTTGATGAGAAATTAAGGATAAAAGTCTACCCTTTTGCCTCGGTTGGTGAGCAACTGAGGCTAAAATCTGTCATTTTGCCTCGGTTGTTGAGAACTGAGGCCAAAAGTCTGCCCTTTTGCCTCGGTTGATGAGTAACTGAGGCCAAAAGTATGCCCTTTTACCTCGGTTGGTGAGCAACTGAGGCTAAAAGTCTGCCCTTTTGCCTCGGTTGTTGAGAACTGAGGCCAAAAGTCTGCCCTTTTGCCTTGGTTGATGAGAAATTGAGGCTAAAAGTCTGCCCTTTTGCCTCGGTTGGTGAGCAACTGAGGCTAAAAGTCTGTCTTTTTGCCTCGGTTGTTGAGAACTGAGGCCAAAAGTCTGCTCTTTAGCATCGGTTGATGAGAAATTGAGGCCAAAAGTCTGCCCTTTTGCCTCGGTTGGTGAACAACTGAGGCTAAAAATCTGTCCTTTTGCCTCGGTTGGTGAGCAACTGAGGCTAAAATCTGCCTTTTTACCCCGGTTGTTGAGAAACTGAGGCTAAAAGTCTGCCCTTTTGTCTCGGTTGGTGAGAAATTGAGGCAAAAAGTTTATCCTTTTGCTTCGGTAGTGAGCAACTGAGGCCAAAAGTCTGCCCTTTTGCCTTAGTTGTTGAAAACTGAGGCCAAAAGTCTGCCCTGTTGCTTCAGTTGGTGAGAAACTAAGGGCAAAAGTCTTTCCTTTTTTAATTATTATTCAATCACCACCCTTCATTGTGGCGGGTCCTTTGAGATTTCGATCTATATCATTTTTCTCACGTATGTAGCCAATACAAGTTTCACATCAAGCTTACCTTTTGCATCTACAGTGTACATAAAGGTTCCCACTTGATGCACGGTCTGGATTTTAAATATACAACATTGCGGGCCCCATGGAATGGTGGCACGATTTCCATCCACATGCATCTTTTTACGACGTATCCACGCCTATCATTTCCTGACGAGTAGGTACCATACTAGTTCCCACTTTCGATGAAGTATGGCTCAAAAATGTCCTTGATAGGACAGTTTTAACCTTTGGATGTGTGGTCCCTAAATGGACGGTCGATGAGGGATGCAAAACAATGGTCCACGTTCAGCTGAAAAATCTCCCAATATTGATCGTCGCTGGAATCTTCCAATGTCAGACCCAAAAGATGAATGGCCCTGATTACTGAAACCATGGGCCCCACTTTCAGAATTGCAGACGTCTGTACGTTGTGCGATCGTACATCGCGTCTCAGTAAACAAAACCAGATCGGTTGAGAAAAATCATTTTTGGAGAGAGAGAGAGAGAGAGAGAGAGAGAGAGAGAGAGAGAGAGAGAGAGAGAGAGAGAGAGAGAGAGAGAGAGAGGCCAAAACTGTAAATATCCTGGGCTGTGCATTGTATAAAACCCCTCACAACATACCGTTGTCTAGCCCTCTATTGCACTTTTGTAACGCTCCGATGTGAGAGAGGGAGGGGAGAGAGAGAGAGAGAGGAGGACAACGAATTAAAAGAAAAACCCTAAAAAGCTCTTCCAATTCATCTGATGTGGAGAGATTAGAGGAGGAGGAGATTGGAGAACCGTCAGATTTCTATGCATTTCTATCTCCCAAACCCTAGTAGACGACGAGAACAGACCCGCCATAGGACGAAGTAAGTAGATTCGATCTTTCTTCTACATCTTTCTCTATTCTCATTCTCTTAATTTAGATCATGCGAGAATTTTGGGAAGAAATCGGTTTTTTATGTGATTTTTTTGTTATTCTAAGGTTTTTTTTTTTTTTTTTTTTAAATGGGAAATTCGATTTCGTTCTTAATTTATTTCTTCGTAAGGTCTGGATTTCGGAAGGATTTGTTCCTTTTGGTGCATTCGTTTGATTTTGGGCAACGGATGCGATTCGATGAATAGTTTCGCAGTCTGTTTTCCTCACTGGGTTTTGATTTTTCTGGGATGGACGGTTCAATTTTCTGCCATTTGATTTTGAATCAGTGAATGATTTGCGTCAATGAGATTCTTATGCTGGTCTAGGGTTATGTCATTTGATTTTTTTTTTTCATGAGTTGATTGGTTCTTGTAATTGTCTGATCTAGAACGAAGAAGGAATTGTAAGGAATATGTTATTCATGACATCTGTACTCTTGAATTTTTTTTAAAGCTTGTCATTGTTTGATTTGTTCTTGAATATTCACGGTCCGTTTGGTGCTTGAGCTTCTCTGTTTTAAAGTGGAATATGAGATATTCATTTACGGGGAATCAAATGCATTATCTAAACTTCACTGTTTCTGCTGTTGAGGAATTTGTTGTGGAGATCAGCTGATGATGTTTTGAATGCTTGTTTCTATTCCTTAATGTAGAAATCAATTGTCATTGGAATTTGTGAAGGTTCCGATCCATTCTCTTCGATTTTGGATTGTTGAAATGTAGATCTTGTTAAGTCCCGTTTGGATTCATTGAAATTGAAACCTATGATCAATGGTGGGAAATCAAGTTATATTTTTTTTGCAAGGGTGAACTTTTGAGAGCATGGATATGACAAATACATCATGGTGGGCCCCACATAAGTTACTCTTTACTTAGCATGCAATCCAATTTTGAATTTTAGGCTCTCGCATGCTCATGGTGTTCCTTGATGAGTCCATGGGCATGGTTTTTGGTCTGGGGCATAGTTTCAGTGTGTCCCCACCTCACATACATTTCCACGTATTGTAATTACCATGCACTAGAGTTGTGTGGGACCACCACGATTATTTATAACTAACATGGGTCCCATCCAAGGGATGGGTTGTATGACACTCACACATCAGGGTATGCTCAACACAACTCAAAGATTACAGTAACTACCATACCTTGGAACTTAATTATGTGATCATTCATCATTTCCCAGACCAAAAATTAGGCCGCTCTCAGCCCTACATGTGTCACATGAGTATAAGGTCTCTTGCATAGTGAGTGAATCAGATTTCTCACATGTACAATGAATGACATACTGCAAAGGAACTAAGTAAAATTCTTGGTAGTTTTCACTTGTCCTTTACTTCGCGTTGTGACAAAAAAAAATCAGTTTGTTTGACTATCAGGTAGGCCATATGTACCAAAAAAAAAGAAGAAGAATGGTGTAGAGAGAGCTCACAATCTTTTTAAGATTGTCCATTTGTTTTCTTACATGTGTCCTATGATTAAACAACCTGAGTTTTTGGCCAAATGATCTGCCAGGTTGTTCCCACCAGAAACTTTTACTGAAATCTTCACCATGTGTAGATGAATCATGAATGTAGGACATTCAAATGAAAAATTTTCAACCATACAACACAAAAATGAAATGGTCAGGGATCATCCTTGAAGTTTGATTAAACTGAATTTTCACAATTTAGTTAATTGTGTATCCAAACAAGCTCTTGATATTTTAATTGAGATAGTACTGTTCTATGAATACCTGCTGAGTAAGAGATTAGATTTCTTCATCTTTGGTTTGTCTATATAACCATAAGAAACTCTCAATTCAAGCTTATGTTTGGATTAGCATGACTAATGATTTGATACATTTGGATGGAAACACGAAGGTGAAAAACGAAGCAAGTTGCTAGATTGGGAGAAGCGCTTCAACATCATCTTAGGGATCGATGGAGGCCTTCTGTATCTTCACCAAGATTTGAGGTTTATTTGTTGCATTTGATTTTTTATCATATTTTTTATCTTCATCATCTTCACCAAGATGGATTTTCCAAATGTAATCTATTTATACAAAATGGCATGCTTGCTTCTACTGTAAAGCCTTCTGCCTTCTGCCTTCAAGCCCATACCTGCTGTCTTTTCTTTTTCTGCATAAAGTTTTCTTCCTAGCTTCATTTTAGAACTCATTTAACTTGTCAACATGTGGATGTAATGTGCTTTTATTTGAGAATGTGCTTAACTTGCAATTGGAGTTAATCTAAAATCAGCTCAAAATACTTTTCCCCAATTCATTTTCTACTCAATTGCAGTTCTTTTTTTTGTTCTTTTTCTTTTTTTTAATAGCCACATTTGTCTTCTTTTGTTATGGCTTACACTCAATGACAACGTTGTTGATCTCATAATATCTGCGTTCACCATCATGATTTGCATGTTTGGGAAGCTCAGATCATGCATGTTTTCCATTTTAGAAAATCTTATCTTGTCACCTTTATGGGTAGTTTTCTTTTGTCTTTTTAATCATTGTTGCTTAATTTACATAAAATGGATCTGTTTTTAATTTTGGTGTATGCTCGAGTTAGTTCTGTTCCAAAGAAATATTTGTACGCTGCTAATGTACAAAGACACCGCTCGTGTATCATATTTGTACAGAATAGTACGATTAGTACACGGTGGCCCACCAGAAGCATATTTCACACCACCTTTTAGCTACACGTGGTGAGCCATACAACTACATGGCAGTCACTGCCCCAACTGTAGATGTAGGGATATAATACTTCTCAAGTAGGCCCCAAAAACACATGACATCGAATACTTGTAATTCAACGGTGAGAATTGCGATGCATGCACACAATACTAGCCATACAAATACTACTCCCTTCACAGGTCAACATCGAATGTAATGCCCTTCAGAAGGTCAAGGTATTAAACTGCATCTCATCAGTTGGTGGGAAAGTAGTTGCTTCAAAAAGTCAAAATGTGCTTACTGCTATTCAGTGTTTGGGGGAGTTCAGGCACTCATTGTTTATCATTTTCCTTTATCTCATCCCTTACTTGTGGAATTCTTACCACCATTCGAATTATGTATTTTTTCTAATGCATTTGTTTTTACTCACAGCTAAACAAGATTTTGTATCATTGTAGAAATTTGAGATTCAAATTTTGTTGTTGTTTTTGTTTATTGCATTCCTTATTTATGGAACTTTATGTTTTATTACCATAATTTGAACTGTGTATTTTTGCTAATGCATTTATTTTACTCACAGCTAAACAAAGTTGTAAGTGAACCGAGGAATTTAGGAGTCATTGGTGATAGGAAATCGGTTTCTAGAGAACGTGAGTGATATTGTTGCCTTTGTTCTATATGTTTGGTAAATTGGTTTACATTTGTTCTGCTCGTCATATGGCTGATATTCTTATTTATCAAATCTTTATGGATTGTATTTCACTGTGTTGCACTTTGTGAGATCAATAATCCATTTTTTTATGTGGTTGTTACTGATGTGTACTATCCATTTTAGAATAGATGTATTCAAGGGGATACTAACAATGTTTAATCTATAGTAATTATGTGCAATGACATTGGTTTAAAAAATCAAACAAAGCATATGAAGAGTTTAAGCCCGTGCTTCTTGCATTTAAATTTGACAAAGAAGATCAGACATCTCCTGTGGCAAAATGAGGTATTCTGGAAGTTTATCTTTTTCAAAATTAATTAGATAGTTTTTGCCATCTTCACTCTTGTTCAAAATTAATTTCTCTTGTGTTTATCTTGCACATGATGTGGGTCCTTCATCAAAGTAGTATTAATTTGCTAGAGAACATAGGAGCATGGTATTTTGAGGAAAAGCAGGTCCTATTAATTTTCAGGGATGTATGCAGCGTGGTATTTGCAATGCATTCTAATTCACCATCGATTGCTCATAGGTAAGGCCCTTTGATCCATGAGCATTACTCTTTAACCTCTCTTTATGTTGATATTCTTTCTGTTAATTTGTGTTGATTTATGCTTTAAGAAGAACCCTATTTGGTTCTGGTTATGGTGGTTATCTTCTTCCTCTTAATTGCTCTTGGAAGGGTTATGAGATGTGATTCTCTATTGGGAGTAGATATAAGGTACTGATCCTAAGGAAATGTATAGTTTTTGGAGGATTTAAATTCCATGAATTTTGTATTGATGGTGTTGTGATCCAGTTTATTGAATTATTTAGAAAAAATAAACCATTTTGTTGATCTACTGAACTATGTTGTGGATGGAAATGTCATGAAGATTATCTCATTTTGGAAGATACCAACCCTCTAATTTTGTATTGATGGTGTTCAGAAGAGAAATTCTAAGTGAGAAGATAGACATCTGGGTAAGTCAATCATCACCCCGTATTTTATAAGAGACTAAGATCAGTTTATCATTTTTTGAACAATGCATGTTAATGGCGTATTTTAATTTGACATTATCTACTTAGTATAACACATTCCTTTTCTACATGGCTAGTAGATTTAGCATATGCTGCAATTGCCTGATTATATATTTTACCAAAAAATATAACACTAAGAATTACATGGAAAATCACAAAAGAGGAGATCAAATGCTTTAACTTGCATTTTTATGTTGTCTTCTGTTTCCTGCTTCCAATTTTATCACTAACATCTTTCTGATTCATGACTTCTTGCATATGATTAAAATAGGAAAAAAATTACTGTATTGCATGATTATAAATTGGAAAAGTCTGAATTTTTCGTGAATAATATGGCTAAGGTTCTTAACATCTGCTACCAAGTAATAAAAATAGACTGCATTGAATCAAAGAAAAATAGAATAAACTGGATTTCTCTAGAAAATCCCTCATTTGAAGCTAAGTGTAAAAAAATGGTTATGTAACAGTAACAGTGGGACCTCGTTACCCAATAACAGGGCTGTAATGCCTGATCTGAAAATAAAAAAGGCTTGTAATGGGCCTGTAATGGCTGTAACAAGTTTGCAATGGACTGATAATGGGGGCAATATATTTTTTTTTCTTAAAATTTTTTTTAGACTGTTATGGCCCCTATTGTATTGTCCATATGGCCAGCCGTTATGGTGGGTGTTACTGTTACCGTTACCAAATACTTTTATTTGAAGACTCTTAGTGCAAGTTCTGCATCCAATCAGTTTTCAAGACATAATACTTGCCTAGGTTGCACCTCTGGGTGAAGCCAAGAAGCTCATTGGTTGTTTCTGAACTGTGATTAATATACAATGGTGAATGTTGTCTCCTCATTTCTCTTCAATTTTGGAAGCTCAAGTGTCGGATGTCTCCAAGTTTCAGCGTATTAATTTCCATGTTTTCTTAATTCCATTTGATTTTTGTGTGATATTTACAGTTTCTATACACCAATCTATAAAAAGAGGTAGGATTCGGTGTGCATCCAATGCCATATATTAGATGGTATCAGTCCTATGATAAGATTGGAAAATGTGTCAATCCATTCAAACTAGACAATTGGTAGACCAGGTTATTGATGGGCCACTGGTTGAAACTGTTTCCAACCATTTGATCTAAGATTTCTTTTTACCATTCAAAAATACCAAGAGGTGCACCACTGATGATATGGTTTGAATCCTCACCCAAGTGCATGAATCAAGGTCTTGTAGGGTTGTGACCATTTAGTAAATGGTACCAAAATGCATGATAGATCCTAAATCAAACATTATATACCTTGGGTAGGATATGAGATCTGTTAGAACTGTTGTTGGCAATGTACCTCAATATTTTGCATGAAATTTTCCTTAGAAGGAAGTCTACTTATTTTCTTATCATAGTGCATCTGAGATCCTTGAAACTATCCTTTAAATTTGAAACCACAGCAACTGAAATTCAGTCATCTACTTTTTATTGAATTGAATAACTGTAAATGAATTCAATCAAACATCTAAACATGGCCTAAATTTCATCCATTGAAATCCAATTCCTAATAATTTGAGATCTTTTAATGGTGAGGAGTGTAATATCACATATGATGTAGGAAATGAATTCTGTGACGGATTTCATAGTAAAAAGAAATCTTAGATTCATGATAGTTGCCTAATAGCCATCATATCCAAGAAATGAGTGGAGTTGTAGTCTTTGGTGTCATAGTTTCATGAATTACCATAATATAGACGTTCCTGTTTCATTGAATTGGTCTCTTATAGGAGAGACATGAAATCCCCATTGCTCCAACTTCTCTGTTTCTATAAATACTAGCTTCAAATTTTTGCTCTCAAGTGAAGGCTTAGAAGAAGTTCCTACCTAAATAGTCTCAGTTGCCATTGTGTTGTCAGAGTTCTTAGCCAGCCTGCGTCATGGTTCTGCCCACTGTAATGAATGCTGCTCAAGGTGAGAACCACCTTTTTCATGTTGTGCATCATCATCATCATCATCATCATCATCATCATTAACTAAGCCTTATCCCAACTAATTGGGGCAAGCTACATTAATCCTCTTCCACCATTCTATCAACGACACAATTCCTTTTTCATCCCCTGGATGTTCTCCAAAAGTGACATGACAGGAAAGACATCGATATGGAAACACGGTGTTTGCATAAAGGTTTGGCTTGCTTAATTATTTGTTTTCTTTTTTAAAATTCTGTAGGTTTAACTCCAAAAATGAGAGGTAGACTTTATGTTGTTTTCTTTGCTTCACCCTACCTTCAACTGTCTTGCAGTGTAATCATGATGACTGTCAAACTGCATTTTATCCTACTTGTGCTAAACGTGTTGGCTGCACATGGATGTGAAGACTGGTAGCGGCAAATTTTTTCAGCACAAGGCTTATTATGAAAAGCATAGCTTGGATCAGAAAAAGAAGTTCATATCAATTGCTTTTGAAGAATATCTTATGATGCATTGTCTTTCATAGGATAAAAGTCTTATGTTACAATGCATAAGTTTATTTCCCCTGCCTCATCGTGGTTTTTATCAATTTCTACAGGCTGATAGTCTGCAACATGGACCTGATGAGGTCCGCCGCATTAAGAAAATCTGGGTCACTGAGAATGTACTATAATCCACATCTTGTCTATTTTTTCATTCATTATCAGATCCTCCTTTTGGGTTTCCTTTTCAGCACTTCCAACCCTCAATTCTACTCTCTTTCCTTTCCCTACACACATCCATCTGCATTTCATTTCTTGTTTGAGAGTTTCATTTCATCTCTTGCAGGCAGCAGGCCAGAGCTACCTGTTGAGGTTGCAGGGCCTGCTACGCACAATTCGAATGGAATGTTGGTGAAGGCAATGATGATGTTGGCCTGGAAGTAGCAGAAGATGGATGGGCAGTGTTATCTCAGGGTCCGCCAAGCACGACGACACCAGTGATGACGGGCACGACTATGATTTTGTATTATTTGTGGAACCTAATGTTGTGTAACAGTTTGATTGAGTTAAACTTTAAATAGATTATTGTTAACTGTTTTGTTGGTATTGTGGCTTTCATGATTGATTATTTCATGATTGATTGTTTCATGAGTGGATTGAATGAATGGATTAGTAGTTTAAATCAATATTTTAAAATTAAAAAAAAAAAAACATTTTTAGCCTCAATTTGTAACTGAGGCTTGAATTTAGCCCCGGTTGTTGATAACCAAGGCTGAAATTCCCGTGGCTAAAGGCTTTAGCCTTGGTTGTTGAGAACCGAGGTTAAAAAATGATTTTGCTTCGGTTGGAGGCAATTGAGGCTAAAATTTGGATTTAGTCTCAATTGAAAACAATGGAGGCTAAAATTTTGATTTAGCCTCATTTCGAGAAAATTGAAGCTAAAAAGGTTTTTAGCCTCATTTGAAGAACCGAGGCTATAAAAGTCATTTTAGCCTTGGTTGCTAAAACTGAGGCTAAAGCCTCTAGCCACGGGGGTATTAACCTCGGTTTGGATAACTGAGGCAAAACTGAGGCGAAAGGTTTTAGCCTCAATTTTTTACCTTTTTATCCTCATTTTTGAACTGAGGCTAAAGCCCTCTTTTCTTGTAGTGTTTCGACCATGTATCATCTCAACCCTTGATTTTAAATTTCTTAATCTGATGCTCAGGACACGGCCATATAATGCCTCTTCTAGGTTTATAAATAAAAATAATAAAGAAAAAAACTTGAGAAAAATGTTCTTTTAGGTGAACTTGAGAAAAAGAGTGTTTTTTTTTTTTCTTTTTAAGGTCATGTTGTGGCTCACCTGAAGAGTGGCCACCTTATCAACACAATCAAAACCACCTGATGGATGGCCTGGATCTTTCTCTAATATGGAACATGTGGTGGCATGTAGATGGGATGGCTTTTACATTTATGTGGGCTCAGCAAACCTTGATTCTGAGTGAGAATAAAATCTACCGACAACCCATGCAATGTGGTAGCTGTATTTTATAATGAGAAATGCTAGACTACTCGGAATGCATTATAAGTTATAGTGCTCCTAGTTGCATTGTGACACCTAGGCAGTCCTATCCGTTGATTCAGATTTTTCATTAGGTCCAACCCATATTTCATGGGCCACAACATCACAATGATCAGACAAATATAGCCATTTGATCAATAGCCTTTAACATGTACGGTCAAGATCATTCACACAAAAATATGTCCACTTACCAATTTGGTCCATCTATTTGTTAGGGTCGGTCGTGGAACGGTTACAATTCTAAAGAATCACTTATGTTGGGTAATTATAATCATCCCATCCATGGGTTGGAAAATGAATGGATTAAAAAAAAAAAGAAAAAAAAAGAAGAGAGGTCCAAATCAATCTAAGATAGATTGGATCACTTGTATGTGTTTGGCTCAAATTCAGTTGTGTATGCATGTTGTTGGGGGCTTACACAAAACCTTAGGATCTAGCCCTCCAAAACAAACCAGAATTATGGGATAATAAAAGCAATGAAGTAAATCAAAGCATCAATCACACAACACCAGGGATTTTTACCTGGAAAAACCTTAAAGAGGTAAAAACTACAGGACCTAGTCCAGATTAACAATCCACTAGAAAGTAGAACGTTACAAACCTTCATCACTCATGCAGGAGCAGATACATAGTAGGAGAACAAGAGAAAAATGGAGAGATCACAAGCACACACCGCTTGGATCAAACCTGCATCACTCATGCAGGAGCGGATGCATAGTAAGAGAACAAGAGAAAAACGGAGAGATCTCACCGATTACGAGGACGTAGAAGCGCTGAGACGTGGATTACGAAGTAGATCACCTCTACGAGCAGAATCTCCTTTCCACAAGCTTCCTCTCTCTCTTTCTCTCTCTCTCTCTCACCTTTGATAGTCCTAAACCCTTTAGCAAACCTTTGCAAAGCTCTAAAAAATCCTAGAATACCTTTGAATACATCCTAATCCAGAATACACCTCTTTATAAAAGAATAAAAAGAGGTAGAACCCAAATAAGAAATAAAATCTACAGAATCTGCATTTTCGCAATCGCATCTGCGGAACTCTTCGATGATATCGAAGGTCTCTCGATAACATCTTCGATATTATCGACAGATCGTCGATGATATCGACAGAAAAAAAAACTGTCCGACAACTAGTGGTGAAAATTCCAACAATTATCGATGTCATTGAAGGTCTATCGATAACAGCGTCGATATCATATAGACTCATATCGATAATATCGACAGGCAAAAAATTGTCCAGCAACCAGCAGAAAAAATCCTGCCAATTATCGATGATATCGAAACTGGTTCGATTTCATCGATTCCACCAATGAGGAGAAAATCCCCATCACATGCAATGTGTATGTATTGGGCCTGTTAGAGCTTAATGTGACTCGAATTGAAGTAAATGCCTATGATCCCAAGTGCTGAATGGATAAGGAGAACGAGTTTCATATGGATAAACCATCCATCCTGCCAACAATGATAAAGAATCAAGTGATTTGCTAAGGGAAGCGTTGTCCTTCTTCCGATGGTTTTTTTAATTTTTTTTTTTTACTACTTTCAAATGAAAGGACTTTCAATTAAGTGTACAAGTGCATGATAGCTTATACAATTCAATAGTAAGAGAGTACTAATACAAGGAAAGTTACCAAGAGCTAAAAGTATTTTATTGATATGTTTAATCCATGTTTATGATAATCATTAAAAAAATAAAAGAAAAAAAGAAAACTAACAATAGTCCGTTCATTGCTCAGTAAAACACTAGGCTTTGTAGGCAAAACGGTCATCAAGCATGATAGTCTATTCATCATTTAGTAGGGTTTCATAGGCAATACGGTCATTAATAATGATGTTATATTCGTCAATCGACTAAACTTTGTAGGCTAGACAATCGTGGGTCACGGGATAGTCGGTACGTTTGTCGTTCGGCATGGACAAGACTTCATATGCAGATGGTTTATGGCTCCATCGCATGGTCGAGCTTTGTAGGCAAGACGGTCGTGGTTAAACAATAATCTGTTTATCGCTTAGGATGACACTTCGTAGGTGAGTTCGACAATGGGGTGACAATCTATTCATCACTTAGAACTAAACTTCATAGGTGACACAATTGTGGTTATGGACTATCTATTCATTACTCGAAAGTTCATTTCATAGGCGAGATTGTATAAAAGTTGAACTTTGTAGGCAAGGAAACTAAAAAAATCTCCAAGTACGTAGGCGAGAAAGCCCTATCTAGCCTTCTGTTCGAAACTTAGAGATCTTCTTAATAGTCTAATGGTGTGATCGTGGACATAGGTTGGACAGATAAGCAATCTAATCGATCAATGCTTCTGCAATATTGCTCTAGCCAGCAGTAGAGGAGTTATTTCGAAATTAAATTAAATTAAGATAGGCATTTATGAGGGATGGAGGATATGAAGCATTGCATCATATATGAGTTGTATTGGATTTGCATAGACCTAAAACTCTTTGTTCTTTGCTTTATTTATATGTAAGTAAGACCGGTGGAAAATTATAGTTAGAATCAATCTTCATGATCTTCTCTCAATTACTTGCCTAATCAACAGATGTGACCAATTATAATTTTTATCTTAAGGATGGCTCCTCGTGATCTTCACGCTCCTAGCTTGTCATTACTTATAAGCATGAGAAATTTATGACTTTACGGCCCATTAAAGGCCCATTTACATTTCCAGGCCCACTTCGTTTTCCCTTTCAAAAATACGCCCCATGCGTATGGACGCCTGGCCAAAGGTCAAAATTGCCCCTACTTTTTCCTTCAAGCGGATCGGCCGCTGCTCGAAGACGAGCGCTGACACTCCTCGAACTCCAAGTTGTACGAACGGCTTAAAAGATATCAAAGTTACATCGGCCCCACAGTTACGTATTTATTATATCCACAACGTTCATCCATATTTCGAGATCATTTTGGACCGTTATCCAAAAAAAAAAAATCATATCCAAAGATCAACCGGACCACACCACAAAGAGCAGCAGAAAATTGATTTTCACCGTTGAAACTTTTGGAGGGCCCACCGTAACATTTATTTTCCATCTAATCTATTCATAAGGTCACAAAGACCTGGATGAAGAGGAAAAACAAATTTCGTAATGATCCAAAACTTCCGTGACCCCTAAAAGGGTTTCAACGGTAGGCGTTCAATCCTCCACTGCCTATTACAGTGTGGTCCACTTGATGGCTAAATCTGTCTTATTTTTCTTCTCAAGACTTATAACGAGTTCACCAAATATATGGACTGTTTGGATATAACACATACCTCATAAAAGGACCCACAAAGGCGGAAGAGATTACAACAAGGAAAAAAAAAAAAAAGCTGGAATCTATAGCTACGGATGTAATCCGTAGCCATAACTGCAGCCTATGTATTTTTATGCCGTTTGTTATGTCTTTGATTAATCGAAAGTCTTTCAATTAATCAAAAAAAGTCCAGAGCTGTCCAGTGACTTTGCATAAAAAATCCTTTAATTTTTGATATATCGAAGTGTACTCGATATTATCGAAGATATAGCTACGGATTATAGCCGTAGCCATAAATGCAGTCTGTGAAAGTCCGTGCAATTTTTTAATTTTTAATATTTTTTTTTATTTTTTACATGGAGAACTTTATTTTACCTATAATTTTCTCTAATACATATTTATATAAATATGTATATATAAGCATATAAAAAATATTTTCTCTCCTTTTATTCATTTCTTTCTTTATTCATTTAACAAGAATATCTTCTAAACCAAAATTAGTTACTTGATGTACGTTATATGATTTTAGGGTAGGAGAAGCTACTTTAGCCAACTAACCTAGTTATTTTTAAAAATTCCATCAGGTCGATGGTCGAAAATCCATTTCATATTCACTTTGCGGTCAATTTCAATCAGTTCGCAGTTAATTTCGTTCATTTCATTTACTTCATGGTCATTTTCATGCATATCACGGTCATTCCTACCTATTCTTTGTTGATTCACGGTCCTTTCGGCGCATTTCACGGTCAATTCCCTTCACGGTCATTTTCATGCATTTTATGGTCAATTCCCTTCACTTCACGGTCATTTCCATGCATTTCACGGTCAATTCCCTTCACTTCATGGTCATTTCCATGCATTTCACGGTCAATTCCCTCACTTCACGGTCATTTTCATGCATTTCACGGTCAATTCCCACGATTTTGCCTCACTTCACAGTCATTTCCATGCATTTCACGGTCAATTCCCTTCACTTCGTGGTCATTTCCATGCATTTCACAGTCAATTCCCTTCACTTCACAGTCATTTTCATGCATTTCACGGTCAATTCCCTTCACTTCACGGTCATTACCATGCATTTCACGGTCAATTCCCTTCACTTCACGATCATTTTCATGCATTTCACGGTCAATTCCCACGATTCCGCCTCACTTCACGGTCATTTCCATGCATTTCACGGTCAATTCCCTTCACTTCACAGTCATTTCCATGCATTTCACGGTCAATTCCCTCACTTCACAGTCATTTCATTTCCATGCATATCACGGTCAATTGAATTGACCATGAAATGCAATGACCGTGAAGTGAAGGGAATTGACCATGAAATGCATGGAAATGACCGTGAAGTGAGGCGGAATCGTGGGAATTGACCGTGAAATGCATGAAAATGATCGTGAAGTGAAGGGAATTGACCATGAAATGCATGGAAATGACTGTGAAATGAAGGGAATTGACCGTGAAATGCATGAAAATGACTGTGAAGTGAAGGGAATTGACTGTGAAATGCATGGAAATGACCATGAAGTGAAGGGAAATGACCGTGAAATGCATGGAAATGACTGTGAAGTGAGGCGGAATCGTGGGAATTGACCGTGAAATGCATGAAAATGACCGTGAAGTGAGGGAATTGACCGTGAAATGCATGGAAATGACCGTGAAGTGAAGGAAATTGACCGTGAAATGCATGGAAATGACCATGAAGTGAAGGGAATTGACTGTGAAATGCATGGAAATGACCGTGAAGTGAAGGGAATTGACTGTGAAATGCATGGAAATGACCGTGAAGTGAAGGGAATTGACCGTGAAATGCATGAAAATGACCGTGAAGTGAGGGAATTGACCGTGAAATGCATGGAAATGACCGTGAAGTGAAGGGAATTGACCGTGAAGTGAAGGGAAATGACCGTGAAGTGAAGGGAATTGACCGTGAAATGCATGGACCATGAAATGCATGGAAATGACCATGAAGTGAAGGGAATTGACCGTGAAATGTATGGAAATGATCGTGAAGTGAATGGAATTGACCGTGAAATGCATGGAAATGACCGTGAAGTGAAGGGAATTGACCGTGAAATGTATGGAAATGACCATGAAGTGAAGGGAATTGACCGTGAAATGCATGGAAATGACCGTGAAGTAAATGCATGAAAATGACTGTGAAGTGAAGGGAATTGACCGTGAAATGCATGGAAATGACCGTGAAGTGAAGGAATTGACCGTGAAATGCATGGAAATGACCGTGAACTGAGGGAATTGACTGTGAAATGCATGGAAATGACCGTGAAGTGAGGGAATTGACCGTGAAATGCATGGAAATGACCATAAAGTGAAGGGAATTGACCGTGAAATGCATGGAAATGACCGTGAAGTGAAGGGAATTGACCGTGAAATGCATGGAAATGATCGTGAAGTGAAGGGAATTGACCGTGAAATGCATGGAAATGACCGTGAAGTGAGGGAAATGACCGTGAAATGCATGGAAATGACCATGACGTGAGGGAATTGACCGTGAAATGCATGGAAATGATCGTGAAGTGAAGGGAATTGACCGTGAAATGCATGAAAATGACTGTGAAGTGAAGGGAATTGACCGTGAAATGCATGAAAATGACCGTGAAGTGAAGGAAATTGACTGTGAAATACATGGAAATGACCGTGAAGTGAGGGAATTGACCGTGAAATGCATGGAAATGACCGTGAAGTGAAGGGAATTGACCGTGAAATGCATGGAAATGACTGTGAAGTGAGGGAATTGACCGTGAAAAGCATGGAAATGACCGTGAAGTGAAGGGAATTGACCGTGAAATGCATGAAAATGACCGTGAAGTGAGAGAATTGACCGTGAAATGCATGGAAATGACCATGAAGTGAAGGGAATTGACCGTGAAATGCATGGAAATGACCGTGAAGTGAAGGGAATTGACCGTGAAATGCATGGAAATGACAGTGATGTGAGGGAATTGACTGTGAAATGCATGGAAATGATCGTGAAGTGAAGGGAATTGACCGTGAAATGCATGGAAATGACCATGAAGTGAGGGAATTGACCATGAAATGCATGGAAATGACCGTGAAGTGAAGAGAATTGACCGTGAAATGCATGGAAATGACCGTGAAGTGAGGGAATTGACCGTGAAATGCATGAAAATGACCGTGAAGTGCATGGAAATGACCGTGAAGTGAAGGAAATTGACCATGAAATGCATGGAAATGACCATGAAGTGAGGGAATTGACAATGAAATGCATGGAAATGACCGTAAAGTGAAGGGAATTGACCGTGAAATGCATGAAAATGACCGTGAAGTGAAGGGAATTGACCATGAAATGCATGGAAATGACCGTGAAGTGAAGGGAATTGACCATGAAATGCATGGAAATGACCGTGAAGTGAAGGGAATTGTTCGTGAAATGCGTCGAAAGGACCGTGAATCAACACAGAATAGGCGGGAATGATCGTGATATGCATGAAAATGACCATGAAGTAAATGAAATGAACGAAATTGACCGCGAACTAATTGAAATTGACTGCAAAGTGAATATGAAATGGATTTTTGATCATCGATCTGATGGAATCTTTGAAAATAACTAGGTTAGTTGGCTAAAGTAGCTTCTCCTACCCCAAAATCATATTGGGTACATCAAGTAACTAATTTTGGTTTAGAAGATATTCTTGTTAAATGAATAAAGAAAGAAATGAATAAAAAGAGAGAAATTATTTTTTATATGCTTATATATACATATTTATATAAATATGTATTAGAGAAAATTATACGTAAAATAAAGTTCTCCATGTAAAAAATAAAAATAAAAATATTAAAAATTAAAAAATTGCACAGACTTTTACGAACTGCAATTATGGCTACGGCTATAATCCGTAGCTATATCTTCGATAATATCGAGTACACTTCGATATATCGAAAATTAAAGGATTTTTTATGCAAAGTCACTGGACAGCTCTGGACCTTTTTCGATTAATCGAAAGACTTTCGATTAATCGAAGACACAACAAACGACATAATGAAAATACATGGGCTGCAGTTATGGCTACGGATTATATCCGTAGCCATAGATTCTAGCTTCTTTTTTCTTCTTTTTTTTCCCTTGTTGTAATCCCTTCTGCCTTTGTGGGTCCTTTTATGAGGTATGTGTTATATCCAAACCGTCCATATATTTGATGAACTTGTTATAAGTCTTGAGAAGAAAAATAAGACAGATTTAGCCATCAAGTGGACCACACTGCAAAAGGCAGTGGAGGATTGAACGTCTACCGTTGAAACCCTTTTAGGGGTCACGGAAGTTTTGGATCATTACGAAATTTGTTTTTCCTCTTCATCCAGGTCTTTGTGACCTTATGAATAGATTGGATGGAAAATAAATGTTACGGTGGGCCCTACAAAAGTTTCAACGGTGAAAATCAATTTTCTGCTGCTCTTTGTGGTGTGCTCCAGTTGATCTTTGGATATGATTTTTTTTTTTTGGATAATGGTCCAAAATGATCTCGAAATATGGATGAATGTTGTGGATATAATAAATACGTAACTGTGGGGCCCATGTAACTTTGATATCATTTGAGCCATTCGTACAACTTGGAGTTCGAGGAGTGTCAGCGCTCGTCTTCGAGTAGCGGCCGATCCGCTTGAAGGAAAAAGCGGGGGCAATTTCGACCTTTGGCAGGGCGTCCGTACGCATGGGGTGTATTTTTGAAAGGAAAAACAAAGTGGGCCTGGAAATGCAAATGGGCCTTAAATGGGTCGTACAGTTGTAAATTTCTCTATAAGCATTACGAATCACATTCTATCATGTGTTCTGGAGCATATCATCATCAATTATCTATTCAATTGTGTGCACTAGCATAAACATGTGTCCATTGACGACGACCATCTTAGACTCCAATGATTTCCTTTAGCCTACCATATTAGATGCAAGTATCTTGTCATGATCTTCCATACGATGGTGCTACCACGTGTCAAGCTTTAAGTGGTTGGAACTGATAATGTCAGGTCGAGTGCAAACAATATAATCAATGTCATTTTTATATTATAGCTCATGGAACGTGTTCCAACTTAGTAGACCTTTTATATCAATGGAATAGGTATTGCCCAATTGAAATGAGGCAACCAGGAGCATTATAATGTATAGTACTTAAGAGCACTGTAGAATATATCTTTATACTGTATCTATTGTTAGTAAGGGGCACACTCTAGCATTATACTGCTGTAAGCTAAAGTTGAGCACACGTGATGTATTCATGACATCTGACCCATCCATTATATGGCTTGGCTCAATCTGACCCACAATGCTCAAAAATCATCCCAACAGTCTCAACTAGGCCACAAATCAGGGACAAGTTGAGAGTGATGGTCACCCTTGATTTGCATTGGCACGCCATGTTGTGTGTATAACATCGAACCCATCAAGACCCTTCATCTACAATATATGAAGGCTTAGGGCCAATATCAGGCTGTTTTGCAACTTAAGTGGTAAAAATCATGGGTGACCAATCCCTCCCACTTGTTCCCCACCAGAGTTTTGTATTAATTGTGAAATTTCAATGGCCAGGGTTAACCTGAGGAAACGGATTGCGTGGTGTGCCACCTCGGTAGTGTGTTGACCCAGTTTTGTGGGCCACAACATGATATATGTGTTATATTGTAACGCCTCGAAAAATCGGGGGTCGTTCATACACTCGACTCCCGAGTTCCCGAGTGTCACTTATCATCAATTTTGTGGTTGTATGATTAATCAAGTTTAAACGCGCAGCCTGAAATTACTTGGAGCATGAAATGCAACCACAACTAGTCTACTGAAGTGAAAGAGATATATATATGTACAAGTCCAAAGAAATATAAAGGGGTCGCCCAAGGCGCTGCCCAACAAAAATCACAAAGAGAAACATATATCCAAAAGAATGGTGCGCTGAGCCCACAACTCAACGCTCTAGAATCCAGTCTCCTAAGCCGATGGAGAACAACTCATCAACTGGAAGTAGGAGAACTCATCCTCCTCACTTAAACTTGCACCGCACGACTCGTCGAACTCAGCACAACCTACAGCTACTGAAGAGTCTAAGTGGTGTTTTAAAACACCGTCCCAGAGTGGGAGTGAGTGATCAACTCAGTGGGTGCTATTAATCTCAAGTTACAGCAGACATCAATTATAATACGAATTTAATAAAAAGTAAGCAATCTTAAACACTTGACTAATCTTATTAATATGCATGCATGCTGAATCATATGATGCATGCCCTCGCCACAACGCTCCCTCAAGCAACTCTGTCTTACGTTTGCGTATGTCAGCACTACCTAAGTACGACCTCGACTTTCGAGTCGCCACCCTAACTAATGCGATGCAATGCGATCGTGTTAGCTGAGTTATTAGTTAAGTCCATTCATCCAGCAGGTTGGAGAATCTGATACACCCTACGTATCAATGCCCTAAAAAGGTTATGAGGCCAAGACCCTCCAATGCGAGAGGTTGAGACCTCGCAGTCCGTAATCCTGTCGGGTTCCTCGTCCTCGACTTCAAGCGCATGAGGAGTGTCAAAAGAAAGGGATCGCTCGCGGTCACTACGGGGAGGCGCGACACCCCAGCGTAGGCCGACAGCTCGGATATAGTGTCTCATTCCACCATGCCCGGCTCACGAGGCTGTGGACCAATTTCAAGTGAGTTATTAATGGGTTGTAATGGTTGTAGGGTGGTTCAGGTTCCATACACATGTGAGCATACAGGGTTAACAAACAGGGTTAGTCAGACGGTAGACTAAACCACAAGAGTTAGACGAGCGTGGGACGAGTAACATCGGGCACAAGAGACCCATGTAGTCAAACTACAGCCACCCGAACACACCCGCCCAAATCCATAGATTTAGTCTCGAGGCGGTTCTACCAACGGGACCACCTTCGCTCTCCTCATGTTCCTGACCAACCCAAGGGTATAATGGTGATCCATAACATGCCAACTATTCAAGTTATCAACTAGCATATCAACATCATAATTTCATGCAACTCAATCACACGAATTAAATATCCCTAACAAGCAAGCTACCACTATCATGAAACAAAGTGTATGTGAGTGTGTGGTTTGGTGAGGAAGTTAAGCACTTTCTCCATCATAGAAAATCATATGCACAAGAGTAGTGAATCATACATATCATGAAGCAACAACATGGAAAAAATGAACAAGACATGAGCATGTAATCAATCATACACAAAATCATGTTAGAGGCAAGAACACATCATGAGAGAGAGTCAATCATACAATTTCATATCGACATACAATTCCTAGGGTTTCTCTAGATTCTCCAATCATAGCATCCAAGCAATCAAAATCATTAAACTCATAATAGAATTGGTGCTAGGCCACCTAAGAGCAATAGTCCGCACCTTTGGATTCGATGGAGGCTTGGAAAATGACCTAGGGGATGTGGATTTTGGAATAGATCGGCCGGAATCCCTAAAATAAATCCTTGCATGTGAGAAATTTCATGTCAATCCTTTCTTATTACTTGGATCTCAAGTAGAGGTGGTGAGAGGTTCTTACCTAGATGGCCAATGGACGAATTTGGGAGTTGTGGCGGAGAGTTTCTTCTTGGAGGAGAGGTAGAGAGTTGAAAAGGGTTGATACCCTTGGCCCCACCTTAATCTATGGTCCACCTTGCCCTTCTTCACCCTCTCTTTCTCTCTTTCTTCCTCTCTTCCTCCTCTCTTTCTCTCTCTTTTTCTTTTTTTCTTTTCCTAGGGCAAAAATTGTATGGGGAGAGGGGTGCCCAAGAGAAGGCCTTTTTATAATGTCAAAATTGGTGTAAATGGCCATAAGGGCTAAGTTTTTACTATACTAGACCTATGGGAGGGTCTTTCTAAGATCTAGAGCCCACTATGGGGTGTACATATTGATATATACCGAAGGATAAGTACTCCATGGCCCGATGAAAGGCCACACAAAATTTGAAAACGATCGGATATGGGGTTTGACATATGGTCCCGATCCTTAAGTGGGCTTGTGGGGTCTATTCTAGTGATTAGAGAGTTTCTGGTGGTCCCCTGGCCATGAAACTTATAGGATAGGTGGACCATGGCCCGATGAAGAGCCATGCAAAATTTGGAGACGATCGGATATTTGGTTTGATCGTACGGGTTTAATTTGCGATCAACGGTTACCGTGCCATGATCAGGTTCCAGATTCCGTGGAAGGGTGAAGGACACCACATCAGGCCTTCACCATAAATTTTGAAGAAATCCGACGGCTGAAAGGCCAGGTGTCTCAGTTTCATTATCCCATACCAGATTTTGACTTTGGCCTTGGGTGGGTTGACATGTGCTGTAGTAACGGCTCGAATACTTAGATTTTAGGTATTCAATGAGTTTGCGGTCCGTGATGGACCACAAGCCCAGTGAGATATATGTTTTCTTAAATTTTTATAATTTTTCGACCTTTCTGCGCCGCGGTATAGCCCGTAAGGGCTTATGCTAAATGTAAACGGTTATCTGGCTTGGCGGCTCGCACTAGGCCCTATCATGACCTGTCTGGTCTACTCTAATGGGCTAATCTTAGGTTAATTAACTTGTGGTACCCCACTACGAGTGGCTTAAACAAATGGTCCTACGACAAATCCTACGTAGACGCCCCAAGACACCGTGATGGTTGGACGGGACGTTACAAGGATTGATTTGGTTTATTAGTTAAGATCCGGACCTCATCTGACTTGGCTTTGGTTAGATCTTTAATTTAGCTATGCTTGTCTTGATTAGTTAACGACGGGTCAGTTAGATTTGGGTCCTATGTGAGTAAATTATAGGGCTACACCTGATGTTCAAGCGATCAGGCAGATTCGTTGACTTCTTACAGTTGATTAATCGAACTTGTGCGGTTCTTTACTGGTACCACCCCCTGTATAAACTAATATTAAGTGTTAATGGTCATTAAGTGATGTTATAAGTTAATTAATCAAAAAAAAAAAAAAATTTAGAAATCCAAAACAGTGAAAAATCTGGGACATTACATATATCCACACTTTCTATCCATTTTCCAAGATAATTTTAGGGTATGGGCACAAAAATGAGGCAGATAGAAAGCTCAAGTGGACCACACTATAAAAAAGCAGTGCAACAGTGATTCCCACCATGAAATCTTCCTAAGGCCCACTATAATGTTTATTTGCCATCCAATCTGTTCACCATAAGGTCAGTGTGACCTGGACGAAGGAAAAAAAAAACAACAAATATTAGATCGATCTAAAACAACTTCTGCAACCTCCGATAGGTATTCGAAGATAGACACTTAATCTCCTACTACTTTCTATAGTGTAGTCTACTTGAGCTTTAGATCTATCTCACTTTTAGGCCTGACCTGGCCAAATGTTCGAAAGGTTTGGATATAACACATAGATCTCTTATATAAGTGAAACTGCTTGCGTATTGAGTAAACTTTGTGAGGTTCACCATGATTTGTGTATTTTATCCACTCTGTCCATCCATTTTATGGGATAATTTTAGGGTTCTAGCCCAAAACTGAAGCATATCCAACACTTAAATGGGCCACACCACAGGAAACAGTGTGAATTGAACATTTACGTGGGCCACAGAAGTTTTGGATCAAGCTTATTTTTATATTTTCACTTCATCCATGTCTGTATGATCTCATGAACAGGTTGGATGACAAATAAACATCACTGTGGGGCCTAAAAAAGTTTCAATGGTGGAGATCATTATTCCCACTGTTTCCTGTAGTATGATCCGCCTGATCTTTGGATATTTTTCAATTTTGGGCTCAACCCCTTAAATTATATCGAAAAATAGATGGACGGCATGGATAGATTACATACATTTACGGTGGGCCCAAATGAGTTTACTCATTAGGCAATCCGATTTCTTATATAAAACATACATGCTGGTGGAGCCCACTGAAATTGGTGACGTTAGGTGGTGTGTTTAACATGTGCACTGAATCGAGATAGTAAAATTCTCTTATTATTTTGATTATTAATTACTAAGCCTATTCGAATCGAATTCGGTTTTTGATTTGACCAATGGATACGTAAGCGGATTGCGTGGTGTGTGTCCCCGCACCACCGACCTTCACTGTGGGATGATGTAACCAAGTTCTATGGGCCCCACCATGACCTCTTTGTTATATCCACACCGTCCATCCATTTTACAAGATCATTTAATGCACTAAAAAATAAGGCAGATTTAAAAGCTCAGGTGGACCACAACACGGAAACTAGTTGAGATTAAATGTCTACCGTTGAAAACTTCTTAAAGCAATATCAAGCTTTGGATCGAGCTGATTTTACCTTAATGCATGTCCATGTGACCTTGTGAACTGGTTGGATGGAAAATAAACATCCTGATGGTTCATTTGAAGATTTCAATGGTGGACGTCATGGTCAAAATGTGGTGTGGTCCACTTGAGATTTATATCTCCATCATTTTTCAGGCCATGCCCTAAAATGATATCTCAAAATGGATGGAAGACGTTTGTATAACACATACATCCTAGTAGGCCCACTAACCTTAGTGACGTCAACACACACCACGCAATCCGCTTACGATGGGAAACGGATTGGCTACTCCCCCTACCACCAGCCAATAGCTGCTGGTCGGTGATCTGTGGGCCCCACTATGATAATTTCATTTCATCCATGCTGTCCATCTATTTTTCTATATCATTTTATGGTATGAGACCAAAAATGAGGTATATCCCAATATCTTCTGGACCACATTATAGGAAACAATGTTGAATGAATGTCAACCATTAAAAACTTTTTGGTGGCCATAAAAGTTTTGGATCAAGACGATCTTTGTTTTTTTCCTTTCATCTGGCTTATATGACCTAATCAACAGATTATATTTCAAATAAACAGTACAGTGGGGCTTCGGAGGATTTTAATGGTGGAATCCAAGCACTATTGTTTTCTTGTGGTGTGGTCCACCTGAGATTTACATCCCTCTCATTTTAGGGATCAAGCACTAAAATGATCTGTAAAAATGGATGAATGGAATGGATGAAACATATAAATCATGATGGGCCCACAGAGCACCGACAACCAACCACAGGGCTGGTGGCAGGGGGAGTAGACAATCCGTTTTTGGGTTTATAAACCACACACCGTAGGGAGTAGTAGATTAGGTGCGGCCATTACCTTGGGGCCACCTTGATATATGTATTGTATATCCATGCCGTCCGTCTATTTTTTCAGATTACATTAAGGCAAGAGCCCAAAATTAAACTAGATCCAAATCTCAGGTGGACCACACTTGAAAAAAAAAAAAAACAGTGGTAATTAAAAGTCCCACCGTTGACCTACCTTAATATTTATTTTCCACCCAACCTATTGATAAGGTTTAAAAAACCATGAATGAATGGGAAAAATAAATATCAGATTAATCCAAAACTTTTGTGGCCCACAAGAAGGCCAAGAAGATTTTAACGGTCAATCACCACTGTTGCATACAGTATACCCCACCTGAGGTTTGAATCTTCTTCATTTTTGGCCTCATGCCATCCGGAAAAAAAAAAAAAAAACGGATAAACCGCATGGATATGCAATACATACATCTAGGTGGGCCCCACAGTAACGATCACACCATCTTGGGTGAGGCCGAGGGGCCGCACCTAATCGGCTCCCACCACACACATGTGCCTGAAATTAAGATTCTAATCTTACTCATGCAAGTAGCTTTAGCATTGTAAATGGAAACTTTAAATAAAGAAATAAATAAATTTGAAAGGTAGTGTAAATGGAACTTAGACATTCAAGAATTGTAGCTGTAAAGTAAACAATATTAGCCTTAGAAGTGTAAATGGAACTTACAGACATTCCTTGATAATTGTAGCTATAAAGTGGACCATGTGCAATACCTTTTCTCCACCTCTAATTTCAGTCACCTTCTTTCCTTCCTTTCTGTGGAAGAGCTTCTTATAATTTCCAATCACTAAAAACCTTCTCTAATCATTCTACACTGAGAGATGAAGATAAGCTTGCTGCCATTTCTCTTCCTCATCTCATGCTTTCTGGTCCAATTGATTTTTGCCCACAGATACGTCAGTCCGCCGAGGGACGATGGACATCACCTTCGACAAGGTAGAGAAATTCACATTTGATTTTGCGAAACTTCGAGCAATGTATCACTTATAAAATTCTATGTAACAGGTATGTGCTACAATTGCACATCGAATGATAAGGATATTATACATTTTAACAATATGATTACAGGTTTAAATGCAACCGTCGGATTGAACGGCAGAGGGCTAGGTGAAGAGTTAACCATCAGAAGAGCGCAAAAGCGCGAAGCAGGAGGAGTTAGGGGAGGTGGAGGTGGAGGAGCTCTTAAACACCCACAAGATCACAGGAGGCACAGTGGTGCATTTTCCATACTAAAATTACAAGTATTTGATAGCTCTGATGCCATGCTAACTACTATTGTCATGATATTGATGTATGGTCTTCTTCCCTTCTTCTGACCACTTGTTATGATAATAGTTTAAAAACATGCATGGGAATTTCTCAATTTGTAAACTGATTAAGTAGTCTAGATTCAAAAACTTGGATAAGCTTCTCAAAAAGTTGTATGAGCTTTTCAGAGATTTTCTTAATAATATTTAGTATTTAAAAGGTGCATATATTATAAAATGATGTCAAATTGCATCTTGTTAATTATTGCCATGTATGTATGTCATCCGCGGGCCCTTGGACCCGACATTGTTCCTTCCATAATTTCATTTCTTTATAAATAAAGAGTCAAGAGGAGGTAAACCCAAACAAAAAAATTCTATAAAATTTACATGGTATTAGAGCGCAAATCCAGAACTTTGATCTTTCCCTTTGAAGGTTTTGACATGACGTTGACATCTCCATCTACAACTCTCTCTCTCTCTCTCTCTCTCTCTCTCTCTCTGTGTGTGAGTGTGTGGTGTATGTGGGTCGTGATAATAATAATAAAAATAAACATCAATTACAGCTATGACTGTGAATGATCTAAGCCATGGGCTGGGCTTGAGATGGAGTATCAACTCCGAGGGTTGGCTTCAGGCTTAAAACTATCCTCATTTTTCAAACATGCCAGACTTAGACTCACTGGTCCAAAGCTTGGCATGGTCCATTATTTTGCATTTATAAATTTTCCTCCTGAAACACTTAAGGCAACATTAAATTTAAAATTTTAAAAATTTCCCTCCCAAAACAAACTTTGAAAGCATCTCTCTCTTAATGGTTGGGCTTGGGCTCGAGCTATATATATATATATATATGGAAATGGTTCTATGCAATCCACCTCATGAGAACTTCCCAAGAAGTCCAGCTATGTGAGCCTACCATGATGCGTGTCAAACATCTACCCCATCAGTTAGATGCACTATTCCATGGTAGGCCTCTCGCTTAAAAATCAAGTTAATCCATGACATATGTTGGCCACACCACATACAAAAGTTGAGAGGGTTTACCATCCCATTAAAACATTCATAATCATATGTTGGGCCTATCGAGATGTGATTCATAAATCTAACCCATCCATTATGTGTGTCCCACTTGGATGAGGAGTCAAATCAAGTTTCATACTCATCCAAGTTTCAAGTGGGCCCCACTTAGTGCTTTTATATGTTTTAGGTATGTCTTCACATGATTTTAGATGGTGTGTCCCACCTGAGTTCTATATATAGCTGATTTTTGTGATATCCAATAATTTAAAGGGGATCCATCAAATGCATAGTGTTGATGTTCGACAACATCATGGCGGGGCCCACACAACTTGACCTCATGGGAAGTTCCAATGAGCTTTATCCCATCAGTCGGATGCACCATTCTATGGTGGGCCTAAGGCTTTTAAATCAAGTCAATGACTTTTGCAAGCCACACCGCATACAAAAGTTGGGAGGGGTTTCCCTCCACTAAAACATTTATAATCATTTATTGGGCCCATCGAGATGTGGTTCACAAATCCAGCTCATTCATGATGTGTGTCCCACTTGTATGAGGGGTCAGACCAAGTTTCAGACGCATAAAAATTTCATGTGGGCCCCACCAATTGCCTTTATATGTTTTAGGCATGTCTTCACATTATTTTAGATGGTTTGCCCCACCTGAGTTCCATATACGGCTGATTTTTGGGATATCCCATAATTTAAAGGAGACCCATCAAATGTATAGTATTGATGTTTGACATACGTCACGATGGGGCCCACACAGCTTGACCTCATAAGGAGTTCCCATGAGCTCGAACATATATATATATATATATACACCCACACAGCTCGACTTCATAGGGAGTTCCCATGAGCTCGAACATATATATACATATATATATATATATATATATATATATATATATATATATATATATATATATATATATATATATATATTACAAGCCAGTTTGGCTAGACTAATTTGAAGGATATGGGTTGGGGTTGGGCAGAGCTTGGCTCAGCCCTAACCCAGCCATTGATCCTCCCCACGACAACGTGGGTGTAACCTTAACTGTGCATCTGATATACTGTGGATCAACAGTCCAACTCCGGTCGGCCACACCATAAGGAACAGTAGGGAAAGGATCCCACAACCAATAAAATCTTTCCTACCTTTTGTGGAGCCCACTGGGTTATAGATATGTCTTAAACCATTCATCAGATGCAGCCCACCAGGATGAAGGGCTACACCAGGAATCAGGCCATTCCAAAACTCATGTGGGTAACACATCTGTATTTAGAGGTCTTAGGCATGATATTTATATTTTTCCTACATTGTGGCCCACTCAAACTTTGGATTGGCCTGATTTCGGTTTCTGGAGCAATCCAAAGAGTGGAAATTACGATAGGCGGGGTGGATCTTCTGCACAATTGAGGTGGGCCCCACAGAAGCCCGGTGTCACCTGTGTCATGTGAGGACACCCCTTCTAAGCGGACATGTTACATAATGCACGACATCTGGGCCTTTTAAAAAGTTGAGTTCAATCATGAAGGCACTTGCAGTTCCACTGATAAAGGTGATCCTGACCGTTGAAATCAATGGGCGGTGGGCAATTTCACTGGAAGAATATTAGGACCACCTGATTAGTGGATGTGTAAGGAGGTTAGTATGTATTTGCATGGTTCAGACGTCCTACACAAGTGGCACATTAATGGGGAAAAGAACAAATCTTCACTCAATATTTATTGTTAACTAATTAATGAATTTCAAAATTATACAGGTAAGTCTGCAGTGAAGAATTTTAAATTTATGAATTTTGACCCAAAATTCCTCATTAATCAACATTTTACCAAATAATAGAAAGTTCTTTTTAAACAATGAAATTTCAAAAATGCCTTCATCTACTTTTGTAAAGAGTGAAGATCAAGGCTTGTTGGGCCCACATGATATGTGTATAACATCCAAGTCATCCAACACATGCACCCCATTATGGTGATCATACCAACAATAAGTCAGGCCTATCAAATCATCATATAGTCCACACTTGAATTAGAATGTTTCAAGTGATGTATATTATTTTTAATGAGTGGCCCACTTTATAATTGTATCCATTTTCTTGCCTAATAATCATGTTAGCTTTCATTGTTTGATGGTTTAGATGTCAAACACATATCATATAAGCATCAAATTTTGAATTCTCTACTTTGTTAAAAAAAAAAATGAGAATAATAATATATTTTCTCTTCTCAAAAAGCACTTTCTACTGTATTCTTGGGCACTATTTGGTAAAATTCAAATAGTGAAAGAATATGGAGAGTGCCAAGATCTTGAAAATCTTGGCTATGTCTGCCGAGGTGGCTGGGGCTGTTATTAGGTCCAGGCTGTCAATAGGTATGGTTCAGTTCAATCTTTTAAGTACCTGTACCTAATTGGAATCAGGTCCTACTTAAGTTTCTTTTTGGAGGATTTGGATTCGGTGGTCACCTCTCCTAACCGAGTTGGAAAAGCTCTACCGGCCGGGCCTTATTATAATATATGTGTTTTATCCTCACCTCATCCATTTTCCCAACTTATTTTAGTTCACGAGCCTTTTTTTTAAAAAAAAAAAAAATTTATTTTAACACATGCATACACACCCCCACACTCTCGCTAGTGGAATTTCAGCACCTATGGATACTTGAACCCTTGACCGGGTGTTGAAAATCCTGAGAGTCTTCTACCCGAGCAAAAGAAAAAATGAGGTAGATCCAGATTTAAGCTGAATCACACCATAGAAAAACAACAGGTTAGGGTTGAAAGTTAGGCGGGTTCAACCTAACCAACTCTTGATCAACCTGACATTGGGTTGGGCTTGGGTAGGATGAATCGGGCTTGGCATTGGGCTTGGGCCATACAAACACCAACCAAATAAAACTTAGGTTGGGCTCGAGTTAAGGTGTTGAGTTGCCCAACCCAACCCAACCCAACCCAACCCAACCCAACCCAAACTTGATTGATATTTAAGTTAATTATAATTGAGTACGGATCATCTGCGTTGAAAGCACAGAAAATTCTAATGCCGTCGGGTTTCATTGGTCCACATCATTTCTGATGACTCAAGCTAACAAGATTACCGAATTTCTCTCTTCCAGATAGATTGCTTGATATATAATGACTTTTAAAGGAGTTGTCTTATATTTTAGCTTGTTTATTTAGAAAAAATAAACTTTTTTATGATAAATAATTATATATATAATTAATAAAATTATAGGTCCAAAAAATAAGACTTGTATTAAAAATATAATAGACTAATGTAATAATGAAAATATTAGTTTATATCTACCTGACTAAGCCCGAGTTGAACTTGGGTTGAGAATTTCCAACCTCAGGTTGGGTTGGATTAGGTTAGGGTTGAGGTACAGGAACCTTGGATTGCGTTGGGCTAGGGTTGAGCACCAACCCGACCTAACCCGCCCAACTTTCAGCCCTAAAGGAGGTGATTGAATTTTCACCATTAAAAACTACTTGCCACCCTTCTTAATAAATTTTTATCTAAAAAAAAATAAAATAATAAATAAATAAATAATAAATAAATAAACAAACAAACTTCTTAGGCCCACTAAACTGTGTATACGGTGTCTATGCACGGGATGGAACGGTGAGATGTCCATGAAATAACCTATGGGACCCACTTCTACTTGGAACTACCGACGCACACACTTTCTGAAAACGGATTGCCCACTTAGTATGCTTTTATTGTACTGAGTAAATTCTGTTGGGCCCACCCTGAATGTACATGGTTCATCCGTTCATCTGTTTTTCTTGCTCATTTTAGGGGTTGAGCTCAAAATTAAAGCATATCCAAAGCTCAAGTGGACCACACCACAGGAAACAATGGAATAATGATTCCTACCGTTGAAACCTTCCTAGGGCTCACAGGGATGTTTATTTGTCATCCAACATGTTCACAAGATCACAACTACATGGATGAAGGGAATACACAAATAACAACTTGATCCAAAATTGCATTGACCCCAAGAATTTTTCAAAGGTAAACGATTCAATTCAAACTCTTTCCTGTAGTGTGGTCCACTTGAGCTTTTGATCTGCTTCATTTTTGGGCATATACCCTAAAATTATATGGTAAAATGGATGGACAGAATGGATACTCAGTATACCTATGTTAATCGGTACGCAAGCAGCTCACCACCCTTCTGATAAATGGAGTGATATTTTGGATATAAACCCACGCAAGTGTTCAAATTTTCAAATCTCTTCATCAAGTTCAGTTCAATGAGTGGTCCACCAGATCAACTTTCGCCCCTGCCAGAGAAAGGACTCGGGCACTGATATCATTATTTGTGCTACTAAAAAACTCAGTTGCCCCCATGATGTATGGGTTTTATCATTGCCATCCATCCATTTTACTAGCTCATTTTATAGCATGATCTAAAAAATGAGACGGGTTCAAATCTCAAGTGGACCACACTGTTGGAAATTGTGGTGATTGAACGCCCGCCATTAAAAACTTTATAAAGGGCCCACCGCGATATTTATTTGCTATCCAACTTTTTTATCAGGTCACATAACAGTTTGATCCAAAACTTTTGTAACCTCCATGAAGTTTTTAAAGGTGGGTCAATTACAACTATTTGTTATGGTTTGGATCACTTGGGATTTTGATCGATCTCGTTTTTTGAATAGAAAAATGGATAAATAGCATGGATAAAATACATACGTCATATGGTGGAGCTAACAGACTTTTTTCTAATAGCTAAAAGTACTTAGTCCCTATGGACGGATGCGGATTAGGTAGTGTTGCCTCCACCTTGTGGTGATGTGTTGGCATTGTGGGACTACTTTAATGTATATGTTTTATATCTAACTTATCCATCCACCTACTTTTTTAGCTCATTTTATATCATGAACTCAAGAATAAAGCGAACTAAAGTTTAAGTAGACCACACCACAAGAAAATAGTGGGAATATTAACACCAACTGTCCATGTAAAAGTTTATTAGCCCCCAATAAGTTTTTAATGGTGTGGCACTTAATCACCATTGTTTCATGTGATGTAATTCACCAAAGCTTTGGATCTGCTTCATTTTTTGGCTTATACCCTTAAATGAGTATCATTTTGGGTTCATGCCGTAAAATGTGATTAACATTACTACTTCATTTTTATTTTTATTTTTATTATTTTTTTTGTTCATGGATTAAAATGCTCTGTTATTTTTTAGATTGATGCTTTAAAATAAACTGGAAAAATAAATCGACGTGGCGGATATAAACTCATACATAACGGTGGGGCCCACCCTGAGTATCGTGTGGGCCACACCACCTAATCTGGGTCCACACAAGGATAGCCTTCGTAAGAAGTACACGAATATTCTTCGGAAAGAGGCACGTTCTGACCCCATCAAGTGTCGCAACCTTTTCTTACATAGTCTCCAACACGATGATATCACTTCATTTCTTTTTGGTAAACAATTTCCACTTTCGGTAGTGACCCCTTCTAGTCGGTGTTGTGGGCCCCACAATAATATATCTTTTTTAAAAAAAAATCCATGCCGTCTGTTTATTTTTTAAGCTTATTTTAAGTCATTTAAAAAAAAAAGGGAAAAAGAAAAAGAAGTAGATCCGGATCTCAATGGATCACACCATAGGAAACAGTGTTGATTGAACGCCCACCATTAAAAACTTCTTAGGGCCAAAAATTTATTTTTACTTTTTTTCGATTAAGTTGATATTTATATTTTGCCTTCATGAAGGTCTGTGTGACCTAATCAACGGGTTAGATGGCAAATAAGAATTACAGGGGGCCCTACAAACTTTTTAATGACATACGTTTAATTACCACAGATTCATTGGGTGCCGTCCACCTGATATTTGGATCTGCCTTGTTTCTGTGCTCGTGCCCTAAAAATCAACAGTAAGAAGGGATGGACAGCGAATATAAAACACATATATCACGGTGGGCCCCACACAGCACCCACCAGTACCGAATTTAGGTACTGGAGGCATCACTCCCGCATCCGAATCCAAGAAAAACCATCTCACGTGTGAACTAGAGAGAGAGTGCCAAATGCATGCGCTTGCCTCTCACGTGTAAATTACGGAGCCGGGAGATACTCGAGCTGTCCATCAGCGGCCTTTAGTTGTAGGTTGCATGTATGAAGAATCAGGCCAATCTGATCATCTGGCAGGCCACGTGTATACATTGAGTTAGGACAATTGACTCACACGTGTGGCCCACCTCATAATCTCATTGGCCTAATTTTTCTGACATAACATCTAAACAGTAAGCATCACCTGATGATCGGCTAGGATGCCACACATGTGCCTCATATCAACTAGCACCCGAGGGGGTACACTTAATATTTTCTTCTCTTCGTATAAAACTCCTTCCACAAGGTTTCCAATGGTGACCGTTCAATCCTTTCTGTTTCGTGTTGTACGGCGCACATATTTTTTAGATCTACATATTTTTATTTCCTGTGTGGTGGTCTTGAAAAACTGATGAACAGAGGGGATTGGTCACGGGCATCTCTGTGGGCCCCTCACAGCTTCAGGCTACAGGAACTTCCTGTGCCTGCGGCACAGGCAATCCACGTTTCTTTCCAGCCAGAATGCCACTTTTCTTGGAAATCCGTACCATGTAAATGATAGACCTCAACGTGAAGATCACCTCGAACAAAAATCATGCAGTCCTTTTATCAGGTGGGCCACGCTTTTGGAATCAATGGACAACCAACGGTGTAAGTCAAGCTACATGTGTGTCCCACTTGATCAGTACACCAGAATGATTTCATCAAAGTGATATTAATGATGATGAACTACCATTTGAACGGCATGGATGTTCTCCATAACTAGATTGTCAGCAGGAAAGGTGTCGCTGGACACAAGTTAGAATACATCTGGATGTATGATATGAGTGAGGGCAGATCCAAAACTCAGGTGGGCCCAAAGAGATGCCTGTGATAAATCCACTCCGTCCATCAGTTTCTAAACAGGAATCCAAAAATAACTCACATCCAAAACTCAGGTAGGCAACACCGTACGAAACAGTGATAATAGAAACGTCCACCGTTCAAACCTTCCTGGAGCCAACCATGATGTTTATATGCGATCCAAACCGTTCATAGGGTTATTACCAATCAGATAATATGTAAGAATAAATATCACCCTAATACAAAGCTTAGTGGACCCCACGAAATTTCCAGTGGTGCGAGTTCAATACGTGCTGTTTCGTATGATGTATTGCCCACTTGAGTTTTTGATCTGTCTGATTTTTGGACACCTGTCTTATTATAATGCTTATAAACTGATGGACACAGTGGATTTGTCACGGGCATTACCGTGGGCCCCACAGCTTACAACCATATTCAGTCACGATTTCTTCCTTCCTTACATAAAAGCTCTTTTTCCCAACCTTCTGTAAATCCTATCCTCTACGAAATTGCTCGTCCCCCAATTCACTCTATCAATACAATTACAAACCTTCTCTAATTCAATCCATCCAACAAATGATGATCAAATTGCTACCATTGATCTTCCTCATTTCGTGTTCTCTAGTCCGTCTGATTTCAGCCCACGAAAGGGTACTTTCACCAATGATCAACGGTTCAGAACCATCCAAACTTCTTCTACAAGGAAACCAACTTCCAGGTCAGATTTTCAACTTATATATTTCATGCAAATATGTTTGATATTTGTAGTATTTTCCCTTCTCTTATGTGCATGGAAAAAAGATCTTATTGGATACTTAGAAAGTTCAATCATCAATATGGCTGTCGGTCTCATCCAATCCGGTTATCATCGGTCCACAAAGCTGAAATCACGTTGATTAGATGATTCCAACAGTTCGATCAATGGCTATTAAAATGTATGCATGATTGGATGGTTAGGATTTTCCATTCAGTGTGATTTTTGGTTGATGTCCCACACTATTTGGATATGAGATTGATGATATATCCATCCACATGTATGTTGCAAGTCATTTGAACTAATTGCATAAGATATTTAGCCTTTTTTTCTACCTTGCGTTTGCTTAACTTCACATAACATGCCATGCAAGAGTACCATATACAACCAATAGGACCACAATGATAGATAATGGTAACCATTCGATCGACGGATTGTAGAAGAGAGCTAATAGGCTAACATCCAAAGGTTTAGGATAATCAGATCAACGTAATTTTTTACTCCGTAGCTTGCCCCTATAGTGGTACGATTGAATGGATGGTCCAGATTAACGATTCACTATCATATATGTCAATTGAAAGGTTTTGAGGCATCCAATTAATGAAGGTGGGGACATTAGCATTTCCCACTTCCAAACCCATTGCATATTAACTATTAGAGTTATATGCGAACCCAACTCAGTTAACCGGTCTAACTTGCTCAACTCGACTGGAAAAAGCTTGCTGCAAATTTAACTTGGTTTGATCAAGTCAAGTCAAGTCAGATTAGGTTCACGTACTTTATATATATATATATAGAGAGAGAGAGAGAAGCAGGCTCACCTATGCACCTATGTATGTGCCTACCTTTTCACACATGTCATAGGTGTCGAATCTGAACAGTCCATAAGATGCGGAATCCCATGAAACCTAAGGGGGTGAATTTTCACCACGATCTAAAATTTTAATGGGCCATATCAAAGAGAAATTCAAATCAAGGGAAAAAATTGTTTACATTTTTCATTGCACACCAAAGTTTTGGATCAAAGTAAAATTTCATACCAAGAAATTTCATGAGATTCTGTTTCATATGGACCGTTCAGATTTTTGAAACTCATCAAATATGATGAGTTTTCCAAAAAGTACATATGTAATACGTAACAACTGATTCGCAAGTGGGTGTTTCCATATATATATATATATATATATATATATATATATATATATATATATATATATACTTGCAAACCAGTTCATACATACTCTGTACCAACTTTTGTGAGAACCCATTATTGGTGATGCGGATCTAAAATCTGAAACGTTCATGTGAAGCAGCACCTCGTGAAACCCCCCAGGCCGAAGTTTTACTTTGATCTAAAATTTGATGGGCCATGAAAAATGAAAACAGTTTCCTCCCTTGATTTGCATTTCTCTTTGCTATGGCCCACCAAAATTTTAGATTGGGGTGAAAGTTTATAACATGAGGTTTCATGGGATTGCGCATCACATGAACCATTCAGATTAGATACCCATGGCACGTGTGCAAAGGTGCGCACGTACATAGGTGCGCAGGGAGCATGACTCTATATATATATATATATATATATATATATATATATATGTTCCTAAAACTTAAGCTCTAATTTGATCTTGGGTTAAGCTGGCCTGAGCTGAGCTAGCTAGTCAGGCTTAAGGGCTTAGCCGATCCCAAGCTGGGATAACCTGTTGTTGAGTCGTGCTGAGGCTGGCCAAGCTTGACTCAGTTCAGCTTGTGTACAACTCTATTAGCCATTAGGAGTGACAACACCGGCCTGGCCGAAGCCTAGCTAGCCCGGGTCAGACCAAGCTTGGACCTATACTGGAGTGGGGCTGACATTTATGGCAAGAAAGGTTTTTGTACTCAAGGTTGGGCATAGGTCATTTTAGCCTGACCTGGTAGCCCTGCTTTCATTTTTCTTTGTCTATTTATGTCCTATCCATTGAAAAAGTGGCCCAGACAATGCTGATTTCGATAATCACGCTGGTCCATTCATTAGGTGTCCTACGTGAATACACTCAGTCGTACCATTATCCATTAATATTGATGTTGTTTCCTGCTGTATATGTGGATCATCTTAATTCTCAGATCAGGCGATCACTATTGCGTGGCCCACCTTTTGGATGATATGATATGCTACATATATGATAATTTCTCATTAAATGAAGAAATGAAATGTATTCTTATGGTGCAGTTTTCATGAGATAATATAGCAGGTTTATTCAACGTGACTATTGAATTTGATGGAATGAGAAGCCATGCAAGGTGGCCCAAAGGATCCCACGTCTGGAGATTGCGTCGCCGTGAAAGGACGGCACTATCGGGAGCTGGGGCGAGGGTGGTCCCGAGAGGCCGCGGCACAAACATTCTTACTCGGCCACGAGGTGGGGCCCACAGCGGGGCATCGGCCATGCCAGCATTTCCCTCTCTAGTCACCTCCAACGCCGTGGTGCAAGTTGGCATTGGATTGCTTATTGTTTCCATTTTATTCCTTTGATTATTTTCACGAGTTGTATTTTAAGGAAAAAAGAAAATAGTGGGACACGTCCAAAGGAGAAGATCACCGGACCAGGCATCAGGTCCATTCCTCACCACCTCTATGTACCATTGGCTGCTACACTGTAACAATTCATTGTACCAGCTTGACTTTTTCACTAGGTGATCATCATTGTGGGGCTGACCTTAATTTCCATGGCTTAGGAAATGAATAACACACGACTATGAAAGATGCTGAGCGTTCGGATCGTAAGTTACTTAAGCTACTTATTTCACAAGTAACTTATTTTAGTTTTTACTTATTAAGAAGATAATTAATTATGTCAGGCAAACAACCTACTTATCAGCTTCTTTTCTCTTTTGTATCTCCTACTGCTTTTCCTCAGCAACTTCATAAAAAGTAGAAAAGCTAAAAAAAATTAATTAAAATAATTATGTACTTTTAAGTAAAAAAGTTATAGCTAAACATAAACTAAACTTATCTGAAATAAGCAACTAAACTACTCTCGTAGATTGAAAAAGTAACTTATTTGGTGGTATTCAAACGGCCCCCTGGCAGGTAAGTGATCATTTCTCCCTGCGTTTTTTATGATAACCGTGAAGCGAGCACATGGACAATGTATTAACATATTATTATTATTATTATTATTATTACTACATGGTCAGAAGCTGGGACACAAAATCTAATAACTTAGCCTTTTTTTTTTTTTTTTTTTTCACACACGCACACACACCTCACACACTCATGCTGGAGGAATTTCTCCACCTTTGGATACTCCAACCCTTAATCGGGTATTAAAACTCGTATAGAGTTTACCACCGGAGCAAGAGTGAGGATCCTAATCAACACATATGGGAGGACAAGTCACTTCACCTCCTCGATCAGACGACGTAGATGTGATGAGGAAGAAATGGTTACAGTGGGTTCTACATTAAATGTAAGTGGTAAGTGGAGCAAGCAGGTAGCCTATTAGATGGAGGTCATATTGGCTACTGAAGTGACATTACAAAGTTAGGAGGTCATATTGGCTACTGAAGCGGCATTACAAAGTTCAGTGGGCTCCACCATGATGTATGTGTTGTATCCTCACCTTCTGTCCATTTGGATAGATTATTTTAAGGGCATGAATCAAATAATATGATAATTCGAAAGCTTAAGTGGACCCCACCACAGAAAATATTGGGATTGAATGGCTACAATTAAAAACTTTTCGAGGCATAGGAGGTTTTTAATCAAGCTGATATTTGTGTTTTCCCTTCTTCCATGTTTGTGTAAACTTATAAACAAGTTGGATCTCAAATAAACATCAGCCTTTAGAAGGTTTCAAAAGGTTGGTGTCACTGTTCCCACTAATTTCTGTGTTGGATCTACTAGAACTTTGGATCTACCTCATTATTTGGGTCATGCCCTGAAATGATCTCTCCGAATAGATGGACAATATCGATACAGCGAATACATTAGGGCTTACAAAACTTTGTCGGTTTGTGTACTACCCTCCTCTTGTAAGTTGGGTACTGGCTGAGGCTATGAGACGCTTTAATGTATGGGTTCTATTCACACCATTTATTCATTTTCCCATATCGTTTTAGGTAAAAAGCATAAAAATGAGACGTATCAAAGGGTTAAGTGGATGAAACGATGGAAATTATACTTATTATACTTCGATCGTTGTCACTTCTTTAAAGCCACAGAAGTTTTGGACCAAGCTGATATTTGTATTTTGCCTTCATCCATGTCTATATGACCTCACGAACAGGTTGGATGTAAAATAAATATCACGGTGGGCCCTAATAAGAAGGTTTCAACTGTGGGCATCATAAGCACCGCTGCTTCCTGTGGTGTGGTCCACTTTGAGCCTGATATGCCTCAATTTTGGAATTGTAAGCTAAGATGATATGGAGAAATGGATAGACGGTATGGATAAAATCCATACATCACGGAGCCCCACCTGCACCGAGCTCGGAACAGACGGGGGCAGTAACCAATCCGCGTCCCGTCTACATATGGTGGGGCCCATCTGATGCAGAGCTGGGATCTCTTCCATATGTGCCAGGTGGACACGTGTGGCCAAGCCTACAGGTCCCTGTAGTCTTAGCAAAGGTCAAGAAAGACATAGTAGCAGCCATAAGTGGGCGTTTGATTCATTGATCCAAACCGCTAATAAATATAGGTTCACTTAGGATTAATACAATAAAAAAATCCAATATAAAAATTCATGACCCTTTTTTAATGACCAGAAAATAGACAGTTAAAAGAGAAAATACATCAATGGTGAATGGTCCACGTTCAGCTGAACATGGCAAAAGTTTTAATGATCTTGTCGTCTCCATCTAGCGAGAATTTTTTATATCATGGGGCAGCAACGGTGGCTCCTATGATATCAACGGTTTAGATCACTTGATTATGGGCCATAAATCCACTTTACATTCATCGTAGAGTTTAAAGAGTACCATTCCGGGATGCAATCTGATTTAAACATCGATTTTTGCTCGAGCTAGAACCAGAACTGTACATGCAGGCCCCACTTGTAGGTGATCCACACCTTTCAGTTAGTGGGTCCCCTTCATCAATGGGGGTCATGTACCACTATCTATGTCCCGAAGTCCTTTCAACTGGGGGTCATGTACCACTAAACTGATGAACTTCGCTGTGGATAGACCATCCCGAAGTCTATGGCAATGGGACATTCATGACAGCCGATCATTGGCCCAAAAATGCATGGTTACAAGGAATACAACACATCTTATATATGTTCTTTTTTTTCTTTTTTTTTTTGGGGGGGGGGCATGGTCCAACCACAGTTTTTCCATCTGACCAACAGTCTGGATCTTGTAACCATGAAACGAACTCACAGAAACGCAGGACAAGGATACTGATTTGCGTAAACTCTTTGGGGGCCACCATGACATATGTGGCTTATCCACACCGTCCATCCTTTTTAACAGATTATTTTATCCAATAAGCCCAAAATTGAAACAAATCCAAAGGCCAAGTGGACCACACCACAGGAAACAGTGAATTGAACACCTACCGTTGAAAGCTTCTTAGGGCCACATGAATTTTTGATTGGTTCATATACACTAGGTCTATGTGTGGTCCAAAGCCAGGCTCAGCACTGGCTCAAATCAAATTGGCCCAAAAATAGGGCTGTTAACGGGCCAAGCCCAGGGTTAGTCTTGGCCTGGATTTTGAACTGTTTTGGGCTGGGCTGCGGGTTGGGCCTATAATAATTCTGATTTTCAAGGGCCGAGCCCACCCATTGACAACTCCGACCAATTTGATTTGTGCCGGTACTACAATCGCATCTGATGCACACGTATGCCATGTTGACACGTATGATCCTTGTGTACAATGGAAGTGCACTGGCACGTGTGTCTAACGTGTTTGAGATAGCAACATTCACAGGGTGAGTCCCACCGGGAACATTCTGTGCCCAAAAAGTTCAAATGGTTTTCTCATCAGCATGCCGAGATTCACAGCATTTTGATGAGCGGCTTGGATTTTCTCACGTGTACCACTTAAGCACGTGTAGGGTGCCGTCCATGGTGTTGGTCTCAAGCTTCCTATTTCAGCTGAGTGAGTGACGGCCCACACCAGCCCATCAGCTAGGCAATCTCAGGGTCAGCTCACAAGCGTGAGGAATTATATAGTCCCCTACGTGAATAGAATCCTAATGTACCATTGTGTACAAATGTGGCCAAGGTTGGTCATCCTCACCGTTGATTTTATGGTCCGTGTTCTGGTCTTCATATTCTTTATACATCTCCCAGATTAAGACATCTAACTCTTTTTTTAATGACCCACAATTACTAAGACTGACCCACAAATATTCGATCACTAGGATTTTCCAATCTAGATTTTTATTATTATTTGCAACCGCGTCTGCTGGGCCACACAAGATAAATACTCCACATCAATGAAATATGGCCCACACAAGACCGACTGTCCTGTTAGTGGCTCTATGGGGCTCGCTTAGATGTATATGTTTTATCCACTCTGTTAATTTATCTCAACGTATCATTTTAAGATCATTTTAAGGCATGATCTCAAAAATAAGGCAAATCAAATGCTTAAGTGGACCACACTCAAGGAAGCAGTGGGGATTTAACAACTACCATTGAGAACTTACGGCCTACCTCAATATTTATTTGCCATCCAACTTGTCCTTAAGGTCACTGTTGAAGGTCAAATACTGCATATTAGACCCCATTTATTACCTGAATTCACGCACATAATGCCGTTTAATGGCCTGTTTTGCCGTGTTTGTGATACAGGGTGTAGTTGAAAGCATGAAATGCAAAAAGTTGCTAAAAGTATGAATTTAACACTCTGTTGACGCCACAGGCAAGGGACACACTCCAGGGGATCAAGATTGACAAATATACACGGTCAGAAATCCGAGAAAAGTTAGAAATTGAAGCTCAAGTGGCCTGAAGGACGTCCAGAATGCAAGATCACGAGGTTCCCACCATCCGTTCGGCTCGAAACTTCATACGTCGCCTGAGGACCATAAATTAACTGTACATATAAAATTTTAGCCATTGAAGATCTCGGGAAGTGCCCCAACTGACAGATCAGCCCATAAACCGTTGATTCTGGGCCCACCTGATATCTGGAACTGCTTCAAAATTATTATTGACGCCTTAAATAAGGAGTCAAAACAGATGGACGGTGCAGATTTCTCTAAAATAGTGCAATGGACCCCATATTAGAGGAGTGTGTACAATGCACATGTGCACTCGCCGTGCACCAGAATTTTCAAAAGTTTCCGTCTACAACTCAAAAAAAAAAAAAAAAAAAAAAAAAAATTCGCAGCGGACGCACGGCCGCGGCCGTTTTTGCGAACGGTAGTGGGCCCCACCCATTGCTCGTATGGAGAATCTGATCCGTTCACCGTGTAGAGGGACTCGAATACTACAAAAACATGCTGAATTTTTGTACCCATGCGTGCACACGTGTGAGATACAGAGGCCACAAAAGGGCTGCTCGGTAGCGTTCAAAACTGATTCTTTTGTGATTTCTTCTCTGGGCCACGTCAATGGACGTTCAAAACCACTCATTCTTTACTGAAATTTCGTTCTGAATCTAATGGACGGGGTGGATTTTCCAGAAAATGCTTCTGTGGGGCCCACCGATCACAACAGCGAAATGGTGCGAAAGGTTTCGCACATCCGCGAAAACCGACTTTTCCGGACGGTTTTGGCCCACCATCTTTGATCATATGGCAGATCTGAACCGTCTATCATGTAGAGGACCCAATGAAATCCTAAGGGACGGTGTTTCTTTGGAATTTGAACAAGGAAAGTGGCGTGTTTCGAGGCACCGAACTTGGCTGCGAAAAAGCTTTCAATGGGCATGCATAGCTTTCCAAATCCGATTCAAATCCGATTTTCACCACTCCAGCAGCTATATAAAGAGGTTTTGGACGTGGGGAGCATTCATTCAAGGTCTTGGGAGGAAGAACAGAGGGCTCGAGCTTGGGTTTCAACGTGGGCAGAGGAGAGAGAGAGGAGCTTGGTTTTTTCTTTCCCTTTTCTTTTCCGTTTCTTTTTCTCTTTATTTATTTGGATTGAGCCCATCCATGGCAGGCTAAATCCTCCTAGCTAGGGCTAGGAGGTGAAGCTTGTAGTGAGATGAGAGATTATATGCTTTTAATTTAATTTTAATTTTTGAATTGAAGTTGGTTTTAGTTTGATTTTTAATGGAAATATTTTTGGTCTTTAATGGTCTGTTGTGACTGAAATTACAATGGGTCTGCAATACTTTGAATATTTTCTTATCCCTTTTATGTTTATGACGTTAGGACGTCCCGTTGTTCACCATAGTCTCCTGGGCATGGTTGGATGACGGTACCCTTCTTAACCTTCATACATATGATTGGTTGGTAATTAGTTTAATTCTGTTGGTTGCCATAGTCTTTTTGGGCATGGTTTGGTGATGGAATCCATTCTAATTCATCTTCCTTTCATCTCTTTGAAAACTAGATCAACAGCAGTTCAGTTAATTTCATGATTTTTTAAACAGGCGTAAGATCTCCCTAATCTCTACAAGTGGATCCTCTGAATCCCTAGTTTCCTATCTCTGATTTGTTTCCTAAGTTTTAGATTAATTATTCTACAAATATTCCACCATTGCTAATTGATTTAGAATTCATCTTAGTCTAGTTCTAGTTCTAGTTAGTTTTAGATAACGTACAAGTTTCAGTCCCTTGGGATTCGACCTCGGTCTTACCGAGTTATTACTACATCACAACCCTGCACTTGGGGAGTGAACAAGTTTTTGGCGCCGTTGCCGGGGACTGACGGCTACGTTTCTGAAATTAATTAGTTTTAGGATTAGTTTAAGATTAGGATTTTTACTAACTTTAGTTTTAGGTTTAGATTTTTCTGATTTTTTTTAGAACTAACTTGTTTTGTCTTATTTTGTAGGATCTTAATTTAAGAATCTCTAGTATGGTAACATCTTTTTAACTTCTCCCCCTCTTACTCTCCACTTTGCTGTAGGACCTTCTCTTCTATTTTTCATAGGATTAAATTCAAGTTAAGGGTTTCATCATGTATATGCACGAGTGGCAACGTCAGTATGCTGAGAAGAATAACTTATTTTGGGATGATGATGATATAAATCAACCTATGTCTCAAAACTTTTCTGAAACTATCATCGAGAACCGATCAAAATATAAAAATTCACCGGTTAAGAAGTCTTTACGTGATTATATGCAGGAGAACAATTACACCCCACGGATTAACAAAACAGTACGTGAGTGTTGGGGTTATCATAACTATGGTTGTGAAAATTATGATCATCCATCCGATAAAATAATGCGTGATTGTATCATGAGTGATAATAAGTATTACCAACCAGCAGATTCTCCCACTTATGATCAGTATGACTATAACCAGTGGAAACATCAAAATTGGAAAAATGAACCAACTACATGTTATGATGATTATTCTCTTGGATCCCCTACCTTTGAAATCCATCCAGAAACGATCCAAGAGGATTCATATCAGCGTAATCTTTCAGCCTGTCTTGTGGAAATGAGAAAAGTAATGGAAACAATGAAAGGACTCGATGCGCGTCTTGATAGGATAGAGGAGGCTCGGTCATCTCAGCCACGACCTAATCTAAAAATACAATGCGAAGAAAGTGATCCACACTCACTTTTAAAAGAATCTGGAATTTGGAATGAGGAGTTGGATTCCGTTAATGAGCATGTGGTTCAATTTTCCGATGAGTCAATCTCGATGACTGTCCGAAAGAATGGTGAAGATACATGGGTGTCTTTTAAATACATTGATGATGACACAGTTTCCTTACATGACACACAAGATTTCAATGATGAGGAAGAAGTTAGTTTATGCAAACCTCAACCCATGTTAGGTGTAGAATGTGAGGAAAGTGATCTCATCCCGAATGTACACTCCATTGGACTAGACAATGATGCGTATTGGGATGATGGTCATGAATGTGCAGCCCAAATTCTCCCTGAATCAATCTCAAATCTGGTCCAGGTCAACGATCAAGACGTGTACGAAGTGATCGGTCAGGACGATCTACTCCACTCATCTGACATGCCTGATTTAAATGTGGAGAATGAACCTCTTACAACCGACTCTTCTAACTCTTGTGAGACATATTTAGACCACTCTCTTGAATTGAATGATGATATGATTCGGGAAGAGGAGTTGCCCGCTACGACTTTGGAATTTGAAACCACTCAGTTGAGGCCACCATCTGAGCTGCAAACAATTGAGAATTCAGCGCCTCGATTGAGTAATTTCAATGAACAGAGTGATCACATCAATGCTTCACTTACTGATTTTCAATCTATCTGTGCAGGTCTGGAGCAAGAGAGCGCACCTCCATCCACTTTCAAAGATGAGGGATTCTTTGCGCAGATCATCACAAGCCACAAAAACAAGTCACACTCATCTGAATTTCCCAACTCGTGGGATTGCTTGGCACACTTTGCGGTTTCAAACGATTTCATGTTAAAAGACAAAGTGGATACTTTGCGAGACAACATCTCGGTAGTCATCACTGACCAAACGAACCCTTATTCTGAAACCCTCTCTTCCCCTGATCCTAAACGTCTACTAGTAAAGGAAGAGGAGCTGAATTTAAAACCGAAGTTTGGAACTTCGGAATATGTTGAGACTACATTACTTTTTAAGAAGTTTTCTAAACTTTATTTACTTGTAGTCTTTGATTCACCATGTAATACTAACGTTGAAACTTCTTCTGTCTTAGGTGAATCGTATATATTACGGATACCTTCAGCAATTCAATGGAAGATTTCTTATGAGGTACATAAGTCTTTCTGGAAAGTCATGCTCCAGGGCGCCCAAGCCTATTGCAAAAAGGGCTTTTGGATGATCCTGTTGAGGAGCTTACTGAGAGACTTATCAAGATATTGGCCGGAAGGAGAACCTTGCGGCATGATCGATTCAATGTTTGTGGGTAACATTACTGCAAACCCTCACGAGACTACAACTCGTCCGCTAGGGGTAACCTAGGGGTTTAAAGGCTTGTTGCATATGCTAAATGCAATCGAGAGCACCTGCGAAAGTGGTATAGGTAGGATTTTATTTTTGTTTTTCTTTCTCTCGTACTAACCTGCTCTCTCCCAGTGATCTATTGGAAACTCTCTTGATTCGTTATTCAGGTACTATCTTCCCATCACTTCTCATTTACTTTCGTTGTCCCATGTGCATTGCATGCTCATATCTTTTACATTGAGGACAATGTAGATTTTAGGTTGGGGGTGGAAAATTAGGTAACCTAATCAGTATTTTCTTGGTCTTGAGCAACAATTGTGAAAAATTTTGAATTTTTCTAAAAATTTCAACAAATTCGAAGTGATTTTGACAGATATCCCTAATTTAGATTTTCAAGGTACATAATGGTGGATTTATGACTCTTGGATTCCGTATCTGTTAGATTTCATAGTTAAGTGAATTATTAATCCATGATTAGAAGTTGTAAACATTGATTGAATCATGATTTCCGGACACGTCTTGCTTACACATTAAGACTTCAGTCTGATATTGAAGGGTTAATTTGGTAATCACTAAGCACGAAAGGAACTAGCCTGAAATATCTTGCCATCATGGTATAAAAATTGGAAAGGTTGGATAATTAATCTTCACCATAGGTTTGCTCCCTATAGGTGTGGAGTTAATTCCCCATGAATGATATCTAAAAAGAGTCAGGTGTACGATCTTCACCATAGGTTTGCTCCCTATAGGTGAGGATTTGATTCCCCTTCCTTGGCATTACTTTGAATAGAAAAATCACAAGTTAATAGGCTAATCTATGAGGCAAGTTTTGGATTAAGTTTGGTTATCATGAATTCTCTTACTGGTTACCAATGAGATCTTGAAATAACAAATTCAATCTTAATGTGATTAGCTGAGATTACACTATACATCCATGGATCTCAATGTTTAAAATTTTTCTAATTGATGGATTAATGCTTTACACTTGATTATGAAGTCTACGGTGCGTTTGAGCTCAGGAGAATACAATTTCTAACATTCATGAATATTAAATTTCACGTATTTTGTTCAAAATCTCACTTGATTTCATAGAAAGTTCTCCTATAATTCTCAACTTATTTTTCGCATACTTTGCTCGGGACTAGCAAAATGCTGGTTGGGGGTTGTGTTGAGGGTCAAATACTGCATATTAGACCCCATTTATTACCTGAATTCACCCACATAATGCCGTTTAATGGCCTGTTTTGCCGTGTTTGTGATACAGGGTGTAGTTGAAAGCATGAAATGCAAAAAGTTGCTAAAAGTATGAATTTAACACTCTGTTGACGCCACAGGCAAGGGACACACTCCAGGGGATCAAGATTGACAAATATACACGGTCAGAAATCCGAGAAAAGTTAGAAATTGAAGCTCAAGTGGCCTGAAGGACGTCCAGAATGCAAGATCACGAGGTTCCCACCATCCGCTCGGCTCGAAACTTCATACGTCGCCTGAGGACCATAAATTAACTGTACATATAAAATTTTAGCCATTGAAGATCTCGGGAAGTGCCCCAACTGACAGATCAGCCCATAAACCGTTGATTCTGGGCCCACCTGATATCTGGAACTGCTTCAAAATTATTATTGACGCCTTAAATAAGGAGTCAAAACAGATGGACGGTGCAGATTTCTCTAAAATAGTGCAATGGACCCCATATTAGAGGAGTGTGTACAATGCACATGTGCACTCGCCGTGCACCAGAATTTTCAAAAGTCGGTCAGCTGCGCTGACCGACGTTCCGTCTACAACTCAAAAAAAAAAAAATAAATAAATAAATAAAATTTCGCAGCGGACGCACGGCCGCGGCCGTTTTTGCGAACGGTAGTGGGCCCCACCCATTGCTCGTATGGAGAATCTGATCCGTTCACTGTGTAGAGGGACTCAAATACTACAAAAATATGCTGAATTTTTGTACCCATGCGTGCACACGTGTGAGATACAGAGGCCACAAAAGGGCTGCTCGGTAGCGTTCAAAACTGATTCTTTTGTGATTTCTTCTCTGGGCCACGTCAATGGACGTTCAAAACCACTCATTCTTTACTGAAATTTCGTTCTGAATCCAATGGACGGGGTGGATTTTCCAGAAAATGCTTCTGTGGGGCCCACCGATCACAACAGCGAAATGGTGCGAAAGGTTTCGCACATCCGCGAAAACCGACTTTTCCGGACGGTTTTGGCCCACCATCTTTGATCATATGGCAGATCTGAACCGTCTATCATGTAGAGGACCCAATGAAATCCTAAGGGACGGTGTTTCTTTGGAATTTGAACAAGGAAAGTGGCGTGTTTCGAGGCACCGAACTTGGCTGCGAAAAAGCTTTCAATGGGCATGCATAGCTTTCCAAATCCGATTCAAATCCGATTTTCACCACTCCAGCAGCTATATAAAGAGGTTTTGGACGTGGGGAGCATTCATTCAAGGTCTTGGGAGGAAGAACAGAGGGCTCGAGCTTGGGTTTCAACGTGGGCAGAGGAGAGAGAGAGGAGCTTGGTTTTTTCTTTCCCTTTTCTTTTCCGTTTCTTTTTCTCTTTATTTATTTGGATTGAGCCCATCCATGGCAGGCTAAATCCTCCTAGCTAGGGCTAGGAGGTGAAGCTTGTAGTGAGATGAGAGATTATATGCTTTTAATTTAATTTTAATTTTTGAATTGAAGTTGGTTTTAGTTTGATTTTTAATGGAAATATTTTTGGTCTTTAATGGTCTGTTGTGACTGAAATTACAATGGGTCTGCAATACTTTGAATATTTTCTTATCCCTTTTATGTTTATGACGTTAGGACGTCCCGTTGTTCACCATAGTCTCCTGGGCATGGTTGGATGACGGTACCCTTCTTAACCTTCATACATATGATTGGTTGGTAATTAGTTTAATTCTGTTGGTTGCCATAGTCTTTTTGGGCATGGTTTGGTGATGGAATCCATTCTAATTCATCTTCCTTTCATCTCTTTGAAAACTAGATCAACAGCAGTTCAGTTAATTTCATGATTTTTTAAACAGGCGTAAGATCTCCCTGATCTCTACAAGTGGATCCTCTGAATCCCTAGTTTCCTATCTCTGATTTGTTTCCTAAGTTTTAGATTAATTATTCTACAAATATTCCACCATTGCTAATTGATTTAGAATTCATCTTAGTCTAGTTCTAGTTCTAGTTAGTTTTAGATAACGTACAAGTTTCAGTCCCTTGGGATTCGACCTCGGTCTTACCGAGTTATTACTACATCACAACCCTGCACTTGGGGAGTGAACAGTCACATAAACTTATACAAAGGGAATACATATATCAGCTTGCTCTCAAAAAGTTTTTAACAGTCTCGTTTTATTTTCTACTAATTCCTATGGTGTGGTACGCTTATGCCTTTAATATGTTTATTTTTGGGCCCATACCTTAAAATGAGTTTCAAAATAGATGAATAATATCGACAAAACATATACAACAATGAGTAGTGTCGATAAAACATATATATCATAGTGGGCCTCATAAAGCCATCGGCAGACATGGGGTGAGGGCAGATGGGGTATTGCGCCACGGTGACAATGACCTGGCATGAGAAGAATAGTCCTGTCATGCCCTACCATAATGTATATATTTTATCCATCCATGTCAATCATCCATTTTGACATTTCATTTTAGGCCATGGGCTCATGAAATAGGCAAATTCAAGGATTAAGTGGACCACACCATAAGAAGCAGTGGGGATTAAATGCCTACCGTTGAAACTTCCCAGGCACATTATCCTGTTCATTGGCAATCCATCCTATCATAAGGTCACATAGATCTAGGTGAAGGAAAAACATATATATCAACTTGATCCAAAACTTGTGTGGCTCTGTGATATACTTTCAATCCCCATTACTTCCTATGGTGTGGTCCACTTGTACCTTCAAACTACCTCCATAGGAGCGCATGCCCTAACATGATCTGTCAAAATAAATGAACAACATAGATAAAATATATAAATCAAATTGCCCCCAAAATCCCTAATTGGACCGTCCATCTCTAGCTAGGTTGTGGCGGGTCTAATATCAATTGGCATCCCGTTCCCTCAGTCTAAGCAAGCTGTCCCACCAGCTTGAACCTAGATCTGGCCCAATTAATTGTGAGGCCTAAATTCATGCTCACGTCAAACAATGGACCTAGAGCTGTCAATGGGCTAGGCTAGCCCATCTTCTTTTCAGGTCTGTGTTGGACTGGAATCCAGACTTAAAAGCCAGGCCGCAAAACTTAGGCCGGTTTATTAATGGGCTGGGTTCAGGTTAAATCTAATAGCCCATGAGATCAGCCCAGATAAGCCCACATATAATTCAAGCGCATTTTTATAAAATATCACGCATGATGGTGGGGTTGACATTGGGTTGGGTGTGAACCAGGCCGAGGTCAGTCGAAGCACGACTCATCTACTAAACAGGTTAAGAATTTTTTGCCAAAACTGACTCATGAGTCATGACCCATGACCCTCTTACGCAACTTAGGTGAACTCAGCCCCCATTGCAAATGGGTCTGGTTCGACTGACTTGTCCCAACCCACAACGGCCCACCTTAGCTGCTTGACTGACTAACCCAGTCCACAATAACCTGAGTTCCGGCAACTGGGACGGGCCTATGAATTACTATTCGGGCCCGTCTGTGACAGAACCGACCCGTTTACAAACGAGAGGATAAGGTCATCTCTCACCATTTCTATTCCAAATTAACAATTCTCTCTCCCTCTCTCTCTGTCTCTCCATGTTGGAAATCACATGAACACTCCCTTCCACTAACATACGCAGAGGGTGTTGGGCTCTTAACCTGCGCACTCCATCCTCCATGGCTGGAATCAGCACCACCAGCTTCCCATGCAAACCAATCTTATCGCGTACACCTGCAACCCCTCTATACCAACTCTCTCCATACTCGACCAGAACCGACTGCAGTCGATCCGTCCCTACCGTCGTCCTGCGGGCTACCATAACAGCCAGGTTCGGCGGCGGCGGCTTCCGTCCCAGCCCGGGCGACTCGAGGCGCCCCAGAGGTCCTCGGAAGGTCGAGTTCGAACCCGATCCTGCCCTTGATCTATCCACCGTCAGGTGCGCCGTCCAATCCCATCCGTTGGATTTCCCCCAAAAAAAGCCCTTTCTTTTGTGAATATTACAGCTTAGTACTATTCTAATACCACAAGTAGAAAAATAGGGGGCATATGTCAAAAACAGTGGACCTACTTTTCATTTCTCCTTGTTTATAAACCTTAAGGGTTTTCAATTCTGACAGGTCGGGCCCATGCTCCGGTAATCTTTACCACTGGTTTGTTGTGTCCCACTGTGGTGGACTATGCCCAAGAAATCTCCTTGATTGGACGGTCGTGATGTTTCAATTTCTGGCCTATCATATAGATGGTTAAGAAGAGAAATATAACAACAGTCGGCATTCAGCTGAGGAAGAGTCCAGATCTTGGTTTTAACCATACACATGGGATGGCTGTATAACTTGTGTGGGCCACTTGATTTTAACAGCAGACATGGCATAGTTGTACAACAATCCAAACCTTTCAATCATCAACTCAAGTGTGGATGGTGGGCCACTTGGTTCCATCCATACACATTGCATAGTATGATAATCTAAACCGTTCAAATCAGTAAGTCAACTATAGATGGTGGGTCACTTTGTTTTAACCATATAGATGACATAACTGTAGGCAGTGTTTGAAGTATTAGTATCTCTACAAGTTTTGCTGGTTGGGGATATTGCCAATAATATCGCCAATGACAGGAAATGCAGGGAAACATGAGGAAAATGGTGGAATTTTTCGGTGAAACTTCAGGAGATGCTTAAATACATATATTTGCGTATTTATGAATAAAAAATTTGCAAAAAAAAGAAGCATACGTAATAACTTTCCATTTAATGGGGACCTAAAAGCATTCATTGTCGTAAGAAATCAATCTAACCATCCCATCCCATCTATCCATCTAACCGTCTAACCATCCATTCAAACAACCATTGATATTTCAGGATATGGATGTCACACGATGTTTTTTGCCGAGAAATCGTTGACAACTGAAAAGGAAACGAAAGATTGTGGTCTCGATATCACCCATGTTGTGATAATGATACTATCACGATATTATAGATATTATTGTCGACAAATTGAACATTGCATGCAACCATGTGCCTATAAAAAAATTGGAATGGAAATCTGTTTAATAAACAGTTTTTTAGTGATATCCACGCATTGACAATATTATTGAAATATCACCGATACATTGGCGATACAAGCAACACCTGGAATTTACATAGTTAGAAATATTGGCAATACACATGATGCCTGGAATTTACACAATCGAAAATATTGGCGATTGTTAGCAATACATCGCCGATACCTGGAATTTCTGATACTTCCAGTGTTATCGGTATCGCTGTGCTAGAGATACGGATAATATCAGGGATATTTTAATAATATCGGGGATGCTTCGAACAATAGTTGTAGGACAGTCTAGAGTTGCTGACAATTGGTATAATGTTGGAGCACGTAGAGCATGATTGATATATGACATGTTAATTTCTGTCATCCGAACAACAGATAGCACTATGAACATAGGCTTATACCAATGTATGGTGTCATTGCCACACACCAGAAATACTTTGCCATCACAATAGTAATCATTGTGAAATAACCATGTCCAAAGAACAGTACCCACACTGTACTATGACGCCCTTTGAACGGATTTGTACCATGCAATGCCTTGTGTTGGTTATGCTATTATTCCTCATTTAGTTATCAATGGTGATTGTCTGTTGAGCGGATTGCAAAATCACATTGGAAATTTAAAATCTTGATTCTTGGCTGAGAATTTGTTGTATGAAGGGAAAAGATGAGGTGTTATGCACACCAACATCTTGGTTGTCAACCACTCAATCTCGACATGTGGCAACTGTGTTTGAGTCTCTACTGTGAATGGAGCATATGCCAAAAATTACACAGATCGGACGATTGTTGTCACGCATTGGACAACTTGTCCCCACCGAATTTTGACCATTAGTGGGATCCATTTTCTAACTTCCCAACTGCAATTCTCAAAAGTCCAATCAGTGGCTAGGATGACCCAAACTGATGTGATTTTTGTGGTACACCCCATCCATGGTAGGGCCCAGTAGATGAATGTTCCGGGTGTTGTATGTTTGTGCCATGTGTTGATAGATTGAGTGCTTGATGACTAACTAAAGTTTTAGCTTTTATCACTGGGCACTTTCTTTTAATATAATACAGTTATATAAGATAAAATGAGCATAAGATGATTAGGAAGAAATCCGCCCCTACATGTATCATGTACCCCACACATGGCACATGTCTGCTGATCAGAACCATGCATCCTGCATCTCCGCTATTGATGGACTATCCTAACAATGAATTGAGTTTTTCTCCCTGAATGTCAGCCATTGATTTTTGTCTCACAGTACCCAGTTTCATCATTGAATACAGGGTTAGGATCATCCAAACAGTGGTTTTTGGTCTATGGCGCTGTCCCTGTTGGGTGTGCTGAATGAACGGTACCAATCACATCTGTTTATGTATGCCACGTGTGTGCGGCATGACATGGATGCACTGTACCTGCCATGCTTCACAGGGGCAGTGGCTTCCAAGATAATTATTAACTAATGAAGCCATGTACTGTCATAATACACTAACTACACCACATCATCACAGGACAGTGACGTCGTATATGAATGAAGATTTGGGTCTTTGGTGTTGGTAGTGATAGTTTTTCATCCCATCCAAGTCATACCAGACAACTACGATCCATTTTTTAATGAATACAGCTCACACCATTCCCTTTATGACAATGCTTTTACAAGAGTCTGAATTCATTGTGTTTGAAGGAAAGAAAAACCTATATGGTGTCAGTTATACCTTAGGTAACAGTTGCTCCATCCCAAAATATTTGGTACACACGTTCAAGAATAGACTGCGTAATTACTCATCTGTTGGAACCTGCCTTGGATGGGGTGATCTTAGCAATCGATTGGAGGTTACTAGTGGGTGGTTAGAAACTAGTCCAACCAAACTGTTGGCATTCAATGGAAATGAGTTCTCTGATTGGCGGTTAGGATCATCCAACCACTGATTTTTAGGGTATGGCCAATCAACAGTAGGGCCAACAAATCAGCGGTCTGGATCTTGTTCACATGGGTGACATTTACGGAGATGAGCATTTCAAAAAAAGAAGAAGACATCTATGGAGATAAAGAGTTACTGACAATTAAGTTGAAATTTGTCTTTAACACTCTTGACTCGCCTATGTTTGGATACATGGTGCTGTCTTTTTCTTCCTTATTATTTTTTATTTTTACTTTTTTGAAGCATGCTTGCTTATCCCAAAAGTTGAATGCCTTACATAGAACTCATTTGCTTGCTACTGAGTCTATTTCTTGTTTTCATTTGAATAGATCACCTTCTGTAAGGCTAATAGATGAACAACAGAATATGGTGAGCCTCTTTTCTATTTCTTTCTTTCCTTGTTGTTGTTGTTGTTCTTCTTCTTCTTCTTTTTTACTCGAGTTGTGCTTGTCACTATGGTGTTATCATCGACATTGCAATTTGTACTTTTAATCAATCCACATGTGTTTCTTTTTTCCTTCAGGTTGGGGTGGTGTCAAAAAATGAAGCCATGCAGATGGCGGAAAATGCTGAACTTGATCTGGTGCGTCTTCTCTAAATCATGGATGTTCAAAGCCATACTAAATTGGGGTATCTACTCATGGTTCAGTGGTAGATATTGTTTGTTTCTACTCTGAGGTCATGGATTCGAGAACCCATGTGGTGTGTGTGTGTGTGTGGGTGTAAGAGTGTGTGTGTATTCACCTTTCAAAGAAAAATAAAAATAAATCCATACTAAATTGAATCATAGATGCCTTTTGGAAACACCAAAATTGCAGAGCTGGTGCATAGTGTTCTTTTCAATTTAATAAAAAAAAAAATACCAACAATATTCATTTCAAATAAAATATTTCATCTTTTAAATCTTGTCAGTATGTATTCATTAGTCAATTCTTGATAATCTACCACAAGGTTTAAGGGTATATTTGGAGTTCCAAGTTCCCGAGGGTAACATTATTCACAGGCACCAAAATGGCAGTGAGACGTGATCTGGACTTTCCAGTACTTCTAACACTTGTGATGTGGCATAAAAGGAAGGAAAATGTAAGCTTGCTGAATTACAGTTCCTTTTCCTTGCCCAAATTCTAACCGCACATTGTTGGCCTGAAAGTCTGGCTAACCACCATTTGGTGGTACATTCAAGCACTACATAAAATACCAATATCCGAGGGTGACTTTTCCAATTCCATAAGTGGTACAACTCAGGAAGTGTAATGTAATTCAGCAAAGTCATGTTCCTTTTTCTTTGTTGCTATTTGACGGAGGCCCAAATTTCACAAGCGACCTAGCAAATATGTCATACTGATGTGGCTGGTGCATGTTGGATTCAATTTTTATTTTTATCAATAAATCACTAATTTGGCCAGATCACAAGCCATATGTACCTTTTATCCGGATTCAGATGATATTTTAAACTGTAATCCAGCAACAAGTCTTGATTTCACTGCCAAATTAGAAAGAATAGTAAGAATCTAGTGCATGTTGTTAAACTATGTGAGATCCAATCCTGTCAAAAGGACATCATCAAGATTATTATAGACTCACAAGCTGTGCGCTGTTTCGTACATTTATTTATATTCGATGACAAGGAATTATAGGGTTTCCATGCATCTGGACATGCATAGTGTCTCAGTGAGCCCAGGTTTTACACTTGGAACCAATAGTTTGGTGATCTAGATTGTTGATCTGGATGGGGGATGCCCAAAATGTTCAAATTGGAAGATCCTAGCCATCTACTATTTGCTTCTTCTTCTTCTTCTTCTTCTTCTTTTTTTCTTCTTCTGGACAATCTGGTAGATCACATGCGAGTCCCTAATCCATGGTGGGGCCCATCAGATCAACGATCTGGATCTCTGTACCATGAGCTGCACTTGTATGAACTGCTTCAAGACTCTACCATGACTTTATAGTTTCTCTTCATTCACATTCCCTTGCTTTTTGACATTCAAAATTAAATACATGAGAATAGGATGATTCTCTTTATTCTTTGGACAACTCTGTGCTAATAATTGACCATTGTGATTTTATAGGTGATATTGTCTCCAGATGCAGATCCTCCTGTCGTCAGAATAATGGATTACAAGTACGGGTTAAATTTGTATTGCCACTAGCGTTGAATATTCAAATTCATTTGGAATTTACAAAATTAAAATAAAATCATTGCTTGTGTTGAAGCACTTCTTGAGAAATGGATCTTTGTAACTGGCAATATTTCAAATAGCGAATAGCATGTAGCGTAGCGTTCACCTCTCTAATGCATGGGGTGTAAGCTACACAATACTGCTAGATTTTTAATCAAGGTTGTGCATGGTTCCACCAATGTCATGATATTTTGCACCAAATTAGATCGATTAATAATGAAATTTCATGATATTTGGTGCAACGAAACACAACCTAAAGTAATAGGAAAGGGCAATTATTAAATATAAAAGTAAAGAAAGAGCAACAAAACTGATTTAATACCATTACTTGTATTATTTTACTAAAAGCATTGAAAAGTTGAACTAATTTTTATTGAAAATAGAAAATTGTAATAAATCATTGAAAACATTTATTGATTTTAATGTAGTGAAAAATAATTTGTAATGTAAGCTACATAGCATGTAGCCTAGTCTTTGTAGCGAATAGCATATGCAAATTATCATGTAGCGTAGGCTACACAACTCAAGCTATTTTCATGAACTACGTAGCGATAAGGCTAAGCTACACTACATAGCGTAAGCTACATGCTACATAGTTGTTCCAAGGATTTGTTGCACAAGCACTTTCTGTATTTTAATACACAGAAAGTTTCTGGAATTTTGATGTGAATACTGATATCGCAAAATACTTCTTTGGTAATACGTAAAGCAGGTCATCAGTCATGCATCAACAATGTGTGAGGAGAACATCTTCAGTCACACTTTACCGGATACTGTTCATGAATTATGATTGGCTGTCTTAGAAGTTTAATATAATTCTTTCTCAGCCTAGTTTGCTATTTGGTTATGTCGATAGAAGTGGAGTATTTAAACACTCAATTCCTATTTTTACAGCAAATATAGGTATGAGCAGCAAAAGAAGAAAAGGGGGCAACAGAAAAAAAGTGCTGGTGAATATCTTATCCTTCCCATTTCCTTTTCCCTATATTCTTTTGGAAATTTAGTCAAGGTTTTCTCAGGAAAGCTATTAAACTTCTTATTTGACAAAGTAGCACCTCTTATACATGGCCTTGAATGTGCAGCAAGTCGTATGGATATGAAGGAGCTCAAAATGGGGTAGGATTTGTTTATTTTCATTTCTGTATGTCATTTGATCCTTCATAGCTGGTTTCGTTTTGTACTTGACTAATCTCCTCATTGCTAATAAAAAGGTAAAAAGAAAAAAGAAGAAAAAAATGAAAAGAAAAGGAGAAATACACCCATTTTTCACCATCTCTTTAGGGCCTGTTTCAATTGAAGGTAAACTAGGGGAATGCAAGTGAAAGAGAAAACATAAACATAAGTGAGAGGTAAACTGACAGCAGTGCTAGGGTAAGTAAATCCTTTGCACCTGTTTGTTTTGCCAAGAAGAAGTCTCAGAAAATGCTTTTAAAAAAAAAAAATAAAAAAATATATGCATTTGCAACTGTTTGGATTGCAATCCCACAAAGGGAAATCTTTTTCCATGCAAAATTGCCATTTGAAACATCACATCAGAGGCAAACTCTTTTCCCTCTATTTGTCTTTTTGAAAAAAAAAAAGGTGTACTCCCTTGTCGATAAGGGAAAAGAAAATGCAAACACTTTGCTGCAGCATCCCCTGCTTCCCAAACAGTTGCAAATGACTTGTCAATACAAACTGGTTGCATTCCTCTGTTTGCATTCTATCCAAACAGGCTATAAAGGTGGTGACTCATCGGCGATCAACATGACCTCATTGTCAATGGAGCATGTCCCAAGAATACATTGATTGGAACCCTTTACCATCTGACATTGGCCATTGAATTTAGACCACTGACCATTTTCTTCATGGCGGTCTGTTTGATGATTGCAAATTGGATTCTTCACGTCACCTGTTTTCAGTGTGGCTTGACTGTACTCCATCCACAACCAGGTCAATGATTTCGACAGTCTGGGTTGACATACATTTATGGCATATGTATGGTGGATAAATTACCACCATTCAGGAAATGGTGGAAAATGAGGGCCATGTCTATAGTCACAAACCATTGAAATGTGTACCTTCACAGATCTTTCTACTTCTTTGCATCTGCATTCTTCTTTATCAGCATTGAATTATCAACCCCTTTCTAGAGATTTGGATTAATGTGCTAGAAAATGTTTTTGATAGATTAGCCTGAAGTCTTAACCCCTGACCTCAATGTTATATCCTTGAGGCGTAGCCAATTTGGTGAAGCCACTTCATTCTGCCAAAGAAATGGTTAAGACTTTGCTTGCATTTCCCACAACTGTATTAAGTGGGTGGCGGTGACACATCCAGCATACATGCGGCATACATGCATGTCAATCCAGACTGTCAGAGACTCCAAATTGTTGGTGGATGGAGCATATATCTCAGAAATTGTACTGATTAGACAATCTGAAACATTTCTTTTGCATTTTGAATTTGCACCATTGTCCTTTTTTCTTTCTTACCATTTATTTGTTAGGATTGTTGGATTGATCTGCATGCATGCCACATGCACATTAGACAGGTCAGGAAGGATGCAGGACAGATGTCTAAAAGCTGTAAAATGAAGAGGGATTTGTTGGTTGAAGAATTGGGGATGGAAAGAGAAAAGAAGAAGAAAAAAGGATGGATTTGGAATCTCTCCTCAATCTAGAAGGATCACTTTGAGCAAAGGATCGTTGCACTCCTAGGAAAATCCCTCACACCTTTTCCAATGAAAAAGAACTAATCCTACTCATTCATTAATTCTAATTATAGCCATCTATTTTAATAAAATAATTGATAGTGAAACATCCCTAACAAGTAACAACCATTTTGTAAATCAGTCATAACTCACTCAAATAATGTTAGAATCACATTGGGGATTTATGTAGGGATTGAAAAATAAGAAAGGAAGCGAAAAGAAGAGAGAAAGAGGGAAGAAATATTGAGAGAAGAAAAGAGGAGATTAGCGTTTGCACTTCCCCACTTCTCTTTTATAATGAAAGTGATAAAAAAGCAAAAATGGTGAAACTATCCCTAATACAAATATCTATATGCGACATATCCCAAAGACCAAAAAGACTAAACATGCATGTCCAGCTTGAATACTGAGACTTTCTAAAGGCACTGGTGAGTAAATCCACCATTTGATCATGAGATGAAATATCAGGTCTATGGATTTGTCCCAGAGATATCTAGTCTTAAATGAAATGGCAGTCAACCTCTGTATGTTTCATTCTCTCATGAAACACTGGATTATTTGTAATATGTACCATAGCTTGATTGTCACAGTCTAAAGACATTAGAACCTGAACTTCGAATCTCAATTCTTTGAGAAAAGATTTCAACCGTATAAGTTTGCAAATTGTATGCACCATTGACAAGGTGTTCCATAATGGTAACGGTTGCATAACCCATAACGGCTGTGATGCCCACCCCCCCCCCCCCCCCCCGGGTATCGGCCATGACATCTCTCTCTCTCTCTCTCTAAAAAATTGTTATAGGACTGTTACCCGTTACAACCTATTTTTTCTGCAACAACTGTTACGGCCATTTCGACCTTGTAATGCATAACAGTTATGACCGTTACCGTTACGTAACCGATTTTAAATACCATGGTCATTGACCCATGTTTAACACTTGATCTGGCAACCATGTTCTGTTTGTTAGTTTTCCAAGTAACCACATTACTGTCCAGGAAAGTGCAATAACCCATAGTTGGCTTTCTATCATGTCTTGACTCTACATAATATGTATCTGAATGACCAATTGCTTGAAGATGCTCATGAACTCTGTACAAGATACTCTTCCTATGTGAACATTTCCAATACCTAAGAATCCTCATGATTGTTACTAAATGTGGTGCCTTCAGACTTTGCATGAATTGATTTCACCACACTGATTGAGAAGGCAATATCCGCCCTAGTGATGGTCAAATAGATGAGTTTGCTAACAAGTCTCTTGTACATACTACATACTAAGGTTTCCTAACAATTCTCCTTTCTCAAGTGGAAGTTTGAGATAAGGGTCTATTGATGTATCAACCGGTTTGGCACCCAACACCCCTGTCTCTTCGAACAAGCCACAAACATACTTTTTCTTAAAGAAATTTATTCCTACTCAATGCCTAGAAAATATCGAGGAAGACTAAGATCTTTGATTTGAAATTAAGTTTGAAGATATGACTTTTAGTTTTTCAACACCCTCCAAGTCATCAGCTGCCACTATAATATCATTCACATACACCACAAGAATTATGTCGAACGAGATGGAATGCTTTAAGAAAACTAAGAAATTTGCTTTACTCATTTTTAATCCAAACGATACAACCACGCTACTAAAATTTTCAATTTAGAGTAGTGATTGCTTCAACCTGTATATAGATTTGTTCAACCTGTAGATGACTCTCCCTGAGCAACATACCAAAGAGATTGCTCCATGTAGACTTCTTGTAGATCTCCATGCAGGAATGTGTTCTTTACATCCAGTTGAAAGAGAGGCCAATCATGATTTGCAACTAGTGATATAATAACCCAAACCGATTTAAACTTAGCCACTGGTGAAAGCTATATATATATATATATATATATATATATATATGAAAGGAAAGCGCATCCAAATAATCTAATTCATAATTCTGAGTATACCCCTTAGTAAACAACCTGGCTTTGTATCGATCTATTAACGCATCTTCAATTGTTACCTGAAGTAAGATCAATCAGCTTCCAGGTATCATTGGAGTACATGGCTTCCATCTCTTCATCCATGGCTTATTTCCAATTTTCATTCAACAATGCCTCCTGGATTAACTTATGAATGGGTACAACAGACAAGGTAAGGGAAAAATTATAAAAAATTGTGGATAAATGGGAAAAGGCAACAATGATAGAAGGACTCAAAACCTCAGTAGGCACAATAATCGAATGAGTGGGTTGAAGATGAATAGTTTGTAATGCCTAGTCTTTTCTCATTTTTCTGTAATAAGTCTGTGTGAAATCCTTCTGAAATCTGAGGTGACAATGGTATCTTGACATCAAATTCTGAAGGAAATACACTTGGCAGGAGAGCTTCCACAAATGGGCAGTGACAACACACAGATGTAGCATTAACAACACACTCATTTTTAACGTAGAATGGAACGTTTTCAAGGTAATATCAACAGTCACAAAATAGTTCTTAAGAGTGGGAGAAGAGCACCGATAACCCTTTTGAGTATGAGAATATCCTAGAAAAATACACTTCTCTAAATGAGATAAAAGTTTATCTCGACCTAACTCAAATATGAGCAAAGCAAGTACAAAAAAAACTTTGGGAGGAACAAGAAAAATTAGTTGATTAGGAAACAATAGAGAGAATGTTGTTTTGTCATCCAAAATCGATGAAGGCATCCTATTGATCAAATTACATAAAGTAAGAATTGCGTTACCCCAAAAGATCTGCAAAACATTGATTTCTAGTAATAAGGTTCAAGTAACTTCCCCCGGATGTCTATTCTTGCACTCAACCACACATTTTTGTTAAGCTTTATAAAGCATCAAAGGTATGAAGAATAATACCCCAACTTTCTAAATAAGTTTGAAAATCTTGAGAAACGAATGTGATGACATTATCTTACTTGAATATACCCAATTTCGCAGCAATTGATTCTTTATTTCATTATAAAAATTTTGAAATACACAGAAGACTTTCGACCTATGCTTTGTTAGATATAATCATGTCATCCTAAAGTAATCATTAAGAAAGAAAACAAACTAGGGACTTTAGCCAGTCCCCACACATTACTATGAAGTAATTTTAACGGAACATCACCTCTTGAATCAATTCTAGATGGAAAAAGGAACTCTATGATGTTTGCTCATCTTGCATGCTTCGTACTCCAAATTTCCCACCATAGGAAGTGGTGGGATGAGAGTTAGTAGATTTGGAAAGACGAATGTCTCAAATGACGATGCCATTGAATTGTCAAATCCACAAGAAGCACTGCCGCATTTACCAATTCCCTTTCCAAGTAGTGCAAGCCATTCTTCTCACAACCTCCACCATTTGTCCTACCCGTCTTGAGGTCCTAAAACACACAAAAAGGACACAGAACGATTCAAATATCGTATTAGTTTACTAATAAATAAAATGCTAAATAGAAACTTGGGTGCATATAGAATTTGACGACATGGAGATTGATGCATTAGGCCAAGCAGTACCAAATCTAATGACACTAGATGATGTACCATAAGCTAAAGTAACCAACATATTTGATGAAACACACTTAATGTAAGAAATGAGACTGGTTACTAGATATATGGTCGGACGGCCTAAAGTCGATGATCCAAGAGGAAGCAGAAGATGACAAGAGACATCTTTACCTGATTAAGCCAAAGTGGTTGTAGAGCCACTAAAAGATTAAAAAAAATAAAAATGTGCATATTCATCCCATAATAGTGAAATATTGATCAAGTCACTACCAGGATTAGATGAAGTGAGAGTAGGGGGGCTACTGTTGGAAGAAGCATCCTCCGCCATAAGGGCTTGATTAGTCGTTGGGGGTTTTCCATGAAGATCCAAACAAAAGTCTATGGTCTGATTTGTCAGGCCACAATGAGTACATATACAGTCTCCTTGACCACGACGACCACCTATACCTCTCCCTAGGAATTCTACCACATCTGTCACCATGGAGAGCACCACGCCCAACACGTATACTATGGCCTCCACAAACTAGAATAACCGGATGAAGAGGCTAATGTAGTTTTATTAGATGCATTAATATAAATATTGCCAAATTTATTTGCTAAAGAGACTCTCTAAAGCCTTGCATATACCTCTACCATTGAAGAAATGAAAGCTTTTCCCAAAATCTAATCATTTGCCAATTGATACTATTTTAGCAGTTCAGATAGAAGTTTCACTATTTTCATATCTTCTCACTGCTTCTTCATGAGTGTGACATTTGAGATAATGAGATGATATATGAAAAGCTCTTCCCACATTCTAGTCAGTTTTGCAAAGTACTCATCAAGGAACTTATCCACCATTTAAAAGAGAAGATCTGCTCATATAATTGATACGCCTAAGAAATATTTTGTTCTGAGGAGTACATCTTCCTCACAGTATCTCAACATGTTTAAAAACGCCAAATTAGAACTCACCTCAAGACTGTCATTCCACAACCAAGATCGAATCTAGGCATCTTCATGCATCCATTGTTTGTATCTAGGATCAGATTCCTCTGGTATAGGATCCATAAGGTACTTATCTTTTTTCTCAGGCTCGGAGGAATACCTCAATGGACTTGGCCCATAGAAGATAATTCTTTCCATTCACTTCATAGAAGTTGTTGACGGATTGAAGGAGGATCTTTGCATTTCCCCAAGCGATTAAGAACCAACAACTACACTTTTAGATTCCATAGCCACTCCACAATCAATTTACTTCAACACCAATGGAAAACGCTGAAGTGAATGGAAAGAATCTGACTCAATAGGCTTTCAAGCAGGCCTAATTCCATCTTTTTTCAGACATCATTTAATACCTGGAAAGTGAAAAAATCTAACTGCTACGATAGGAAAACTTGCTGGACAGGTCATGCTATCTAATTAACTGCTACTATAAAAAACATGCTCCTGTGGACCGACGGACATACTAGACCACTCATGGGGGATCACTAATTAATCAGACAGTATGCGGGGTCCAGTTCACTGTTCAGATAGATGGTGGATCCCACATCATTTGTTGGCAGATAGTGGGGCCCAATCCTTGGCTGCATCAGGTCACTACCATTTAAAACAGTGCATCGAATGCACACCATGGTCAGCCTTGCTAAATAATTATTGATCTCAGCATGCCATTTCGCAACCTATAATTCTCATTAGCATAGGTTTAAAACATAGTTACCTTTTTTAAAAATATTTTTCATTCTCTTGATCTCATTAATAGGTACAACATTGATTCTCATGATTATTCCGTGCGGTTGAAAGCTGCCCAGAAATTTCTCAAAGATGGAGACAAGGTCACTGAGAACTTTCCCACATAATTTGAACACCAAACTTTAGTCTCAACTCTTTTTTATTTGATTACTATCAAGGCTGAAATTCTCAAGTAAATTCCTGCAGGTTAAGGTCATAGTGAACCTGAAGGGCCGTGAAAATGAGTTCAGGAATATTGCCATCGAACTTATCAAACGGTTTCAGAATGAAGTTGGGGAGGTATGTGATTCGGTAGTATTATGGATATTGCTTAGTGATGCTTCATTATTCAGTTTTCTAACATTGGTTTGATCTCAAAATTGTTAGTGTTCATTATTCGTGATGTTACCTGTGAATTTTTTTTAAAAATGGTACTCGTGAAACTTTGATGAGTATATAAACCTTAAAAGGCTTCACATTATTCAATGGGTTGACATATTGCCATTGTTTGGTATGATTATTGGGTTCATGCTTCTACGGCTGGTCTGAAAAAGTGTAGTAAATATTCAAAAGGTGCATGGAAACATGAAAAATTGAAGTAATCATTGTCGTTGTCATCATCATCATCATCATTGCCATCATCATTACCATACTTTTGTGGCAGCTAATTTGGGTTGAGCTTCATGATTGTCTGAGAAAACTTCGATGCCAGATGGCCACCCAACATCAGCTGTCCTTCCTCTGGGCTGGGGACCAGCTGGTGCATTGCCACCAAGAGGAAAATTGAAGTAGATAGCTAAGCAAAAATGCTAGACTATGATTTCCTCCGTTTTTAAAATTGTGGGGAGTCATTCATCACATATGTGGCATACATGTAACTCAAGCCAGGCAGTTGAGATCGCCAGCCCCTTTGTGGAATTTGCACTGCCAATCTTTCTCCTTTTACAAGTTATTTTATGGACACCAATCAGGACATGCTCCATCTACATTTGGGCCCAACGATTTGGACAGTCTTGATTAACACACATATATGTTACAGTGTACAACTCGCCGCCATTCCAAAAATGGTGGAAAAAACTACACGATAGTCTCTTGACTCTCATGAAAGATTCACCCAAGTGCTTCTTACACATCTTCTCAGTAAGGAAATCCTCTTGCATGCTAGCATGTGAAGTCAACAAAATGGAACAAATAAAAGTTTGTAGATGCAGGAAATGTAGTGCTTTTTACACATCTTCTTGGTAAGGAAATGCTCATGCATGTTAGCATGTGTAATCAACAAAATGGAACAAATAAAAGTTCGTAGATGCAGGAAATGTAGTGCTTTTTGCACAATGCTCATGCATGTTAGCATGTGTAATCAACAAAATGGAACAAATAAAAGTTTGTAGATGCAGGAAATGTAGTGCTTTTTACACACCTTCTTAGTAAGGAAATGCTCATGCATGTTAGCACGTGTAGTCAACAAAATGGAACAAATAAAAGTTTGTAGATGCAGGAATCGTACTAGAAATTCACAAAGCAACATAATCAAGTTTCTGTACTTTCCTGAACCATTGTGTTTTGAGAAGTCTCTTGTAAAGGCAAGAGTACATTCATTTTCATAGGAAAGCACTCACAAGTTTCTGTACTTTCCTGAACCATTGTGTTTTGAGAATACTCTTGTAAAGGCAAGAAGTACATTCATTTTCATAGGAAAGCACTTACAAAGGCAAGAGTACATTCATTTTCATAGGAAAGCACTTACAAAGGCAACAGTACATTCAAAAAAAAAAAAAAAAATTTCATAGGAAATCACTTGCAATTTTCAAAGTCTGTCCAGATGAGGAAACCACCTCCCATACTGAGGAAGACTATATAGAAAAGACTAAAGTAGGGCTGGGCTGTCAATGGACACCTGGATCCATAGATATACCGAAAGTATCCAACCCTGTTTACTCAGATACAGATCCAGATTTCGGGCCCAATTAATGGTGTTTTGGTCCGTGGATTAAGATCTGATTTGGGGTCGGATCTGTTTGGATGTCTGACTCGAGTACCAGAATATTTGATTTTTTTTTTTTGTATTTTATTTAATTATATTTATTTATTTGAATGGTATTTAATTATATTTATTATTCAAAAACCATACAAAATTCAAGCTTCTAGTTTGGACCTGAATTCAGATCCAGACCCAAACATGAGTCAAGATCCAATTTGTTATACAAACTCTATTTCAAACTCTAATTTGTGCTCAAAACTAGACCTGATAGGACCTGACAGGGTGGCTAGATCAGATTTGGATGTATATTGTACCTGTATTCAAACCCAACATGACCAGAATCCAATTCCTCTGGTTGGGTCTGGAATCTGGATGCTAACAACAGTACCCAGTCCCAACTTGAACCCAACCTTGCTGACAGCCCTAAGCTAAACTATGCTTTTGGTTAGAATTCAAAGATAGCAATGGTTGTATGAACTCTCATTACTGAAATAAGGATAAGATCCATGGAATAAGAAAACGATAAATATGGATAAAATCCCCAATATAACTAATTCTAGTAGATAAGCATAACTAAATTATGATATCATGTAACCCCAACAGACTTATACCGAGTGTTTGGAATGTAAGTTTGGTAGGAATAGTTATAAAGGTGAGGTTTAGATAAAAATCGATGATTAGGAGTTTCCTTGAAGTGATTTTTTTTTTTTCCTTTTTGAAGGAGTAATCAGTGTCTCCAATAGCATTAGAGGTTGCTGGATAAAGTGGAGATGTGCCTTTGAAGAGTTGTGTGATCACCCGATGCCTATGAACCTCAAGGCCCTGTTCGTAATTACAGAAATTAGAATATGAATTTGGTAAACCCATGAACTCGTCAAATCATGGATTTGCATTGAATTGGGATTTGACAAATCTTGAAATCCACTATTTGTGAATAATGCTACAAATCCATGGATTCGTGAGCATTCATTGCAGTGTTAGAGCATTTATTGCAACAGAATAACTTTTATTCCCTCCCTCCCTCCCTCTCTCCCTCCCTCAACAACTAGGCAGGATTGCTTGTATGAGTTGGGTCCTGTGCATCAACTTGTCATTGTAGTCCTATCTCCTAATACAACACTCAATGAGTCTCTTACTATCCGAAATATCCAACACGTGTTGGTTCACTCTCCTATTTGTTCTTTGTTGGCATTGGCAGCTTGCAATGGAGGAGAGCAAAAATTTCAGCGATAGGAACATCTTTATTGTTCTAATCCCCAACAAGACAGTTCAGCAAAAGGCACAAGAACTTCCAAATAAACGGGAAAAGCCAGTGACTGAAATTTCTGCAGGTGTCTGATGAGAATCGTGATTTCTGCGTGTGTGGTTTTGACATCTAGTAATGAAAAAGGTAATCTTCTTTGTATTCTTTAATTAGAATTCTTCAAATCAAGCTGTGTATAGTAATGTGATGCACTTCTCATTTTCTGCAACATGTTTGGTAACCAAAGGAATTGTTATCTTTTCTTCATTTCATTGGGGATTGAAAATGTGAGCTTCTTGGATCCTACTTGGTGGAATGCTGTAACATCTGAAAATGAGGTGTTACACAATGCTGTTTGCCTGAAGTCAGGTTTATTTCTTCTTTCGGCAGCATTCCCACCTTTAAGGGGTCCAGATTGTTCATCCGGTTGGCCCCACTGCGGATTTGTGATGAACCAAAGTTTGTGAAGGTTGGATAATCCCAACCATCTGATTGTTGGCCTGCAAATGATGGTTAGAAATTTATTCATGTATACCGAACAGTCTATGGCATGTGAAGAAGTCGATCAATAAGATGTGTAGGAGTTTGTGGCGATTGAGTTTTCTTGCATCATCACCCATCCATGGTGGGGCCCAGCTGTCGGAATGTTGGCCCGGCAACATATAAGTTGCTCATGCAGAGCATTGAGAATGAACATATTTTTAAGAAATGAGTTTGGAAGGTGTCATTTCTTTCCCTCCTTTCGTAAATGCCAAATGGTAAGATACCAGAACGATCCAAACAGCCTATATCACTCAATGACTTGAAAGTTATTATCAGTCCTAAATCACACAATTCAGAGAATAAATGGAGTTCGATAAATTTTTAGGTGGTTTCCAGACAGGCCCTTCAATTGTTAAATTGTTGGAAATTACCATATTTTGAGACAGATCAAGGTTCATCTTTATATACACCTTACCATATATTTCTCATGGAACTGCCCTTTTTCAAATGCTCGGAAAACAATTACGATATGCATCTCAGATGATTTTAAACTCTATTTATTAAACAGAAGGAAAAGCTCATGAGGAGCCAGGTGAGCAGGGATTGGCAAGTGAATAGTTTTAATCATTGATCTGGACCAACCATTAGGTTCGCTCCACTATCCAATGGCCACCATTAATCAAAGGATGCTGACCTTACAATATTGGCTTCTTTCTTAACCATTGTTTGCCAATCCATGGATGGGACGGTTATGGTCATCTTATCAAAATGGCTCCTCAGAGATGTTAACTGCAGTGGCATCTATCCAAAGCTATCTCACAATTGGACATTTGATCCAAACCATCCATTTTGTTTGCCATTAACCTGATAGAGAAGCCTCTGATTAGTGTTAATTTTCCATTGTGGCAGATGAAAAATGGGATGTGCCTGATGGACGGTCCAGATTGATGATTTGATCATCCTTGCATATAAAAGCACCGGTGTCGGGGCTTGTTTGGGCTTGAACAGGGGATCTCTGGCAATCAGGGCCCAACCATTGACTAGTACAGATCATGGACAATTGTTCTGTATTTCTCAGGGCCCCCAAAAACTTTCCGGCTTCTACTGGGCCGCTTGTTGAAACCAGGCTCAGACCTTGTATCTACGGTCCAGATGAGGATGCCTTTGTCACAAGGTGAGCCAGAGCCTGGCTCAACCCATTCACATCCTTAGGAGTGGACTTCCAAACAGAAGCCATGCGACAAGCAACCTAACGTCTGCACAGCAGGTTTTCAACTCTTACCAGTAGGGCTGATTGTTTGGTAATCCAGACCATTGATCTGCTTTGTCCGACGAGGACTACACCCCCAAAATATCTCCACTAAGAATCTCAACCTTCCAATTGTTTTGCCTATAAATATACAGTTGAGAAGAGATGCAACAGCTCGGATTTAATTGGGAAAACTCACAGCATTAGTACGTACATTCCAATTTGTAAGACTGGAAGCATGACCCATCCAAGAAATGTCCGTGGGATTATCTTCCATGGGGCATATTCTCATTTGCCAGAACTTGCAGTCTTCAACTTTATACAACAACATACCATTTCGCTGTAAAGGGAGGAAGGATATAGGTTTTTCCTCAAGGTGATGGAACAAGGATGCCATCCCACCTGAGGATGCGTGAAGTATACTCAGGTTCATCAGTGTTCAGAAACAAGGGATGGACCATGCCTAATAAGACATCCTACCCTTTCAGTTTTTGGCCCGCAAATTGACGGCTAACAAATACTTACATATTCAACTCAAGGAATTAAAATAATTTTTTTTTTAAAAAAAAAAGAGGAAAATACCACTCAGCTTTTGCACTGTGAAGGAGAGTTTGAATTTCGAATTTCTTATAACACCGGTCAAATAAATTTCATTTCATGTATGCGTATCTAGTTTTTTTTAACTGTCTCATATTTAACAATACTTATAAATAACTTTTGTAAATTCACCAAAACAACAAATCGTAATTCCATTCAGTCTCCAATCAGGAGACCAAAACAATGAAGTAAACACCACCAGCGAGGTACTCGAATTGTTTCTGTTGATGGCGACACTGGGAATTTGTTATTACCTCAACTTCATAGATGCAAATCTTGTTGCCACATCCATTGCCTCTTGGACCCGTGATGCATCGCTCCCCTACATTTACACCATCATACAATTATTATTATTTTGAAAGGTAACACTACCAGGTACCGAACCCTGGATCATTCACACTACAGTGTCTCCACCAGCTCATCGAATGAGCGGAATGATCCCACCCGAGGGAAAAGGGTTGAGAAACACCAAAGGAAATGGGTTTAGAAACACCGTCATAAAATTATATGATACATGATTGAGAAACAACTCTTTTTTCTCTCAATTGTTCGGTGGGGCCCACCTTTGGGTTTCCCAGTCCATTGTTCTAGTGGGCTCCACCATTCAATGGGCTATCCTGAAATGACTCCTCTGTCAGATGATCCAACTGAAGGGAAATGGAAAGTAGCATACAACCAATGATCCACACTCAAAAGGGCTAATCAAACAGTTGAGAACATCCAACAAGGAAGATTTTGCAGCATCTCCCACCCGACGGGAGAGATTCTGGGGTCACCTCCCATCCACCACTATCGGGCCCACCACGCCAGCAATTTGACCATAAGATGCTGGGGCCCACGTATGGATTGTTGGTGCAATAAGATGCTACAACCATGATTTTTTATTTTTTATTTTTTCCCCGTTTTAGTCATAAGTTACTTCACATTTTTCACGAAGGACAGATTTCTAGACAGTTTGAGCTGCTAACCTGGCCCTGAGCGAGACCTGCTTTTCCTCCACCCTTCCCCTTGAGTGGCTCAATGGCTGCTGTCAACCACTTCGATGCTGCCAGCCCATTCTTTTCTACTTCAGCAGGTACCCCAGCGCACACGACGGCCTTGTTTGTGGCCTCATCTGTACTAAACACCATTACTGATATTCCCTGTAAAGCCACTAAAATAATCAGCAAGTTTGTAGTACATACCTGCAAGCATGCAAATAATGCTATATGGATGTATGCAGACATGTATGTGCAAGCACATAAAATCACCAAGTTTATTGCAATACCCATAAACGTGCATATGCACATGAGAATCACCAAGTTTATTGTAATACCCAATAAACATGCATATGCATATGCACATGTACGTGCATGCATGCATACACATGCTATACAGCATACACATCTGGTGTGTTTGAGATCTATGTGCACACAAGCACATAAGCCAATGAGTAAGTGCACAAGAATGCATATGCATGCACACATGCATATGTACGTACCTAACGTATATGCATCTAATGCATGCAGACAAACACGTCTAAGAAACTTGTGCAGGGAAGTTGATTACCTTCTGCTCCAAGACCTTAAGAACTGCTTCACGGATCGCAGTTGCATCCACACCCACGTCGACATGAGTGATGCAAAACAATTTACCTTCTGAAGATGCAGTCTCTGCAACTTCAACTGCTGCCTTCACTGCTTTCTGAATATTTTCTTCCCCAATCTTCTTTTGTGCCTTTCTAACTTCACCCTGATAATGTATAGTTTATCTTTAGTATAGATCTAATACCACAAGAAATGATTGATTCAACCAGTTATAAAAGGTGGTGATAAGAAAATGCTTGTATGGCCCAGCTATACTTACATCCAGTTGGGAGATCTTTGTTCTGAGATCTGCTTTCCTAGCTGCTGGAATTGCTGCAGCATCTACACGACTTTTCAGAGAAGCTACTATCTGGCAATGGGGGAAAAAATGAACTTATGTCTGTCTTTTCACAAGAAAAATATTGCGTGAGCTCCATGGAAAGACATGAGAAAGGATTTTGAGTCTGTGTATGGCAGTTGGTATGTTGATTGGCTGGACCCCAACATTTCTGTGATGTGGCTAGAAATAATGGTGGTCTGGGCATCAGGTTGGCACACGTGCAGGAAGAATGTAGTGTTTGTTAGTTCTCAATACTCACTCTCCTTTTCTTTTCTTTTTACCTTTTTTCCCATGCTGATGTGGTCAACCTTCATAATAGGATCAGGTCAACTTTCATATCATGGCACGTGAACAATGGAAGCCTACCTGATGAATGGCCCAGATCCTAAACATGATAGTTGCAGGAGGGCATGAAATTCTACTCCTGGCTAGCCATCCTCTGTTGTATGCAGAAAATGCTTGTCCGAGGAAAGACAAGGTAAATTTCCACACCACAAAAGCCAAGAAAAAAACAGAAACAACCATAACTGGGCATTTATCATTTAAAGGACATGAAAACATTTCTAGCAATAAGAAGCATAGGCATGCTAATATGTGCCAATGGCCAGTCTTTTGTTTCATGAGAGTGCATAGCTGTTTGTATGAGTTGCTGTATAATTGTACGGCACAGTTATGCATTTATGCATTCTTGGAATGAAGAAATCTATAATTCGTGGGGCATTGGCATGAAAGGATGCACAGCTCATATTCACACACATGCACCTGCATGGTGCTTGCTGGCAAGGGAGACGTGCATATGCATGTATATGGCAACATGCATATACCTGTCCACGCAGTCTCACTCAGGTAGACACCACCGGCATGAAGAATCGGACCATCAGCAACTACTTTTAAACTGTCCATTTCTACCATAGATGTGTGACCTAGCCTGATTTTCCGACAGGTAATCAATACAGTGGGGGGCTACCAGAGCACTGGTTGGCTATATGCTACACATGCCATCATATTGGAGGTGCATATTGGCTTAAAAATGCTCCGACTCGATACATCATATAAACAGTATCCATCCTACTATCCAAGAAATGTAGAATCAAAGCAGTGAGGCAACAATAACTCCGTGATGGGAATGATTTCTTAGAATTTTTATTTTTTTTTTCCTGGAACATAAAAGTAGTTAGCTGGTACCTGGGCCAGCAATCTTCCTTCTGCATTATATGCCTCATTTATTTCCCGCTCAAGAGACTGGGCTGTTTCCAATGCCTTGAAAGCACATTCAGTTGTAACGGCTGTTATTCTACGGATGCCCTTAGCAATTCCTTCCTCAGATAAAAGGGCAAATGCTTTGGCATCTCGTGTATTTGATATATGGGTTCCTGGATATTTCAAAAAATTCAGCTTTCAAATGCACTGACAAGAAAATCCTTGAGAAACATGGTGAAAGAGTCTCCTGCTCATAAGATGAGCTGGTGGAGACTCTCTCATGTGTGCAAGTGATCCAGGGTTCAATCCCTGGTAGTGTTACCTTTCAAACAAAAATAAATAAATAAAACAAATAAACGCAGTGAAAGAGTTCCACAATGACATTGACCTCCACAGAGTTCTGTTGAAATTGAAAACCATTCTCTGTTTTCAGGATTAGCCAGGAGGTCCTCCACACTCCGACCAATCGACACAACCCTGACTGGGTCAGGATAGACCTACACAATGCACAAACGGCATAGAGATGAAAAGGGCATCATATGATGCACAATAAAATGAAAGAGTTTTATTGTTCAGTCCAGCAATGGTACAAGTGGCCCAACCTTTTAGTGACATAGGCCATTCATCTGGTGGCCGTGACATGGGATAGGGCATCTTCCTATCAGATGATCCTTTTTCTTTTTTCTTTTTTCTTTTTTCTGAAGGCGACAAAGTTTTATTCAAGGAGACCAATCAGATGATCCTAGCCATCCGGTTGGTGGCTTACAAATGAGCAATCACAAGCAATGGGAATTGTTCAGGCAGGATCATCCAGTGCTAGCATATATTAATAATTTTTTGATTGCCAAAGAGTGGGCCACAAATGCACAGTTTGCTGGGCCAAGCCTGCTCAATTAAACATTATCATATTTTATCTCAAAGATAAAGTAATGTCACACTCACTACTGCAAGAAGAAACAATTGCTTACTTCTCCAAAGACAGCTCGTAAACCAGCTATACGCTTGGCATCAACAAGGCTTGTCTCACTCGCAAACACGTCTAATTCATCTCTAATCTGATCGTTCACAATCGACTCAATTCTTCTCAAATCATTAGGGTGAACAGGCTTGCCTGTTCAAAGTGCAATGGATTTAAAAAATAACTGCGTATATACTCTGAACGAATTGAATAATAAGAATACACATAAATAATGAAAAATGGAATACAACTTACCATGCGAGAAATCAAATCGTAATTTTTCAGGAAGTACAATGGATCCCTTCTGGTCAACATGATCCCCAAGCACTTCCTGCATCATATTGCAGCAACATTGAGTGAACCAACAGCACCGGCAAATTGGAGCTAGGTGATTGCTACTGTTGCCCAACATCCATTTGCGAGTGCCAAACACAAACATCCCGTGTGCCAAAGTGACACCTGTACCAAGTGGGCTCGTGAACCGATTGAGCCACACCCACGTTGAATGTAGACCATTGGCTATACTTTTTAACCATCCATTCTTCTGTACACATGTGGCCACCTGATGAGCGGACTGGCCTTCCTTTTGGCTAGGACATGTTTGCCATAGGGGCTGTCCAATGAACATGAATCTCATGTGTGCCACTTTGGCACATACGTGGCACTCCTGTTTGGTGCTTTCAGAGGGACAATTGCAAATAGCATCCATTAAGAATTTGATTGCATACCCTGAGAGCAAAGTTTAGCATGTGGGTGCAAGTATGGTTCGGGGCAATGAGAGTACGCCTGTCATAGTCAACCTGTTCATGGCACCAGCAACTGCAAATGATGACCCACAAATACAAGAACAGTTAACAAAAGAGAGCAAAATGCTGAAGCAATGAAAGTATTACCTTGCAGATTACTTTATCACCAACAGAAAACTTGCCAGTCTCCTCACCAAAAGAGCCAATGTGGAGTATAAAGCCTCCATAAATTTGGACATTACTGACCTTAAATGACCCAAAGGAGCCTTCAAGGGATCCAGTATCGTAAATCTGAAACCAAATGGAACAAGTCAAACAAGATAGCAGGTATGGCTCTATATTCTGTTCGGCAATATATATGGAATTAGGTGAACCAAAAGAAGATGTACTTATGGTCTTTGTAGGGAATATGTGCATTACAAGAATACAACAATGAAGAGCAAGCAGCAATAACCAATGCATCAGTTATCTGCCAGATCTGAAAATCTTTTCTAATGAGAACCTTCATGCAAATATCCATCAGTAGAAGGTTTTCTCTAGTCTCTCTTTTTAAAAGGAAAAAGGAAAACTGCTGGAGCTTGAATGCCTGATTCTTGATAAGTTAAACTAGATGACATCCAAGCATTCACAATAGGATACCAATCAGACCTACGCCATGGAATGCATGTCATCACAAAAATGGTGCACCTTAGTGTCACAAAAATGGCAGCCCAAGTACTTCACAGGAAAAGGGTACTGAAGAGCTTTGAGAAAAGACTAGAAAATTATAATCCAAGCCTTATCGCAACTAATTGGCGTTGACTAGAGAGAAAACTAGAAAATTTCTATGCAATTCTATGATGCTCAAAGCTCTAAAAAATATTAAACTAGAAAAACAGCTTTCAAAAGATGGTAGGGGAAAAAAATTGTAGATGGTGTCCTTCTAAACTAGAATATCTTAAAGCAATTGCAATCCAACTTCTAAAAGCATTAGCATTCTTTGAATTTAATACATGGGTGATAACAGTTTCATGTTTCATCCGTCAATCTGAAGCCTCAGTAAATAGTACAATTCATCAAACCTTTATTTATATCCAACATAGTGGATTAACAAGCTTTCAAAACTTTCTTACAGTATCGAAGGCTACTGAAAAGATACCACTGTCTATCATGGAGTACTGAGTAAAATTCAAGATTTCCAGCAGCATGGAACTCAGCCCATAAATTCTAGGCTGGTTGATTCAACATGGCAGATAAACTAACAAAGTTGAAAATGTGCCAGCTAACAGTACCTGACCACCTTGTTCAGCATAGAAGCTTGTACTGTCCAACACCACACCGACTTCATCACCGGCGGACGCCTTCTCTAAGAATTCAGCTCCATTGTATATAGCTTTTACTGAACACTCGTGATCCTGACAATTGATGTAGAAAATTCACAACAGATATTTAGTGGCCATCATGATGTCCCAAATAGAAAAAGAAACCATCCAAATAAAAAAGAAATGTTTCATCAAACAGAAAAAGCAGTTAGTCTATGAAAAGTACCTTATTGACAAGTGAGTGAATCTTGATAAGGAAACATTAATACAAGGATCAGAAGATGGATATTTGAATAGCTTTTGTAGATACAATATTTCTCTCTAGTGTCACAAATTGACCGCATACTACAATCTGATATATACTGTCCTTTCATGAATTTAAAAGGAAACGGAAAGAGTTCTGTTAAGCTCATATACACCCTAATATGAGGCCACATCAGTGTTTTCAGTATCTTGAAATATCACCAACATATCCCACGATATATCTGTTATCCCAGCTGGGCGATACAAAACCCAGCTTTAATATCCATTTTTTCATGGTATTGTGCAATATATCGCACGATATCACGATATCGTGCGAAATATCCACTCCCCCTTCAGAAATTCTTTATGTATGATGCGATATATCGATACCAAGTGCAATATCGAAAGGGATAAAAGAAAATCAATGCTGGTCTGTCTGGAAAATCCTCAAAATTTCACAAAAATCGATATTTTTTGCAAAAAAAAAAACTTCGGAGTACATTGTTAGGTGATTTTAACCAGTCCACTCTAGTTATTTGGAAGAAAATCTTCAAAATTTCTCCGAAATCGCGATCGGAAGCTTCTTGGGGCTGGATTCTAAAAGATGCATATTTTTTTAGTTTTACTTCAAAAAATATATTTTTTTTTTCGTTTTTATATGTCATAATAGTGTTAAATGGTAAGAAATCAATGATTCTTCATATTTTGTATGAAATTTTATGGATTTGGAGCTTCGATTATGAGATTTGTGGGAGATGTGCCGAGTAGCGGAAAATTGGGGGAAAATCGAAATGTCCCTAATTTTTCCCAAATCAGTTGCATTCTTAGTGTTCAAACATATATATAACATGATCTACACATTCTTGGCAATTTGGAAATTTTTCAGAAAAAAAAATAGTTTTTAATTAAAAAATGTTGATTTTTTTTTTTGAAATGCGCAGGTATATTTCAAGTTTTCTATTTCTTCGCTTGCTTTTAAATGCAATGCTTATGTTTCCATACATGTCTTTCTTACATTTATAAATTTTATGAATCAACTTTGAATGTAGTTGCATCAGTTTACTTAGACAGCGCATGGATTAGGACCCTATACAGAGGAAACCTATTATGTGTGCTTGTTTTTTTTCTAAATGTGTATTGGTGTCTTTTTTAACAATCCCTAAAGTTACATTAAAAAATTCATCCAATTTGCCAATGTTTCCCCATGTTTCCCAACAACAACGATAAATTATATGATACAATAGATATATCCCATGCTGTAACCAATATGTATTTGTATCCCAAGGGTGCGACATATTACACGATAACGATACGGAAAACATTGGACCACATGTGACCCCAACCTGGCACTTGTGTAGGACATCCAAACCGTGAATCAGGTGGGTTCGGCTGGGTAGATAACCTGGTCAAACAATGTGGCATACATGAATGAAGAATACAGATAGTTCGAAACTTTTTGAAAACCATCTGTTGTTTTCATACATGAAGCCCACTGCATACCTGAAGAGTTAACCAGCTTGATTGTCACACCAGGTCATCAATGCAGTGGGACACACCTGATGCACAGCTTGGATTCCAGCCATACATGTCAGGTTGGCACACGGCCATGTTTGTGGACTAACCGATGAAAGAGAAGCAGACAAGTGACAAGTTTTACAAATCTGCTAACAGTGAAAAAAACTATTCATTAAGTAAAACTATTAGAAATGATACATGTTTTACTTCCCTTTATTTTGTCATTGGGAAAATATGAAAAGACTCTACAATTGTACCAAAGATTCAATGGTAACCCATTTGATAATCTCCAGTGAAATTCTGAAAACAGAATATGTGGATCAATAAGTATACTTACCCGATACCATTTGAACTTGCTGCTGTCATCAGTTGCAGCCACCCCCCTCTTATGCAGTTCTGAGGTTGCATCAGCATCCATCACTATGGAATCACCAACTTGCTGCCAAGAATTAACATAACCTCAAGATGTTAGACAAGATTGCAGATAACAAACCAAAAATGCCAACCTATTTGGAAACTCCAAACTGAAGTCAGTACACGAGACCAAAATGAGATTAGTTCCTAAACTTTTTCCTGCCTTCATATATGACAAGCAGAAAGAGTGAGAGATAATGAAAAGGCTCGGAAGCAGATACCTTATTAGATGCGTTCCTAGACTTTTCCCTGGCTTCATCCATGGCGTTGTTGAAACCCTCCATATCAACTGTCAAACCTTTTTCTGCTGCCATTAGCTGAAAGAGAAGAAAGTGAAGACACACCAAGCTTATATTGTTGCAAGCCTTGCATAAGAAAATTTTGTACAAGGTAAAACCATTAATCAGCATACCTGGGTCAAATCTACAGGGAACCCATAAGTGTCCCACAAAACAAATGCATCCTGCAAAAAGAAATTTGCATGCTAAGATACCAAGATATAGAGCACTCATCAACATGTAATTTAAAAGCTTCTCGAATAATATAACAGAAAACAGATAGTCTGAAAACTTTAAAACATAATTATAACATACATGTGATATATTAACATTAAAGAAATTTCAATAGGATGAAACAGGGAATACACTGTTTCTTGTATTGCATATTTGAAGTTCTGATACCCATCAGATGATATCCATGAGACCACGTGATACTACAACCCACAGGTTCATTCAATTATTTTGAAAGAAAATATGGTGTTCTCTGTAAGTTGTCACTGAACTAGACATCCATACTCACACTAAGAGAAGATAAAACATTTCAATGGCTCACGACAAGACTTCTCATATGTCCTCCATGAATAATGGTTTGTGATCTTAGAATTGTAAGCTGATATAGATCAAAGCTTTTGAACTACGCAAGCAAGATAAACTAGTTGATGAAAATGAACTCGTGTACCCAACTATACAGTCATAAAATGGAAGAAGAAATAAGATATAAATAAACAGGAAACGAACTTGCCTGTCCACCGAATATGTTCCCCTGAACCTCCTGAGCAGCCTTCTTGAACTTCTCAATTCCCTGAAGACAGGTCATTGTATGTCATGTTTCTTTTATTATCTAAACAAGCACAAGAGACTGTGTTTCTTCTATGGAAAAGCATACAGAAATAACTGAAATTTCAAATTAGGCAAGTGCTAAGGCCCCTTTTTTTTCCAGCGAAGATCTTATCAATAATCATAGTGATAATGTACAAGATTCATCACATGAGCATCACAAATTTACATTTAAGGGATTCTGCCATACAACCAAGACAGCCTAGAACTTCACAGAAGTACAAAGAGGGCATTGAACCCGAAGTTGAAACAATTCAGGTAATTGCCTACCAGATTTTAGGAACAAAATTACTCTAATAACTCCATGTAGGTGGGAAAGAAATCCCAGATAGATAAAAGTACCGTTCACAGGCCTCCAACAGTTCTATAGGGCATCACACCACTACCAAAGCTAGAAGAATCACTCTTCTCACATATTCCGATCACTTGAAAAAACATGTCTATACTATTTGCATGGCCTCGTATTTATAGGTCTCTCTTCATTAACTTTCCTAATCTAACTATTCTACTAATTAGTTTGCTTGGCCAGGCCCACACTACTTGGCTCAAGGCCTTAGCCTGGCATGGGCCTTGTATAGAAGGCCCAACCCAGGGCCTCGGATTTCTAGATGGGCCCTGGCCCTACGCAGCTTCAAGATTGGGCTGGATTTTGAAACTGTTAGTTTTTTATATATATAATGATTCTTTTTTCTTTTTTTAAAAAATAAAATAAAATTTGTAAACCACTTGGAATCAGTAGAAATAAGGCAGAAATCCACGAATTTGCATGTTTTGCATGCTCAATCATGGATTTTAACCTCTAATTTGGGGATTTAGGGAACATGGGGGAAATTACTTGTTTTCATACATGTCTTCATAGGTTTATAAACGATATGAATTGATTTTGAATATTCACTTCTGTCAGACAGCGCATAGTTTAGGAACTTATACAAAGGAAACCTAATTATGTGCACTTGTTTTTTGTGATATTTTGATTTCTAAGTGAATATTCAAACCACTTTCCCAATGTTTTTTGTGATGTCTATTTTAACATCCCCTAAAGTTTCATTGAAAATTAAACCGCTTTCCCAATGTTTCCCAAAATTGCGAAAAATTGTGCAATACATCTAGCATTTCTCATGCGATAACCGATATGTTTTTATATCCCAAGGGTGCGATACATCCGTAAATACCAATACGGAAAACATTGTCTGAAAGAAGCGTAACAATAGAACATTAAACAACAAACCAGAGGTGCCAGCTAAGATTTTCCAGATAGCAGAGGATAAAGTGATAGAATTGGTGTTGTCATCCATGCATTTATTGGATGTAATAAAAAGGAGATTGATGCCTCTTGGGAGGTGCCAAGCTCATCATCCCTTCTCTCTTTCTTGAATTCATCTTTGTAATCTTTTCTGTTTGTTTATAATAAAACTCTCATTACCATGATGATGATGATGACGATAATTTTTTCAAAGGCATGACGATGATAATAAATGAACATCATGTTTACTAAAATTATTAAGCAGAGTACCTTAACCAGTGTCTTTCCAAAACTCATTTCCTCCTCTGCAATGATGTTTCTTATATTCGCTTCACCATGCCTCAGCTCTGGAAATGTATCCCCCATCACATTCACAACAACACTTACCAGCCTAGCAACATAATCATCAGAGATAAATTACTTCTAGCAAGTATCATATTAATTAAATTTTAAGTCTTTACTCGTCTTTAAGCATTCAAAGAGCAAGTGCCAAATAAACAACATTATGTAGCATCTTAATGAGAAAAGGAATTAAGGAAAAGTAATGTAGCTATCCAATATTTATAGGCTACTGCTTTGAAGCACATTGATCATTCTTACCCACTGAAAAAACCTTCTTCAGCTTTCAGGACCTCTCTTCCATATCGAACAGCACGCCGAAGAATTCGCCGCAGAACATATTCACGACCCTCATTACCTACAGTCAAATAGAACTTCTCAGAACTTCATGCATTTTGTCACTCCAATTAAACAATTACATAATCTAGCAAAACACAGAAAGGTGTGGCCCATTTGAATCACGGGTTAGCCTTAATTATTGGCCCCGGGCCTAACGTTGGATTACCCATCTAATGGCAGGAGTGGATTTCACATACACATCATTGTGGCCCCTTAAAAAAATTAACGGTGGGACCAGATATTACATATGTACATCATCTCTTACATATGAGCTTTTGATACATTCGTTTAAAATTGCCAGGCCCACCTGAGCCTTGGAATTACCTCAATTTTAACCAAAGTATATGTTTTGATGGGCTTAATACAATGTTACACATGTACACCATTTTGGGGTACTGAAATGATTTGCTTAATCAAATTCAGGCTTCTATGAATATACTACAAGATTCCAATGCTTTCATAATACAGGCTACCGAACACAAACTTTGGATTTCAATGCATTCTAAAATACAGGATGGCAAATGCAATTGAGGATTCCAAATACAAGCAACCAAACGAGCCCTTACGTGAAGGTTTCCCGCATTTGCTAAAGCTAAGAGTGATGAGGAAATCAGTTTTCATTTCCTCTGTTTTCCTCATAAAAGGGCCATTTGCTTCTTCTTCTTCTTTTTGAAAAGTGACTAAATTTTTATTAAAAGCTCACAAGAAGTGAGACAACAACCAACAAGCCAAATGACTAGAAAGAAAGGCCTTGACGGGACTTCCTTTACATACGATGCCCAATCTGACACCAAAACTTTAACATTTAACAATGACCTCATCCTGACTCTCCCGCCGCTCATTGCGAAAACATCTCCCATTTCTAGACCCCCAAATCACCAAAAAAAAAAAACAAACCAGACAAAATAGTCAATCTACATACTGCTTGCCGGTTTGCCCCCTCTCCCCACTCCTCTCCTGTGCCAAGCCCAAAGCAAACTTCTACTGACTTTGGCAACACCCAAGCAGTATTGAAGAAGGATAGGAAATAGTGCCATACACTGGTAGCAAAATGGCAATGAATAAATAGATGGTCGATGGTCCTCTCTAAAACCAAAAAAATGGAGATTTCTACCCTTTTTGAGAGACAACTCCCACTTTTTTTACTATTGACCATTCCACATTTCATTGAAATCATGTATGCTAAAACAAACAGGTCATGTGAGGATTCTTTTCCACAAATTTCATTTTCCATAGTTTTCTTCAGATATAATGTTTTCCTTTATTCATCTACTTTTTGGTTTCCACTAATCTAAACAAGCCCCAACTTTTTTCAAGTATTATTCAAACTAGAATATAGAGACTACTATAAAAAGTCTTTGGATTGAAATTTTGATTTGTGAGCTCATACTGGTCCCTTGTTGGGTTGATTTCCTCCTCTTTTGCCCATTGGGACTCGTTGCTCCGAACCCATTTTGCAGAGTATTTCCTTTACTGAATGGTTCTTATTGTCTCTATTTGAATGATCAAAGGATTTTGCTGAACTCGTTGCTATATTTTTCTCTTCTATTTGGTGAATCCCTTTTTTTTTCTATTAGCTGTTGCAGCTTTGTAACTAAGTGGTGACATATGGAAAACTTACCTGGACGAGAACCATCAGCAATGGCGAATGAAAGAGTTCTAATGTGGTCAGCGACAACCCTATAAGCCATGTCAACTTTGTCTACATCATCTGCTCCAACTTTCCCAGAGTAAGGTTGGGCCCCTGTTGCCTACCAAAATAAAAAAGAAAGTCAAAAACAATTTACTGAACATCAGATTTCAAAAAACAGAACCTAGAATATACAATTGAGTAATGAATTATATCAACTAATCCATCATAATCATCATAATCTAAGCCTTATCCCAATTAATTGGGGTCGGCTATGTGAATCATGTTCTGCCATTCCACTCTATCAAGTTTTTTCTTACTACCTCAATCCATGTACCTTAGGCCCCCTTGCCCTTTTAGAGCCTTCAGTCTATACCAACTCACACGTTCTAACTAGTGGAGTTCTTCGTCTCCATTGCACATGAACAAACCATCCAAGTCTACTTTCCCTCATCTTATTACCTATCGATACTACTCTCAAGTTTCCTCGAATGCATTCATTTCTAATTTTGTCCTTGTCTTGCCACTCATCCATCTCAACATCCTCATGTCAGCTACACTCATCCTATGAACATGTTGTTCCTTAAGGGCCTGTTTGGCCAGTCGGATTGGAAGGGATTGGATGGTAGTGGAAGGGATTGGAAGTTAAATCCTGGGAATGACCAGGCCTGCCAAACAGAGTCGGTGATCTGATCCCAATCCCATGGATCTTCAGACAATCCACTAACAACACCATACTTACCTTTAAATCCCATCCAATCCACCCAAATCCGTTCAAATTTGTCTGGGACGTGTTTGGTTGGTGGGATTCGAAGGGATGAGAAGGTTTAATCCCCGGATTGGCTGGGCGTGCCAAATGGACTGGATATAACAATACAGGGATATAGCAATCCCATGGATCTCAAGACAATCCACTGACAACACCATCATTACCTAGAAATCCACACCATCCACCCTAATACCATTCAATCCCTTCCAATCCACCCGGCCAAACGGGCCCTAAGTACCCAACATTTTGTCCTATAAAGCATAGTTGGTCTTATAGCTATCCTATTAAATTTCCCTTTGGGGCTATTTGGATACAACAAAAGTATTGGTTATGGTTAAAAAAAGAAAGATGGGAAGTAAAAATAATGGTTTATTTCTGTACAAATTTTTACCCCTGTTTGCTAACACATGTTAATATGGAATAGTTTTGAACTCTGTTTAAAAAACAATGAGACTATTCTAGAATTGAAATTAAATAAACAAAGTACCATCCATCAGGCATCCACAGATCTGATAATTAAAATATGACATCCCATTTTTTGTTGGTTCATGATCCATCTAAAGTGGGGCCCACTATTTGGAAGGTTTAATTTGAATTACATATTAATCATGTGTTTGGTTAATGATCCATCTGAAGTGCAGCCAACTATTTGGATGGTTTAATTTTGACTTATATATTAATCATGTATTTGGATGGTTTATGATCCATCAGAGTTGGCTCTTTGATCTCGTTGAGTTTGGGTTTGGGCTTTGTACTTTATTTTCTTTTTTCTGCTGTAGTCTTCTTTTTCTCTTTTCTGTGTATAGCTTCTTTTTCTTTTGCCTTCGGTACTAATAAATTGCATCATCTTTCAATATATATGTATATATATTTGACTTACACATTTCTCATGTGCAGTGGTGGGTGAGGGTGGCAATGGTCGGGTGGCCCAATGCACTTGACTTAGCTTTGAACCAGACTTGGACCTATTAGCTTGGCCTGCATGCCAAACTTGGGCTTGACATGCATGGCCTGATCAATTTTCCGAGCCAGGCTTGGGCTGGAGTCATTTTAGCTTGACCTGGCCTAGCCAAACCCGGCATCCACAGATCTGATAATTAAAATATGATATCCCAAATTTTTGTTGGTTCATGATCCATCTAAAGTGGGGCCCACCATTTGGAAGGTTTAATTTGAATTACATATTAATAATCTGTTTGGTTTATGATCCATCTGACTTGCAGCCAACTATTTGGATGGTTTAATTTTGAGTTACATATTAATCATGTATTTGGATGGTTGATGATGCAACTGCATTGGCTCTTTGATCTAGTTGAGCTTGGGTTTGGGCTCTGTCTTTTCTTTTCTTTTTCTGCTGTAGTTTTCTTTTTCTATTTTCTGTGTACAGTTTCTTTTTCTTTTGCCTTCGGCACTAATAAATTGCATCATCTTTCAAAAAATAAAAAATTTTGACTTAAACATTTCTCATGTGCAGTGGTGGGTAAGGGTGGCAATGGTTGGGTGGCCCAATGAACCTGACTTAGCTTTGAACCAGACTTGGACCTATTAGCTTGGCCCACATGCCGAACTTGGGCTTGACATGCATGGCCTGATCAATTTTTCGAGCCAGGCTTGAGCTCAAGTCAATTTAGACTGACCTGGCATACCCAAACCCAGCAAGACCTGACTTCCTATATACGCCTTATATCTCACAAATGTCATTCTAATCCATGATTAGCAACCTATGCATCTTGAATGTGGACACCAATTTTGTTCATTTTAAGTGTTTCTTGGCAAATGTTTGGCCAGGTGCGAAATAGGGATTTTATCAAATTTTGTGCAGAGCATGGTTTTTTTTTTTTCCTTTTTTTTCCTGAGAAGTCATGAGAATTGTATTAAAAGAGAAACCAAAAAAACAAGGAAGAGAGGTAAAGATTTTATCAAATTTTGTGCAGAGCATGGTTGAGCTGATGTAAACCAATTCCAGTGCCAAGCATGGGCCGAACTCAAGCATAGAGCCGTAAGTTTCAGGCTGGGCTAGGTCCAGCCTAAACCCGAACTGTTGCCACCTCTAGTTCTATATCTAGGGGAGAGAGAGAGAGAGGTTCAAAAGAAAACTAATATCAGGAGATTTAAAATATAACCAAACTTAGAGGGTTTTTTGGTTAAAACTTTTCCACTTTTCATTGCTTAATCAAACGTGGCTAGAAAGAGTCAACCGTTTTTTTTTTTTTTTGGTTAACTTCACCGATAATTGGTGGGTATCCAAACAGCCTGTTTCAATTTGAGGGGTACATGAAGATCGCATAAAACTCCAAAAGCACATCTCCATTTCTCCACCCAGCTTGAATTCTATGGGCAACACCCTTCTCAATCTCTCCACTGTCATGAACTATTGGCCCAAGGTATCGAAAATGGTCATTTTGGGAACTTCTTGGTCAGCAATCTTAACTAATTTATCATTTTCACTCCCATTGTTTTCATTCTTACTATTACTAAAATTACACTCCAGCTACTCTGTTTTAGTCTAACTAATTTTAAATCCTTTAGATTCTTTTTTCTAAGGCACCCCTTCGTAAATCTAGCTTTGTGTATACGCCCTCCCTCATCTTGTCAATCAAAGCTATGTCATCCACAAACAACAACATAAACCATAGGATCTATTCCTGCAAATGCCTTATTAAAACATCCATAACCAATACAAAAAAGTATAGGCTCCATGTTGACCCCTGATGCAAGCCCATGGTAATTGGAAATTCACTTGTCTCTCCACTAAGTACTTACATTTGTTGGAGAGGAGTCCGACTTGTCTCTCCTTCGCAGGGGCGCTGCTGATTGAATGGGCTGCGGTGGATTCAAAGATTAAGGAGTCCGACCTGTTTTGTTTCTAAGCCTAGTGTGGTCCGCTTTCTCAGCGAACCACCGCTGTTCAGTCCGTTCTTTCTTTCGTGCTTTGCTTTTGTTTTTTCTGTTCCTTTCCCTTTGTTTTTTCTCCTCTTCTTTTTATGATATTTGGTTTTCTTTCAAAAAAAAAAAAAAAAAAGGTACTTACATTTGTTGCCTCTCCGCCATTCATATCCTTAATCATGTTAACATTATCCTCTTGAAACTCCTCTCTTTCCCAACTCCAACCAGATTAACTCTCTAGGGACCCTATCCTATGCTTTCTCTGAGTCAATAAAGTCCATGTAGCATCCTTCCTCTCCCTATATTTCTCCACAATTATCTAAGTAGGAAAATAGCTTTACTGGTACACCTCCTAGGCATGAAACCATGCCTTAGTCTTTGCTCAATCACTCTCTCCAAAAGATTTCACAATATGACTCATAAGTTTAATCCCACGATAGTTAGGGCAACTCTGTCTGTTTTCTTTATTCTTATAAATAGGTACAGGGATACTTTCCCTCCATTCATCTGACATTTATTTCGATCTGACAATCTTGTTGAAAAACTTTATAAAAACCAAAATAAACCAGTATTTCCCATACACTTCCAAATCTTTATTGGTATACCATCGCATCCAAGGGCCTTTCCTGTTTTCAACTTTCTCAAAACGTCTTTGAGTTTATGGTTCCTTGTTTCCCTATGCTCTCAAAGTGGTCAACAAATTTCTGAAAATAGCTTTTCCACCTTTCCTTGATCTCATTGTCCTTTACTGGTAACCTCTGGTTATCACTCTTAATATATCCAATATGATCTAGGTACCTACTCTTCCTCTCTCTCATTTTTACTAGTTTGAAGACATCTTTCTCACCTTCTCGTCCCCAATCTATATTAAAGATCCCCATAAGCCTTACGTTTAGCCTCACTACTTCCTAAGCAATCTTTTTGGCATTTCTATTTTGTTAAAAAAAAAAAAATCATTGTTTCTAGCCCCTTTCTAAGCTTTGAAACATAAACATTTCTCTTGAATAGCTTTTTGGACATTGTCATTTCACCACCAAGTTTCCTTGCATAATTGGCTTTTCCCTATACATATTCCTAAAACATCTTTCGTCACTTCCTAATGCACTCAGCCATCTCATTCCTTATAATATTTACTTCTACCTCAACATTCCACTTCTTCCATCAATTTATTCCTAAATAACATTGTTTTCTCTCTTTTTAAATTCCACCACCTAGTTTCTTGACAGCTATTCATTTCACTCCTTGCTTTCCATCTCTTAATGTAAACATCCATACCCATTAACCTATGTTGCATAGTCAAACTCTCCTAGTCTAACCTTGCAATCCTTACATATTGAGCATTATGTTTTCCTAGGTAGAAAGAAATTTATTTGTATTATATCAACTAATTTAAATATACATTTCCATCACAAAGTACATAATTCAAAAAAAATAATAATAATAAATAAACAAATCGGTATGTTACTGGCGTACCTGCTGGATAGCATCAAATATGGGCAAGAATACATCAGTGTCATAATTGCTCATTTTCTTTTGAAGAACCGAAGTTAAGCGTTCGAAACCCATTCCCGTGTCAACATGTTTTGCAGGTAAAGGTTTTAAAGAGCCATCACTTTCCCTATTGAACTACAGAGGAGTAACCAGAGCATTTGTTAAAGAGGATCACATAAATAACATACTTCTATCAAGAAAACACAACAGTTACAAAACAGCAAGTCTCACTCATGAAGAAAACTGCGAAAGCATCATTCAAAATTTATACCTGAATAAACACAAGGTTCCATATCTCAATGCATGTAGGATCGTCATTATTAACCAAAGCAGCAGCATCCCGGTTACCAATCCTATCATAATGGATTTCAGTACAAGGCCCACATGGACCAGTATCACCCATCTCCCAGAAGTTGTCCTGCTCAGAGTTTTAAAGAGAAAAAGAAAACACAACAAAAGGATTAATGGAGATTTCACCATTGCAAGAAGATACCACAACGACAAGATTATATAAGCTCGAAACAGCAAATGTGAAACAAATGAAAGAACACTATAAAGGGAAAAAAATTAAAAATTAATTTTTTTTTTTTTAAAAAAGAGCTTATCCTGCAGCATAACTGCATGAGATAGAGAGAACACATACTAATTATACTTAATGAGCGCAATGGCGGATCGTAATTTTTCTTTTTCTTCTTGGGCTGTAATTTTTGTGTTATATCAGCGCTTTCTTCTAACAAAATCCTGTTACCTTACAAACAAATATATTCCATCACTGTTGTTTCAGTTGTGAAAAATTGCCCTCCAATATTATGGTTTTTGTATCCAGAAATCATCATGAAGCAACAATGCCATCCATTTCTATAAAAAATAATAATAATAATAAGCCCCATAATCTTAGGAAAACTATTGTGAGTCCCAATCTTTACGTACTTTTGTATTTTCACAAACTATCTCTCTGATTTTTTGAATGATCACCTAAATTCTATAAATAGCAAAGGTTGATTCAGATGACCTCAGTCTCAATTCCATTCCTATCATAATGGATTTCAGTACAAGGGCCACATGGACCAGTATCACCCATCTCCCAGAAGTTGTCCTGCTCAGAGTTTTAAAAAGAAAAAGAGAACACAACAAAATTATTAATCGGGCTTTCACCATTGCAAGAAGATACCACAGCAACAAGATTATATGAGTTCCAAACAACAACTGTGAAACAAATGAAAGAGAACTATGAAAAAAAAAAAAAAAGAAGCTTATCCTGCAGCATAACTGCATGAGATAGAGAGAACAGATACTAATTATTATACTTAATGAGTGCAATGGTGGATTGTAATTTTTCTTTTTCTTCTTGGGCTGTAATTTTTGCACTATCTCAGCACTTTCTTCTAATAAAATCCCATTACCTTCCAAAAATAATATTCCATCACTGTTGCTTCAGTTGTGAAAAATTGTCCTCCAATATCATGGTTTTGTTTATCAAGCAATCATCATGAAGGCAACACCTCTGTCCTCTTGTTTAGAAAAATAAGCTCCAAAATCTTAGGAAAACTATTGTGAGTCCCAACCTTGATGCAATACGAACTTCTGTATTTCACAAATGATCTCTCTGAGTTTTTGAATGGTCACCTAAATTTCTTAAATAGTAAAGATTGCTTCAGATGACCTCAATCTTAATTCTATCCCAAGTACTCACACACCTCTGTCCTTTACTACTCCCACACCTCTCTCCTTTTCTTCAGAAAAATAAGCTCCATAATCTTAGGAATACTATTGTTAGTCGGAACCTTGATGCAATATGTACTACTGTATTTCACAACCAATCTCTCTGACGTTTTTTTAATGGTCGCCTAAATTCTATATATAGCAAAGGTTGCTTCGGATGACCTCAATATTGATTTTATCCTTAGTTACTCCTGTCCCCCACAGCCATTTCAACATAAACATTCATGCAACCTTCATCCTCTTCCCATGTTGCTTCCTACTTGCTCAACGCTCCGCCCATGTAGCATAACTGGTCAAATAACCATCCTATGATTTGTTCCCTTCAATTTCATCAGCAATGCAGTGATCAAGTAGGCACTCCACAAACACAACTTCATCCGCCCAGCTCTGATTTTATTGGAAACAACTTAATTGATCAATCCATCCTTTTAACTATAAAACCAAAGTAGCCAAACACGTCACCTTTAGGAATCTCTTAGCCATCGATTTCAACATAAGCCTCATCTATTAATCATTCATCCCAAAGTAGCATTTCAGATATTGTATTGTTCCACTAATTTTAAACCTCTAGAGCCTTCAAATGTCATTTTTTTCAATGGTTCACGTAGTTCGTATAGTGGGGGAAAAAAACATTAGAGCAAAAAATGGTAGAAGAAATGACAGTTAAAATATCAAGAGGTGACAGCTAAAATATCTACAAAGTTTTTTTCTTTTCTTCTTCTTTCTTAAAAAAACCTTCCAAACAAAATAAAGTGTAGAGCTGCATGGCAAACCAGGGTGTGGAAGAGACAGATAGGGTAGAATTAAAAAGTTGAAAGTGAACATCATTTATCTTTAGTCTGAGATGTGGTTATATTCTTCTTTTTTTCCATTAAAATCTGAGATGTGGTCTCAGTGTTAATATCAATGATGAAAATGTAAAATACATGGCAACATACCATTGAGACCTGCAAAGTAACCTAAAACCTGTGAGACTTACTCAAACCCAATGGTATCACGGTATAAGGAGGCCATTGTCAAAACCTACAATGATATAAAGGGCAGTGTTCGAGTTGTCGGTGTCGCTACAAGTTTCGCTGGACAGAGATATAGATATAATATCGTTATTGTCGATAATATCGTCGATAACTGGAAATGCGGAGAAAATGCGAAAACATGGAGATAACGGTGAAATTTTTTAATGAAACTTCAGGACATGCCTAAATACATATATTTATATATTTAAAAATTAAAAATTTGTAAAAAAAATACATTAAATAATAAGTTTTCATTTAATGTGGCCAAAAAAGCATACGTTTCCATAAAAAATTACTCTAATAATAACCAAAATAAATTTATCTAAGTTTCAAGTGGACCACACTATATGAAACAGTGGGAATAATGATTTCCACCATGGAAATCTTCATAGGGCCCAGTGATGTTTATTTGTCATCCAAACTGTTCATAAGATCATAGGGACATGGATGAATAAAAATCAGGAATATCAGGTTGATACAAAACTTTTGTGGCCCTCAAGAATTTTTCAATGATAAACATTCAATTCACATAGTTTCATGTGTGGTCTACCTAAGCTTTGGATATGCTTCATTATTTGGATTGTGCCTTAAAATCATTTAATAAAATGGATGGACAGAGTGGATCAAATAAGTAATTACGATGGGCCCACTGAGTTTACTCAGTATGCACTTTCGTTATAGTTCTCATGAATCCCAAAATTTAAGCTAGGTGGGTCGGGAGGCGGAATGGCTTGTGTACGTCACACCAGCTATTGAGTTTTTATGAATCCCAAAACTTATCTAGCTAGGTGGGTTGGGAGGCGGAATGGCTTGTGTACATCACACCACGTTAGCAAGTTCTATGGGTTTGATTATGAGGTATGTCTTATATCCAAACCGTTCATCCACTTGAAGAGCTCGTCTTAAGGTTTTAAACAAAAAATAAGACCGATATAACTATCTAGTGGACCACACTGGAAAAACCAGTGGGGGATTGAATGTCTACCATTGAAACCCTTAAACCCTTTTTGGGGTCACAGAAGTTTTGGATCAATATGAAAAGTGCTTTTCCTCTTCATTCAGATATTTGTGTTTTTATGAACAGACTGGATGCAAAATAAACGTTAGGATGGCCCTGCAAATTGTTTAATGGTGAAAATCATTATCTCCGCTGCTATCTATGGTGTGGTCCATGTAACCTTTGGATATAGTTCATTTTTTGGATAATGCTTTAAAATGAACTCTAAAAACAGATGAACGGTGTAGATATAATGATTACATCACTATAGGGCCAATATAACTTTGATCTCCTTTGAATCGTTCGTACAACTCGGAGCTCGAGGAGCGTCGGTGCTCGTCTTCGCACGACACGTACTTACAGCAGCTTTATAGCTGGTGTGAGGTACACCAGCCTATCCGCTTTCCGTGCATCCCTAACTGTGGGACCCATTATAAATATGTACCTTACATCTGCACCGTCCATCATATATGATGGATTATTTTAGTGCGTTATACGAAAAATGAACCAGATTCAAATCTTCAGTGGACCACACCACAGGAAACTGTGTGAATTGAACGCATATCATTAAAAACTTCCTGGTGGCCACAGAAATTTTAAATCAAGTTGATATTTATTTTAACCCTTCATCCATGCCTTTTTATATTTACAGAAAGGTTTAATACAAATAAACATCACTGTGGGGCCTAAGAAGGTTTCAATGGTGAAAATCATTATTCTTATTGTTTCTTGTGGTGTGGTCCACTGGAGCTGTGGATATGCTTTAATTTTGGTATTTACCCCTAAAATGAATGGACGGCGTGGATAAATCACATACATTCACGGTGGGCCCAGAGAGTTTACTCAGTACGCTGAAGCGCACCATGCGCGGTCTGCTTCTGTAGGTCTGAGGCATAAAAGGAAAAAAAAAAAAAAAAACGAAGAAGAAAGAAAAATAAAAGAGGTTTTTTCGTATGCGAAGAGGGGTTTTCGGCGAAGAGGGGGAATTTTCGACTGGGTTTCAAAATCCGATGATTTTTCACCGAAAATCTTCCAATCGAACGAAGAAAAGGGAAATTTTCACATTCCTTTACCTCCGTCGAAGACGAGAGCTGTCGATTGCTGCCCAGATTCTTTTCTTCCGAGTTCCGATCAACCATCAGACCAGGTATTACCGAAATCAAAGGTTTTTTTTTTTTTTTTTTTCCTTTTTTACCTATTTTGTCGCAAAAAATCCAAAATTATCGACGATATCACCGATATTTCGCCGATAATCCAGAGAGAAACGAAAAAGGGAGGTTTCGGTGTCGCTAGCCTAGCGACACCGATATTATTGACATTTCGTCGACAATGCGAACACTGATAAAGGGTGAGTTTAAAATATCAGCATTGGTGAGGCAACCCATACACTTAAAAAGTATGTACGATGAGTAGTTTAACATCACTTTACTTACTTTACAACCAAAAGGCAGCACACGTTCTGCAGGCAAATATTTCAGCCATATGTCCCTCGCTTCATTATCAGCAGCAAGGCCAGACTTGTCATCACCCCCAAAGTAGGTGGCATAAAAACGGTCAGCAGGTAGTTTATAAACCTGAAATTGGTGGGCAAAAATTCAATAACTGGAGCCAGCACTTCATCTGATTTCTTTCAAAAAGTAATTGTCCAAGAATCATCAACCTAAGTGGCATCCAAAAGAAAACAGAAATTGAAGTTCAACAAGCAGTGATGTACAATCAGGTAGAAATAAAAATTGAAATTCTTTTTTTTCCCAACCGCATCAAGTAATTTTCTTGCCAAAGAATGGCACATCTCTCTTTCTTATCATATTATAAGTTATTTTCCTCTGTAAAAAATTGCAATTTACCTATTTAATATTCATGACTTTAATTGACAAATCGTCATTATGAACATAATTATCAAATGAGTTCATTTTTTTTTTGAGAGAGAGAGAGAGATTATCAAATGAGTTCCTTTTTGCTCCAGTTCATCAAATCACACTCGACTCTTGTGTTTCAATCTCTAAAATAGGCCTACATCCACTAGAAAATAACTTCCTACCCCCTCTAAACAATGTTTTCTGTATCGGTATCGACAAATGTATCGCACCCTTGGGGTATGGAAACATATTGATCATCAATGGGAAATATCAGATGTATCACATAATGTTTCGCTATTTTTGGGAAACATTGGGAAATTGGTCGAATTTTTCAATTAAAGTTCAGGAGATGTTTTTTTTTTAAAAAAAAACATCATTAAACACTTCCAAATTAAAAAATCACAAAAAGGTGCACATAATAAGTATCCTTCACAGTCCTATACTATGCATTGTCTGACGGAAGTGATGCAACTACATTCAAAATTAATTCATATAATTCATTAATCATAGAAGATATGTATGAAAACACAATCAATTAATTTTTTTTAAGGCACATATGACATACAAATATTTGAAATTAAAATGTGTAATAATGTCTCATAATAATTTTAATAATTAAAAAAACTAGATTTATTTCATCGTCCAGATGAGATTGGTGGAAATTTATTAGATAGTTAAGAATGAAAAATATACAATAGTCCTATTTTAACAAACAAGTGTCCATGAATCAAATGTCAGGATCGTTCAAACAATATAATTTTGGGATTATGACTTATTAGACAATGGATTCCACAATTTAATTGATTTAATTTGAGTTAATATATGACATGTGTAAAATTTCACAGTGCATGCACGTCGGTGTCATGCGTGTGAATATCATACACATTGGGAAAGTTGGTGAGCAAGGAGTAATTGTTCAAGTGGATCCCACAAAGACGTTTATGCGAAATCCACCCTAAACACCGAGTGTGTGACCCCGTGTTAGGCCTAGGGCCCAAAAATCAACCCTATATGTGGTTCAAGTGGACAACACGATTGGAAACAATGTATAGGGTAATGCTCACCCTCCAAACTTTCCCTTGGTGTGGCACACCTATATAACGTTTTGAGCCTGATTTTTGGACAACCATGCCTAAATTTTGTAGTGCCATTTAATGATTCGAGTGGATTTTATATAATCATCACAAAGGGCCCTAAAAAAATCAAGAGTGGACGTCTCTCTCCAAATTGTTTCCTTTAGTGCGGCCCGCCTGAATCACAAGTCAACTTGATTTTTTTGCCTTGGGCCTAACGTGAGATTGCACATCAAATGGTCAAAGTGGATCTCACATACACATCAAGGTGGGCCCCATAAAAATTCAAGGGGCCCATACTTTTTTCTTATAAATATATTACCTTCTAAACAGTAGGCAAAGGGGCACCCACCCTTATTTTTTTTGGGGGCCCACCATGATGGGATGTGTGAAATCCACTCTAATCATTAGATGTATAATCTCACATTAGGCCCAAGGCCCAAAAATAATGTTGACCTATGATTCAAGTGGGCCACACCTACAGAAACAATTTGAAGAAATGGCACCCTTGATTTTTACAAGGCCCACCATGATGATTACACAAACTCATTGTCAAAATTTTACGATTTAAGATTTACGATTTGAGCCGAATCTTAAGAAAAATGGTTTAAGCCCACCTTGAATCCCCTTTTATATAAATCCTGCGATTTTATGATTTGAATCCTACAGGCAACGATTTACAATTCAAATCCCAATTTGCGAATCAAATTATGCTTGTTCTCTTCTATTTGAGCTTCACTTGGCTTTCGATTTATATATTTAAATTGGTGGGGGCTTTAAGAATTGTTTAGAAAAGGTAAATTTTTACTATGTTCTTTATAAGAGAGTAAATGATATATATTCTATTCAACATCATATCATGGAGCTTTTATTTATAATTTGTTACTTCTTAACTAGCCGAAACCATGGTGTGTCGTAAAGGCCGTTATGGGGCCGTAAAGGCCGTTACGTAAAGGTAACGGCGGCAACCGTTACACGTTATGGGGTCGTAAAGGTCGTAACGGCCGTTACGGATAAAATGACCTATAAAGGATGTCAGCCCCCGTAACAGCCCGTTACGTCCCCCGTAAAGGCTGTAATGGCTTCGTAACAGCCTATTACAGGGCCGATACAGGTTTTTTGAGTTTTTTTCAATAGAAAAGAGAGAGAGAGAGAGAGAAAGAGAGAGAGAGAGACCATAACTGCCGTTATGGCGGCTATAACAACTGTTACAGCCCGTATCGTAAAAGTAACAATAGTGACAGTTACTGCTACGGAATACCTAGGTCAAAACTCCAACTTGATCTATGACTTATTTGGAATGGATGGTTACGATCATATTGACTTATCTATATTGTGGAATAATGGTTAGAAACAAAAATATCTTTTTTTGTTGGTCTACATAATCAAATGCCGCTTTTCCAACGTGATTCTACATTCACGAAGGTGACACGAATATAAATTATTAAAGAATCCTAATATACTTTTTCAGGAAAGTTTCTTAAAAGACAAATAATAACAATAAAGGAAAGATAAGGATTCTTTAACACGATCATAACATCGTATTACTTGGTGCATATTAACGGCGAAAGGATTATTGATTTTTTTTTAATTTATTTATATTTTCATATTTTTCAATTTTTTCAAGAAAATCATTTAAAAAAAAAAAAAATCTTACTAGTTACAATATGATTTTTTATTCGGTACCAGACATCCCCTAATACGATTTGCAATAAATAAGATAACGATTTTGACATCACTGACTCAACAATTAAAGGACACAACAAAATTAGGCATGAGGCCCAAAAATCAAGCCCAACCATGATTCAGGTGGGCCACACCAAGGGAAAGAGTTTGGAGGGTGAGCGTTACTTGTACACTGTTTCCAATCGTATGGTGCACCTGAAAGATAGATAGGGCTGATGTTTGGGCTTTGGACCTAAGATGGGGTAACACACATGGTGTCGGGGTGGATTTTACATAAATATCATGATGGGGCCGACCTTTTAAACACCATGGATGAACAACGTGTCACCTTGGCAGGTGATTGCGCACATCCGCAAGGAATAGTCTCGCCTTGGGGTAGGGACACTCTGTCATCATTATATATAAAAAAACACGTCGCCTTCGCTTTTGATTTTGAAAAGATTAGGCTGCAGGAAGAGGGGGAGAGAGAGAGAGAGAGAGAGAGAGAGAGAGAGAGAGAGAGTAGAAGGGGAAGAAGATGAAGGAGAGAGAGGAAGGAGAGACCGAGAGAGACATGTGATTGTATCGATGCAGCAGTGAGGGATTATTCTTCTCTCCACCAGGAAGATCCACTATCGCCTTTTTTGTTCGTAGTGGTTTCAAAGGCTCTAAGCAAGATGCTCAATAGACGGCAATCAGTGGGTTTGTTTGAGCGTTTGAAGGTTCAAGGTGTTGCAAGTCCCTTGTCCCATCGGCAAATTGTAGATGGTACACTTATTTTTTGGTGAAGCTAACGAGGATAAGGTGGACAACTTGCACAAGATTTTTTGGTGCTTTGTACTTGTTTCTAGTCTAAAGGTTAACCTCTCGAAAAGTGAACTATTGGGGATTAATCTAATGGAGGGGGAAGCCTTCACTCATGCGGGGGTGCTAGGATCCAAGGTGGGGTCATTCCCTTCTATACACTTGGGCCTTCAATTGATTATCGAAAAATCGGCAAATCATCTCTGGGATGTAGTTATTGAGAAAATGGAGAGGAAACTTTCCCATTGAAAAGGTAAATTGCTCTCCTCAGGAGGAAAAATCACTCTTATCGAATCTGCCCCCATATTTTATGTCTCTCTTCCGCTGCCTGAAATCAGTTCTCTTGAGGATTGACAAACTTCGCAAAGATTTTCTGTTGCAAGGGGTTGCCAAGCAAAGCAAATACCATCTTTTTTTCTTTTTTTTTTTGAAAAGTAACAAGATAATTATATTAAGAAAAAATGATTGCAAAAGAGGGACTTGACCCACTGAGATAACAGGCCAAGACACCTAAGAAAACGAAAACAGATTACATTCGCTGATATGAAGAACATTGGAGGCCCACTCCACAATAAGAAAGTGGACTCTTTTCACTAAATACCATCTCCTCAATGCAGACATTACAATGAGGCTAGAGCCGGTATTAAAGTGTTGGACGAGGTTAATTTGGCGTTGGTGGGAAAATGGGTGTGGAGATTTGGGGTGGAGGAGAGTTTGTGGAGAAAGGTTATTGCGGGAAAGTATGATGTCTCTAGCTTGGGTAGATGGACAAAAGAGTCCTTGATGTGCAAGGCTTCTTTCTGCTGAAAACACATTGCTTGAATGGCTGAACAAGTTCTTCCTGCGAGAGGAATCTCTTTGGGCAGCAGGGTCAACATGAATTTCTAGGATGACATTAGGATAGGGGACTCATCCCTTGGATCTCAATTCCCTCGCCTTGCGAAGCTATATGCCCAAACCAAGCGATCTATGTCATTGATTGCTACATCAGCCAAGATAAGGGTGGAGTGCGGCTTCCCCCATTCCAGCATAATATGTCCAATGATGAAATTGAGGAGCTAGTGAGGTTATTCTCCTTGTTGCAAGGTATCTTCCCTGCCCGAATGCTAGGGACGAGCCATTTTAGTTCGGGGATAAGTCAGGTGGATATCAGTGCACTCCTTTCTTGAGGTGTTCCGAGAGTCAGATAATGCAGTTAGATGCTCATACACAGTTTTTATTTGAACGACGAAGGGGACGGCCTTCGATGGCCTGTGGGACATAGTAGGATCTTAACTATAGATAATCTCCGAAAGAGAGGGATGGTGCTGCCAAATGTCTGCCTATTGTGCATGTCGAATGAGGAATCAGTTGAGCATCCTTTTTCTTCATTGTCCCTTTGCAAAAGGTGTCTGGGGTGGCTTTCAACATGTCTTGGGTAATGTCGAACTCTTTGGAGGATTTTTTTTCTCGTCTTTTGTGTGTGTGTGTGTGTGTGTGTGTGTGTGTGTGTGTGTGCAGGGGGGGGTGCGTGGGTTGGTCTTAGCTCCAAAGATAAGTGAAGCTAGCATTTGGCATTGCTGGCTTATTTGTGGTGTTCTGGTTGGAGAGTAATGAAATATGTTTTCAGGATGGGGACAGCCTATGGGATCTGCTGTTAGAAAGACGCTTTTGCTTGTTAGGGAATGGGGTTCCTAACCAAGAGGGTGAGCTGTATTGTATTTTATTTTTCTGCTTTTGTTATTGTCTGTTTTCTGTTGTGCCTTTTGGTGTTTTTAATAAATGTTCAATTTCTCAAAAAAGTAAAAAGTTCAAAAAAAAAGATTACAATCGCTAGCATTCAAAAACATATTATATCAAAAAAACATATAATACTGATATACATAAGACATAAGACAATCAACGAAAAACATCTACAAGTAGAAGTTGCCAGAAAAAAAGGGTTGCATATTGCCAAATAATGCCACCATTGCTAACAAATACATGTGGATGGAAAATGCAAATGAAGCAAATACGCCATCATAATCATAATCATAATAGCCTTGTCCCAGCTATTTTGGGGTCAGCTTCAAGAGTGTTTGGTAATATACAATGACCAGCTGGGAACCAGTTGGCACAAACTACTAGGTGGAGTTCATACCAAGTACATCAGAAAAGGGACACGCTCGAGTGATACTGGGCACATGTGGGGACCCAAGCAATGTTTGCAAATCGCCAATATTGGCCATATATTGATTATCACAGGCTGGCGATACGCCATCGACTGTATAGGCTGATACAGACCATTTTTTCATAACAGACTGGTTCACCGCCCTGTACTGCATAATGGGGGAGGCCGATATGGTTACAATATTACTAATGTGTTGTATCGTAATTCATAACCTATATTTAAAAGCATGATTGTACTGGATGATATGGTCTAGATTCACACAAGAATCTCACAACAGAGCCACAAAAAGGTTAAAATGACACGTGGATGAGTAAATCTGACAAATGTTCAAATTAAATTTAAAAGGAACCAAGAAAGATAAAATCATCAACACCCAAATCAAGAAACACAAGAATCATCTAATCCAAGTATTCTACAACTATTTATGGCATAATATGATGTACACAACCATAAAAACCGAAAATGAAAACCCATAGAAAATAATCCACACCAATATTAGTAAATAAACCAAATATATTTCAGAAAGTTGTGGACCCTCCAGTCCACCTCCACTAACCTGCGTGAGAAGCTCCCATGCCCATCCAATGGCTTCCTTTTTGAAATAATCTCCAAACGACCAGTTTCCAAGCATTTCGAAGAAGGTATGATGATAGGTGTCTTTCCCTACATCATCAAGATCATTGTGTTTCCCTCCAGCACGAATGCACTTTTGGGTGTTACAAACACGACTGAATTTACTTAAGGGAGTATTGGGATCAACAGTTCCTAAGAAGATTGGCTTGAACTGGTTCATTCCTGCAAAAGTAAAACATTTCAAACAAAAGTTCTGCTCACATTATGAGGCAGTTGGATATACAATAGTGCAATATGAAGCCATAGAAGATACAGAGGCATAATTAAAAACAAAAATATTCCACGTCTTTTAAATATTGATATTGCAAATATCATTTGAATCCAATGATGCAAATGTTTCTCTGAAGGCCGCATGGGCCTTCTTCATTTTACGAGTAGAAGTCAATACCATCAAAGTTTACTATCTTGGCTATGCCTTTGCTCTCTTTTTTTGTCATCCAGCTTTCACTGAATTTTCTTTTACAGCTCAAAAGCTTTACATGACATTCACAATTACAATAGAATTGCCAACCAAAACTAAGTTAGATTTAGACTTCTTTTTTACTTGTGAATTTAGATTCAGACAAAAGTATGTGACTATCAACATTCAACATTGGGATATCCCTGTACTTAATACATTGCCAACAAGGTTTCTAATACAGTAAGAACTAAGGATTTTTATAAAGAAAAGAAGTCAGATCTCAAACAAAATCTAAAAGATGCCAACACAAAGGAAGCATTTTTGCAACTCTTGCTTGGAGAGGAGGCCCCAAACTTGGTGCTGAGAATAACCCTTTTGAACGTCCAGTGAAGCCAATGTGAAAAGACATCTTTTCTGATCTAAATGCTACAGAGTGCCCTTATTATGATTATTTGTCACATAATCAAACAACTAATCCTAGAACCAAGGTATTCCAAAATGGTAACGGTGGCCGTAACGGCCACCACCGTTACCGTTATGATATGGGCTGTAACGGACATTACAGTCCCGTATTGGCCGTTTTTTATTTTTTGAAAATTCCTGTTACTAGACCATTATGGGGCCGTTATGGCCCATTTTTCTGTAACGGCCATTATGGCCGTTTAGACCCCATAACGCGTAATGGTTATGACCATTACCGTTACATAATGGCCGTTACATAACTGATTTTGAATACCATGCCTAGAAACTCCATGCATGAACATTGGAGGATTGAACAGAACAGGACATTATAAACTTATACCTTCCAAACATAATGACCAACCTAACATTGGCTTGGCACTAATGACCTCAAGCATATTAGGGAAAATGCAAATAAGAACCCTTTGCCCATACTTGAAAGAGGAAATCAAGAGATTATTTTGTACGATGAATTAGCGGATTGGATTTAATTTTTTTTTTATCCAATGGTTTCCAATAGTTGTCTTCACCAAATGGAGGGAGTTCATTGCAAGAGAGTGGTTCCTGTAAAAGGCTATGGAGAGGTGCAAGGTATCCCGAATCAGTTACGTATTGGCCGATACGTAATGGTAACAGCCCAGGCCGTTATGCGATACGCCCACCCCCCCTTGATCTATGTATTGTATTATATATCCATGCCACTCATCAGTTTTTCCTGATCATTTCAAGGTATGGTCCCTAAAATAAGGCAAATCCAGATCTCAAGTGGACCGCGTAGTAAGATTGAATGCCCAATGTGCACTTGCATTGTTTTAGTGCATGTGGCCCACCTTGATTTATGTGTTGTATTATATATTCATGCCACCCATTAGTTTTTCCTGATCATTTCAAGGCATGGTCCCTAAAATGAAGCCGATCCAGATCTCAAGTGGACCGCACTATAGGATTGAATGCCCACTGTGCGCTTGCATTGTTTTAGTGCATGCGGCCCACCTTGATTTATGTGTTGTATTATGTATCCATGCTACCCATCAGTTTTTCCTATTCATTTCAAGGCATGGTCCCTAAAATGATGCAGATCCAAATCTCAAGTGGACCGCACAATAGGATTGAATGCCCACTGTTAAAAACTTATTATGGCCCACTGTAATGTTTATTTACCATCGAAACTACTGATAAGTTTGCATGGACTTGGATCAAGGAAAACAAAAGTCGCAGCTTAAAAATAAAATAATAATAATAATAATAAAAGTTTTAATTGTGGGAATTCAATCCCTACTTTGTGGTCCACCAAAGATTTGGATTTGCCTCATTTTTTGGACCATGCCCTAAAATGAGTTGGCAAAAAGGATGGACAGCATGGATATACAACAAATGCATCAAGAATTCAAGGTGGGTCCTATGTTGAGGGCGTCAGTCACTAACGGTCCACCTAAGGTTTAAATCTACTTGTTTTTTTGGATCATGCTTTAAAGTGAGCTGGCTAAATAGAATGATGACACAGAGATACAAATACATGAAGGTGGACCCCAATTTCAAGGCTTCGCCACTAGTGGTCCACCTTAGATATGGATCTACCTCATTTTTAGACCATGCCTTAAAATGATTTGATAAAATGAATGGATGTCATTGATATACAATACATACATCGTGGTGGGCCCTATGTACATGGCCGTAAAAATTATCCATGAGGCATACATAAACTCAAAATTAATAAATTAAATTATGGCATTATTGTTGCCATGTCACAATTCCAAAATTAAATTATTTAAATGATTTTCACCGTTAATTTGCAAACACTTGTTTTTCTGAAATAGGATCATTTGATATTTTTCATTCATCACTGTTCAATAAATATCCACCAATCCATTAGTGAGATAAGTGCTAATAGATTGCATGAATTTACCGTTGATTTGGGGCATCAAATGGTCCACCAAATCAACTATAAATCGACAACACTATTTACTTGAATATAGTTTCAAATTTTTTCTTAAGATTTATTGGGAAAAATTATATTAATTTGTTAGATATATGAATTATATAATTGGACATAAAAGTCCCTAGATTGTATGTTGAAATAAAATGTATACAAGTCACAAGTTATGTAATACACTAATACCTACAAATATTAGATATTTTGGTATTAGATTCATTCTAATTAATTCATATTGATATTATGTACTTAGATAATTAAATATAAAATATCTATAGCCAATACCAGGTTGTCTGGTTCATAAATTCATCAGACAGTCCGATACAGCTTCTCACCAAAGAGTGAACCATTACACCACCATAAACATGTTCCAATTTATAAATGAATACACATTTGGAATGCTTAGAATATTCCGGATTTAATCCATATTTGTTCATATTTTTTTGGCAAAAAAAAAAAAAAATTGCACCATTACGCCCTCGTATCGGCGATACACCCCCGTATCCGTCTCGGTATCGGTGGGCACCATTACGCCAACCAATACCGATATGGGACACCTTGGAGAGGTGTCGGCACCCACCGTTGGTGATCTCAAGTGCAATTTCAACAGGTGCTCCATTGGAAACAAAGCCCAAGCAGTTCTGCAATGTATCAAAATTGCTACACCTAAGCAGAACAATCTTACAATATTCAAGGGGGATTCGCGGAATGTCATCCAATGGTTAAATCTCGAAAATTCCCCTAGGAGGCTAGCAACCATTTCAAACGAAACCAAAGATCTACGAGGTTCGCCAAGACAGAGTTTATCCACGTTCATCACTCTGCGAATGATAAAGCAAACAAGTTATGATGTAACCAAATGGCCAGATAAGCTGGTAAATCTAAGATCAGCTAGCGAGGCTCCTCTCCCTTCTTGGTTACCCTACTATAAATCAGCAGGCCCAGGACGGTCCTCTCTGGTCTCTTGACAAGAAAGGTCTGTTCACGGTAAAGTCTCTGTACAATCTTTTATACAGAAACTCGGTCACTCCATCAGGTCCTAGGTTGGATTATCCTTGGAAGATCAAAATCTCCCCCAAGTTTGTGGTTTTTAGCTGGCTGGTTAGTGTCAGAAAGGTGTTGACAGTTGACAATCTGAGGAAAAGAGATATGTGCATTCCCGACATATGCCTATGTTATATGGAAGATGCAGAATCTATCAATCACCTTTTCATTCATTGCCCGCTGACCCAGCAGATTTGGCATGTTGTTCTATCCTGGTTTAAATCTACATGGGTCCATCCTTTCTCTTAGGATGCTCTGCTCTGTGCTTGGCAAGGAACAGATTTTGGCAAACAAGTTAACATCATTTGGAGAATGCTCCTAGTTGCCATATGGTGGACGATTTGGGAAGAAAGGAATGGGAAGTGCTTCAAAGGGGAATCTCATGAGGTGGGGCACCTAATTAAGAGGATCCACTTTCTTGTAGTCGAATGGGCCACCGTAGTTCTGCCTAGCAGCTTTTGTAATACTATGTTCTTTTCGGATATTTAGGTGGCCTGTTCGCTTGCTTAGTGGGCTACGCCCCTTTTTTTGTATTCCCTTCGTTTTTATATAATGAATTGTCATCTTTCAAAAAAAAAAATCTAAGATCTAAGTATATTATACCATTCATATTGTCTTAATTGTTGATCTTGACCAAATCAATGTTTTGATGATCAATAGGATGGGATCAATGATCAACTTAACTTGTGGGGCCTATTGAAACAATCATATGATTTCTTTTTAAAAAAATACATATGGTCACCAATTTCGTAGGTTTTATTTATGTAACTAGTCTTTAGGGTGAGATTATGCTATGATTTGGTTAATAAATTATCCTTTGTATTTACATCACTTTATTGGCAGGCCCCTTTTGGGGCACCAAATGATGTTGGAATGACACGAAATTGGTCTCATTTGATAGCTAATCAAGTAAGCTTTAAAACGAGCCCAATATCATGCAATTCCAAGTTCGTTTGGGTGAGATATGGCCCGTTTACATAAGGCCTATATGGTAGTGGTGGGATTTAGGGACAATTTGGTCATTTTATATTATTAGAGCTTCTCTTTTTTGTTGTAAGTCTATATATAACATTCACAACTCTCCTCCGCGAATCGGGTCATACTCAACACTGTGAAAGCCGACTTTGCATCTTTAAATTCGTCATCTTTCATAGGGATAAGAGCTACGGGCTGCTTTTCTTTATATATAAAGCTATATGCGTTCTTGCGACCCTTGTGAGTTACATCCCCATCGTATATCCACGGGCACCCCAATAATATGTGTGACCTTCATTGGAATGATGTCACACCAAAGCGATTCTTCATAATGACCTAGAGAGAAGTTGACCAAGCACCTCTTAGTCACAGGGATGAATGTGTCATTCACTCACACAATCTTGTATGGCTTGGGATGCGTTTGAGGTTTCAATTTCAACTTGTGCACCATGCTTTGTGAGACCAAGTTCATGTTGCTGCCTCCATCAATAATGACATTGACAACCTTTCCACCACACGATACTCGTGTATGGAAAATATGCATTCGCAATCAGTCTTCTTGGGCCTCTTCCTTTTGTGTTGTCAGAATCCTTCTGACCACTAATGATAACTTCTTTTCATTTAGGCTATCGAGGCCTTCCTCAAGTTCATGCTCATCATCTTCTGGATCATTTGCGTGTTCATATTCCACTTGGTCTGCAATGAAGTCTTCTATCTCGCAAAATTGGAGATTGCGAGAGGGACACTCAGTCATTGCAAAATTGGAGATTTAAAAAAAAACACGGACACATACCCCCCACACACTCACGCCGTAGTGGGATTTCACCACCTATAGATGCTCGAACCCTTGACCGGGTGTTGAAACTCCTAAAAGTCTCCACATCTTCTTCTTCACGGTTTGGACAATAACATAGCAACGATTGAAGCTCCTTACCAACCATCACAACCGTCCATTGCTAGGTATTTGGGTTGACCATCCAATGAACAGTACACGTGAGTTTTCACACCAGTGCTTGTGCGTTTGTTTTTTTTTTTTTTTTTTTTAAAAAAAAAAAGGGAAAAAGAATAAGAAAGGAAGTTTCAACGGTAGGCATTCCACTGCCCACTTTTACAATGGAGTGCAACCCAATTGATCAACAAATATGCCTTGTCTTTAGGATAATAATCAAACGCCTTATGGCGCACCAGATGAGCGGAGTGGATCTCTCAACATGCATCACAAGTGGACCCCACAAGATTCTCGCACCGAACCTTCCACGCACTATACGCGTTCAAGCAGGAAACTCCAAACATGCAATCATTGTGCAATAATGGTGTTAATCCCATCTAATGCAATTTCATACCATTTAATCCCACAAACCAAACAGGCCTTAAAACCCTAAACTAAAATCACAAAAACTGTAATCCTAATATCCCCAAAACCCTAACCCTAAAATTGCCAAATTCTAAAATCCCTTATCCAAATCATAAATCCCTAATTCCCACAACCTAAAACCCATATTCCCAATTCTAGAAACCCTAAATCCCTTAAACTCAAAATGTGATATCATAATCCGAAACCTCTCAAAACCTCAACCCTAATGTTCGAAACCCTAATTCCTCCAAGCCTAGATACCCTAAACCCATTTCCCTCATTCCATAGCCTTGAAACAGCCCTAACATGTCAAAACTCTTACAAGACACAAGATTTCCATTGAATTCAAATTTAACCCTACGCAGGATGGTGGTTCTATCTCCCATAGGTCCCGGTTAATCAGTAATTTATGAGATTCGCGATGCGGGATTGTAGTGGGCTTGGATTTGGACGTATGAATTTCTAAATTTATGGTAAATTAGCTTTATTTTATTGTTCCATTGCTCTAGCTAATGTCTTTTAATTTTCATGGCATCGTTTTAGGTTAGATCATTTTGTCCTGCATCAATCCCCTTTTGGGCTTTGCATTAAGTTAGCTATAGAGGTGTTAATCGCAGGTATCCACTGGTCACCAATGGCTAGGCGAACGGGTGCTAATGGGGCATCATGTCTGGACCAGCCATGCTCCGGTTTCTCCATCGCCCCCTGGAGATCCCAGGATTTTGGCCAAAAATATTCTGTATAAAGTGTTTGTGGTGTGCGTCTGCTTCTTCTTCTGTCCAGGCTTAGCTTGCTCCTGGGTGCTTGCATAGTCCCAGGGATGTCTATTTTAATCCACCCCCTTGCATCCAAGGTTTAAAGTATCATTGAAACCAGTAACTATCGCCAATACGCACCAGTCTTGTCCACGAACAATACAGCTGTATTAGCCCAATACAGGGCAATGTGGGCCAATTCAGCGCTATATAGGTGGTAGCCAATACACCAATTTCAATTTTAAAACTTTCTTTGTTTTTTCTTTAGGTCCTGTTTGGGAGCTTGGAGAAAGTTATTTCAAAGAAACCATCTGGACAGAAGTTTTAAAAATAAATAAAATAAAATAAAATAAACAGCAGAAGGGCTGGGATTTTTTTAGCATTCTATCCATGAAAAAAATATATATATTATTTAGAGAATGTTTCTGACAAAAAGTGAACTCCCAAACAAGGGAAAATTTCATTCTCTTGGAAAGCATTCTCCACCAAAATACTTTCCAAGCTTCCCAAACAGGCCCTTACTAAAATTGTCATTCATCAACCAAAAAGTTTTTTAAAAAAAAGAAAAAAAGAAGCAGAATCCCAATTGATACCAACAATTCCAACGCTAATCCAACAAATCCGCAGCAATCACATTAAAAACAACAGAAACTGCAGCACACAAACAAAAATCATAACTACAAAAACAGAGAAAGAACGAAGAAGGAAAAAACACGAACCGGCATTGGCGAAAAGCAGCGTGGGATCGTTCACCGGAACGACAGGGCTGGAGCTCCAATTGACATGGCCCTTCCCTTCGAAGAAGCTGAAGAAGGTGTCCCGCACTCTGCTGGCAGGCCATACTACCTCCTGTGGTCCGTCACTTGCCATCGCTGCGGACCACCGAGAGATAGAGGAGGAAGAAAAGAAGCTCTTTTGAGCCAAAACCCTAACCCTAATCTGGAAAGATGGCGGCAGAAATGGGAGTGAAGAGAATACAGATAGCAACTGCTTTTGAGGATTTTTTATTTTGCAGCGTCCAAAAGAGAGAAGGGTTGGAGGCATTGAAATGCAAAAATGCTTTGAGAAAATGCTTGTATGGACGGGGTCTTCCGTGGGTCTTCCGTGGAAGGTGCGTTGAGTGTGGAGCCCACTGTATTTTTTTTTTCATGATATGGACCGTTGCTTTCGTGGGACGTCTTCTAGATGGTCCGTGTGAGAAGAATGGGGATGACTGGATGGTTCTATCCATCTGATGGTTGTGAGTATTGCTTGTTGATTTGTGGACCGTTGATCGCCATTTTCAGCATGATTATTGGTGACCAGCATCTCTGATTGTGTTGGTTTTTTAGGACACGGCCCAGCGACGTGATGGTCCACTAGATCCACGGTCCTGATACCAAGATCAATTGCCATTGCTTCCTCCCGTTTATGAATGATCACATACAACCGGACGCGGTTTAGCTGATGACCCCAGCACCAGCCAGCTAGCTGATGTCAAGGCTCTGTGAGGCCCACATTGATGTATATGTTTTATCCACGCCGTCCATCCATTTTTTAAACTCATTTTAGAGTATGATCCGAAAAATGAGGTAGATCCTAAGGTCAATTGGTGGAGAATGATTTCCACCATTGAAATCTTCTTGTGGTGTTGCTGTCCACTTGAGTTTTTTTATCTATCTCATTTTTGGCTTCATGCACTAAATTAATCTGTAAAAACGGATGGACGGCGTGGCTAAAACACATACATCATGGTGGGCCCACATAGCTTTGACAACAGCTAGCTGGCTGGTGTTGGGTCCCCAGCCAAACCGCGTCCCATTCAACCATAGCATGGTATGCTGTTTTTCCACCTACGTTTAGGACACCTCACTGAAGGCCGGTTTGGCCAGGTAGATCCCACAGTATTAGGAGGGATGGGATCGGCAGTATCCTTGGATAAGCATGACAAGCCAAACAGCTCCAGTGAACTTGTCCCAGATATAAGCCATCCCATGGATCTTAAGACAATCCACCGACATCACCATCATTACCTTAAATTTGATCTTATCCCTTGGTTGAATGGATTGAAAGGTAAAATCATAGGATATGTGGGGCATACTAAATAGACCCAGTGAACTTGTCTCGGGATGTAAACAATCCCATGGATCTTAAGATAATCCACTAACACCATCATTATTACCTTAAAATTGATCTCATCCCTCCTAATGCTATGGGATCTGCCCGGCTAAATAGACCCTAAATTTCGTGAACCATGCACGAGGAGTTTGTTTCAAACCATAAATAGCCCTTTTAAGACAGGTAAAGAAGGTGGGCCAATCATAAGTATTACTTGGGCACGGATTGGATGCTGACGAGGTCAATGGCTAAATTGCTACTGAAGTGATGTCATTAAGCTCTATAAACCCCACCATGATGCATGTGTTATATTTATACCGTCAAACCATTTTTAGAGATAATTTTATGGCATTACAAAGATAATGGAATAGATCTAAAGTTCAAACAAACCCCACTATAAAAAAGAGTGGGGACAGTGACATCCATCGTTCAAAACTTCTTAGGAGCCACAATAGTTTCCAATCAAGCTTATATTTTTATTTTCACTTCATTTATCTCTATGTTAATTTATGAATAAGTTGGATCTCAAAAATACATCACGGTGAGCCCTATAAATGTCTCAGCAGTGTGTATGACTGCTCCATGATTTTTTATTGTGCGTCCACTTGAAATTTAGATCTACTTCATTCTCTTTGTAATGTCATAAAACGATATGTAAAAATGGTTGGAGGGTACAGATACAATACATGCATCATGGTGGAGTCTATGAAGCTTAGTGATATCACTTCAGTAGCGTTTTGGCTACTGACCTTGTCAGTTGCCAAGCTTAGTGATATTACTTGGCGTGTAAGAAGAGTCTGACTTAACCATGCCATACCATCAAAAGTCAATGGGTGGCCAACGATCTGAACTTATGTAAAAGGTGTGTGACCCCGAATGAGTTGATCAGTATGAGTTCCAGTGCAGTTAGTCTTCATAGTGGGGCCCACGTTTTTGAACGGCTAGGATTTGATACGCGTGTGACACGTGGGGTGCAAGAAATACGATGTGGCAGCATCCTATGTTTTATCCGATCATTTCCCTATCAGATGTTAGGATTTTTCAACCAACCGGAGTTTAGGGCAGTGGCTCAGCTACAGTGGATAGTGCAATTTAGACGGTCTGATTTTAGTTGATGTATGCCACGTGCACAATTTCTGAGTTCCTGAGTATGAAGTATCGTACTCCGCCAGATCAAATAACTCCTACGTGTGCCTGCAGTTGCACCTATCCTGACCGTGCACATCACGGGCCATATTCCTAAAATCAAAACGACTGGATGGTAACGGATAAACAACCCTTCGAACCTCAATCTAAAAGACAAATGGCCAGTTCCCAGATCTGATGGTTAAAATCCCATTGAGCGGATGGCTCGGATGCGCTACGGTGGGGGACCAGTATTTGGACGATCTAGATTAGTAAGCACTCATGGGACATGGATATCTACCATGACAATCGAACAAAAGGCAAGTTGGTAACAGAAGTCCTTATACATCAACTAACGGTGTGGATCAACGAACCATGTCCCTCATTTGTAAATACTGGGTGGGGTGCACCATTACCCTTACGACAAGACCGTAGAATCTATTTCAATTTTTCCATGGGATTTACTAGTGGGGTGTTGGAACCGTGTGGGGCCCGTTATGGACTTCCAATGCTGCGCGTAGATCCTGAAATTCTGTCTGATATACGATTCAGGTGGGCCAGATCAGGGATCAACGGGGGACAGTGAGGAGGGAGATGCCCACCGTAGAAACTTCCACGTGGAACGTGGGGTCCACCGTCTTGTGCACGTGTTATCCAACCCAATCATCAGATTCGGACCATGGGATGAATGGGACACCGAAACGAAGCCATTTCCAAAAAAAAAATCGTAAGCATACATGTTTTAGGGGTGATTGTCGATTTCTCCCAGTAGTGTGTCCCACCTTTTTTTTTTTTTTTGTAGGAGTGATACTTGGGATTGACGGTTCCCATAGAGAGTTGCACCAGATGCACGGTTTGGATTTTACATACAGATGACGGATGGGGCCCATATAGCTCTAAAATATGGTAATTACCATATCTTCCAATTAGAGGTATACACAAGTTAAACCGAGTTGAGCTGTGTCGAAGTTGGCATGGTTAGGCTCGGCTCATCCACTAGCTGACCCGAGCTTTGAACTTGGCACGGTCCTTGAGCTGATTGGCCAACTCAGCCCAGTTTGGTCAGTAGATCAAGTCAATTCGAGCCAAGATTGAGTCCAATATGTATACATAACATTTTTACAAACACAAACTATACCATCATACTCTTGCTGTATGTAAAGCAACAACACTAATTTTACATGTATTTAACTTGTATGTAATATCAATATTAAGAAAAAATGTATTTGCTTCACATGCATACATTCCTCACTGTCAGTTGATACTTCGTTGAGTCATTTAATCGTATACTTAGTAAGCACCATCAATATCATAGTAATCGTGTCACCATTCTAAGTTCGATCCAAGTCCGATTTGAGCCAGGGTTTGAATCGAGTTAAATCAAGCTTAGTTAAACTCAAACTTGGTCCTTAATTTTTTTAAATTTAAAAAGCCAACTCAACTCCACTCGAACTCAATTCCAGACCGAGCTTTTTCGAATCGGGCCAAACAAGCTAACGAGCTAACTCGATTCGTGCACAGCCCTGGTTCCCATGGCATGTGATCATACTGTTAGACATTTGTTACGGCTTATTGCGTAATGGTTTAGTAGACGGTGATGATGCTTTCGACATGTGGGCCCGGCTTCCCGGGCCCACCATAGTTAGATTAATCTAGTTGCGAATCAGAATAATAATTTTTTTTAAAAAAAAAGTCCTATGCATGCAGACATCAGGTGGATGCTTATATTCCATGAAGTAACATGCAAAAATATTCTTAACGAAGTTGGATTTCAGTTTAAGGTCTGATTCGATGGAACGTAGATTCGGTGCGACCTCAGATCCAGCCAAGTGGGTGCGGCTATGTTGTGAAATTTATACAGATTAATGTAGTTTCTGTATAATATGGAAACCGAAAATAATATGGACAGGCTGAAGCACGTCTGAAAACGCTGTCCTTAAAGCGTTATTTGCCCCAACTCAAGTAAATTGAGTATGCTGATAGGTTACAGGCAAATTGCTTCTAGGATACGACGAGCCTGGTGTGGGTCTGCGTTCAGCAAACACGAAGGCCCACCAAATGGAACTCAATTTCACTATTTCTGGCAGTATTACAATATAAAGGAAAATCCTAAAAATAAGAAAAGAAGAAAATAGAAAAGTGGTTTGCTCGATTAAGTTCTAATCTTCAGCCTGCTGGTTCGGTTGAACCGTCCTAGACCACACCGCTGGTCTGTTCTTCAAGCTAAGGTTGACACCTTGCTGTATTGCTGGATAACACTTAGAATATATGAGTGGAGAGGCTATTTTCTGGAATTCGTATGGAGTGAGTTGAGATGGATTTGGAACCTATCCAGGCCCTCCTTTTATAGGCTATGGTGGCTGGGGGTTATGGTCCAGGGAAATAAATCCCATGACCGTTTTCTGGCTGTTGAGAAAACTAGCCGTTTTATGGCCGTTTTCTGACCGTTGTGCATGGGCCATTAAGCTGCTGCATGCTGACCGTTGTGAGACAGCAGCTAGCCGTTTTATAGCTGTTGGGGCTAGCCATGCAGCAGTTTCAGCTGGACCCTGCACTTATTGCACAGCTGTTACAGAATTTCTGCAACAGCTCTTTTTCAGCCCTCTATATATTCTAAGGGACTCTCATTCAGTCCTTTAGATTTTCGTCCAACCAACCATCTGCCTTAGCCACTAGTCGCACCGCGACTCGCACACGTCTCGCTGCGGTTCGCGAAGGGAGCGACCCTCTGCGACACGATGCGCACGTGCGAAGTGCAAAGTGCGCCACTAGCGCCTCTACAGCCACACTGCCTCACATGCCCACGCCCTCGCACCGAGCCCGAGCCCGAGCCCGAGACCGTGACCGTGACCGTGACCGAGACCGAGACCGAGCCCGAGCCCGAGCGCGAGCGCGAGCGCGTGCGCGTGCGCGGTGTTCCAGTGCTTCGCACTGGAACACGCAAGTCCCATGGTCCACGGACTAGGTAGGCAAATATTATGATACTCCACTATTATCATTTAAACCACTTTTCTTTCTCTTCTCTTTCCCATGTGGGACTATTCCCAAAGCCCCAAAAGTTTTTCAAAAAAACAACTTTTTTTTTTATTAAAATATTTTTTATTAAAATCAATATTTTACAACAATCCCCCACTTGATTTTTTATAAAAATATTTTCTCGGTTAAACATACTGCCAGAATAATTAGCTTATATGCATAAAGAAAGATATCTTTCGATTTTAATCTTCCCTTAGTGTAAGTATCTCAAAACTCTATCGAAATGACTGGTAGCCGCAGCTTTGAACCAGTTATTTCTAGATAACAGAGTTGGAGAAACCACACACATATTCGCTATGTGTTGTTAGAGTTCCCACAATCTTGCTCAGCACAATTAATGGCCATGTGCTTATCCTAATTCGTGAACGATCCCGAGAGAAAACTCTTAACTCTCATGAGAGACGGCACCATCTCTACGTTCATATAGGTGAAATCCTTCCAGTGTCTCCGTTACTATAAGACACTTGTCCTAAAGACTGGAATTCATTAAGAGTTCTAAGACTCAACCCTCTTTCGTAACGCTCAGCACTTATCTATTATGGATGAGGTTATATAATTTAGTGCTGAAAACTTTCCACTTATCAGTGACTTGTTCTTACCCATTAAACCCAAGATTAGAGATTTTCTGATTTTAGGTTGGGTTACCATCACTGGTGGAACTTTGGTTGAAGAGTTTCAACCCCATCCCTCTAGATGTAGCCTTTACTACCTCTCTCGGTAGAGGTTTAGTGAAAGGATCTGCCAGGTTATTGCTTGATTTCACATATGAAATAGCAATGATTCCATCTTGAATCAATTGTCTGACATAATCATGTCGAAGACTAATATGTCTAGACTTACCATTATAAGTACCGCTATAGGCTCTAGCTAATGTGGCTTCACTATCACAATGTAGTGATACAGCCGATATAGGCTTTACACAAAAAGGAATTTCTAATAGAAGATCCCTTAGCCACTCAGCCTCTTTGCCTGTTGCAGCTAGGGCTATAAATTCAGACTCCATAGTCGAGTGCGTTATGCAAGTCTGTTTCTTGGATCCCCAAGATACAGCAGCACCTCCTAGGGTGAATACCCACCCTGTAGTAGACTTATTGTCCCCTGCACTCGATATCCAGCTCGCATCGGTATATCCTTCCAATACGGCAGGAAACTCTGAATAAAATAGTCCTAAGTCTTTGGTTGCTTTTAAGTAACCAAGGACTCTACTGATTGCATTCCAGTGTTCATTACTGGGGTTACTAGTAAACCTACTAAGTTTACTCACAGCATATGCGATATCAGGTCTAGTGCATTGCATAGCATACATAAGACTTCCTATAGCACTCGCATATTCTAATTGTGCAACTGTTCTTCCAGTATTTTCTTTTAGTTTGATACTTGGATCAAATGGAGTTTTTGCTTCCTTTATATTTAGATGGTTAAACTTGTTTAGTATCTTCTCAATATAAAGAGATTGACACAAAGCATAACCCCCACAATATTTTTTAACTTTGACACCTAAGATGGTATCAACTTGTCCAAGATCCTTCATTTTAAATACGGAAGAAAGAAACTTCTTTGTTTCAGTCACACCTTCCATTTTATTACTTATTATTAACATATCATCAACATATAAACAGATAATAATGATATGATTACCATCTTTTTTAGAATATATGCATTTATCAGCTACATTATGCATGAAACCATGAGATAGTATTTTGGAATCAAACTTCTCATGCCATTGTTTAGGTGCTTGTTTTAATCCATACAACGATTTGACTAATCTACATACTTTGTTTTCATTTCCTGGTAGAACGAAACCTTCAGGTTGTTCCATGTATACCTCCTCATTGAGGTCACCGTTCAGGAAAGCAGTCTTTACATCCATTTGGTGGATGTGAAGATGATGTATGGAAGCTAGCGCAAATAATATCCTAATGGATGTTATCCTAGCTACAGGTGAGTATGTGTCAAAGTAGTCTATCCCTTCTTTTTGTCTAAAACCCTTAGCTACTAGTCGAGCTTTAAAGGTTTGGATAGTCCCATCAGTGTGATATTTCTTCCTAAATACCCATTTGCAACCTATGGGTCTAGAACCTGGAGGTAAGTTTACTAGTTCCCATGTTTGATTTGATAGTATAGATTCCATTTCATCATTTATAGCTTCTTTCCAAAAAGCTGAGTCTCTAGAGGATACAGCTTCCTTATATGTTTTAGGATCATCTTCTATAGTCATTACTATAGGTATTCGTCTTATAACATTTTCTCTATCTGCTTCTACCAGATGAAAAATGATGCGTTGTGAGTCTATATAGTCATCTCCAAAACTCTTCTCTATTCTAGTTCTTTGACTCCTACGAGGTTCAGTGGGAGCTTCCATTATATGTGGAGCTGTGCAATTTGGTTCTCTATTAGGAGTTTGAATTTCATTATCCTTTGACTCCAAGGATAGTGAGTTCTCAAAGAATTCAACGTCTCTTGATTCTATAATTGTATTAGACTCCATGTCTAGAAGTCTATAAGCTTTACTATTTTGTGCATACCCTACGAAGGCGCACTTAATAGCTCTTGGTCCTAACTTGGTTCTTTTTGGGTCAGGAGTTCTGCAGTATGCAAGACACCCCCACACTTTAAGATATCCTAGGTTAGGTTTTCTACCTCTCCATGTTTCATATGGAGATACTTTATATTTTTTAGATGGAAGTCTGTTTATTATATGGCATGCTGCAAGCAGTGCCTCACCCCACAGATTTAGTGGCAACTTTGCTTTTATTAGCATTGAGTTGACCATTTCTACTAATGTTCTATTCTTCCTTTCAGCTATTCCGTTTTGTTGAGGTGTGTATGGAGCTGTACATTGATGTACCAGTCCATGTTCTTCACAGAAGTAATCGAATTCATTCGAGAAGTATTCTCCTCCTCGATCGCTACGGAGAATTTTTATCTTCTTACTTAGTTGATTCTCTACTTCTGCTTTATATATCTTAAACATGTTCAATGCTTCATCTTTGCTCTTTAATAGATAAACATACACATATCTAGAGCAATCATCTATAAAGGTTATGAAGTACCGTTTACCTCCACGAGTAAGAATGCCGTTTAACTCACAGATATCACTGTGCACAAGATCCAAAATTTGAGACGATCTTTCAACACTTGGAAAAGGTTTTTTCGTCATTTTGGATTGTATGCACACTTCACATTTATTAGTTTCATTATCTGTGTATGAGATTAAACCATTCTTAGCCATGAACTTCAAAGTACTATACCCTATATGGGCTAGTCTATCATGCCACAGTCCAACAGATTCAACCATATACGCAGAAGTGCTACTTTCATTCAGAGAAAACTTAACCATCCCGTTACAAGCATATCCCTTTCCAACAAAATTCCCATTCTTGGATAGAATCAGTTTTCCTGACTAGTATACCACCCTTATACCTGGTTTTCCCAGAAGATCCTCAGAAACTAAGTTTCGCCTCATGTCTGGGACGTGCAGTACATTAGTTAGAATCACTTTCTTTCCAGAAGTGAATATCAGTTCGACAGTTCCTTTGCCGACGACCTTCGATCGGACTTCATTACCCATTTGGACTTCTTGACCATCGGTCAATTCCTCATAGGTTTTGAAGGCTGATTTGTCGTAGCACACATGTACTGTAGCGGCAGTATCATACCACCAGCCTGGAACTTTGCCTTGGATGGTATTCACTTCAGTGATCATAGCCACGATATCGCCTTCTTCTACTGCACTTGCCTCTTTTTTAGATTTGCGATATCGGCATACTCGAGCATAGTGCCCGATTTTTCCACAGACATGGCATGGGCCTTTGAACTTTCCGTTCTTCTTTTGGGCGTTTTTCTTGAATTTCCCTTTATTGGGTTTTAGGGAATCATCTTTCTCGGGATTCTTGTTATTGGTGTTTTCTACTGCATGTACCTTGGACGAGGCATTCCCGTTATCATTCTTTTTATCGCGGTTACGGGATTCTTCCTCAATCCTTAGGTGTTTCTGGATTTGTTCCAGTGTGTAGTCCTCGGTTTTATGCAGCAACTTCTTTCTATAGTCTTTCCACATTGGTGGCAATTTAGCGATTATAGCCCCAACTTGGAATGATTCAGGAAGATCGATTTTGATCGCTTTGATTTTGTTTACTATTAGCTGCAGTTCTTGGATTTGGGGCAGCAGCGGTTTATTATCTACCATGCTGAAGTCAAAATACCTGGCGATGAGAAATTTGTTGGTCCCTTCTTCTTCAGCCTTGTACTTGAATTCCAGTGCGGCCCAGATCTCCTTTGCTGATGATGTCTGTTGGTACATATCGTACAGGCGGTCGGAGAGTGCGTTCAGAATGTGTCCACGACACAATAGTTCGTCTTCGGCTCTTTTAGCACGGGCAGCCACTTGCTCAGGTGTGTCTTTGTCGGTTGCTTCAGGCAATGCTTGCAGATTTGGATCTAGTATGTAGTAGATCTTCAGCGCCGTCAGGAGAAATTTCAGCTTGTCTTGCCATCTTGTAAAATTGGTTCCATCGAACCGATCAAGACGTATCAAGTCCTGATTCATCAATTTAATAGATGAAACGCTATCGGCTTCCATTTTAGAAATAACGCTTTAAGCTGTTGTGAAATTTATACAGATTAATGTAGTTTCTGTATAATATGGAAACCGAAAATAATATGGACAGGCTGAAGCACGTCTGAAAACGCTGTCCTTAAAGCGTTATTTGCCCCAACTCAAGTAAATTGAGTATGCTGATAGGTTACAGGCAAATTGCTTCTAGGATACGACGAGCCTGGTGTGGGTCTGCGTTCAGCAAACACGAAGGCCCACCAAATGGAACTCAATTTCACTATTTCTGGCAGTATTACAATATAAAGGAAAATCCTAAAAATAAGAAAAGAAGAAAATAGAAAAGTGGTTTGCTCGATTAAGTTCTAATCTTCAGCCTGCTGGTTCGGTTGAACCGTCCTAGACCACACCGCTGGTCTGTTCTTCAAGCTAAGGTTGACACCTTGCTGTATTGCTGGATAACACTTAGAATATATGAGTGGAGAGGCTATTTTCTGGAATTCGTATGGAGTGAGTTGAGATGGATTTGGAACCTATCCAGGCCCTCCTTTTATAGGCTATGGTGGCTGGGGGTTATGGTCCAGGGAAATAAATCCCATGACCGTTTTCTGGCTGTTGAGAAAACTAGCCGTTTTATGGCCGTTTTCTGACCGTTGTGCATGGGCCATTAAGCTGCTGCATGCTGACCGTTGTGAGACAGCAGCTAGCCGTTTTATAGCTGTTGGGGCTAGCCATGCAGCAGTTTCAGCTGGACCCTGCACTTATTGCACAGCTGTTACAGAATTTCTGCAACAGCTCTTTTTCAGCCCTCTATATATTCTAAGGGACTCTCATTCAGTCCTTTAGATTTTCGTCCAACCAACCATCTGCCTTAGCCACTAGTCGCACCGCGACTCGCACACGTCTCGCTGCGGTTCGCGAAGGGAGCGACCCTCTGCGACACGTGCGAAGTGCGCCACTAGCGCCTCTACAGCCACACTGCCTCACATGCCCACGCCCTCACACCGAGCCCGAGACCGTGACCGTGACCGTGACCGTGACCGTGATCGTGCCCGAGCCCGAGCGCGAGCGCGTGCGCGGTGTTCCAGTGCGATGGTCCACGGACTAGGTAGGCAAATATTATGGTACTCCACTATTATCATTTAAACCACTTTTCTTTCTCTTCTCTTTCCCATGTGGGACTATTCCCAAAGCCCCAAAAGTTTTTCAAAAAAACAACTTTTTTTTTTATTCAAATATTTTTTATTAAAATCAATATTTTACAACAGGCTATGACCGTGGGGCCCACTTAGATGTATGTGTTGGATATGCACGCCGTCCATTGGTTTGTGGGGCCCACTTCGATGTATGTGTTGTATATCTACCCCGTTGGTCCGTCAGTTTTGCCAGCTCATTTGAATCTCAGGTGACTGTAAAGTAGGGATTGAATTTCCACCGTTAAAAACCTCCTGTGGGCTACAAATTTTTTTGGATCAAGCTGATATTTGCGTTTTCTGTTCATCTGGATCTCTGTGACCTAATTAAGAGGTCGGATGGCTAACAAACATTATACGGTGGACCCTAGGAGGTTTTCAATGGTGGGAATTCAATGACCACCGTTTCCTATGGTGTGATCCACCTGGGATTTATTTCTGTTTCAATTTTGGGACCATGCCCTAAAATGAGCTAGCAAAGCGGATGGACGGCGTGGATATATAACACATACATCGAGGTGGGCCCCGCGTTCAGGGCCGTACAGATGGCAGGATCCGGGGTGGTATCTCAGCCGCGTTCGATTCGATGGCTCTGGAACCTACATACCCCTTTGTTTAGGTGGGCCACGAGGGTCAATCGGGCCCATGATTAAATAGGCCATCAGGACCCTTTGTCCTCTGCACCGTACTGCATCGACAGTATGCTTTCAGAGCATCCAAGCCGTCCATGAGGCAGGTCCAGTAGTTTAGATGCCGCGGATTAAAACTTACGCCGCTGAAGATGAGGCAGTCCCGAGATTGCCAGATGGCATACAGTGTACACGTGGAACACCTCACTGTGACCGGATCGGCCTTGGTGCCAATGCGGCCCACCTGATGAACCGCGCAGATACATTGCACCTGGCACATTGGCACCCTAGAGTTCTTGCAAGTATCATTAGCCAGGTTTTCCTGGCAATCATCACCTTACAAGTGTACACCAGAGCCGATGAGAGCTGTTCGTTTGGTGGGCCCACGTGGATAGTGCCATAATACAAAAATTGCACCAATTGGATGATCACGACCATTGACTAGGTTCTCATTCAAATGATCAGCCTCTGATCGTCGGTTCTGATTTCCCCACCATCATGCTACTAATTAGGTTGTAAGACATCTAACCTATGTGTTTTTTACATGGTGGCCGTAACGACTTAGAAAAATTCATACTTAGACTCGAGTACTACTTTCAGTTGAAATTATTTAGACCCTAATCCTTTAGAAATTTAATGTGTTCAGTCAGTGCTAAATTAGATTAATTATGGAATTAACACCACCGATAACTTTTAATACGATCTGTAAGATCCAAAATCTATATAATTATCGACGCTATTTTATCCTGAAATTTAGGACTCAACTCTAAATCTAATTGCTCCTGGAAATGCTTTGTAATTGTATATTAGATATATACCGCACGTCGAAAGTCTGATATTTATGATCTTAGACTAATACGACCACTTAGTTGGATCACATGCATTCTGGAATTGCCACACGTTTGAGCTGCGTGGGGCACACGGTGATGTGTAAGTAGAATCCAAACCATGAATAGTTAGGCTCCTCATGGGCACCCACACGCCAAATAACCGTAACTTTTGAAAATTCAGGTGGGACACGCATGGGAAGCAATGTACAACCGTACCTACAGTCCAGATTCACTTGTCATGGCCCACCTAAATTTTGGAATCTCTTGAGTGCTGGTGTCCGCTAATCATGGTGGGAGAGCACCTGATGAATGGTTTAGATGACGTATTCATAGCACCGTGGACCGCATATCCCATCCTGAAGTCTTTATGGTGGGGCCTCTTTCCATTCGTCACTTCACCCACCATAGTCTACGTGGTGTGGTACACCAAGAACAGCGTGATTTTCGGCGAGTACCTTCATCTTATGTGAAGAGTCAATGTAAACGGATTGGATGGCATATCTAAATTTACAAAAATATCCTTTTGTATAACAAGTAGGTAGTTTCAGGTGGGGGGTGGTTTGGTTGCACGGAATATCAGATAGTTGCTGCAACCAACAAGCAAAAAGATGACAGAATTTGTAAAATGATTAAGGGTGCGTTTGGGTGCGCAAGTGGAATTTGGGGCGACGCACACAATGTGAGCTTTGCAAGTTGGCTATTTTGCACTTAATCAGCCTTGCAATTGCAATTCTTGTTCTGTTTTTTTTGTGCAAGCAAACGCACCTGAGCCAAACATACCTCTTAGACACCCTCATCCATAGCTCAAGTGATAGACTGAGTGAAAGATACTGCGTTTCAACACTGAGGTCTGGGCATCGATCACTAGCCGGCGTGGCTAACAGTGAAGTGTGAACGTGGTCGTTGCCGGGCGCACATGGTGTGTGTATGAGATCCAAGCCATCCACAAAGTGCACCCTACCACGATGATTAGTAGTAACAGAAGTCAGGCAAATCCAATCATCAGGTGGGCCGCATGCAAATTTGGAGGTTTTTGTGTGGTGCACATTGTTTCTCATGGAGAGGCCTCACTGACGATTTGACTGGCTTGATTTTTACTTGGTTTGAACATCATGGTGGGGTGCACCTGTTGGACAGGTTGGATGTCATGCACATACTAGGTGGGCCCCACAATCCTCCACTCTGACAATCAAAATTCTTGAGGAATTCCCCTTAAACGCAAGGAAAAGAACTGTCTATACAAAAATTGGCAAGACAAGTCTTTCTACTGAAAACATCAATTTTAATTAGGATTGATCAAGATACAATAATTACATTAGGTTTTCAAATTTTCAGAAAAATAAAATAAATAATAAATTCAAATATTTTCAACACTAAACAATGACTCATTTAAATCCAATCCCTGTTACAAGCAAAATCACTATTTAGCATCCATAAATCCCCCAGTCGCCATTTCGTGTGTTCATTGCTAACTCGTTCTCAAAATAACCTCCAATCGTGCCATGAACTTACTGCATCTCTGAAGTATTGGAATCCATATGCATTATGTTAGTCTAAACACAACCCTAAGATTCTTGATCCTAGTTTTCGCCCTCTGAATAAGCAGCAGCAGCCTGACTTCTTCTGCTGAATCTGGACTATGATTGTACAAATCTTTTCTGTTAATGTGTGGGACCCGGACCAGCAGCCTGGCTGTGGAGATGGGTGCAACACTGATTTCAAGTTATATTGAAGCTGCATTATCTTACCAGGGCCGCCTTCAAATCATTCTGATAAGCCGAATATACATTGGATGGTGGTCCACTGGGTCCCGCTCTCAGGCCCAATTCGAACCACCTCTTTGAAGCCACACACGATGGGCGCTCAGCAGTCACGTCCTTGTGGTTCATGAATGCACCAACCAAAAGATCCACAACTCCTGTGGCATGGCTTGATGAGCTGCCCCGCTCTACTAAGTCAGACGACCATATGCAAGTATAATGCTTAAGTGCAGGCTTCTGACCATGAATCCAAGTAAGTACTCAGATGTGTGGACTCACAAACACACATACAGTTGTTACGCATCTTCTTCTTCTTTTTCACGATTTACCTTCTTTGATTTTCTTTTCATGCGTGGGGTACAAAAATTACACGAGCAAAAGGGAAGAGCTCGGCGAGCCCTCTTGCGAGAAAAGAATAATAATAGTAAATAATGTGCCCGCTGCAGTAAAAAAGAGGCCAATTTACACTCACTGAACATCGCGGGCATGTTGTTATCTCTGCCAAGGACAATCGGAAACAGTAAGTTGTAAAGTGCGAGGAGCTTCAAGTGGCGGTCACACGAATGCCTGAATTGCTGCTGATATTGGCTGCTCCGCCTTATGCATGGCTTGTTTCCGTTGAATGAGATGCGTTCTGAGGCTGGATTCCTCTACCTGTTTGGGAACATCATTGGGTAAGATATAATACATACGTGCGCTCTCATATGCAAATGTGTGGGTATGCACAACTGCAATTAAATTATATTGATATTGAAAACATCCTTCAAGTGTGTTTATTTTTGTTGAAACCATTTCATTGATATTGAAAACAGACATGGAATCCACAGGCAATGGGAAACAATGTACTCCATTGGGAAATCTGTGTATTTGTTCAGAAGTGGAGTTTTCGGTGGAGAGGTTGGCTTGAATACATCCCGACGTATTGCAATATGATACTTCGACACTTTAAACTTCTAATCTGGGTCATCGTACAATGATCCAAAGCATTTATATGATGAGTATCACTTTTTATGGTGGAAAGTCAACCAATAAAAGCTGTCAATTGGATTATCTCAACCCTAATTGGGTTCTTTTTGCTTTGAATCTGGGCTGTCATCAGAATCTTTGAGGCCCCATCCAAATAAACAGTTTGGGTCATTAAAAGAATCAAATCCAAAGGCTAGAGGCCCGACATTTCTTGTTGCAATATGTCAGGATGCATTTGAGCAAACATCTTACATGGATTCATATAGGATTGATAAAATGCAAAGAGTCAACTGACCGCTTTATTTCCTTTTAGAGTTGGAAATAGATTTGTCAACTTGTTTGGGAGAGATAGATTTCTCCAGTTTTTTGGGTATTGGATTGGAAATTGAAAACAGATTTTACACCATTCTTCATTTCGCATGGCATCAAATTAGGATTCTGTGGATATCGCTTCATTTCAACAGTATTGCACAAAAACAAACATGCCTGAGTCACTGTTCCAAGACTGTCACTCTACTCAAAGCTTGGCAGAGTCACTCGACGAGATTTCAACCTTAGTCACTAGGAAACCTGATTGTGAGTGCGACTCAGTGTCGACTCCGTGTGACCTGTTGAGTGAATGACTTGGCCAAGGGAACGTGGCTCGAACTGAGTCCCTTGCCTGGAAACAATATTTAATTAATAATAATAATAATAGAAAGTAGGAGGTACGTTTTGAACCCAAGATCTCTACCAGAATTACCCTCTCTAACCAGCAGGCTGGGATCTATATTTTGCTTATTTTCAACTATTTGTACATTTTACCTGTATAGCAGACAACTATTTTAAATTTTCATAAATATTAGTAACTTAATTACCACATCAAGTAGAGACAAGTAAAGACTCATTCAATAAATATTAGAGAAGCCTTCTGGTCAACCTGACCCAGCTGGACATCGAGTTGAGTCATGAGTTTTTGAACTATGGTATGCGTAGCCAGTTTTGTCAAAATCCTACGATTTACGATTTACGAGTTTAGTCAAATCTTAAGCAAAATGATTTGAATCTCAACCTTGAATCCCTTTTTATATGCATCCCACAAATCTATGATTTGAATACTACAATTTACGATTCAAATCCCAGTATACAATTCAAATTATACTTGTTCTCTTCTATTTTAAACTTCACTTCACTTTGCTTTCATTTTATATTTTTATATTGGTGGGGACTTTAAGAATCGTTTGGAAAAGGTAAATTATTTTATTTGTTCTTTATAAGAGATTAAATTATATATACTCTCCTCAATGTTAAATAAGGTGGCTTTTTTTGTGATTTCTTACTTCTAACTGATCGAAACACAAAATTGATGTATGACTTACATGTACTGTTTTTATGGATGATTATGATCATGCTGACTAATATGTGTTATGGAATGATGTTTAGAAATCAAATTATTTTTTTTCGTCTGTCTATAGTATCAAAGGCCACTTTTACACCGTGAGAAAGGTAGCAAGAATATAAATTATTAAGAGACCCTTGTATGTTTCTTTAAGGGAAATTTCTTGAAAGACCAAAAAAGAAAAAAAGAAAAAGAATAAGAATAAGAATAAGAATAAAGGAATAAGAATCCTTTAACACTATCATGACATGGTATTACTTGGAGCACATTGATGGCAAAAGGAAGATTGATGAACTAAAAAAAAAAAACTGATTTATTTATATTTTTTTAAAAGAAAATTGTGTGTGTGTGTGTGTGTGTGTGTGTATAAAAACTTATGATTTGCGATTCGATACAATTCAACCCCTACTACGATTTACCATACGATAACGATTTTGATAAGATTGTGTGTAGCTTCTTTTTTTTTTTTTTTGGTTGGCAAGTCTCATGCACTGAAACCATTTCCACTTCCTTTCCAAGAGATGGATGAGTTGCTAGAAATTGTGTAAAAGATACTCAATCTTGGTTATTCATGCTTTTGCCGGTTTTTATGAGAGTGTAGCCTCTTTTATCACAATTCATTCTAATGTGAGGCAGACAGCTGATTTTTTTAATATTTAATTTATATAATTTTTTAAAGATCACAGAAAAAAAAAAAACTTCATTATGCGATTCTAGTTTCATTTCTTTAAAAGTTAAGGGCTCGTTCGGAACTTCTTAGAGAAAATATACTGTGATATAAAACACCTGCTGACAAGATTGTACATGTTACCAATGTCAGCCGTTTTGTCATATGAAAGTAGATTTTCCCTGCAAGTTCAAACAGCTGCTTAGGTAGCAGTTCCTTCTCCATGCAGCTTTCAGTTTGAAATTTTGGACCCTACCAAGAAAGTAAAATGAGGATATGTAGAATCAGAAGTTCAATGCATTATCTTTTGAAGTTTTTAGCACTCCGTGATTATCCTATCCAATTTGAAGGGTAACACGACCAGGAAACTGTTTTTTTTTTTTTTCAAATAGGCAATGTCATGTTTGACACACATATCTAGCACACACGTGTGCAGATGTTAAGGACAAGCCTTGATTGTTATTTTTAATTGCTTGCAGTATTAGTTCTAAGGTTTGCTAAGTCTACACGCATGCAGTGATTTCAGTATTTGGCCGATACTATCAGTATTGCACATGGACAATACAAAACCCATGTGTAGTTATGAAAATAATCAACATTGAGTGATATTTCCCCATATAACGCAATGTATCGACAAGATATCAATTCATTGTGATATATCATCAACATTTCAGTGAAAAAATACTTTGTACAAATCATATCGTCGATACCAACCCTTGTGCAATACAACATCATTCCCCTTGCAAATTTTTGGAAAAAAATCATCAAAAACCAAAATTTTCTTCATTTCTTTTTTCTTTCATTAGCCTCCTAAGCTGATTTTGACCACTCCTTTTTTATTGTTTGGAGAAAATGGGATTTGGATGCAGAAATCGAGATCAGAGAGTGGGGTGGGTGAACGAAATCTTTTTTTTAAAAATTATTATTTGAATTTAAACAGTTTTTCTGCTTTAACCACTTAGAATCATTATAAAAAATGATAATCCATGATTTTGCATATTTTGCATACTTAATCATGGATTTTAACCTCTGATTTGTGAGTTTGGGGAAAATGGGGGACATTGGAGAAAATCTGAAATATCCCCCATTTCACCCATTTAACTTTCAATTAGAGCATGGAAAAATCAGATTAAAGTGGTTAGAGGCTAGTTTAAAGATTGACAAAACTTTTAGAATTTTTGGAAAAATATATATTTTTCAATTACAAAATGTCGAGGAAAAAAAATAAATTCAATCAACCACACGTTATTAACCATAATATCTGTTAATGAATACAGAGATGTACAACCCACCTAGATTTCCCCCCTCCCCTTTTTTTACTAGTAAGGTTTACAAAGTAACACAACCAGGGATCAAACCCTTGGATAACTCACAAGCACTACACTATCTCTGCCAACTTGACTATCACTCGGCCAAACATACCTTATGCCATGAGTGCAGTAAGCCAGTTTATGAGCTCTTCGAGGGTAATTCATATGGACATAATTGTTTGGATTCTGCGGTATCTTAAAAGGACTGCCATGACAGGGAATTTTGTATAGACAAAACAATCATCTTCGGATCATAAGGTAATCTGATGCAGACTGGGTAGGTTCTTTAACAGATAGGAGGTCTACTGCTAGGTATTGTACCTTTGTGAGATAAAATCTGGTCATGTGGAAGAGTAATAAGCAGTGTTGTGGCCCAATAAAGTGTTGAAGCAGAATATAAATCCATGGCTCATACTACTTGTGTTTGTCTGGTAGCCATAAATTGCCACTTCAAAATGGCCACCCAAAGAAAATATAGTGGCATCCAAAAAGAGAGTTAATGCTAGAATAGTGCTTCCATATTTTGTATGCTCATGTGCAAATATAAGGATGCATGCATGAATTTCTGTTATTTACCTGCATCGCTGCTGTCGAAGCTAATAGATCTCCACATTCATCAAGCATAGCTCTCTCCTGTGCAGCTACATTAGCAAGTTCAGAAACCAAATGGTTTACCCCCTCCGCCTGTGCAAAATAAAAATCTCGAATGTTATGAATCTGGGGTAGTAACTAAAGAAAAACATACTTCTGGCAATTGATATACAGAAAATCCCTATCGACATGTGACTAGACCACCCTGTTGGATCCAAGCATGATGGGCAGATCTTTTGCATTAAGCACTGGCAAATTGCCCTTGGTTGGTGAGATGTGTTGAAATATCAACCAGTAACTTCTTCAAGCCTGGGGATGTCAGATCACTCAGATCTTAGTCCAGGAAGCTTCTACTGTGGGCTGTCAATGGGCATGCATGGCTGGGCCAAATCAAGCAATTGAATAGCCATCAACCACCAGTTCAGAATTTGGGTCCAAAAAACCTAGGCTTGGCTCGTCAAGTGCCCCGGCTTCTGCCCAAGATCTTCCTACCACTCCAGAATCTCTCTTTGCTTCTGGACCTCTTATTCTCACCCCGAACTCAACTATCAGTCTAGCATGATAAGGTAGCTCTGCTGGTTTGTGTGCGTGCATGGGAGAATCTGAGGCCTTGGAGGACCAGAAAGCAAGAAATCACATTCAAGTCCAGAAGGCAGAAAATGAGCCATGACAGCAATGGGGACAGTTCAGCTGAAATTCATCGATGGGGAAATCAGATATAAATGTAAGTGCTGCAACAATAGATGTGCCATGTATCTAATTGCATAGTCTTTGACAATAAACACGAGCTTCTTAAAGTCAGGCACAAATTCATTACAGTGAAAATAAATGTAGGGCATGTTAAAGACAATCTAAGTTTCCAGGGCCTCCAGAACTGCAGCTTGAGAATGCCTTCACACATTTGATGATCAAATCATCATCAATATCCATGTGATGGCTCATCAATGTTTGATTTCCATAACCAGCTTGTAGCACTACATTCGCTGGTAAAGAGGATATATTGATAGTCTTATTCTTAATTCTTTGTCTGGACAGTACTTAGGTATTTCCCACACCTATCAAAGACATGATGCCTTCCTAGTCGCATATAAACTTTTCACAAGTGTGAAATCAGTAATTTGAAGAGACTATGGGAACAAAAAATTATCTTTCAATATGGTGTAGCTAATTGTCATTAGAAAGAGAAGATATAATTACCATCTGCTGAAAAGTTCGTTTAAGGCATTTCTCACACATGCAAGTATAAAGTTCAGACAACTATTTGAAAACACTTGGGAGTGTAACAATCTATAAATGATAAAATAATTTGAAATCAGAAAACCCTGAGCAGGGCTGCAGCTTGTGTTCGCGTCAACCCAGCCGATAGACTCAACCCAAGTTTAGATCAGGTTGTCAAGGTCCTCACGTTGGGTTCAGGTTGAAAAATGCCAATGAATTTGAAATCAGGTTGAACAAATTTGGGTCAGGTTAGGTCAGTTTGGGAATAATCCACATGTATTTGAGTCTGTTAAGGTCGGGTCGGGTTGGGTTGAGCACAAAGGACTTTGGGTTGGGTTCGGGTTGGAATTGGGATTGGGTTGGGTCATGGGTTGGGTCCTCATGAGGTCAGGTTGGGCTCAGGTTGACCCTCAACCCATCCAGCCTGCCTGAGTTGCACCCATAACCCTGACTACACAAGGCCAGTAAATACGTACAGATACTAGGGCCTGTTTGGAATGCAGGATTAGGTGGTATTGAATTGCATTAGGTGGAATTAACACTATTATTACACAATGATTATATGTTTGGAAATACCATGGAATTTTGACTACCCAATTCCACGTTTAGGATCAAATTCTTCCTTCGGAAAAAACACTGAATTAAGTGAAACCAGCATTGGGTGGATCATGAAATTATAATCAATGGACCAAATTTCACAAGTGGTGCTGGTCACTTATATGCATATGCAACTCAAGTGTCACTTATGGATGGCATGGATAAAGGGCAAATATGGATGGATGGTGTGGATAAAACACATGCATCAATGTGGGGCACACAGATGTAGTGGATTTCAGATTCCACCGGAAATCCCTCCATATCTCCTGTTGGGGCTAGATGATATGTTACCTGGATTAATGCAATCATTCCCATCCATTCCAAATGCAGGATGGGATTTACATTGGACCAAATGAAGTTCCATACCACCTGATCCCACATTCCAAATAGGGCAACAAAAGAAAAGAAAGAAATGAGTGTTTGAATAATGGTTGGTACGCAAAATTGGGACAAATATCTCACCCTCGAAAGTAAAGAGCAGATGGAGGACCCCATAGCTTGCATAACATCAACTGCAGAGCTAACAGCTTCCTTCACCGTGTGGATGTCTGCCTGTAAGAGCATGAAATTAGTATTATTATTATTATTATTATTTATTTTTTGAAGGATCATGAAACTTGTAAATGACTATTTTTATCAACAAATTTTATTAGCATTCACGCATTCATTAAAAAGCTACAGCAAAAGCCTGGTTCCAGTCATGCCAACTTATGCTTAATGAATTTGTTATAATCAGGAAGCACTCCTATAATCACTAAACACGTACCCTTGCACCCCCAGTAATGGGAAGGCGGAGAGTGCTTGCCTCCAAAGCTTCAATTGCCCCAGATAAAGAACTAGAATGCTCTCTTTCAGCTGAAGCCCAATCATCAAGGTAGGTCACCTGAATCAGTCAATATTCCATGTAAGCATTTAGAATAAGAAATCCTTTAGGCCACCAAAATTTATTCTGAGATATGATACCAATATTCCAATAAAGAGTCCTGCAAAGACCAGGATACAACGCTACTAGGGCGGTTGGTGGGCTGGATTCATGCCAAGCAAAGGTGCACATATAAGAGTATTGCAACGAGAAAGACAGTGTGACAACAGCAAGAAGCCAATCAAGAGCTAGAGCATCGGCTACAACTGAGAATTCAACATTCAAGGCTCACAAATCTACTCTTGTAAAAGAAGTGGAAATCGACACCTAGGATGTGGAGGATTGTGAAGAAGCAAAAGAAGGTATGGTGTGATATGACACCATCATATGAATGAGGTCACAATCCAGCATGGAGGCCTTCATCATTAACTACCACCAGAGTTGAAGAAGACATGTTTACAAGCCGGTTTGTTGTGATAACAACTTTAACTCAAGGACAAGTTTCTTCCAAGACAGGAATTGACGCATCCAAGGCTATAAACGATCTATCCAGGCCACCCTAGCTAGCAAATCAAAGATCTAGACCATCCCACCATCTAGATAAAAATTAGTATAATCGATGATCTGGATTAGATAAAAAAATATGGACCAAAATAAATGGTTCGGTTGAATTCAGGTTCCACAAGTCCATATGTTTATTATTTAATTAGCTGTTAGGGATGGATACTCATGGAATGAGTTTCCTTAGTTTTGTCGTTACATATTTGGTGGCCACTTTTCAGATTCAAATGTTGCTAGAATGACAAGAAATTGATCCCACTTGAAAGCCTATTTGAGTTAGCTTTCAAATAAGCCTAAGATCATGCAATTCTGATACCAAGCAAGTTGACTAACGTACATAAAGTCTACAAGTTTAATGAATAAATGGTGAAGAAAACATAAGAGAGCTTACTTGTCCATTTAGAATTGTGTTCAGCTTCATCTCTTGCCTCATTTGTTGGAGGTCAATCCTTTTCATGGTGACAGAGTCACGCAGTTCTGAGGTGGTATTCCACACATTGTAAAGAATATTCTGTTTCATGCAATTGAGGATTACAAGATGTTATAAACCCAATTATCATGAAGTCAATGAGACTAAGACTGGAAATTTATGCAATACCAAACTGTAACCATTGATAATAACAAAATATTGCTCACCATACATACGTTACTGCAAAGGGAATTCAAATTTAATTATAAGGTATGTGATGCATGGAAATAAAAAAATATAAGTTCTATAACCATAAGATGTTTCCTCTTCTTTATGTAAAGGAAGAATGTTTTTGAATGGACAATAAGTTCCAACCTTACTCAAAAATGTTGATAGTTAAAGTGCCAATCTGAACAACATAATTCATACAACCAAAATCTCCAAGGGTCCATCAGATAACTTATTCAAAGAACATTGGCAATCAAAACACCAATCTGGAAGATAGATTATTCCTTGCCCACTCGTACAACCAAACTCTCCTAAAGGGTTGATCGATCCCTGGTTTTGTCAGTACCAATGTATGAAGTCTCCATATCATCTAGCATATGAAAATTGCCACGGAAGTAAAGCATTGTATTTATTTTCCGCATAGCAGCAGTAGGAAGTATTAGTAAATTACTAGTATATGAGAGTTGCATTCAGAGGATCCAAAGAACCCTACCTCTGCCGTCACTTTCTGAATAGACAATGCAATGTCTGCTCGAGCATTGACAAAGCGCCACTGCAAGTATCTATTGTACAGCAGCCTCAGCTGATGAGCATCTTCTATGTGGCTTGCGCCCTTCTTTCCTTTCCGAACATCAGCAATAAAGCTAAGTACAGAAGTAGAACTGCTGGATCGACTAGTCACAGAGTTTGCTGAAGGAAAAGCGGTTGATGGCCTCGTGCGAGAAGGGCTGACCGTACCCCTAGAGGAAGAAGATGGTGACAATATGGCCTTATTTGGTGGAGGATGATGCAGCCCTGTAATAGGCAATGACTGAGTTCTACTTGGACGAGTTATGAAAGGAGCTGCTTCCAATGAACTCGGAGAGACCCTGGGACTCGATGAAACAGACTTGAGAGTTCCAGATATTCGCAAGGAGGCATCATCAACCAAACGAATCGAACCTGATTCATACTCTACTCTTCTGCTTCCATCAAAAGAGACTCGCCTTGTCACCTCACTCATGGATTTCTGTAAACCCCTACCATCAGATACAGGTGTTCTCCGAGTCGGGGAGACCCCACGTCCCTGAATTGGCAAAGAAGCGGATTTGGTGAGATCAATGCTTCTAGTTAAGGAGTTGGCAGACACCTTCCCCCCTGTTCTGCTGGGCCACCGATGCTGATCTATGACTCTAGCATGTGGATTCTCTACAGGCTTCGAATTCTCTGATTGATCCGTAGTGTTCTTTCCTCTAAGAGGAGTCCTCTTCCTTTCTGGCGTCACCTTACGATGAAGAGCCGGATTTTCAGCCTGCCTATGCGCCACATTGGCAGAATTCCTCAACGTGTGAACGGAAGAAATGGGTGTAACCGGTCTTTCTCTCTTGGCAACAGGAATCGAGAAAGTATCAGCCTGGAATGAAACAGACAGGCTCCGTGTTGAAGGCCATAAGCCCTCCATCGTCCTGCCACCCATCGACCGCATCGGCGAATCATTCACAGGCGTGGAAGGCCTCGATGGGGAGGACGAGGGTGTCGTGGGCCGTCTCCTCTCAGCTGATTGGGCCCGTTTTGGGATCGGACTGCTGACCGTCCGGGCTGAGTTGGGAGTCAAGCACCGCCTGGGAGTGGCAGGTGTTGGCGTGACCGTGGACTTGTATCTCGACGTGACCTCCCTCGTCCGTGGCTTGCGGGCAGCAACGACAGCATTGTTCTTCTCTGATGGTACCAACGGCGGTCTTATATCGTTGTCGGCAGCATCCTTCTGCTGCACCCGCTCAGTCTCACAAAAATCCATCCACACCCTCCAATTCTACCCACATTGACAGGGCCCTCATAAAACCTCACGAACATGGCATGCCTTCATTTATTCTAATTTCGGAAATGCCCTGCACCCCTAATGCAAATCTGCAATACAGAGATGATTGAAACTGATGAGATTCATAGATAGGAGAGGAAGAAGGAAAAAAGGAAAAGAACACAATAGTAGAAAAAGCAAAAGGAACCCATTTTTGCAGACAGAGATGATTAAAAGAAAGAACATTTACAGAGAGAGAAAGCGAAAATAGAAATTAAAAAAATTAAAAAACCATTAATGGAAAAGGCAAAAAGAACCCATTTTTATACACAGGAAGATCTAGAGCAAGGGAAATTCATCAATGCAGCTCCTTACAGGAAATGAGTTTTTCTTTTTGAGCATCAAAAGCCCAAATCCAAGCAGATCTACCCATGGAAACACGCCTGCTGAATCAGTACCCGCAGCGTTGGATAACACCGAAGGCGCAGCAGATGCGTGCATTAAACGGTTATCATCCGTTAAATAACGATCACTGCCGAGGCCGTTGGGCTTTTAGAAGTGGAGTAGGATGAGAAGAACGGCGTGCACCCATTTCCATTGAATCTAGTTGGGTTTTGTACTTCTCCTCATTACATGTGTGTATTACATTCTCGACCAATGTGGAGAGGGTAGAATGGTAATATTACTGGAAACCCACCAACGGTTGCTTCTTCTCGACGGCTGTAAACCTCCTTTTGATGGGCATCGTGTTTGGGATGGAATTGTATTAAATGGGCGTTTTTGTTTGTTTGCAATAACTCCGTTTCATGGTTTTTTTTTTGGCAAGTATTTTTGGAGATTTTGATAAAATAGACTGAAGGATGGGATGAGATATGGACATCCACATGCTACCGAGATCAATGTCCATCCCCAAGAATATTTTTTCAGTTAAAAAAAAAAGGATTAAATAACCCGCCAAAAAACTACAATTGGTGCTCCTGATGCTTCTAGTGGGCCCGTGATTGATGGGCCACAACAGCCCCACTGTCGATCAATGGCGTAGAAGACAGTAACGCTAAGGTAGTGTTATTTGATGCTCTGGCTGAGTATGAAGCTTCATATGCAAGCACTCATAAATGAAACTAGTGACATATATGAGCTCAAATTAAATTAATCAAATTGTAAAACCTACGATAGTTAAATCATAAAATTAGATTGGTTGGACAATCTTAACCTCTAATTAGAATCCTTGTTTTCTAAAATAATGTTATCTAATATTTTCATTTCCAACCGTCTAATAAATGCTCAATAATTTATTATCTAAATGATTAAATAAAAGTAATTTAGCTTTGTCATAATAATACGTGGTAACATTTCATTAGCTTACCAAACATAGGCTCCTATTTAATAAACTTTGACCAGCTTATGAAATGGCTTGATGGGACACTGACATCTAAATTAGTAGATATATTTCAGATGGTCTAATTTGAATTTTTCGTACTCCACGTACGCAATTTCTCAGTAATTGCCGACTGCCTGTGTATTAACCATCACACTGTCCGAGTATGAAGTATTTCTCGATGCCACGTATGTGTACTAGAAAGTTGTCTACATTCACTTTCGTTGTTTGATTCGTCCACATGGGTAGTGGGGCACAATGGTCTGGGTATACCATCTTTTAATGGGCCTACATTGGATAGGAAGAGGTCCACCAACCAAACAGTTGGGATGCTCGGTCGAAACTGCAAAGTGGGCCCACCAAACGAACCGATCAACAGAGACCAAGACACACGTCCAATCGCCTAAAGACAAGTTTAGATATAGATGGTTCACCAGTTGACGTGATCCCGCGAACTAACTTTCTTTTCCACACGTCAGGAAAGAAAAGAAAACCTGGGAGTATGGCACTCCATTTTTGAAGGGAAGTCTTTTTACCGACTTTTCCATTGAAATTAAAATGTTCACCAAAATGAAAAAATAAAAATAAATGAAATTTTGGTAAAAAAATCCATCGAAATTGGAATCTTCTGATTATGGAAATACTTTTTTTTTTAATTTTTAATAATCAAAATCAGAAGCATTTCTGACAACCTCAGAGGCCCATCAAAAACCAGATAAACTTCCATCCGTCGCGAAATACAGAAGAAAAAATAAAACTCTACAAGCTTCGATCAGAGCAACTTACCGATCACAAAACGAGAAAAGCAAAAACTCTCCGCGAATAGCAATTCATGAGATTTTCAAACCCTAATTTCATCAGTTATCCTCCAAATTCGACCTCTGTTCATCTACGGAGCTCGAAATTCCGCCTGCGGCAAGAAAAGTTGGACGTCTGAGATCGGAGCTTGATGGCTATGAATCGATCGGACAGCTGGAAATCGATGTCTGGATGGGCAGAGAAAGATCGAAATGCCATGAGAGAGAGAGAGAGAGAGATTGGGAGAAAAAAGAGAAACGGATTTCAGTTAGAAGGGGAGGCATCTACAGACGACACGTTGTTTTCATATAAACGCACCTACTTAAGAGATTATTTTCACGCTAAGTAAGAATAAGGGGAGATGTTATGGGAGGTGAAATGACATTTTTGCCCTTGGGTTAAGCAACAACATCAACTACCCAAGGTCTGTGGGGCCCACCGTGATGTATATGTTTTATCCACACCGTCCCTACGTTTTTCAGCTCATTTAATGACATGATGGAAATAACAACGTAAATCCAAAGCTCAAATGGACCACACCACATAAAAAAGTGGGGATTGAACGCCTACCCTTGAAAATTTTTTGGGGCCCACAGAAGTTTTGGATCAAGATTATATTTGTGTTTTCCATTCATCCAGATCTGTGTGACTTTATGAACAGGTTGGATGGGCAATAAAACATCACGGTGGGCCCTAGGAAGTTTTCAAAGGTGGGCGTTCAATCCCCACTCTTTTCTATGGTGTGGTCCATTTGATCTTTGGATTTTTATAATTTTTTGGATCATGCCGTATATTGAGCTGTAAAAACGGATGAACGGCGTGGATAGAACATATACATCACGCTGGGCCCCACAGAGCTTGGGCCATTGCCACGTGGATATCCCTGTGGCACCCACCGCAGGCAATCCGCTTCCTGGGTCAAGGAGGGTTTCTTGGCTTTAGTGTGCGAAATGGTTTGGTCCTACTTGCATATGGACATGTAGATCGTGTCATCGTTTGATCCGAGCTGTCCATATGGTTAGGCGTTCTTTTCCTAGGCGAGTATAGGGGCATCGCAGCAGTTGAACGGTTGTGATTGCTCCAGCTTGTGAAAATGAATGTTGAGGTTGTTGATGGAAGCAGGGATAACTGACGATTTAGAACCTTCTGTTTGGTGGGCTGCACTGTATGGTGGTTGATGTGAAGAGTCGGTATGATGAGACAATTTTTGTCATTTGCATCCATGGCTGGTAAAATCGATGCTATAAGATTGACTGGCTTTTGGATGGTCAGGATCGTTTGATTGGTGAGTATGATTTTTTTAACGGTGGTTGCAAACTGTGGGCCAGACGTCGTAGACGGTCCCGATTAATTGATTGACTGACTTTCCGTGGATCCCTCTGCAAACAAGTCAAGTCCCACGGACTCACGAGTTCCAAGAAGGGGAATGATGTGTGGAGCCCACATGACATGGGTGAGGCATCCGGCGACTCGGATTCTGTACTGCCCGTGCTCCTGTGGGGCCCAAAGTGATGTATGTGTTTTATCCACGTCGTCCATCCATTTTTCCAGATCATTTTGGGCTGCAAGCCCAAAAATGAGACAGATCGAAGGCTCAAGCGGACCACACAGAGGGTGTCATTATCAAAACTGTTTCCTGTGGTGTGGTTCATTTGAACCTTTGATCTCTCTAATATTTATCTTGTACTACTAAAGTAATCTGGAAAACTGAATGGACGGTGTGGATAAAATAAATACATCTTCGTGGCCCCACGGAACCACTGCGACCGAGTCCGTCCGGACACAAGCAGGACTCAATCCGCATTCGACATCCGCTGCATCTGTCAGCGGCGACAGGTCACGTCATGTTTGCGAGAAATCCAACCCGTTGATACATTTTTTAGAATCTTAATGAGAACAAAACTCAAATTCAAGTGGGCCACACCTAAAAAACAGTTAATATTGAAAGCCCACCGTTGAAACTTTTCCAATATCCACTTAAGCTTTTTGTGCCATCCCAACCGTTCATAAGTTCCTTTGATGAAGTGAAAACGCAAAAAATAATAATAATAAATAAATAAATAACAGAACGAGGTTAGTGGTTTGGGGAGGGATAACTGACGATTCAGAATCTTCCCTATGGTGGTTGCACCCGTTAGGCAGTTAATGTGAAGAGTCGGTATGATGAGACAATCTTTGTTATATGCATCCAGGGCTGGGAAAACAAAGGGCTGTAAGATAGGCCCACTTTTGGATGGTTAGGATCGTATGATTGGTGGGTATGATTTTTAATAGCGGCTGAAAAATTGTGAGATGGAACAGTAGACGGTCGGGATTAATTGATTGAATTTCCACGTATTCCTGTACAATAAGAGTACAGCCAGTTTTTAGTTCCACGCACTCATGCAAGCGGAATGATGTGTGGGGCCGACATGACATTGGTGAGACATCCGCTCCATCTGTCAGTCGCGGCAGCTCACGTCGTGTTTTAAGCTCAAAAGATCAGGTCGGTCCAAAACTCAGGTGGGCCATAGTACGGGGACTAGATAGGGACAGCCACCCATAGGAACCTTCTGGATTCTGTGTGGGGTCCATGGCTTTGACACATGCCATCCAACTGTTCATCAGGTGCTTCCCAACAGTACGAAAGGACACTGAATAGAATGAGCCTGATCCAATACTCTGGTGGGCCACACTACTAGAATTTGGAGCTTTGGGGTGATTTTGCATTGTTTTTATGGTTTGACGCACCTGATTTTGGGATCCGGGTCAAACAAGGAAGAGCACGTCTGATGGACGGCGAAGATGTTATACACACATCTGAAAGAGGTTTGCTCGATCTTTGAATCTGGATTGTATTCTAATGATCCAAACCGTTCATAGGATCAGTCTCAACTTATGTTCTACGTGAAAAAAAAGATAAAATTGGATATTTTAAGCATTTTTTTGTTATGAAAATGGACGGTCTAAATTTACTTTACGTAATCAAAGGGCTAAAATATCTAATTTTATAAAATTTTCTGCTGGCACCCCATCCAAAGGTAGCCCTATCAAATGAACGGTTTGGATTATCAAAAAAAAGAAAAAAAGAAAAAAAAAAACGACAAATTCCAGTGGATTAAATCCCAACGTACCATTTTCCTATACATTGGGATGTATGCGAGCTAACCTCTTCAAAAATAGAATTTCGTGGATAAAAAAATTGCTTTCCGGAAAAACACGTCTTCGCCATTTGAGGCATTTTTTGGAAGTTGGGGGCATCCAACGGCTGGGAAAATGAGATTGTTGAGAACATGGGTGGAGGAGATTTTGTAGGCATATTCAATCCATCATCCGGCCGAAAGGCACACATTTTCAGAGATCTGGTCCATTCATCAAGTGGGGTACCCTGTGAATATTCCATGGACCAGAAAGAATTTCCATCCGCTAGTCAGGCAGGTCAAAAATCTATTAGAGAAATGGATGGTCAGATAAAAGGCCCAACAGTTCAATCTTTGGCTTATATACGGCATGTTGATAGGAAGTACTGCCTTATGAATGGCGTGGATTGACACGTTTTCCATCCATCATGAGGGCCATCACTGAATCAGGACCCTTAATTTCCAGGATTTTGCTCCATTTGAATGGCCCATTTTAAAACATTGGAACCATTTTAGATTAAATGGCCAAGAAAACTACACCGTTCATTTTAGCCATTGATATTCCTTGCAACTATCCAATTGATCGGCTCTGATCTGAGTACAAGGACATCCCATGAAGTTCATCTTGAATCATGCCATCCGTTTTTTTTTTTATTTAGAAAAGTTTTTAATGATGGACGTTTAATCACCGTTACCTTAGGATAGTGTAGTCAAATTAAGATTTGATTCTACTTCATTTTTTAGCTCAAATTTTAAAATAATATGAAAAAAATGGACCAATAGGGTAGATAAAATGCATATATCATGGTGGGCTGTCAACGACGTGAATTTAATGCCTAAGCCTTTAGCTGGAAGTTCCAGCCCTAGAAACCTAGGTTGGACCCACTGTTATATTTGTCAGAAATGCACTGCCCTCTTACTTTTTTAAGATACATGGGCTAAAAATGAGCCAGGCCTAGCACCAGAGTGTCATGAAAACGTGAGGATTGAATATCCATAACTGAAATATTAGTGTGCCACATAAGTTTTAAATTAAGATATATATATATATATATATATATATATATATATATATATACACTCAGTTCATGCTAGCATGAATAATTTCTTGAGCAGCACGGATAAAATGTAAACACCACTGTAGACCTAGCGAGGTTTCGAAGATAAAAATTTTCCTACTTACTTTTTCCTTTAGTCCTCCCACGGCATTCTTGGATACTTCTCATTTATTGTCTCAAACCTTAAAATAAGCTTATGGAACGGATAAATGAGGTAGATTTCTAACAAACACCACGTTGGTCCCAACCTAGCTTTCAGTGCAGGAACATCCAGCAAAGCCCCAGGACCCTCGCCGGACGGTCCGTCCGGGCAAGGTTCTGTGGAGCTTCCAGTGATCTAAGTGTTTTATCCACGCCGTTTATCACTTTTCTCTATCATTTTAACATATTATCCTGAAAATAAGGAAGATACACATTTCTAATGGACCACACCAAACGAAGCTACATTGATAATGGCACCCACCGTTGAAACCTTTCCGAGGGTCACCGTGATTTTTTTTTTAACCATCCAGCCTATTCATAAAGTCCTATAAATATGTATTAAGTGAAAAAACAAATATCAGCTTGATCCGAATAAGTATTTAATTGTGTACGTCCAATCTCTAAGTTGTGATCCACTTAATCCTTGAAAATGCCTTATTTTTTGGATCTCATCTTTAAATAATCTAACAAAAACGATTAACGGCGTGGATAAAACAATTACATCACGGTGGGCCCACAGATCCCTGCCCGGACGGTAATCCGTCCGGGCAGGGGTAGGACGCGACCGGCGTCCCATCGACTCTGACATGCAAGCGGCAATCCGCGTCCCGCATTTACAGTTGGGTATCCGTCCATCCCTACCGTGCATGTGGGGCCCACCTGGTGACTTGATCAATGCGTGTATACTTTTTCCAGCTTTTTCTAACTCGTCAGGGCTTACCTTGTATGTGTGGCCCACCTGATGACTTGATCAGTGTCTGTTTATATTGTTTCCAGCTTTTACAAAGCCGTCCATGCTTATCGTGCATCTGTGGCCCACCTGACGACTTGATCATCCCACGCCGCGTACGTCATCTAGAAGGTGGGCCCCACGTGTTGCCGCTCTGCGCAGAGTTGCGTGTGGACTGCGATTGCTGGGCGGACCGAAGTTAGGAATGGAAGATAGCCCGTCGCGACTTTTGTTTCGAAAGGTTTGCTACAAAACGGTGTAGTCTTTTATGGTACATCTGTACTATAACTATTGGATTTGAGGTCATATTTCGTGATCCAAACCGTTGATATTATGAAATATAACAAAAATTATTTATAAGTTGAAAATTATTCCTAATAATTGATTTGTACATTCATTTAATGGTAAAAAAAGAACACTTATGGGAACGTCTATCTTTGAAAATTAACAAATTTAAAGTTCGTTTAGCTGAAATACTTCATTTTTATAGCTTTCTATTGTCCCCAACCATCGTAGATCCATCATATAAACGGTTTGGAATATTGATACAAGACGGGAGCTAACGGATTTAGTCTCGAGTCGTGACGTATCTTATAAAATACATCAACGAATAGTAGCAAAACTCTTTTTTCGGCGGCTTCCTAATTCCACACGCATGTAGAGCGGTACACATTCACACGCGATCACACATGCAAATATGAAACACGTGTTAGAGATCTGGGTTTTCCATATGGTAGGAAATAAATATTATATCTTATAGATTAATACGTAAGATAATTTTCTTCTTCATCTAGGCCACAACATACAAAAATAAATAGACTGGTAATTCTTTCTAGCCATTCATTTGTTTTGATACGATGTGGCCCACCTTGTTAGCTAAATGCCCTGATTTTTTATGAAATAAGATCTATACATTTATCCTACTTGATGAAAATCTCAGATCTCATACACGTGTCAAATTATGACTCATGTGTACGCGTGTGGAAGCGTAGGGCTCCCACAAGCGTGTTAAACGATCACACCTCGTATCTTCGATTTGACAAAGTCACCTTGAGAGACTAAAAATAACACGAAAGCAAGAGCGCGAAAGATGGGGTGGTCAACTCATCAGGTGGGCCACACAAATAGAAAATCATGAATGGTTTTAAGGAAATATTGCCAACTGTCTTACATTCAACGGACAGATGTGGCCCGCCATCAAAAGGCTTTGTGCGTTATACTTGGATTTTCGGTTCCTATTCAGTGAAGGTCCCGTTCAGTAATCTAATCTAGACCATTGGTTTCCTGGGTCCCACATTGGATAATCATGGCACTTGTTGGATGCACTGCGCGTCCACATCCAACTGATAAAACGACCAAAGTTTTAAGAATCTGAGTTTTATAAGAGATGGCGTCGTTTGGTATCTCAACAAATAATAACTCTGTTTTTAAATAAATATTAGATTATTTAGCGTGATCTCTATTTTGCAAATATAAAAGTTTCACTTCTTCGCTCTCACGGAAAGGAAAGTTTAAAGTGGGTGAATATTTTACCCTCTTTCCTTTTCTCATCTCTCCCCTTGATGTACGGTCCATATCAAAGGTGGCCTTGCATAGATGTGTATAGAGTCGAGCTTGGCACATCTCAGCTCAGCTCAACTCGGCCACTGGCTGACTTCAGCTTGAACTCGTCTTGGCTCGATCCTCGAGTTTAACTGGCGAGCTCGACTCGATTTGGTTAGCAACTCGAGTCAGTTCGAACCGAGTTCGAGCCAAGGTCGCCTATTCAACATTTTTACAGATTGCACCTTTAAATTTTCATTGTATTTAAAACGACAACAATGATTTTATAGGTATTTCATCAAATACCTTGTAGGCAATATCAAAATTAAGAAAAAAGGATATTTGTATCATATACATACCTTCCTTGCCACCATCCGATACTTCATTGAGTCATTTCATCAAACACTTGGTGAGCGACATCAATATCAAAGTAACCGAGTCACCGAACTGGTTCAATTTCGATCTGAGTTGGGGTTCGATCCGAGTCGAGTCAAGCTCAAACTTGGTTCGAAATTTTTTTGAGCTCAAAAAATCAACTCAACTCAACTCGAACTTAGTTTCAAACTGAGCTAAATCAAGCTTTCTCGAGTCAAGTCAAGCAAGCTAATCGAGCTCAATTCGTGTACAACCTTAGCCTTGCGTGATGGACAACTTACATCCAAGGTGGAACCAACAGAATGGATGGTTCATATTAAAGGTGGGCTCTATATGATGGAAGCAGATTACTTACTGAGTGTACTATATAAGTAAACTTTGTGGGGTCCAATGTAGTTTATGTATTTTATCCACTCTGTTCAACTATTTTACCAAATAATTATAGGGCTTTTCCTAAAAATGAAGCATATCCTAAGCTCAAGTAGACCACACAATAGGAGGAACACTGTGAATCGAATGTTTACCCTTGAAAAGTTCTTAGGGGCACAAAAGTTTTGGATCAAGCTAATATATGTATTTTCCCTTCATCCATGTGCGTGTAATCTTATGAAAGGTTGGATGAAAAATAAACATCATTGTGGGCCTTAGCAAGGTTAGTTCACTAGTGAAAATCATTATTCCCACTGTTTCTTATGGTGTGGTCCACATGAGCTTTGGATATGCTTATCCACATTAAAAGTTAGCCCCTAACAATGAATGACTTGCATGTAAGGCATGCCTCGCATGATGGACAACCCACTTTGAAGTTGGGCCTGGTCCACATAAAAGGTACACCCCACATGATGGATAGTCCACATTAAAGGTATGTCCCACATGATAGACGATCCACTTCTAATGTTTGACTTGATTTATGATCCACATCCAAGGTGCGCCGTACATGATTCATGACTCACATCAAGGTAGGCTCCACATAATGTATAGTCCACATCAAAGGTTGACCTCTAATGATGAATGACCCACGTCCAAGGTGGCCCTACATGATGGACAACCCATTTCAAAGTTGGACCATGCATGATGGATGGTTAACATTAAAGGTGGGCCTAACATGATGGACAATCTCCACTCAATGTTTAACATGATGGATGGCCCACATCCAAAGTAGGCCTCGCAATATGGATGACCGACATCAAGGTGGGTCCTGTATAATCAACAATCCACATTAAAGGTTAGCCCCTAACAATGAATGACCAACATCCAAGGCAACCCTGCATGATGGACGACCCACTTTGAATTTGGGTACTAAATGATTGATGGTCCACATTAAAGGTGTGTCCCGCATAATGGACAATCCACATAAAATGTCCAACATGATGGGCGACCCACATCAAGGTGAGCCCTACCTAATGGATAATCCACATCAAATCAAAGGTCGACCCCTAACAAAGAATGACCCACATCTAAGTTGGACCCCATATTGTGAACAACCCACTTAGAAGTTGGATGATTGATGATGGGTAGTCCACAATAAAGGTGTGCCCCACCTGATGAACTATCCTTAAAAAAACTCTTATTTGAATGTTTTATCAAATGTACTTAGTTCGAATAAGAATTTTTTCAACTAAAAAATAATAATTTACCAATGAACTTATTGTAAAGCAATAATTAAAACAAAAAGTCATAATCCCCTAGCTCTCATTGTATTAGATAAGAGTTGCCAAATGGGCCCTTAGATTATTGAACCTTGGGTCCATTTGGCATACCCATTATGAGGTTGATGCACCTACATGCACACATACAAACATGGCGCATTTTTGCAAGATAATGGGTATTTATTTAGCAAGTGTCATTATGAGCATTCCTTGGGCCCACAATCAAACTATAAATAAACATATGGTCAAAAAAAAACGACGAGTGGTCCATACTCATCATATATGTTTCAATTTTTTAGGAAGGTGAACAAACATTAATATTAACTAAGTAGCAAACAAAAAGCCAATTACAAGTCATACAAGTGTTAGACTAAAAAACAACAAAAACAACAAAAGAACGCATGTGTTAGGCTTTTTTAAAGGTGATAGAATATGAAAGTTTTTTAATATCCTAATTTTATTTTTTTATACCCATATGGATCTTTCTTTGGATATTACCAAGTTTTTGAGAAAAAAAAAACTCTATGGTTGGGATTACATTGATTACGTTGTTGAGAAAATGTTGATTTGTCTATGTTAATTCTTTAATTAGAAGGTCTCTCATTGTCCCAGATGAAGGAGGAAAAAAGTCAATACCTCAACCTCAGAATAGGATGAGGGAGGTGCATAGAGCCATCTAAGGTGGACCCCCACATGTGTGGAACGTGTGATGGAATAAATAAGAGAAGGAGAGAAGCTCTCTCTCTCTCTCACTCTCTCTCTCTCTCTAGATGAGGCTCATAGGTGGGGGTGTCCAAGGCTCTATAATATTCCAGCTAAAATCTATTTATAATGAATTAGGATTTTAGGAAAAGACATTAGTATAGTACTTGCTATCCTATAGTTTTTATATGCATATTATTTTTGTTGATATTGATTTCTGGTTAACCCTTCTTAGACCCTTGAGTACCTGCACAGAGAACAAACAGGAAGACCTTGGATAATGAAGGAGACCCTCCGATGCCAAAGTCAGGAATCCAGATCTTTGTAGAAAAAAATAGTTTTAGCGTATCCAGATCTTTGTAGAAAAAAATAGTTTTAGCGTAAAGGGTTATTTGGGTGTAAGCACGTGTACCTTTCAACATTAGGGGTCTCCCTATTTATAGTAGAAGGGAGATCATATTGTAAAAGGATTTTTCTTATTTAGTAGGTGCGTATTATAGTTGGATTAGAACTCCTAACGTTTCAGAGATCTCTCGAAATCCTCAGCGGGGATCTCGGAATCTCGAACTGATCGTGAGTTAGTTTTCGTGATCCCCAGGGGAAGATCTGATAGGTCTTCCTTCATATTAGGTCAGCCTTGTCTATAGACCGGCGCGTAGTCGTCCGAGCTTCGATTAAGGTTGGTAGATGGAATATCATAATATTGACCGAGTTATAAGGAGGTCGTCATCATTCGATGACTAAACCGACCAAAGTTCCTTGTGATGTCCCTATGATCTCCAGTTCTTATAACCTTTCAGCTTTTTCATTATCTTTCCTGAGAAATCCGCTTTAAGTCATGCCGACCTAAAGGACGACCTTACTTGTGCCAACCTTTAGAGCAACCTTAGTCTTGTCCCTTAGCCCAATGGGTTGTACTAGGTCTTGGTCCGACCAATCTCATATGGGTCGGTCTATTTTTCTCATAACAATTTTAAAAGTTTATGATCTTGCATTAACCATGTACCAAATATTTAATTGAATAACTCCAATGTCATGGTCATTCCCCATTTATCTAATTCGGTGCAAATCAAATGATACCATAAAATATTAATCATCCATCAACTGCCATTAAAACTTTTTTAATGATTAAAAAATGGTTGAAATAATTATAAAACCTTTTCAATGTTGGGCATATTAGAAAAAAATCACTTAATGAATATCCGAGATCCCTTATTGAACCATGTGTGAGTTTCAATGAACCTTTATGTTTATGCCTAATTACACTAAACTTTATTGGCCACATGATGACCTCATAAAGCGAACTAGAGCATATCTAATTTAGACCATGAAATCCTCACAGGTCCCAACATCTAAGAATTAAACAATCTAGTGCATCTATAAATCAACCATATATAATTAAGGCATGAAGATCCTCCAGGCCTAGAGGCTTGAATGTATTCACGAATGCCTGACAATCCAACACTAGCAATAATATGGGGTAAGGCGAGGCACCTATTCGCCTTAGAGCCCAGTAGTGAAAACTTTTCATCCTAACTTGTCAACAACCTCGTCACATAAGATGGCCACATAATAACAATAACCATAGGTTTTTCCTACAACTCATCAAGTGGAGATGAAGGGTAGAGTATTGAAATTCATAACCCACCGCTCTCTATTAATTAGTTACCATTATGGACAACTAGAGGAATCCCTCTTTTTAACCCAAGTTTGGTTGTAATTACGGTACTGCAACATATTAATTATAGCATCATGACATGCCTATTTAGAACCATGGTTATCATGATTTATGGTTAAGACCATCAACATTAATCAATGGACAAGATTCACATTGATTTTTTAGAGTACAACTTTAACAACATGCTAGCCCGTCTAGAAGGCTAGCAGGCTAACCCAAACCTAGCATACCAAGGGAAGGAAGAAAAAGAAAAAGAAGCCTTTTTCGCAAGGCCCCAGGGAAGCTCCTAGCTAAAGCATTCTTATACACTTCAAAAATTCAAAAATCTAACCCAATCTTAATAGCGTGAAAAGAAGAATGCATCCTGTAACATTACATGGTCATAACTCAATACCTTTAAGCAACTGAATAAGGATTTGCAGAGATATGATTTATCTTTTGGGTCGCTCTACTTGGTTTTATTTATCACTCTGTGTACAATTGTTATGTACATGTGTATGGACCATCATACTCTACCAGAGTATATATCAAACAAGGACTACTTAAGCTTAACTAGGTGTAGTTGCACAGGGATCCTTATTCTTGCTCCGGTGGAAGACTCTCGGGAGTTTCAACAGGTCAGGGGTTCGAGTATTCATAGGTGGTAAAATGCCACTACAAAGTGAGTGTGTGCGTGTGTTAAAAAAAAAAAGTGTGGTTGCACATAAATCATGACTTGCTCTAAATTTGCACTACATGGGAGGATCATTTATCAGATATACGCCACAATTTTACCATGTATCCTAAATTAATCTAATCTAAGACTTATGTGATCCACACCATGAGAATGATGGTAAATCATACTAAAATCTACAAATTCACATGATGTGGCTCTTCATTTCTAAGGCATCCTTTAATCCTAGTGGAGCAAATCAAATGAATAGATTGGATGGGTATGCACACAACCGAAGAACCCATATACAATTTGGATGATTTTGATGGTGGTGTCCTTATCTCCACCATTCCTTTTCGTGTAGTCAACCTATCCACATGATCTATCTATGTTAGTGACTAGTATACTTACGTTCCTCAAGGGGAAGACTGTTCCGAATCCACGAAACTTCTCTGGACTCCTCAGAGAGGCTTCTTGAATCAATGAGGAAAAGAACAAGAAAACAAAAAATAAATTTTATAAAATTGAAAATTGATTGATAAATAAAAATAAATGAGTTCACAACCCTTTAAATAGGGATATTAAGCAATGAAAGAAATTTCAGAATCAAATTACAATTAAAACTCCTAGAATTTACAACTTATTATAAATAATAAACTTATATTCTAAGCACTTTTCATGTTGCGTGCAACTCCTAGAGCCCAACGGATAAAGAGTTATAATCAAACTAAAATTTACTAGTTATAGTAAAAATGGAATTAAAATAGGGAAATGACCATCAATCTGATGTATTTCATAAATCCGGCTTGTGGAACCCGACGTAAAGGGGTTGGGTGGCTAAAGTAGCTCGTCCTACCCTAAAATCATATATTTTATGTTGGATAACTCATTCTAGTTTGCGCGATATGTCTGTTTTAAATTTTGATGGTCCCGATCATCTCCGTCTCTGATCAGACCTTTTTTGGTCCATCTTAGCCATGAAATTATCCATGACCTACTTTACATCACATCCCCATGTGCCTACATAGGACATGGAAGCGTCATCCATCAAGCAACGGACTATAAAATCAAAATACGATAACTATCTTTTAATTGAAAGTAAAAATTATTAAAAGCGAAACAGGATCTCTCACTCTCTCAACTATAAATATAAATTATAATATATAATTAGGGAAATAGTACTCCAGCTGTGTGGGCCCTACCATAATGTGTGTCTAAAATCTACCCCATCAGTCGGATGCAGCATTCCATGGTGGGCTAAGAGATGAAAAATCAAGTCAATCCATGACCTGGGTGGGCCATACCACATACAACAGTTGATAGGGGTTACCATCCCATTAAAACATTCATAATCATTTATTGGGCCCATTGAGATGTGGTTGACAAATCTAGACCTTCCATTGTGTGTCCCACTTGGATGAGGGGGCATACTAAGTTTCAGCTGCATCCAAAACTCAGGTAGGCTCTATCAAGTGTTTTATATCTTTTAGGCATATTTTCATATGGTTTTAAATGGTATGGCTCACTTGAATTCCATATATAGCTGATTTTTTAGAAATCCCATAACCTAAAGGGGACCCATCAAATTTACAGTGTTGATGTACAACACACATGGTGTGGCCCACATAGCTGGACCTCATAGTACCATTTTCCTAATAACTATATCATAACTTACAATAATGCTTTTTTATTTTTTGTTCTTGCCAACACATCATATGCTCTTAATATCCAATCCATTCAAAAGGTGGCTCATGTTATAATAACCACTGGATATGAAAATCAGGTAGATCTACTCATCAATAGGAAATACCATCAAAATCACTTTACACTAATTTTATCTTCTTGTACTGATTTGGCCCACCCAATTGAGTGGTTCAGATAAATTTTTATTACTTACATCCGGATTATCATATGGCCAATATATATAAAAAAAAGCCCCCTGTAAGTATGTCAGCTTTTCGCTGCATGCGAATGTGACAACTTGCCTATGCCCCCTCCTAAGAAGTTCCTATAAATGGAAGGGACACTATGATGTTGTGTCACATCCACTTTGCCTATCAGTTTCACCAGCTCACGTTAGGATATGAACTAAAAAATGAGGTAGAATTAGAACTCAAGTGGGCCACATGATAGGTAACGGTGGGGATGAAATCTCATAACATTGAAAGTTTTGTGGGGCCCACCATGATGTTTATATGTCATGCACACCATTCATAAGGTTATTTCCATTGAGAAAAACTTAAAACAAAATTAGTAGCCTAATCCAAAGTTGTTGTAGGATAATGAAGGTTTGAAAGATAGACATTCCATCCTCATTGTATGTGGCCCACTTGAGTTATGGACATGCCTCATTAACTTTTGGGCTCATGTGCTAACGTAAACTGGTGGAACTAATAGATAGATTGGTTGTCACACAAACATCTTAGTGGGCCTCACATAACTTCTATCCTCTAGAGGGGCACCTACATATTGCCTAAATGTGAAGCACATGTAACCTTGATGGGCGTACAACATGCATAGGACATGCATTTCCTGCCGAAGGCTTATGCAGGAGGTTCTTGCGTTGGAAAACTAGGTGGGGCCCTCCTGTGATGTCTGTGAGAAATCTACCACATCCATTGGTTTTGCAAGCTCATTTTAGGACATAAAACTAAAACTGAGGCAGATCCACAACTCAAGCAGTCCACATAGGAGGAAACAGCGGGGATTGAATGACCACCGATGGAACATTTGTATGGGCACAAAGGTTTTGTATAGGGATAATTTTTTTGTACATTCAATTCAACTTAGTGTGAATGACATTATAAAAGGTTTGGATGGCATATAAACATCAAGGTGAACCCATGTAACACTTCACATATTTCACCACACTCAATCATATCAACTACGTGAATGTTACCACTAAAGAATCGTACCAAATCGATTAGATACTCTTAGAAATCTAATGGGATTCACTCAATCACTTAAATCTTGAGTGTAACCTTCTGATTTACTAATATAGGGCTAAGATCTATGTGACTCACCGTAGTTTAATTAGAATAATAGTAGTTTAATGAAAATCCACTTAAAATCAACATAACTAATGGATTAGATCTTGACAATCCCATATATCTAAACTGGATTGACCAAAATATCCTTATGACCTTCAAATCAACGACATACCATAATTACGACCAAATTGCCCTTTCTTTATTCTCGTGAAGACCAAATGACATCATCTAAACCATAATCATCATACAAAAGAAACTCTGCTTCTCAAATCACCCTAAAAATAGTCAAATGACCTAAATAGATTCCACACCGTTCATTTGTGGGCCATCTACCTTGAGGCTATAGAAATTATTTACCTTAGCAGATTTATCGTCCTACATGAATCGGATTATTGCGACCATGTGCCAAATCGGTCAACTTGGGGCTACAGACTAGCACATGAATCAGTGAAAAGACCCTAGACAAGAATAGAAACTTCCTAAATATTTTTTAAAAGAGGAAGTTAGTTATACCATATTTGACTTATTCAATGTTGAGATATTCGTCGAACACATCAACCTTAATTAACATTCCTTGGATATTCCTATAGCCGCATTCCCAATCAGCAATCAGACACCGTTAAATTGATCTATTAGTTGGATCCGTCGATCGGTATGTACAATATGCAAGACAAGCATAACCTTACATAAATCGCCACTGGATGTATCCATTTAATAGCTTACATCAACCAAACTGTCATATTGGGCCCCAAAAGCAAACGCTATAACCATTCTATTATTGGATTAACAAACTATTAGTTTCACTCTTAAGACAACCAAAACCCTAGAATGATACTATAAATAGTATTTTATGGCAGTCCCCTCTTCAATTTGAAATTTGCCCAAATTAAGTGAGATTAGAAATTTCTAAAAAAGAGAAATTACAATTGAGGTAGAGAGATGGGGTAGAAATTGGAGATTCTTATGCTAAAGAAGGAAACCCATAGGAATTGTATTTTAGAATTGTCAAATCTTCAAATCCGTGCGATCCTAATTCGAATTAGAGGTAATTTATTTTAATTTAGGTGAATGTAAACTTGAGTTTTAAAATTTCTTAATCTTATTTGTCATTGTTGAATGAAAGTTAGGAAATTGAGTCATTTCTCCAAATCCCTGTCCTGGAAATACTAAATCAAGGGAATTGAAACCTAAGGTGGGGACTATTCCATCTAGGTTCTCTTTTAACAACTCATGATCATCTTAGTGAATGATCAATTGAATTTTATTGAAATTTCTTATGATCAAAATGCTAGAACTATCTCATTATCATAATCGATTTACTAATTATTGTGAGTTAGAAACATGTTTGATCAAATGCCTAATTTTGTGGATGTATGAAATTAGAATTTATCTATACCCTCAAGCATGCTGTGAGTTTATATGATTGTTTAAAATGTTGGATGGATGTTTGAATGTATTCCTAAATGATTCATCATGTTACTGAATTTTAATGTTATATGTGCATCACCATGTTTATGAAACTACGTGTCTACGTTGTTGGGATCAACTCCGAAAACTGTTGAATAGTCGATTGCTTGTCTATGTTTGGCCAACACAGACTCGTTCGGTCATTCGAGGTAGAACATGGTCAATCGACAATGGCTAGGACCACACAGGTTGTCTGGACTCCTAGCCACAGTCTGGCCGATGTTCCTTTGATCCATCGAATAAGTTTCACTCAGGGTTGATCATGTATTTATTGGATTCGATGGATTGTCGCCACTCTTTATTGGACCTAGCATACCATGATTCTCATTTGATTTATAGTCATCATTTATAACCATTAACACAATATATGATCATTTATATAAAGACTCAAGATTCGGGAATGATGGTATGCGACACTATGTTTGAGTTATCAGCCTATGCTGAGCGAAGAGCCCCCCATAGTGACTAGTGAGCAATTAATGGAGTTGACGAGCCTACTATTTGATAATTAATTTTGGGTGATGATCATTAACATTTTGATTTGATGTCTTAAGCATTGTGCATATATACTTTTGGAATTGATTTTTTATATTTGATATTGGGTGACGAACCCTGACTTTAGATTATGGGACACCGACGATATGCCACGCGATCTTGCTTAGTCGACTGATGTAGAGCGGGTCGCGTGTAATTTCATGGCCAAGATGGATCAGAAAAGGCCCGATTGACGACAGAAGTGATCCAGACCGTCAAGCTTAAATCGGGCGTATCTTCGGAATTCGAAATGAGCTATCGGACGTACCATATATGATTTTGGGGTAGGACAAGCTACTTTAGCTACTCAACCCTACTATGTCGGGTTGCCCATGCCAAATTTGTGAAATACCATCAGATCAATGGTCATTTCCCTATTTTAGTTCCGTTTTTACTACAAATAATAAGTTTTAATTTGATTATAACTCTTCATCTGTCGAGCTTTAGGAGTTGCGCACAACATGAAAAGTGCTTAGAATAATTAGGAGAACATCGTGGTGAAGAAAAATAGGACACTTATTATTTTTGGCCGAAAACCATGTCCATAGTGGAAATCCCGATCGTCTATAAATAGTAAGTTACGAATTTTAGGAGTTTCAGTTGTAGTTTAATTCTAAAACTTCTCCCATGGCCTAGTATCCCTATTTAAAGGGTTGTGAACTCGTTTATTTTATTCATCAATTAAATTACAAATTTTATACAATTTATTACTTTTTTTTTTTTTAGCTTTTTTCTTCGTGGATTCGAGGAGTCTTTATGAGGAGTCCAGAGAAGCTTCGTGGATTCAGAGTAGTTATCCTTGAGGAGGACGGTAATCAACATCATCACGTTCATCCCTGCGTCATATACATTTAATATAATTGTGGTATCCTAGTTTTCCCAATATACTCGATACGAATTGAAATAATCATAACAAATTGGCTAATACATGCGGTATTGAGTGCCTAATTTACTGTTACAATCCAAAGTATTAATCAAATTTCAAACGACCTTCATTTATCTGCATAAGTATTATAGGATGCCTAACTTACTATTATAAAATAGAATATTGTTTAAATTACCCCTTATTTATTCATGTGACATACGTGCATTTAATTAATTAGAATAAAAAATTACTTGCTATGTTTTACCATCGGTACATATGCTTGATTGTGTGGACACGGATGATATAGATAAAATAAATACATCATGGTGAGGCCTCTAGAGATTTGACACCAGATAGTGCCACACCTCGTCGCATCAAAGTATAGAGTAAACTCCAGGTCAAAAGTAATTGGCATCTCCTTTACATTGCGGCCCTGTATCTGACGGGAGTGGTTTTGTTTTACCCGGGTAACACCTTCGTAACACCTTAGTGCATGTCATCCTTACCGTCTGGGCCCTCCTTAATGAATTTATTGTATATTCACACCGTGTATCTGATTTTCCATCTCATTTTAGGGCACGATCCCAAACCTTAAGAAGATCCAAATATCAGATGGACCACACCATTGAAAACAATGGTGAATAATTATTAAAAACTTCATGTGAGCCACAAAAGTTTTGGATCAATCTGAAATTTATGTTTTCCCTTCATCTCGGTCTGGTTGACCTTTTCAACAGGTTGGATGAAAAATAAACATTAAAAAACTTTACAATGGATCCTAGGAAGTTTTTAACGGAGTGTTCAATCACCACGGTTTCCTATGGTGTGATCCACCTGAAATTCGAATCTACTTAATTTTTGAGACCACATATTAAAATAGGCTGAAAAAACAGATGAAAAGTGTGGATATATATAAAATAATCAAGGTGGGCCCCACAGTAACACCTAATTCACTCCCGCATCCAGGTAGCGGATTTCCTTCTAAAGCCCTTGGAGGAAGTTCCTGCGGTGGGATAGTAGGTAATCATCGTGTTTCTGAAAATTTTAATCCTTTTTTTTTTTCAAATCACTTCAGGTACGAGACAAAAATAAAGCTTTTTCATTGTACACCAATGAAAATTCGTTACGTGTGGGCCTTTACTGATTTGGCATTATAGACGGACGGCGTGGGCTCATCATATTTGCAGGACTCGTCTAATGCCTTGCTTCTGACGCACGCACATAGTACATTTTCACGGAAACGGATTGGCTACTCCCCCTGCCACAGCTCGGTGGCTGGTGGTCGGTGCTTTGTGGACACCACCATGATGTATGTGTTTCATCAATTCTCTTCACCAAAATTTACTGAACATTTTAGGGCTTGATCTGAAATATGAGATGTATATAAATCTCATTGGACCACACCACTGGAAAATAATAGTGATAGGATATCCACCATTAAAATCCTCCTATGGCTCACTGTAATGTTTATTTGACATCCAATCTGTTGATCAGGTCATAAAGACCCAGATGAAGGATAAAAATAAAGATCATCATGATCCAAAACTTTTATGGCCTTCCAAAAGATTTTAATGGTCGACATTCATTCAACACTATTTCCTGTAATGTGGTCCACTTGAGATTGGGATATATCTCATTTTTTGTCTAATGTTATAAAATAATCTAGAAAAATATATGGACGGCATGGATGAAACAAATACATCATGGTAGGGCCCACAGAGCACCGACCACCAGCCAAGCTGGTGGCAGGGGAGTAGCCAATCCGTTTCTCATTTTCACCTGGCAAGATCGGACGCGGATTTCGCGCGAAAGCCTTTCGCACGAAGTTCCTGCACAAGGATGCTGGCTGGGACTCATGGAGATGTTTGTGTAAAATCCACCCCGTTCATACGTTTTGAGAGCTCATTTTAGGACGTCAGACCAAACTATAGGTATACAACTCTCATGTGAGCCACACGAGAGGAAATATTGGGTATTCAGTGAGAACCGTTGAAATATTCTTTTGTCCATAAAAGTTATATATCAGGCTTTATTTTTGGTGTTTTAATTTCATCCCATTCGGAATGACAATATAAACGGTTTGGATAGCGTATAAATATTAAGATGGAGTCCAGGAAGGTTTCAACGGTGGGAATTTCTTTCCCCAATTTTCCCTCTGGTGTGACCCACTTGAGTTTTGTATCCATCTAATTTTTAGTCCCACGTCTTAAAATGAGCTCTCAAAACCGATGGACGGAATGAATTTCTATCATACATTGCAGTGGGCCCCACCTAGCATACTTGCGCAGGCACTTCCTGCGAAACCATTTCGCAGGAAATCCGCGTCCGGCAATCACGATTTTGAGGGGATTCCTGACTGGGTTTCAGCCAACATGGACTGAGGAACCTAACGTGGCACAGTGAAAAAGTGCCACGTAACAACATCATATACGTAATGACGGTAGAGATAAAAATATCATTTCCTGCGGTAAAGTTCTCTAATTTTTGCTACCTTCGGTTTTCCCTCTCCATATGAGAAAACTTCCGACTCCCTCAGTCGGAAAATCGAAAAATGAATTCAACGAGCAAATTCTCCACTAAACTAAAATTCGTGTAAAAAATGATGCGCTTGGATTGTAATATAAGCACAATATTGTAATGGACTTGAAAAGCTTGTAGAAGTGTGGAAGCTTAGAAGAGTTTGAGTGGATTTCAAACTCTTTCATCCTGCAACTACTTAAAGATGTGGTGTCTCAAACTGATTTAAGAACATACCATAGAAGCATTCTCAGCGCAGCTGGATCAAAATAAGTCAACTAAACATTCTTAATACACACGGAACAAAAGAAGCTCTACCAAAGTAATATCTCATAATTGAACCTAATTCTACATAGGGCATGACATAATTGGATCCTAGCTAGGCTTGTCCTGTTCCAAGAAATTTATTCTGAATATGAAAAAAATATTGTTCAAATTTTTGACAGTAAAAGAGCCATAGCTTTTGATCTACGCATTGTCATGAAATACACAACCTATCAATCTTTATATAATAATGGTTTCAAAGTCAACCACTTGCATAACAAGTCGTACACCTCTATTTTGTAGAAAAATACATGCTTCTAAATCAAAATTGAAATTTTAGAAAAAAATGGTAATTTCTATTTTTATGATACCTTTTTATTTTTAGAGATATAGTGTTTTCATCTTTTAAAAAAATTGCTTGTAATAATATTAGAAATACTTTGATAAGGTTTATTTGAATGTTCTTATTTTTAGCGAATTATATTTTAAACAAATTTTGGATAACTTTTAAGTACATTAGGAAATGAGGTTTTAAAATAATTTTATTATTTTAAGTAATTTGGAATTAGGGTTTGAGTTTTCTTTATTTATTATGTAATTGAGAAATTATACATACATTATTTAATATAAATATCTAAATTCTCTCTCTTATTACCTGATGGACTCGAGAACTCATCCTTTGAATTTAAGGTTTTCATCATTCGAGGAAGATGATGATTCTTCTCATATTGTTTTAGGTGTTTTCCTGCATCACAAGTCCACACGCAGAAGCTATCTCTCATATAATGTTGCTTTTCTAGGGAGTGTAAGTTGCTGAAGATTTTAAAGATGTCACATCAAAGCTAGTGTGATTCTCATGGAGAAGGAAAAGATTCTAAAGGGGTCTCATCAAAGCTAGTGTGATTCTCATGAAAAAGGGAAAGCGTAGGACTCTAAATATCTGACAAAAATGCTAGATGAGTTCATGTACCTAAAGCTCCTATGGGTCCACTATAACTATGTGAAATCTACTCCGTTCACCGGTTTTGCTGGATCCTGTTATCATAAAAGGCCAAAATAAAGGCAGATAGGAACTCGAGTAAGCCACACTATAAGAAATAGTGGGGATGAAAACACCAACCATTGAAACCTTCCTAGGCCAATCGTTATATTTACATGCCATCCAACTCATTCTTAAGGTGATTCCCACAAGGATGAAGGGAACACACAAATATTAGCCTGATTCAAAATTTCTATTGGCTAAGAAAGGTTTTACTAATGGGCATTTAAGTCATACCTGTTCTTATAGTGTGGCTCACTTAAGTGGATTTACCTCATTTTCAGGCTCCCATGTTAACACTAATGGACAGAGTGGATTTTACATAGACAATGGGACAAAGCAATATGCATCAACATGGTGCAATGGAAGCTTCTTGCTCGAGGCTTTCAATAGTATAAATAGGTTTTCATTTTGTCCAATTTGCCCTCATGTTGTTGGGCTTCGGTTTTTTTTTGGTCATGTATGGTGTGTGCAGGCACCCTAGAACTGATTGCTCGGCTGAAGTCAAATTGAACAATTTGACCCCAAGAGCTAGGATAAGTAGATAAGTTGAATGTGATCATATATAACTGAGACCTGAAAAGATCGGTCGCCTATTCAGCTACTTGCAAAATAATTATAAGATAATTAAGTGATAGTCAGAGGGTATGATTCTCCCTTTAAAGATGGATTGCACCTTATCTTCCATATAAAAAAAACTTTTATAAATGGAATCAATCAAACAAAAAGAAAATATTTATAGTTTATCATATGAAGCAACTATAAGATGTTTTTTTTAAAGATGAAGTGATTGTATTGATATTGAGAATAGTCCAACGCAAAAGAATAAACTTGAATTATAACTAAAGATTACCGTTACTGGATTATCATTACTTCTATGATAAAGATAAGATATGATAATGATAATGAAATATAATTTAATTTGTTTGATTGGGTTGGTATGAGACCACTTGCTTTGCTGAATTTTTTACTAGTTATAGATATCTGTTGTAGCTTCCCTTCAAACATTTTTCTTCTTAATTTATTTTAATATTTATAACAGTTTAATTGTTACCACGTTGGTCTTTCAGGTCATTGTAATCTTTTTTTCTTCTCATCATGTGTCTTTTTAATCGTTTCTTTTGCTTGACTATTTTACATCTTAGCTGCTCATTCTACTTTTTGATTTCTCTTGACCGCATCTTTCCTCTTGTCCTTGTCTTTACTTACACTCGGCCACATCTTACCTCCCAGCAACTCTAAGTATCCTCTTTCGCATATTATATTTTTTTATGCAATATTATGAGGCATATTTATTTCTAACTGGTTGTTTTATAAACGGTAAGAAATATGGTACAACACCCTAATTTAATCATACAAACCATTGGTCTAATAGGTGCTATATTGGATGAACATGGCCTAAAATTTTTTTGCATTAGACAATCATAACCATAAGATTTGCGTATTCAAAATAGTCGGTAATAAAGAGATATATCTCAACATTGCACACTTAACCGAAGAAAGACCCGAGATTAGTGCCCCTAATCCATTGCGATGGGAGTGTTTTGGGGAACGGTGACGACTGGTCTGCACTACTAAGCTGTGGATCTGGAATTCTGTGGGCCCCACCGTATTTACTTGTAAAATCTATTCCTTCCACCAGGCTCGCCTTATATGTCTTGTAATGTATTCTAAAATTCATCTCGATAAATAACTCAGGTGGCCACACCAAGGAGAGTTTAAAAAATGAATAAGCCTCTAACTTCACATGGTGTGGCCTCCTTACAATTCGGAAGAGACTTATTTTAGTAATATCTAGTCATCATGGTGGTGCCCGCCTGATGAACGGGTTAGATGTAATATAAAACCATGGTGAACCCCACAAATGACCTATGGTTGAATTCTACTTTCCATTATTCTCCATGGTGTGGCTCATTTAAGTTGTGGATAAGCCTTAATTTTGGCCGAAGGATCTAAAATTGAGGGGCATGCCTGATGTTCGGATTCGATTCGACGTCTCACAGACACACACAAACGCACAAAATATGTGGGCCCACGGAGATTGATTGGTGTACACTCTCGGCCGGTGCAACAGGTATTGTGGAGGAATCTGGTCCGATCTATGTTGTCCAATAGGTGGCCATATGACGGATGGTTAAAAATGAAATATTATGGACGATCCAGATTTGATGAAGGATGTTGAGGGGGCCCTTATTTGAGGGGACAGAACAAATGTCACAGCCCGAAAGATGTCATTAGCTTCGGAGATCCGGGCCGTTCATCAGTCAGGGTACATTGTGAAGAGGCCATGGATTAAGACGAATGTTGGCCCATTGATCAGGTAGGTCAAGCTTGCTAGAAAAAATGGACGGTTAGAAAAATGCCAAATAGTCCAGGCAACGTACATGTGTAGCTCAATCTGATGAGTGGCGCTATCCAATATTATCCGGCGGAGTTGGATTGACCGAATCGTGGATCACACCTGTTTTACGCAGCTGCATGAAACACCTTGTTCTATGGCCCCACCGTGATTTATAAGTAAATCTACTCCGTCCATCAGGTGAGAATCATTATTTGAACCGTAGATACAAAATTTTAGCTCGAAAAAGAACTGGACCAAACCAATGGGAACAAAATTACATGACTCCTACAACCTCTAACTTTAGACGGTGTGGCCCACTTGATATTTGAATCAAGTTAATTAAGTATTTTCACTTCATACTGTTGAGTTAGGCCTGATTAACGGGTTTGATGAAAGATATATGCCATGGTGGCCCCACACACAAACCTTTGGTTGGTATCCCATCCTTATCGTTTCCCGTGGTGTGGCCCACCTGACTTTTGGAATCTAGCCTTTTTTTCTGCCTCGGGTAATATAGTCAAGAATAGAACTTCGTGGACGGATAGGATTTCATATATACGACCTGGTGCCACCTGATCTTGGCTGTTTAAACATAAGCCATCCATGATAGGTCCAAATAGATGAACAGCCCTGATTGATCACCGCTTACCATGTCTGCTTTAGAGAGATGGCTTTACCGTGCCTCGGTTCTTCTTTCTGCCTGCCAGATCATCTCTCCAAAGCAAGGACCGCAATTTGTACGGTTGGGATGGAAGTAAATGCATATCACGTGTACATCTAATGCCTCAGCCGTCAAATTAACACTGGCAGGCTGTAAATGTTGTAGTGTAGGAGAAATCTTCCTCGTGAATATATCCACCTTACACGTGGTAAAACGTGCAGAACGCCGTACTATCTCGTGGGCCCCACTACGTATGGGACACTTAATAGACTAATCATGTCATCCCATTGGACCTATCCGTGGGAGACAATGATCCATGGATCTGACAGCTAGGATGGTTCAATCAGCGAAATTTTGTTCGGTCCACGGTGGGACCCAAAAATTGAATGGTAGGGATCAAGAATAAGGTTGAGGGCTGTACAAAGAATGCCTGCGTGAGTACACTTCACCACATTACTTACGGTCTAAGGGCCTGTTTGGGCAGCTGTATTAGGTGGGATTAAGTGGATGGAATTGTAACAAGCTAACGGTGAAGTGTCAACTGACAATGAGGGTGTACTAACCCGATAACTAATTAAAAAAAAAAATAAAATGATATTTTAAAAGCTGCAATAAATGCAAGTGTAAGGAATTGCCGGTGGATTTGATTTATCGCATGTTTTTAAATCCATGTTAGGTACACGTTTGGCACGTAAAAGTATTAAAAAAATAAATTGTAACGAACTAAACAGTGAAGTATCAACTGACAGTGGGTGTACTGACAAGCTAAAAATAAAAGAAGAAGAAGAAGTGATTAAAATTATAAAAGTTATTGTTGGTGGATTTGAAATATCCCATGTTTTCTAATCCTGGTATGTAATAATAAAAAAAAGTAAATCTCAATATTTAAATTCAAATTACGAAATTGAACGTGGATGCAGCAAAATCCACCAGCTCTGGATACCTTGCTTGGAACCATCACAGGCCACCGACGTGAGCTTCTTTCTATGTTGACGTAAACATGTTCTGTGGTCCTGCCGTGATGTATGTGTTATATCTGTGCTGTTTATCTTTCCTGGGAGATCGTTTAATGGCATCGGCTAAAAAATGAGGAAGATTCGGAGCTTATGTGGACCACACAGTAAGCAAGTAGTAGGGACAGTGACACCTACTATTGAAACCTTCCTAGGGCCCACTGTGATATTTATTTGCTATCCGATTTGTTCATGAGGTTACAAAGAACTGGATGAAGGAAAAACATAAATATTAATTGATCCAAAACTTCCGTGGCCTCTAAGAAGTTTTCGATGGTATGCGTTCAATCCCCATTGCTTTTTATGGTGTGGTCCATTTGAGCTTTGGATCTGCCTAATTTTTGGGCCCATGCCCTAAAATGCTATCAAAAAATGGATGGATGGTTTGGATATATCCCTTACATCATGGTATGACCCACATAACTTGCTAATGCGGATCCCACACATATTAACTGGATTCGTATAGTGCAGGGCAGGATGGACATGGTATATTTTGAATTTCAAATGAATTTAGAAAATAATCTTGAATTTTAAGAGGCATTCTCGTAACCCTTTCTAATACAAGGCTCATATTTCAAAGCATATAAAGTTAATTTTGATCACATCTCACAAACCTTCTAAACACGACATTCCGAATTCCAAAGTGGGATTAGTAATACAATCCCATCTAATACGGCTTAATACCACGGCCCAAACAGGCCCTAAGTGTAATGGCTAGAGGTGTACACAAACCAAGCTAGCTCGCTTAGCTCGCTCGACTCGGCTAAAAAAAGCTCGATTCAACTTGGTTCGAAGCTGAGTTCAAGCCTAGTTGAGCTGATTTTTTGAGCTCAAAAATGAGTTCGAGTTGGCCCCAGCTCGACTCGAATCGAATCGAACCCAACTCGTATCGAACTCGGATCGAACTAGTTCGGTGACTTGGTTACTTTGATATTGATGTTGCTCACCAAGTGTTTAATGAAATGACTCAACGAAGTGTGGATGGTGGAAAGGAAGGTATGTATATGAAACCAATATCCTTTTTTTCTTGATTTATATGTTGCTTAGAAGGTGTTTTAATGGGGACATCATGCGCACACGCGCATGACGCCGCTCCCTACGCATGTACGGATGGAGAGGGAGGGCCCCACCCTCGATCTGCCTCGATGACGATGTCCAGGGAGGGCCTCCTAGCTGGAAGATAGAGTTTTGGTTCAAAAGAGTAGGCCCGATAGTCAAGTAAAGTCCATCTTGGGATCTCATAATTGTATCTCACTCGTCAGATTAAGTTTATATTTTCGGTTTTGCTTATTTATGTTATTTAAAGCATTATGAACGCTTTAAATTTCTTTGATTAGTTTTTATTTTAGTTTATTTCATAGCCAAGTAATAGGTTGCACATATGGTGCAATTTTTGGGGCATAAAATTTTTCATATAAATAGGCACCCCTTGTAGTTTTTTTGATTCATTGAAGTTTAATAAAAATTTCACGTTTTCCTACTCCTTTAAGCTCTCGAGTCGTGGAAAAATCCAATTGAGTGTGAAGCCTTCCCTTCATCAAAGAGCTAACTACCGTGGTGCGAAGCCATACTTATCCCGATTCACTCTCATCTTCCTCCATCCATATTTCTCTTCTCTTACAAGCATTCCATCTGCAAATCCATCAATATTTGCAGGCGTTTCTCCATATACAACAGATTTTCAGAATCTTATCCTACTGGAGGGTTAAAACTTCGGTGGAGCACTACGCACAAACCGTGCATCGGATTGAACTGAGATTTGGGGTTTTGGAGTCCATCCCTGGCCGACTAGGGCCAAGGTAGTTTTTTTTGAATAGTGAGTCCCACACACGTGCGGCCATGATCACACGCACGTGCATCTGGGCCATTATTGTTGTCCACACACAGGAACTGTCTTCCGATTCAGGTTTTCTTCTTATTTTACCCTCTCATACTAGTTTTTCATAAACCCTAACTCTAGATTGCATTATCCTTAATTTATTTGCCCATTTTCTCACCCTGGGTTCCTTGAATTGAAATTGGTAAATCCCTTGGATTAAGGACTGATTGTTGTGTATGTGTGGATGATTACTGCTTATCTTTGAGCATCGTTTGCTTTATAATTTTAACCGATACAACCCTAACATGTGTAGGCCTGGTGTAACATCCTGACTTTTCAGGACCCGAGTATATGACCCGTGTCCCAAAACACCGAGTGTTAACCTTAAAGGATGGTCAGATAAAATATTTTTCTGTTATCAGAGTAGGCAGATGAGCATAGAGTGGACAAATCGTCATACAGAAAAATCACAATTTCATTTAGAGTATACAAGAGAGTGCCCATAATGACCTATACAAACCAATGTCTTCATTTTTACGAATATAAAATGAAATAACATTGCATGTGAAACAAGTAAATTTACAATAATCTTTAACTGTGAAATCCTGTAGCAGCTCTTAGCAAATGTAATCATGCACCCTTGTCAACTATAGTCTGCTTCTCAGCAATATGCATGTGAACATCATTAGGGCCACCTGTGCTACCTGTATGGTTATATATTTGATATATGAGTGACCAACTCAGTGTGAATTTCTTTCAAGATTACACACTGCCGCGTTAGGTAAGAAATAGTATAAAATATCTAGACAACCAAAATAGAGTAAATGCAGTCTTATTAGATGCATGGATGCATGAATGCAATCAATCTCGGGTAAGACATCCAGACGGACATAGGGGATTGTCACCCATGCAATCATCGACCCGGGTAAGACATCCAGACGGTCTGTGCCTTGGGTAAAACATCCAGATAGGAAAATATGTACGATAATAACAGATGATGGATGGTGCCTCGGGTAAGACATCCAGACAGAGGAATCTGTATGTTTCGTATAACAACAATGTACGATAACAACAGATGGTGGTTGGTGCTTCAGGTAAGACATCCAGACAGGCGAATCTGTATGTTTCGTATAACAGCAATAGATGCTGGTCTGTGCTATGCATACATGATTAGCCAACTCGTTATTAGTCCAATTGCAACCAGTCAATTTAAATAAGCTCAAAGGTCACTACGAGGAGCACATGACCCAACGTAGGCCGACAGATCGGGCATAGTGTCCCATTCCACCATCCTTAGCCCATGAGATTACCATCTTAGGATGTTTAATGGAAATCAGTCGACTAGTGGCCAATCATATTATAGTATGTGGGGCTTACCATCGCATGGTTGTACCGTATAAGACATCCAACCCATATAGGAAAAATATTAGAACAAAGCCACATATGGCAATATCAAAGTAGGCCACATAGGGTGAGTATCATAACCATGCGATAAAAGACCATCCTTGAAAACCATTGGACACAACAATCCTGGAGGTAGGCCCACATCAATGATCCATCTAGACCACCACTCAATAACCTCTAAGTCGAAGGTCCATTACGATCATAACTAGTCAAGATTACATCCCAAGTATGGGTGTACATTTATAAGTGGGGGTTTTCCATTGATGTACTAGTTTAAAGTCCATAAGCAATCCACAAATAATTCATGAACAATTATATAGGATGAACATTAAGTATATAATATAGCAATTCAATTCCAACAGTTAACACGTGTGATTATAAGAGAGATATTAATTATAACTTTTAATAAAAACTACAACTTAAGCTAATGAAAAGATGGAAAGCTCTAGGGGAAGAATCATCACCTGTAGGGTCGTGTTCGCGTACTTGGTCTAAGTTCTCTTACGGCACAAGGTCACTCAAGGAATCTCTAAAATCACAGTTTATATTTGTCAGGTATTCCTATGGCTTTGTCCAACTATCGTGAGGGTCCGAATGGATAATAACAAGGCATTTTTGGTTTGCGTTAGAGGGAACAGGCCTACCATAAGCTTCCCTAAACAAGGTGGCCCAACTGGGCTCACGCTCATCGTCGCTATGGGTTGCACCGAGCCTCACACATGGATCTCATGATATACATCAGGTGGGTCAACATCATCCCAATGGGACGAAGTGTACAAAACACATCCATAAATTGTGTGGTCTGTGTTGATGGGGCCCACATCCAGCTGGACTGGGTGACATGGGTGAAATACGTGCAGCGTGGTGGCCCACGCACCACTGTTCTAAGATGAACTATGTGCCTAAAATACATACATTACAGTGGAGTCCCATGGATGGTGCGGATATATAACACATCACAAGGTGGGCCCCACCTGTCCAGAGGGCTGGGCAGTGTAAGACCCGTATCCTAGTCTGTACTGTTTCGTCGCTTCCCGCGATCCTTCTTGTCAAATTCCGGCAATCTACGACCTATAGTCGATGTTACGCACGACCGTAAGTCGTATCCTATACATTTGAGTCGGCTTAATCCGAGACTTGTATCATTGCGACCGCATCGTCGCCGCGGTTCTAACGTCGCGACTCATGTACCGATTCGATACCCCGACTAAGAGATGTGAGCCAGCGTTTATTTCGAGAAAAAGCCGCGCGTTTGCATTCCCAAGAGAATCTCTACAACATGTCCCATCAATCCCATCAATCAATCCCATCAATCACCTCTCATGTCAAGTACACACACCCATGTTTTCTTTCTCCACAAGTTATGCAACCACCAAAAGTCAACCAAGCTCTCACCTCACCCATCACTCACATCACACATCACTCACCTCCTTTCACCCATCACCCATCCCTCTTTCCTTACAACTCTCTCTTTCTCATTTCTCATCTCAAAATCTCAAGCAAGAAAGCACTCCCACGTCCAAGGATTTCCATGAGAAAAGAAGTGATTTTTGGTGGTCCACTTCCCACTCCAAAACCCATCATCCTAGCCATCCATTTTTCATCTCCACCATCAAAGTGAAGCTCTAGGAGAGTAGCTTTCCAACGGACCAAGAAGATCAAGCGGTGGGTGTTTCCATAAGTTAGATTTTCATATTTCTATGATGGGCCAAGTGAGGCCCACCGATCAATGGTGTGGATCTCATTTTGGGACCCTAAATGTGGCCAATGACCCACTTTGATTTTAAGATCAATCCATGATGGGGCCATTCTCCTTGGACCCCATCATGATGTTTAATTTCTTTACATAAATGGTCATGTAGAGCATCCATTTCGGTGGAGAGGGATCTCCACCGTTGATCTTTTCTTTGGATGGTCCCATGTGTAATGAGACCCATTGATGTATGATTGGATGGTTGAAACGGAGGGCCCATAGTACCGGGGTCCCTCCATCACACGTGTGTCCCACTTTTCTCTCTCTCTCCCCCTCTCATTTTTTATTTATTTATTTTTCTTGAATGTTGATGAGGCCATGTGGCCCACTTGAATGAGCCCCACATGAACTATGTATTTTATCCAAACCCTCCATGAGTGGGGCCCATCTTAGCGTATCATCCATCTTGTGGTGGCCCACGTAAACAAAAAAAGAAAAAAGAAAAAAGGGGAAGCAATGTCCAGCGTCTGGACGTTGTTGGACATTGAAGGAAAACACAAATTTTGGCTTGATTTTTTTAAGCCATTAGGGTTGACCACTATATAGGACCGACCTTGATGTATGTATTCAATCCAAGCCGTCCATCCTCTTCCCTGACTCATTTTAGACGTTGAACCAAAAAAATGACGATGATTCGGATAGCTAGTGGGCCATACTTTTAAAAATAGTATCATTACCTTTGAAATCTATCCAGATTCTTCTTACACACTGGAAAAGGTCCGATATTGGTCTTGATAGACTCGTTATGGGCTGGGGAATCCAATGGATGGATTGGATCTACTTGAAGTGGGCCCTACATAGGAAAAATCACGGAATTTTACAATTTTTTTTTTTTTTAAAAAGAAAACACTAGGCAGCAGAGGCTGCTGCTGTGTCAGGGTGCAGCCGTGCCAGGGTGAGCGGGCGGACGATGGGCAGGGTCCCACGGCCCTGCACGTGGACCCCACTGTAATGTTCATTTTTCATCCAACACGTTCATGAGGTGGGCCCCCTCCAAATTTCAGCGAAATCCAACGCTCAGGTGGTCCACACCGTCTGAAATAGTGTGAATTGAATTCCACCATTGAAACCCTTTTTGGGGCCCACATAAGTTTTGGATCAAGCTGAAATTCGTACTTCCTCTTCAACCAGGTCTCCGTGACCTTATCAACGGGTTAGATGGTGTGTAAACATTATGAAAGGCCCCCCTCACATGGGACCCACAGTGATGTATGTGTTCTTTCCACCGTCCAGGCGGATGGTGGAGCCCACCTTGATGCATGCCTTCTGCTCGCACCGTCCAGCGGACGGTGTGGAAGCCCACCGTGGTGTATGTGTTTTATTCGCACCATCCTGGTGTGGATGGTGGGACCCACCATGATGCATGTGTTGCATCTAAACCGTCCATTTATTTTTGTAAATTTGTTTTTATGGCCTGAGCTAAAAATGAGCCAGATCCTCAGCTCATGTGGACCCCCCACCATGATGCATGTGTTGCATCTCATCGTCTATCCATTTTGAAAACTCATTTCTTGAGCTAAAAATGAGTCAAGGCCCACTTTGGTATGTATATAGGGCCCATGTTGATCCATTTATGGCCATTCATTTAGGCCCACCTTGGTGCACATCTAAGGCCATGGGATTAAGCCCATTTGGCATATGTAATGCCCATGGGATTAAGCCCATTTGGCATATGTAATGCCCATGGGTTTGGGCCCATTTGACATATGCAATGCCCATGGGATCCAGCCCATTTATTCTATATAGGGCCCACGGGATTCAAGCCCATTTGATGTGCATGGGGCGCAAATGGAGTGACCCATTTAATATATTTAAAGCTCATGTGTGTAGGCCCATCTGATATATTTAAGGCCCAAGTTGTGAGGCCACTTTGATGTGTTTCATGGCCCATGGGTCATGGACCATTGCAGTGTATATAAGGCTCATTGGTGAGGCCCATTAATGCAGTCATTTGATGAATGTAAGGCTCACCATTTGATGTGTCTATGGCCCATGGATCAAGGCCCAACGGAATGACCTTAGGGTCCATTACAATGTGTGATTTCTCATGGTTCATGTAATGACATTTATGGCGGGTCGTGCCTAAGGAACAATGTTGGTTTGACGTCCACATTGTATGTACAATGTTGGTTAAATGTCCGCATTGTAACTCTCCTTAGGGCCCATTAATAGGCCCATACTTGTTACTATTCATCACTTTATAACATGCTGAGTATAATCCCATGACTCATGCCCATACGCATCATATTTATGCTTGATTTGAGTAGCGACTGATCATAGCATATGCTATTGGGCAGACCACTTATGGGACCCGTTATGAGACGGAGTGCCCTACATGATCGCGTAGTACGCGCTGAATTTCTGCATGATTTGACGTGTGATTCATGCATCTCGCATATGTGTGACTTGATCACTGCATGCCCTAACGACATCAGGGCCGTGGCTCCACAGGTACATCGTGGATGGCTGTATTGGATACCGAAAATACTTATTCTAGCACTGTGGGCACTTAGGATGTCCTTGGGTGAAATTCTCAGAACCTTTTTGGTACTAGGAGATACTCCAACGTCTAGACCGAGTAGATACACGAGCGCCCGAGTGTCGGATACCAGTAGGCCGCGTCTCCTACTGTGTCGTGGTCGGTTGGAAGGGGGTGTGGCCTTATCCGCCTGAGTGAGGGGGCTATTAGCTAGGCTGAGTTTGACCAGCTCGCAAATGAGTCCGCTATCGACGAGCCGGGTAGGTATTGGCAAACTATTGGTCAGGCGGATAGTGAGGTCTATTCCGCTTTCTGGACTGTGCAGCTAGGGAGGTGGCAGTCACTGTGAAGTGTATTAGACCCCAGTGATTTCCAGAGAGGAACTGTACTGATATATGTACTTGATGAGTACTGACTTTCTTGGAATGCATTTCGCATATGACATTCGGCTATGTAGGCCTTGCATTGCATCGGTGTGGCCGATGGCATTCATATCTCGCATCATGTCTTGCATTACATAGCCTTGTATAACGCCCGTGAAAAATTCGTACTTGGGCTCGAGTACCAACTCGACCCGAAATCGCGTAGAATTAATTTCCATGGAAATTAAGCGTAAGTTAGCTAGCGCAACGCTAGAGTAGCTGGGAAATAGTCCCTGATCACTTTAAATACGTTCTACAAGACCCAAATCGAGTAGAACAAACAACTCTACAATACTCTATAACCTCGGATCAAACTCTAAGCAGGTCTGTTCTCTGGACCACATTGAATTTTTGTATTGGATTTAGACCGCGCGTCGAAGGTCCGATACCTCCTATCTTAGACCGTTAGAACCGCCCAGCTGGACTTGACAATCATCTCAAAAATTAAGTCAAACCGATAATCACAGACTATTTCGTTGAACCCGGACTGAAGCGACTGCGAATAGGGACGGATTTGGAATTTCAAATTCAAATCTGGCACACGACTTGACGCGTCAGTATTAAGCGTTCTGACCGTCGGATGCATCGCCGACCGGTGGAGTCCATTGGTGCTGTTTTTCGGGCGCACGCCCTTAAATGGGATGTACACCCTCCCTAGGTAGCTCCCATCTCACGAAAACCCCTAAATCATACCCCTCCTTCACAAACAACCCTCCCCATAGCCCTATTTTCGATTTTCAACAACCACCTCCAAACTCCGGCGTCCCAAATCACTCCTAGGTCCCTCCTTGGCTAAAACCGACCACCACTCATCACTTATTGGGAGTTGGCAGCCCCTCTTCTTGAAGATCTCATCATTTGGAGCTCCAAAAATCTCCAAATAGAGCTGAAATCGTGAGGTGCTCCATTCTACTTTTTTGTTTGTATTTCTCCTTAAAATTACAGCCTTGGGAAGCTTGAAGCATCCCTCTACGATGCCTAGATTTTCTTTTTCCGGATTGGGCAGCCACTTTTTGGCATTTTTGCCGTTTTTCATGGCTTTCGTGGAAGCCATTTTAGGCCTTTTATCACTCTCATCCATCATATCCTTGATGGGTAAGAGGAAAACTGCAACAGACGAGGCTGGGCCGAGCCGCCCTGCTCGATCGAGAAGACCGCGAGGTGGTGCCACAAGTTCAAGCGCCGCCGCAGGTCCAGCTGCAGTCCTGGAGTGCTGTACAAAGCGGAATTTGGATCCCCATGCACACCTTGGGCGAACAATTCTATCGGAGATGCCTCATGGCCAATACACTGATCGCAAAGTGTTATTTGAGGCAGACGTAGATAGACGATTGTTCGGCGAGTATCTGTTGTTCGAACGCATTGAAGCTGCGCATTGGGGTCCGATCTTTGAAGCTCGCGCTCGTGCTAATGTGAGCACCGTTCGTACCTTCTACGCAAGTATCCAGAATCCTACCTTGGAGCCTTTGCAGTTCAAAATCCCTTTTGGTAGAGATCGGGTGGCTACGATCGACGTTCGGTTGATTGCGCGACTTCTCAACGTGCCTCTAGGTGATGTGCATCCTAGTGAGAAGAATCTGAGGACTAGACGTGAACGAGATCGCCGCACCAGGTTTCTGTGAGGTAAGTTGGTTCCATGGCAGCCTAATAATAGCCTCAAGGCGACGTATATGTCTGAGGATTTGCGCCTGCTGCACCATATCTGCACGTTCAATGTTTATCCCAGGAAGACAAATCGCATGAATGTACATGTCTTATGGTCGATTTCTTATATCTGGTGGCCCAGGGAGAGAACGTATGTATGGCCACTTTCATCTTACGGCAGATAGTTCTCATAGCCAGGTCAAGAAGAACATCCGAATCGCTTCCCTTTGGCCGACTTATTTGCAAGATTGCGCTTGAGTTTGCCTATAGACTTGGGCTGGAATTGCCGGTATCGATTCATACCATTGATGAGTCAACAATGGTCAAGATGAAGATTGGATCACAATACCGTGAAAATCAACTTGAAAGGGATAGTGAGGATGACTTTGATGATGAGGAAAATCAAAGCGAAGAAGAACCTAGAGCAGAGGTTCAGGAAGAAGCTCAGGAAGAAACAGAAGAGGAGGCTCAGGATACTGATGAGAGCCCTCCTCCTTCTGCGCAGGCTACTATCGACAATCGCATTGCTCGGATGGAGGAGAGTCAGACCGCTTTGCGAAGGGAAGTCCAAGAACTTCGCGCAGAAGTCGCGGATGCCAAGGCCGTTACAAAGAAGAAATTTGGCAAGGTGACTCGCACCTTGAAGGCGATCCTGTGTTGCTTACAGGATAAGGGTGCTCCTCCTCCGTCACCAGACTCCGACTAGCGATGCGATCTTTGATGTTATTATCAGTAGATAGTCATTTCCTGCTTTATGTGTGTAAGCCTGTTAGGGCTAGTGCTTTGTTCATGTTGCTGTTGTTTAACTGTCTTAATTTCCATGTAATTCTCGTCATGATGCTTGTGAGGATATATCCCTTGTATTGTGACAATTTTGATTAATTGAAATGCATGGAATGCCTTTGACTCTTTATGTGAATGATTGTGGTGTATTTGTGTAATTGAGACTGACAAGGTTGCGCCCTATTTTGAATATAGGGAATGCCACCTAAGACTATGCGGAGCACGGCTCGTCTTGCGCTGACTGAGCATATGGATCAGACTCCCTCTCAGTCCGGTACCTATTCGGACCCTGCTTTGGGCCCGATTCCTGAGGCGGTTCGATCGTCTCAGCCTACCGCTGGTCCTACAGATGGACCACCGCCATTTACGCCATCAGTCAGAGAGCCATATTGCGCATCTACCTCCACACAGCATCCGCCACAGCCTGCTCCACCTCCCGACAGATTCGAGCAGATGATGATTATGATGCTGCAGCAGCAGCAGCTTCTGACTACCATAGTGGGGACATTAGCCCAGGGTGGGGGTGCGATTACATCTACTCCACCTGCACCACCTGCGCATCCAGCTGAGGATGCCTATACATACGCCCAGGATGAGGGCATGGCTCATCCTGTGCCGCCTGCTTTCCCTGCGGGGAATCCTGCCGACACACGGGGCCTATTGGAGCGATTTCAGCGCTTGCGGCCTCCTACTTTCACGGGTTCTCACAGACCCGAGGAGGCTGAGTACTGGCTCGAGCAGGTGTCGAAGATCTTGCGGATGTTGCATTGCACCGAGGCCGAGCAGGTAGAGCTGACTACCTTCCTGTTTGAGAGAGAGGCCAGCATGTGGTGAGATAGCGTACTGCGGACCGTTGCCGCAGACTTTGTATGGACGTGGGCAGCATTTGAGTTCCGCTTCCATGAGAAGTATTATCCCCAGACTTACCGGCACGATAGGGAGAATGAGTTTCTCCGTCTCAGACAGGCAGCGATGACAGTTACAGAGTATGAGCATCGGTTCACGGAGTTGGGCAGGTATGTCCTGACGATCCTAGCTGATGAGCAGATGCGCATACGGCGCTTTTTAGAGGGCTTGCGACCGGATATTCGGTCGAAGATGTGTTGTGTTAGTTTTCTCTCCTATGCAGAGTTTATTCACATGTCCATGCGGGCAGAGCAGGACGTGGATCGACTTGCGCGATCTCGAGGCCCGGCTGCTTCTAGGCCATGACCGGATTTGCCAGACAGGCCCTTCGCGGGCAAGAGGCCTCGCAATGATCCTCCTGCTAGGACTACGACGCCTGTACCACCGTTTCGGCGCCCTGTTTTGACATGTACATACTGTGGGAGGACGGGCCACTTGGCGCAGAGCTGCTTTTCGAGGATGCGGGACAGTGGGTTCTCGCCGCCGCAAAAGATTGACCGTGTACGTCCACAGGCGATATCAGCACTGCCTATACGGTCAGCTCCTGCGCATCCTTCTTTCAAACCTACGGTATCGCAGATCCGACAGCCTCCACGGCCCTTGACACAACGGCCGAACCGGCCACAGCAGGCTCGGGTTCATGCATTGACAGCTGAGGCAGCTGCGACGCTGACTTTCCAGCATTTAGCTTTCGAGGTTACGACCTATATTGGAGGTACTCCCGTTCTTGTCATGGTGGACACTGGTTCCACGATTTCTTTGATATCGCGTGCCGTAGTCAGACGTCTTGGGTTACAGACTATCACTATGGATAGCGTGCGAGTCTTTGCAGCTCATGGAGATTATTCAGATGTCACCCAGATGTGTGAGGGTTGTTTGGTTGATCTGGGAGGCAGGACGATGACTCTTGATCTGGTCGTCGATCCCTCGCTCGTTTATCTCGACGTCATTCTTGGCATGGACTGGTTGACTGCAGCGAGAGCCGAGATTGACTGCGAGACTCGTATAGTCACAGCGTACGAGCCTGAGGGTGCATCCTTCACATTTTCAGTGTGGGTAAATCTTCCTTTCCGCATACTTAGCTACGCCACTCTATTGCGCGACGCTGGTGCCCAGGTACTTGAGCAGACGCCAGTTGTTTCTGAGTTCGGGGATCTGTTCAGGAAGATCCCTGGCTTGCCGCCCCGACGTGAGATCGATTTCACTATTGATCTGGTTCTTGGTTCTACACCCGTCTCACTGCCGACGTATCGCACGGCACCATGTGAGATGGAGGAGTTGAGGACGCAGATTGATGGTCTGCTAGAGCTTGGCCTTATACGGCCTAGCGTGTCACCTTGGGGAGCACCGGTCTTGTTCGTGAAGAAGAAGGATGGTTCGATGCGATTGTGTATTGATTATCGCAGGCTGAACCAGCTCACGGTGAAGAACAAGTACCCTTTGCCCAGGATCGATGACTTGTTTGATCAGTTGAGAGGAGCGCAATACTTCTTGAAGATTGATCTTCAGTTAGGATATCATCAGCTGCTCGTCAGGGATGAGGACGTGCAGAAGACAGCATTCAGGACCAGTTTTGGCCACTACGAGTTCCTCGTGATGTCGTTCTGTCTCACGAACGCACCGGCCGTGTTCATGGATCTGATGAACCGGGTATTTCGGCCTTTCCTTTATCGATTCGTCGTTGTCTTCATTGACGACATTTTGGTGTACTCTAGGAGTCGAGAGGAGCATGAGGAGCACTTGCGTTTGGTCCTTGATACGCTCAGACGACATCAGTTGTTCGCACAGTACAAGAAGTGCGACTTCTGGAAGCAGGAGGTGAAGTTTCTGGGACACGTGGTGTCCAAGGATGGCATGACAGTTGACCTGTCTAAGGTAGCTGCGGTGCAGGACTGGGAGCAGCCTGGTTCTGTCACTGAGGTGAGGAGTTTCTTGGGTCTCTCTGGCTACTATCGGCGCTTCATTCAGGACTTCTCGAAGATCGCGAGACCCTTATCTCAGTTGACACGGAAGGACGTGAAGTTCGCCTGGAATGATAAGGCGGAGTCAGCTTTTCAGGAGCTGAAGGACAGACTTACGTCAGCCCCTGTGCTAGTATTGCCAGAGCAAGGGGTTAGATACACTATATACACTGACGCGTCTAGCGTTGGTTTGGGTTGTGTCCTTATGCAGAGGGACAGGGTAATTTCGTATGCCTCGAGACAATTAAGGAAGCACGAGGAGAATTACCCTACACACGACCTAGAGTTGGCAGCCGTTATATTCGCACTGAGACTCTGGAGACATTACCTCTACGGAGAGGAGTTCGAGCTCTTTTGCGACCACAAGAGCCTCAAGTACATATTCACGCAGCGAGACTTGAATATGAGGCAGCGGCAATGGATGGAGACGTTGAAGGACTTCAAGTTTGAAGTCTCTTACCATCCTGGGAAGGCGAACCTTGTGGCTGATGCGTTGAGCCGCAAGAAGGCGATAGAGTTTGCGGCTCTGCTGATGGTTGCCGAGTGGGATATGGTTGAGTTTTTGCGAGACTTTGAGCAGAAACTCACCGTAGAGGAGCCATTTGAGTTCATCGCACACGTACAGGTGCGATCTCAGATTGATGACCGAGTCATCGAGGCGCAGAGGGACGATGCGCATCTTACTGAGCTTCGAGAGCAGGCCAGTGATGATGCTGACGCCGACTGGCGAGTTGGTATGGATGGGGGCTTACGTTACCGTGGCCGCCTATGCGTCCCAGATGTCCCTGACTTGAGACGAGAGATTCTCGAGGCTGCGCATTCTACTAGACTCGCGATGCATCCAGGCAGTATAAAGATGTATCGTGACGTGAAGAGGATGTATTGGTGGGAAGGTATGAAGACCCACATAGTTGAGTTCGTGTCCCGTTGTCTCACTTGTCAGCAGGTGAAGGCAGAGCATCGCCGACCACCTGGACTTTTGCAGCCTATGCCGATTGCAGAGTGGAAGTGGGATTTCATTTCCATGGACTTCATTTCTGGGTTGCCTAAGACGAGGAAGGGGCATGATTCCATTTGGGTGATCGTCGACCGATTGACGAAGTCGGCGCACTTCCTACCGATCAGAGTTACGAACTCTGCAGACGAGCTAGCTAGATTGTACATCCGAGAGATTGTGCATCTGCCTGGAGTTCCGTTGGAGATCGTGTCGGACAGAGACACGCGGTTCACTTCTATTTTCTGGACTCGCATTCAGGAGGCTATGGGTGTGAAGTTGAAGTTCAGTACTGCCTTCCACCCACAGACGGACGGACAGACGGAGCGAGTTAACCAGATCCTGGAGGACATGTTGCGAGCTTGCGCATTGGACTTCAAGGACAGTTGGGATGACTGTCTTGCATATGCGGAGTTTGCGTACAACAATTGCTTCCAGGCGAGTATCGGCATGGCACCTTATGAGGCGCTGTATGGGCGACCTTGTCGGGCACCGCATTGCTGGTTAGAGGTCGGTGAGCGTAGCTTGATTGGCCCAGAGTTGGTGCAGGCGACGTCAGAGAAGATTGATATTATTCGATGTCGGCTTCTTACAGCGCAGAGCAGACAGAAGAGCTACGCCGATACGAGACGACGGCCGCTAGAGTTCACAGTCGGGGATCACGTGTTTCTGTGAGTTTCCCCTATGAAGGGAGTCCTTCGGTTCGGGAAGAAGGGGAAGCTGACACCGCGATTCATTGGTCTATTCCAGATCCTCGATCGTGTGGGAGCAGTGGCTTACCGATTGGCTTTACCCACGCCCCTCGCGAGCGTCCACAACGTATTTCATGTTTCTATGCTGAAGAAGTACGTTGCTGATCCTTCCCATATCATTAGATGGGAGCAGGTGCAGTTAGGAGAGGATGTTACTTATATCCTGCGACCGACACGCATCTTAGACAGGAAGGAGCAGGTAATGCGTAGTAAGGTGATTCCCCTTGTGAAGGTACTATGGACGCATCATTCTGAGAAGGAGGCTACTTGGGAGACAGAAGCCGAGATCAGAAAGAACTACCCACAGCTTCTCGAGGAGTACGAACAGGTACAAATTTCGAGGATGAAATTATTTGTTAAGGGGGGTAGATTATAACGCCCGTGAAAAATTCGTACTTGGGATCGAGTACCAACTCGACCCGAAATCGCGTAGAATTAATTTTCATGGAAATTAAGCGTAAGTTAGCTAGCGCAACGCTAGAGTAGCTGGGAAATAGTCCCTGATCACTTTAAATACGTTCTACAAGACCCAAATCGAGTAGAACAAACAACTCTACAATACTCTATAACCTCGGATCAAACTCTAAGCAGGTCTGTTCTCTGGACCACATTGAATTTTTGTATTGGATTTAGACCGCGCGTCGAAGGTCCGATACCTCCTATCTTAGACCGTTAGAACCGCCCAGCTGGACTTGACAATCATCTCGAAAATCAAGTCAAACCGATAATCACAGACTATTTCGTTGAACCCGGACTGAAGCGACCGCGAATAGGGACGGATTTGGAATTTCAAATTCAAATCTGGCACACGACTTGACGCATCAGTATTAAGCGTTCTGACCATCGGAATTCATCCAGATTACACCCTCGGATCAGGAAAAATTTCTATTTATTATCAAGAGACTTTCAGCCCTTATCTACGTGCGGTGACCGCTGAACTGAAACTGGTCCGCCACGTGCGATCTGCAAACCCTGTCAGACTAAAAACTTAATACGAGCTACATCTGGTACACATGAGCTTAAGTCCGATCGCAATCGACCAGGGGACCACCAGAAAGCAGTTTTTGGACCGAAACAGCCCCGAAATGGATAGGCACCAAGTAAACTTCGTTCCGGAGCCTATTTCTGGTGTTTTTAAGCTTATAAAAGGGGTTGAAACCCTCATTTCTCTCTCCCATCCGAAAATTGCAAACCCTAGGAAAAGGAGAGAAAGTTTGAGAGAGAGATTGGAAGGGATTTTTTCCGCTTCCGAGCCGCCGATTGCTGCTGCTTCACCAACTCTTCCCAATCACCTGGCTGGTGATTTCTCCACTTTTTCAGGTATAAAATAACCCTAGAACTTGCTGATTTAGGGTTTACCTAGATTCATGGCATGTTAGCTAACGTACTTCATAAATCAGGTCCTCCTACTGTCGTAGACGAAGCGTACACGCTCTGTTCAAAATCACGCTTCCGTAAGAGACTAGGTGAGGATTTTAGACGCTTTGATTGACGGTTTACAACGCTTTCAATGTCGTTTAATAGTAGATTATCGACGGCATCGCCGTTTGACATGTACAACATGCTCTCCGTTTCCTGTTTCGTAAATTAACGAAGAATATGAGATTTAGGGCATTTTAGTCATTTGTAGGAAGTACGGTCTACATGCATATTTTGCTGACGTGATTGACATAGTTTGTTGCCGCATTAGGGAGTTAGGAATGCTTGCATAATCAGTTTGGCGAAGAGATTCGCCTAGTTGCGCACTTTGGGTCGACATACTATATGTAGACTTAAGTGTGCAGTGTATGTGTTTGTATAAATGCTTGTATTAGTATGTATTGAATTAAATGATGTTATGTAGTAGTTTGAGATTGATTTCTTGATTAATATGCTGACCTAAATGATTTCCTACATGTTTACCTTATGCATGATTGCATTACATGCATGGAAAGTATGCCTTGAAGATTTGCTTAAGTTGAATGTTATAACATGTGTTAACATGCTCACATGATGTATTTCAATTCCAATACCTTTGCATATAGTGCTAATGTGATTTCATAGGTGTGTGGGACTAGACTTAGTCCAGGCAGTCGGTAACCGAGCGAATTCGTGGCTGACTAGTCATAGCCACGAACGACGCGTCGATGAACGTGATTCGTGATTAGAGTTGGCGGCAGTGGTTAGGCCACGCGAAGTGTTTTACGCACTTCATGTCGTTCGACTTGAGATGCGATCGCGCTAGTCGAGCCCGTCAAGTAACCCGACTGGCCGATGTATGTTCACCTTGTATGTGTCATAACTGCTTGAACCTAGGGTACTGAACTTACCATTGTAAACCCTGTTAACCATGGTACCTTGATCCACGAAGACTCATGAGCCGGGCATGGTGGTATGGGACACCGTGGTCGAGCTGTCGGCCTACGCTGGGGCCACAAACCTCCCCGTAGTGACCAGTGAGCACCTAGACTGGTGAGCAGATTATGGTGGTATGGGACACTATATTCTAGCTGTCGGCCTACACTGATCAGGCGACGAGCCCTTTGTTGTGACCGCGAGCGTATTCTGAGTCCACGGGAGGCGACGACCCTTCCGTTGCAGTAGAGTACGGTAGGCCTATATTGATAAGGTGATGGGGGAGCGGTGCAACGAGTGCGAGCAACAACCCTGGCAGCCCTTGCAGTGACCTACGAAATATACATCGTATGAGATTACTAGGAGTGACGACCCTAGACAGGATCTGTGTTGGGATTGATACAAGGAAAGTACCTTAGTTTCCCAATCCTGCTGTTTGAATGGACTAATAACAACTTGGAATTCATATCACCATAGCATTGCATGTGCCTGGAAGATGTGGAGCACTTTAGGGAGTGTGGCATGCCGCGGTCGTAAGATGTTGCCGCATGAGGGTGATCGTCGGTGAGGGCATACATCACGTCATGTCATCTTGCATTAACAACAGTATTAGGATTGTCTGATTTACTGCTTTACTATTATCGCGTGATTGAATTGTGAACATGCTAATCTTTGCTCTATGATTCCACTGAGTTGATCACTCACTCCCACGTTACGGGATGGTGTTTGCAACACCCACCAGACCCTGTTGTAGATGCAGGTGAGGCCGAGATCCAGGAGGTGGAGCCAGAGATCGACGAGGAGCAGGACGAGTTCTCGTATATGCAGTATCACGACGGCTTCCCGTAGGCGACCTGGATCGAGGGGACTTCAGTGGGACTATTTTGAACATTATTTTTGTGTTTATGTATATGTATATGAGACTCAGAGATGTAGTCATACTTTGGAGATAGATGAGATTTACTTTGTTTTTCCATACAGTGATATATATATTGTTTAGTCTTCCGCTTGCTTTTATCACTGGATCTGAAGTATGAATTGCAGTTTTGGTATACTTTTACTCATGTGAATGCTTTAAATCAGACAACATTGAATCATAATCATTTTTGATGCATAAGTGACGGTCTGGAACTCGGGAGTTGAGTTTATACACGACCCCCGATTTTTAGGGTGTTACACCTTGGTATGGTTGATTGTATCATAGACTTACCGCATACTTTCGCACTACTCTGATAACTGTACACTTGGCGTTTGCCTTACGCACACACTTACACCACCCTCTAAACTTTTGTAAGCTTATGCATGACAGTTGTGTGCAGGTAGCGTTGGAGCTTTTGATCATCTTGTATTTCCCTTTCCACATTGTACTTAAAAGATTTTGATATAGTGGATATGTGGCGATGTTGTTTTGTGACTTGGTTATGCTTGTGGTTATGCTCCATTACAAAAAATAATTCACTTTGAAAATTCTCCTTGTAGGATCCTAGGATCGGAATCTGGCATTTGATTGTCATGAGCCGAGAATGGGGCATTACGGAGGCTGTCGGCACCGGATTCGGCAATCGGGATTCATGTGAATCCGATTTTCGGGTTTGGGGCGTAACAGACAATGTGGATGAAGAACACATATATCAATGGTAGGGCCCACCATCATATGGACAATGTAAATAAAATACTCACACCAGGTTGGGATCCATTGCACAAACAGTGCAGGTAAAACACTTATATGGTGGGGTCCATATGTCCCTCGTGTGGACAGTGTTGATAAGGCGCATGGTGAGGATGATATACAAGACATCATGGTGGTCCCACAATTGCGTCCAACAACTGTACATCTTGGGATACAACATGCCTCGTGATCAGAGCCATGGGATTGGCTTATGTTAATGCAGCAGTTTGCTGTGCTACGTTGGCAACTTGATCATAGAGGTGGGTCTCACACGCAGGCCTTGGGTGGTCTAGATTCATCCTAAGTATCAGATGGGTCCCACATGGGGCTCAACACTTTACATGTACACTGCCTCAAAACGTCACCTGCCAATATTATATCATTATATAACATCTCTTCTTTTCTTTTTTCTTTAATGTGTACAGTGACCCGTCTAGCACTGGACGTCTCTTCATGAACGATCTGGACACGACGTCCATTGCTGGTCGGTCTGATCTTTGGTGCGGCCCACCGTGGCCTGATGGTGTGGCCCATTAGCAGTACATGTGTATGTATATATAGTACAAATAAAATATCATTATGTAAGGTACACGTTCAGGGAGCCTGCTGTCCGTTTGAGACGACCCCAAAACGTGTAGCCCACATGGTGTTTGAGTGAGGCCCACCTTCATTTTTCAGGGCTCATGTTGGCAGGTGAGGCCCAATTAGATTTATATAGGAGGTGGCCCACCTGGTCAGAGAAGGGAAACCAGGTGCAGCCCTTTGACCACTGCAGGGTGCGGCCCACCTGTAATTCGGTGAGGGCCAAAGCCTGACCAACTCATCCATTGGCAACTTACACGGCCCATTGTGTAGGCCGTTATTCAGTTGTTTCTTAGGCCAAAGACATCCCTTCATCTGGACTGTTGGTGAGGCTGATTTCAGCCCCAAATCAAGGCTCTTACAGGGACACTTCCTGCCCCAATTTTAGCTCCAGGAACGGCCAAGGTTTGGGTTGTTTTCTGGCCCACTTTCAGTCTCGATAAAATGCCGGTCCCAGCATAGTTTCACGGTCCAACAGAGTGGCTTTCTCTGGCCTGATCAGAAGTTGATCTTGGCATGGACTGGAGGCTGGCAACTTCAGCTGTAAGGGGCGTTTTTCCTGCTCCGTTCTAAGCTGAAATTTCAGCTATTTTGCATTTATTTCCAGTCAATATCAGGCCTGGTTCCTAGCCTGTTTGCACGTGACATCAGGCCCAGCTTTGAGGGAAGATTTTGGTTAAGTTAGGGGCTCCTTGTTGGGAATGTTTTCGGCCCAAACCTCAGGCCATCCTGCAGTCTGGTCTTGGTTCATTCCTGGGCTATTTTTCGGTTTGGTTTAGAGTCCAACAGAGGCTCTATTTTTCAGCCTAAAATGGCCTGAGGTTGGATGCCCATACAGCCCTACTCACCATCTGATTTTCAGCCCACAACCATGGCCATTATAAGAGGAATGAAAAAGAGAGATGAAGGAAAACCTGTTTTCCTGCAGTACTGATGCTCAGCTCCCACTCCTTCTTTCTCTTTCTTTTCTTTTCCTCACCTTTCTCTCCCTTTTTCTCTCTTTTTCTTACTCTCAATTCTTTTTAGTTTCTGGTGTGGAATTTCCTGAAGCCACTGGGTCTTATTTATAGGCAGTGAGAGGTGCCACCATCGGTTAAAAAGAAACCTACCATATGCAATGGTTAGGACTTAAGGATGGTTATGCATGGGGCCCATCCGCGTTTGGGGATGGACCGCTAACACCTTGGCCAACCCGAAAGTACATTCGCAGGGTCTGGTGGGGCCCATCTCGTGATCGTGGTTTGGTGGGTCATTTGGGAAGATGACCCACCCATCAATGGTGGATTCTTACTTAGGGGTTCTCAAGGAGATCCAGACTGTTTGATTGGTCTGGATGGGTCCCATAAGCGGTGTGGGCCCCACTTTTCGGATTCCAGATGAGATATTGCTTCATCTCATGAGATCTCCTTGCTTTCTCTTCTCTTTCTCATGAGATGAGAGAGTTTATCATCTCAACTCGTACCTCCCTCTTAGGAGGGCTGGGATGGAGCCACGTGGCTCATCAGACGGTCACAAATGTGACAGCCTTTGATATCCAAAAGAAGAAAAATCTCCTTTTTCTTCCTTCTTAGTTGTCAGCCATTTTTGGGCTGTGAGAGGACTCCTCTCAGCTGGCAAAGAGGAAGGCCGAAAATCTCTGGTCCATGTGATGTTTGCTTGCCCAACAAGCTACCTGATGGTCCCTCCCATTGAATCTCATCCCCACATGAAGGAAATGGACGGTTGGAGCTGATCTTTGTTGGCTTAATGCATGGGTCAAACGCCCTATATGGTTTTGTTCAATGGCCCATCACGAGTGAAATAGACAGTTTGGATCGTCCAGAAAGTCGCCAGGGTGGCCCACTTTGGGGTTTGAAACTCGTCAGGTTTAAATTTTCAAAATGGAAGGAGAATTCTGCCAATTTACGAGAGAGCTCGGTCATAGGTTGTTTAACCATTTCACTTGGTCCAGTGCACATCGTGCATGATGGTCTATGGTGCACACGCACCTCGTGTGGGGCCTATCGTGATGGTTTTGTTGCATTCACTCCGACCAACCATCGTGTCGGTTCTATCAAAGGATCTTGGACCGTTTGTTCAGGCTGATCTAAGGCCCAGGTGGGGTCCAAAACTTGATTTATGTCATATTTGTGAATTCCTATCAATCTACTGGTCGGATTATGCCAAAATTGAATATCAACGGTTAACACGGTCTAAGAGACTATTTAAGCTAAGACCTAATGGTAAGGTTATGTATATATGGCCTATTCTGATTTTATAATACTGAATATTATTTTATACTACATTTAATAATATTATTTATTATTATTATTATTATTATTATTATTACCATTATTATTATTTTTTTTACTATCATTTTATTATTATTATTATTATTATTTTTTTTTTTCATATTATTATTATTATTATTTCCATGTGTGTGCACTGTTAATCATGTCGTGGGTCCTGCTCCAGAGGTTATTAGGACTACCTATCTCATGATTTTACATTATTATTGTTATTATTATCATAATAATTATTATTATAGTCCTTGTAGATTTTATTCTACTCTTTCTTAAGCTGTTTACGTGAGTCCCATCTTAATCAACACCATCTATTTACTCACTCAGCCTTCTTGGGCTTTGATCATAATTAAAATTATTTTAATTTGTAATTGGGCCATGCTTGTGATCTCACAGACAACTAATGATTCCTGCTAATCCAACGGTCAGATGACTTAATATATCGATGGAGATTATACTAGACAGCCGCAATGGATAGATTGTGGGTCACTAGATGATGATGTGTAAGGTAAGTCACGTATGCTCCCACACACGTGCAAACTGATTTAGATGTTTATAGTAGCGCTCAAGTACTGAAAAGTATGGGGTGTAACACTTGGATCCACATAAGATTCTCCTTGATTAAGTGTTTGAACTTTTGTGTGGGATATGAAATTTTGTATAATTATTTTTGAACTAGTGTGATTTAAAGCCTGAAAATCTTGCACATCATACTTGAATTTCATGTCCTGCACCATGTTTTATTAAATACCTCTAAAACCATTGTTGTTGTCTCAAATACAACGAGATTTTGAAGGTGCAGTTCAGGTGTTTGTGAAAATACTGCAATAGCAAACTCGGATCGATCTCGGTTCGAACTGGCCCAAGCTGTAATGTCCTAGATTTTCACAATTTTAAATTTTCAAAAACCCTTGAAAACTTTTGATATGACCAGCCTACGTTGTCGTTTATTGACCATTGACGCTCGAAGTGAGCCTATCCGCGGGTAGTACCAGTAAAGAACTGTACAAATCTGATTAATCAACCGTAGAAAGGTAACAAATCTGCCCGATCATTTAAACATTGAACTTAGCCTCTGGCTTTGTTCATGTGGGGTCCAATTCTAGCCGACCTATCACTGACTAATTGATATAACCGTAACTAAATAAAGAACTTCTAAAAGCTGTGACAACTAAGGGTCGGATATTAATTAACAAAGCAAATCAATTCAGTTATTCCTTTAGCCTAAGAACCAACGACTTAGACTAACTTTAAATGAATCGGCATTTTCGTAAATTACGAATAGGCCACATTACAAACTTAGCTAATCCAAACCCTAATTATTGCGCACAAAAAATCTAGATACCCAATTCATTCTAGAAATGCATTGATTATCCAAACAAGCTCTTGACCACTCATTAGTGGGCCATTAAACCTGAGACTATAGAAAGACATTCGTCTTAGTGGGCTTGACATTCATCATGAGATATCAAGCTGATGTCGCATCTCGAATTGCTTAACTTGGACCCGCAAGCCAAGTGCATGAGTTGTGTGAATACCTTATATGAAAATGTGGAACTTAAGTGAAATAAGTCCATTTATTTTTTCACAAAGTTATATCTTTTGAACTATCAATTCACGACCAAAGTCGAGGTACCGACTAAAGATATTTTCCCAAACATATCCGTATAGCCACGACCCCGATCGACTATCGGTGAACGTTAAATAAACTTCTAATCATATTTATTGATCGGCGTATCTAAATGGCGGACCGATCGTATCTATACGTATATCATCATTAGGGCTAACTTTCTGTAACGTCTCGACTTTTCAGGACCCGAGTACATGACCCATTTTTCAAAAATTTGAGTATTAACCTTAAAGGATGGTCAAATTCGAGTGTACATTTTTTTTCATTTTATCGAAGTAAGCAAATGAGCGTAGTATGGACAAATCAACATAAAAAAAAATTTCATTATCATTCAAATATACAAGAAGCCACTCGTAATGACTTATACAAAGCAATGTCTCTAAAATTAACAAATATGAGAATTACATGATCCAATGCATGAGAAATACTAAAATGCAAATAAATTTGAGCCGCCAGACCCCTCGGCTTCTCAAGGTAGATACAGTCATGCAACCTTGACACTTAAACCCGACTCCTCATCAGCCAGAACCTGAAAATCCCTAAACCACTTGTGCTACCTGTACGGTTATATTTATTTGATGGATGAATGACCAACTTAGTGTGAATTCTCCTCAAGATTACACACCGCCGCATTAGGTAAGTATAGTTATAAAGCAAAGTATACAAAATAATATATGATGTAGGTCTTATTAGATGCATGGATGCGTGTATACAATCATCATCCCGGGGATGCTCATCTGTGCGGACAGTGGGCTCGTCACCCATGCAATCATCAAACCTGGGTACATCATCCAGTCGGAACAATACGTACATCACGTACGTCTGTGCTATGTATGCATGATTAGTCAATCCGTTATTAATCCAATTAAACTCAGCCAATTTAATTAAGCTCACAGTCACTACGGGGAGCTCTTAGCCTAGCGTAGGCAGACAGCTCGGGCATAGGTCCCATACTACCATTCCCGGCTAATGAGACTACCATCTTAGGATGTTCAATAGAAACTAGTCGACTAGTAGCCAATCATGTTACAGTATATAGGGCTTACCATCGTATGGTTGCAATATTTAAAACATCAAACCCATATAGGAAAAATACCAGAACAAAGCCTCATAGGGCGATACCAAATAGGCCACAAAGGGTGAGTGTCAAAACCATACGATAAAAGACCATCCTTAAAACTATTGGACACAACAACCCTAGATGGTAGGCCCATGTCAACGGTCAATTTAAACCACCATTCAATAACCACTACGCTGAAGGTCCATTACAATCACAACCAGTCGGGTTACATCCCAAGTATGGGTGTACATTTATAGGTGGAGATTTTCTACGAATGTACCAGTTTTAAGTTTCATAAGTAATCCACAAATAGTCTATAGGCATGAAATAAATATGCAGGATAAACATTAAACATGTAATGTAACAATTCAATTTCAGCAATTAACACATATGACTATGAAGCGTAGATATCAATTATAAACTGAAATAAAAACTATAACTTAAGCTAATGGGAAAATGGAAAGCTCAAGGGGAAGAATCATCACCGTATGTTTTGGATAGCCCACTAGCATTGTTAAAGAATGCATGTTCCCTTAGAATCAAAGCCTACCAAAATTTGTAAGGTTATACGGTTAGATCCAAGCTTATGCACTATTTATGGTCCAGGTCTTATCCTAGGGTTTAGATTACCTAGGTCTTAAGGTTTTATCCTTAGGTTTAGTTCTAGGCTTAGATTTAGAATTTTGAACTCTAGTTGGTGTACCATTAACTATGATATAAATTTAATAAATACAAAATGACCATTAACATTAGTGTTATTATTTATATAGAGTAACATAGTAATAACAAATCTTATGATAATAACTAATATTATGACTTACTATTAATGATAACATTTAAGAGTGACAAGACTACACTAGTATTAGTAATGATATCGTTTTATATGTAGTAACTTATATCGGTATATATATAAATTACTAATGGTTATTCATGCTTAATAATTAGTATATTCATGGTAATGAAACTAATAGTAATGCAGGGTAATCTAATATCGGAAGGGAGAGCCACCTTATCCCTAGCTAGTTCATAGTTATTACTAACCCGGGAACTTAGCATTCTACGTGGGATTTGAACCTGCAACATGCTACTCATATTTAAGAGAAATTTAAATGCAAGGTTGGATGTTGCCTGGCCCCAATTACTTGTTGGTTTAGATGCTTCTAAGCTTAATCATGAACTTGATTAAGGGGCTTAACCGAGCTAATCATTCCCATACCTTTCTTGGTTGCTTGCTCGTTTTGCTAAATGTGATGTGAACTATGGGCACCATGGGAAGCATATGGAATGTTGGCTTTGCCCAAAGAAAATCCTAGCCCCTTTGATTTGTAGCACTTACAATGAATACAAGAATGATGCCCAGGGCATGATCCATCCATTGTAAGTACTATGGGTTCAATGGTTTGCATTATTGCATGAAGGATCTCATTTTACCAACCTAAGAAACCAAAAGGTGATAGGTATGCCTTTGAACATAAATGAGGTGAGATAGGGAGCCATGAAACCAAAAACCCAATAGGGCCACCATGATGTTGCAGGACATCTACTTCCTCCATCACTCACGTTTGGCTTGGCTAGGTTGTTGCCGAACTCACCCGAGTTGGGTCTGAGGGTGCACAACAACCCAGGGCTGCAATTGTGATCGTGGTGACTCACACAGCTGTGATTCTTGAGAGTCGACTCAGTGAGTCGAGCCAAGTCTGACAGCAACCTATGGGGATTGTAGGGTGATGTTTGAGTCGGGTTTCCATCTAAGAGGACCGGAATGCGGCAAGATGGTCTCACCTGAGCTGAGGTGGTGCAAGATTATGCTGCTGAATGCAGCCGTTTTTACGGCGAGTCGAGTGGAATCGAGTCGTTGAGTTCAGCCAGGGACTCGAGTTAGCTTCTGCAGTTGAGGGCGAGCTATCTCAACTTGATGCAATAGCTGGTGACCATTGAAACCTGGCCACCCAGTGCAACGAGCCAGCAACAAGAGGCTCGAAGTCTGTGAGCGAGCTCGGGCAAGTTGCACCAGCAGCCCGGTCGGGCTGAGTTGGTGCAGGAACTGCACACGCTGTCTCTCTCTATTCTCTCTTCTTTTTTTTTTCTACTCCTCTGGAGGACCAACAATGTTAAGAGGCCCTACTTGACTCAGCCCAAACTTGGCTGGACGAGTGGGTCACGGTGGTGCGGTGCAACAGCCGCACCACCCTCCTCCTTTTTTTCTTCTCTTTTCTTTCTTCTTCTTCCTTCTTTCTCTTTTCTTCACTCTTCTCTCCCAACACCATCACTAGATGGTGAGAGCTCGAAAATGACATCACAAACTGAGTTGACTCGGTTTGGAGTGGTGGAGAGGATGGCTATCATTAATGGCGTCTTTGAAAACGGGGCTTCTGTCTCCAATCTATTCCTTTCAGATGGTCCCAATGACCCTAGGAAGCTTGTAGTTAAGCTTCATCGAAGCTTTAAAGAGGTTAGGTCAATGGGTTCGAATGGAGAAGGTAGCAGCCGATTTTTCTTTCTCTTGCGACCATGATAACTGGAGAAAGGCTCATCGCTATTTAATCTCGTTGCCTTATATCATGCCCTAGGTTCTCTTAAAGTCATTGGATAAGGGCTGGATGGCCTGGATTGAATCTTGCTGTCTGGTTTTTCTCAAAACCATGGGAAGGAGCTGAAACCATCCCTGGTTTCACTTGGAACGCCCTAAACATTCGGACGGCCAAGATCTCTCCTAAATGGAAGGCCAAGATTGGCGTATCCCTCCTCTCACGCGGATCGCCAAGCTGGCGTGTAGATAGTTTTCTCTTTTGAAATTGTTAGTTTTGTAAGGTCTGTTTGTACCCGCAACCATGTGCTTGCACACGTGTTTCAAGGTTTGAAACTGGATGGGGTTTGCTTGTACGCAGGCCCTTCATCAAATGGACAGCTCGGATCACACACATGACAGCAGGTGGTGGCCCACCGATCAGGGACTTACGGACGTTGTCTGTCCACTTCCTATACGAAGAGAGAGGGAAAACCTTCCCTTTTTTGGTGAAGCACGAGTCAGCCCGTGCTGACCGGTTTGATGCGTCTGCTGTACAACGGGTGTGCACCAGCTGTATGTATGCACCCCATTAACCGGGGTCCACCGTGATGTCTGGGATCAATCCACTCTATCCGTTCAGTTTGGGGAGGCCTATCAAGGCCTTTACTAGAAAATTTGGCAAATCCAATTCCTGGGTGGGCCATACTAGTTGAATTAGGGTCCTTTAGTGCCGATCGCATTGATCCAATGGTCGGGTTGGTCCCAGTCCGATTATCAACTGTCAAAAGGTCCTACGGAATCGTTTGTATGTCTAAGTACACCATCATATGTCGCTATTCAAATGATACATTGATTTTAATTCTTATTATTATTTTATACAATATATATATATATATATACACATATTTATATCAAAGTCATGTTGTTTATTACGACCATCCATGTCAAACTTTTATATTATTAGATATTTGATTATAATTATTATTTTTATGTTATTTTCATATGTGCATTCATAGATATTGTATCTATCTATTGTTTATTAATATTATCATTATTACTTTGTATGACTTGCCTTTGATTAGGGTCGTTAATGGGTTGTATCGTGTCCTAGTGGGTCTTGTGTCCAATCCCAGACACCTCTACTGCTCAAGCAGTCTTACCATCGATTTTACAATCTAATGGTCAAGTTAGGGAAATTGGACGTTGGATTGATCAACGAACCTTGTGATTGATCTATAGTTTATTTAAGGAGTCCTAATGCAAATGTATGGTCCATCTCGAGGATCAATCTAATGGGAAGGTCGATATGTGAATGAAGATCGTCCTAATTGGTCCAGATAGATACATTGGGGACCACTGAATGCTAGTGTGTAAGGTGAGTCATGTGTGACCCCATGCACGCGTGGTTAATTCAGATTTTCAAGGTAACATCCAAGTACTGGGAAGTATGGGGTGTTACACTATCCTACGATGTATATTAATACGTACACCCCATAGTGGGCCCTGAAGGTTTAAAAAACCCTCCCATAAACTAGTATAATGAAAACCTAGCCCCTCGGGCCATTTGCATAACTTCTAGAACTATATAAGGCCTCCATTTGGGCATCCCAGCTCACTATACGAATTTTTTCCAAGAAGGAAAGAGAGAAAGAGAGAAGAATGAAGATCTTATGAGGGAGATCTTGGGATGTTCTTGATGGATTCTCTTCGATTAAGCCCTAGCTTCGACCATTCTTCTACATTGAATCCATCTTCCTAACGATCGGGAGGTAAGAAATAAATCCTACTTCCCAACCTAAGCTTATCTACAATGAATTGCATAAATCTTACCTAGTTGCTTTGAAATTAGTGTAGAAATTATCTTTTCCCAAATTTCTAACCGTAGGAGCTCAAAATTGGAGATTTCTTCTTAAAGGTGCGGACCATTATGTTTAGGTTTTTATTTATCAACCCTTGAGGGTTGTAGTTAATGATTTTTTTTTTTTGTGAATGATTTGTAAATATCTAGCATGTTCATATTTTGTGTTTGATTATAATATATGTGATTGCTTGTCTATACATGCTCACATGTTTGACGAGATGCCTAAATGATTAATATGGTGTTCTAATGATGCTCACATGTTTGATTGAATGCTAGATTGAATGTGTTGATTTGTTAATGCTTACATGTTTGATAAGTGCTCTAGTGAATGTATTAATCTATTGAGGCTCAAATGTTTGATAAAATGCCCAAGTGTTTGCATTGTTAAATATATGATTCTTATGAAACCTCGCAATGATCGCACGATGAGTTGCGGGTCCGTAGTAATTAGAATTGCCTACGATGTTGGGTCAGTCGGCTAACCACCTAATTTAAGGGGAGGCCCGAGTTATGTCGGCCACCCTACACTTGTTCGGTCGACTCGGGTCGAACACAGACAATCGACAGTAGCTAGACTACATGGGATGCTCGCACCTAATGCCGGTTGCGCCGGAGTTCTCCAAGTCAATCGAATTAGCCCAATAATCGACTAATCATGTGTGTTCACAATGTATGACAACGAAAAATAGAATTTATGATACCCACATTCACATTGAATGAGTTTACTTATAAGCATTAGGGGTACGATCCACAAGACTTATGGGCTGGGCATCTTGGTATGGGACATTGTGTCCGAGCTGTCGGCCTACATTGGAGTGACGAGCCTCCCCGTAGTGACCAATGAGAAACCAAGATGGCTATGAGCCTAATACATTAAACTGTAATGATGCCACGATCGCTCCACATTTGTGTTTAGGTGACGACTCTTATATCATTTGTGGGTGCCCTCCACCTGTCGATGGGCCGCTTAACCCTGTGCGTTTGAACTGTGTCATCTAGGTCCTTGATGAGGGATCGGTCAGGCCAGTGTTAACCTCACATTGATTAGGGAGTTATCATATGAGTAGTAAACCCACCCGTCAATGGGCCGCCTAACCCTGTGCGTCCGGACTGTGTCATTCGAGTCCTTGATGTAGGATCGATTTGGCTAGTTAGTTAGGCCAGTGTTAGCCTCACATTGATTGGGTAGTTATCGTCTGGGTGGTAAACCGAAATATGAATCAAAGGACACAGGTAAGGAACCGCTTCGACCGCCCCGAGCATAGTGATTCAGTTGAGACCACGATAAAATGAGGGTACCCTAACTTTGCTAATATGCTGAATGAATTGAACTTAATAATTACTCGGCCAGCATACGCATTAAGCGCATTGCTTTAAATAGGATGTGGCGATTTGACATTGGCGTAGCGTGATGAGGGAGTGTTGGCATTTGCAAATAGGGGATGAAGTCGCTTGTGAGGGAGTGTTGGATTGTGAGGTGCACGCATCATTTCATAATCTCATTCATACATTTAACAAGTGTAATTAGAAAATATTTGATTTCTTATTTTATCATTACTTGCGCTGATTGGGTTGATAACATGTGTAACTTAGAATTAATAGAACTACTGAGTTAGCTACTAACTCCCACCTGGAACGGTATTTTAAAACACTAACCAGGCGTATCATTGTTGCAGGTACTAGTGAGACTTCAGACAAGTAGGCTTATATCAGGTTGTGCCAACACTGTCATTTTTGGAGAATTGGGCGTAAACTAAAACCTTTACACTTTAACCGTTTTGGGTATGTATATTGTACATTATGGATAGTATAATTCCATTTTAAGCGATCATCACTATTGAAATTGTATTTTTGACTCTTAGCCCTATATATCTAAATATTTTGTTATATCTACCTCGCTTTGGATTTGCTAAGTGAATTATGTTACTCTGATTATTCATGTGCAGAATGAATGTGAATCTGAATGAGGTCACATGTGCATTCTCATTAGGTTAACACTCGTGAATTCAAGACCAGGGTCTTTGTACTCGGGTGCCGATTTTTGGGGCGTTACACAAGTTGCTGACTGAACCGAGACGAGCTGGCCAGTCAGGCTCGAGAAACGAGTCGAGCCGAGTTCGAGCTGAGGTCAACTAGTGGCTGAGCCGGGTCAGTTCAACTCGATGTACACCCTTAGCAATGGCGTTTGGATCATAAGTTAGTTTGACTCAGCTACTTATGTTTAAGTAGCTTCTCTTGGTTTCTACTTCTTCAGTTCGTATATATATATATATATATATATATATATATATATATATATAAAATAAGTATGTTGATAACTAACATATTTATCAATGAAAACATAAAAAATCACGTTTGGTTTCCAATATCATAAGCAATTATCCCTCCAATCTGTTTGGTATCTATTACGTCTATTATCCATCATATGGGGCCAACCTTTGATGTTGACCATTCATTATATGGACCCCACCTTCGATATCGACCGTTCATCCTATGTGGCCCACCTTAGACGTGGGTCATTCATTATTATGTCCTGGCATTTAATGTACATCATTCATTATTTAGGGCCCGACTTTGATGTTAGTCATCCGTTAAGTGGGGCCAACCTTCAACATCCACTGCCATAATACGGAGTCCACCTTTAATGTGAATTGCCAATCATGTGGGAGCCACCTTTGATGTGGGTCGTCCATCATGTGGGGCCCACCTTGATATGGCCCGACCATCATTTGGGGCCATCATTATTACTTGTCCATCATGTGGAGCCCACCTTTAATGTGGACTATCCATCATGTGGGCCCCACCTTCAATGTGGGTTGCCCATCATGCAGGGCTCGCATTGGATATGGGTCATTCATCATTAGGGGCCACCTCAATATGGATCACCCATCATGTGGGGCCAACTTCAATGTCCACTGCCCATCATGAGGAGCCCACCTTTGATGTGGATTATCCATCATATAGGCCCCACCATGAAGTGGATCGTCCATCATACTAGCCCGCTTTGCAGCCCACCTTTCAAGTGGGGACATCATCATTAATTTCCCATCATTTGGAGCACACCTTTGATGTGGACTATCCATCATGTGGGGCTCACCTTCAATGTTGGCTTTTTACCATTATGGGCCAACTTTTGATGTGGACCATCCATATATAAGCCCACATTAATACGGGGTCATCCATCATGTGGGGCCCACCTTTTATGTGGATCATCCACTGTGTGAGCCCCACCTACAATGTGGATAGTCCACCATGTTGGGCCTTCTTTGGTATGGACGGTGAGACACAGCTTCCTTTGGCGTGCATCGTGAGAGAGAGAAGTAGAAAAGTCATAAGTTAAAAAGCTAAAAAAAATTACTTATCATAATAATTAGCTTTTGGAGCTGTTACGTCCTGAAAATTATCACCTGAGTACAGAGACTCTGATTCCAAGTTTTCAGGTGTGAACCTGGCAAAAAATACACGTGGACGAGTTCCCATGTGCCCACGTCATCTTGTTAACATTCATCAATGATCAATAATCAGAAAATCTTTAAATCAGTAGCATCAAAAGTTAAGTAGAGATAATTAAACTAAGAAATATATAACAATATTTAAAATGTACAACTCCAAAAGTGGTGTTCACTGGGATGGGGATGACACAAGCCACAATATACATACTCAAAATGAATAAAGTGTAAAATATTCAATTTTCACCAACGCTTCAAAAGATAACAATGGTGGTGCAAACCAATTTAAGCCTACCTATATTGTCACGCCCCAAACTCAGAAATCGGATTCACAGGAATCCCGATTGCCGAATCTGGTGCCAATAGCCTCCGTAGTACCCCATTCTCGGCTCCCAGCGCAGCATACGCAAGATTCCGATCCTGGAATCCTACATGGAGGATTTTCAGAATGATTTTTTTTTTAATGGAGCATAACCACAAGGATAACCAAGTCACAAAATAACAACACCACATATCTACTATATCAAGGCTATAAGTACAATACGGAAGAAAATACAAGATGAATGAAAAGTTCCAAAATAGCCAGATGCGCACTCCTGCCTCAGTGCTGTTGCAACCTAACGCCACCTGCACGCATCTATCGTGCATAAGCTTATAGAAAGCTTAGAGGGTGGTGAAAGTGTGTGTAAGGTAAGTGCCAAATATACCATAAAGCCTATAAATCATACATCATCGAGATAAGCAGAAAAAATGATAAGAGCATAAATCTTATGATATCAAAGTAAGCGAAAATATGTGGGTAAGTCCATAAGTGTTATCAGCCGTACCAAGGCTGTGCGACTCAAAACATAACAAGATAATAACAGATGTTGAGGATGCAATGCAATATGCAAATCCTAATGAGCCACGAATACCATCAACCTTATCTAGGCCATATAAGTGTAAGAACATAGTAACCCAAAATGCTAAGTACTGCGCATGCAATGTAATATGCGATGCGAATGAAATGATTATGCTGGAATGTGAAGTCGGGATGAAAGTACAAAGTATCGTAGGCTATGGGGTCCATCACAAGGGACTTCTATCCAAACCAGTTACATACCTAAATTTGGATAGTCAGACACAATGTGGTAAACTTCTGATCTCAGGTTAGTCGCGTGCCCAACCAAAATCCTAGCCATATGATGGTACACGTAACAAATAGTTATGCACCACCAGCCCGAGTGGAATGTGAATGAATGGATGTGCAATTCTTACTTGATAAGTCCACATATCAGTACGGTTGCTCTCTGGGAAGTCACCGGGGTCTAATACACGTTACTCTGACTAGCCAAGTAAGTCGAATAGACCACACTATCCGCTTGACCAGTAGTTCGCCAATACCTACCCGGCTCGTCGATAGCAGATTCATTTGTGAGCTGGTCAAACTCAGCCTAGCTTATAGCCCCCTCACTCGGGCGGATAAGGCTACGCCCCCTTCCAACCGACCATGACACAGTGGGAGACGCGGCTTACTGGTATTTGGCACTTGGACACTCATGTTCCACTTGGTATAGACGTTCGGGCTACTCCTGGCCTCGGAGGTTCTGGGATTTTCACCCAAGGACATCCTAAGTGCCCCATAGTGCTAGAACCAAATATTTTTGGTGTCCCATCTGGCCATCCACGAGGTGCCTGTGGAGGTCATAGCCCTGATGTCGCTAGGGCATGCAGTGATCATGATACACAAATGCGAGATGCATGAATCACACAGTCAAATCATGCAGGAATCCAACGCGTACAGCGTGATGATGTGGGGCACTCTGTCTCATAATCAGTCCCGTAAATGGTCTGCTATAAGACCCGTATCCTAGTCGGTACTATTCCGTCAACTCCCGCGATCCTTTCTGTCGAATTTTGACAACCTGCGACTGGTAATCGATGTTTGTGCGCAAACCTAAGCCGTATCCTATAGAATTGAGTCAGCTTAATTCGAAACTTATACTATTACGACCGCACAGTTGCCGCGGTTTCAACGCCGTGACTCATGTACCGATTCGATACCCTAACTAAGAGATTGAGTCGACGTTTATTTCAAAAAAAATATCACGCGTTTGTAATCCCAAGAGAATCTCTACAACATGTCAAATCAATCCCATCAATCACCTCTCATGTCAAGTACACACACCCATGCTTTCTTTCTCCACAAGTCAAGCAAACCCAAAAGTCAACCAAGCTCTCACCTTACCCATCACTCACATCACACATCACTCACCCTTTCACCCATCACACTCATCCATCACCTCTCTTTCAACCATCCCATTTCTCTCTTTTTCTCTTCACTTTTTCCAAGCAACACCAAGAGCAAGAGCCCACACGTCCAAGGTTTTTCCAAGAGAGAAGTGGCCTTGTGTGGCCCACTTTTCACCCCAAATCCTTCATCCTAGCCATCCACTTCTCATCTTCCACCATCAAAGTGAAGCACAAGGAGACCGGCATTCCAACAGACCAAGAAGATCGAACGGTGGGTGCTTCTATAGGCTAGATTTTTGTGTTCTTATGATGGGCCAAGTGAGGCCTACCGATCGATGGTATGGATCTCACTTTATACCCTAAGATGTGGCCGATGGCCCACCTTGATTATCACTTGATGTATGATTGAATGCAAGGAGGGCCCATAGTATCGGGGTCCCTCCATCACACGTGTGTCCCACCTTTCTCTCTCTCTCTCCGTTTCTCTTTCAATTTTTTTGGTGTGATGATGTGGCCGTGTGGTCCATCTAGATGAACCCCACCTTGGTGTATGTTTTATCCACACCCTTCATGCATATGGTGGCCCACCTGGATAACATATCTGAAGGTGGGGCCCACCTTAGTATATATATGTTGTATCCAGACGCTGGACGTCAGTGAAGGGTGAGCCGACAGTGGGTGTACTAACAGCAGCAGCAACCAAAAAAAAAAAAAGAAAGAAAGTTTTGGGAAGGGCTGTCCATGTAGGCCCTACCCTGATATTCGGATCCAATCCATGCCGAACATCCTATTCCTTGGCTCATTTTAGGCGTTGAGTCGAAAAATGAGGCAATCAGATAATCAAGCGGGCCATATCATAGAAAAGTATGTTTCCTATGGTTCAAAGCTATTAGGACCTACCTTACTGTTTTTACATGCAAAAAATGCCGAACATTGGACTTGTTCGGCATGTTTTGAGCCTTAGAATCCATTGGACGGAGTGGATTCCCAACGAGTGGGCCCCACATATGAAATTTCATGGAAAAAAAATAAGATGCAACAGGTCGCTGCTGCTGCCAGAGGGTGCAGGCAGCGCCTGCAGCGCTGGCGGACGAGCGAACGGCAGCAGACCCATGGCTCCAGCCGTGGGTCCCACCATAATATTCATTTGTCATCCAACCGGTTCATGCTTAGTATAACTCCATGATTCATGCTCATAACATGCTTAGTATAACTCCATGATTCATGCTCATACGCATCATATGCATGCTTGATATGAGGATTGTTTGATCATAGCATAAGCCATTGGGCTGAGACATTACGGGACTCCTTATGAGACGGAGTGCCCCACATTATCGCACTGTACACGCAGGATTGCTGCATGACTGTACGGTGTGACTCATGCATCTCACATATGTGTGACTTGATCACTGCACGCCCTAGTGACATCAGGGCCATGGCTCCACAGGCACATCGTGGATGGCCATATCGGATACCGAAAATACTTGGTTCTAGTATACAGGCACGTAGGATGTCCTTGGGTGAAAATCTCAGAACCTTTTTGGTACTAGGAGGTGCCCCAACGTCTAGACCGAGTGAATACATGAGCGCCCGAGTGCTGAATACCAGTAGGCCGCGTCTCCCACTGTGTCGTGGTCGATTGGGATGGGGTGTGACCTTACCCGCCTAAGGGAAGAGGCTATAAGCTAGGCTGAGTTTGACCAGCTCACAAATATGTCCGCTATCGACGAGCCGGATAGGTATTAACAGACTACTGGTCAGGCGGATAGTGAGGTCTATTCCGCTTGCTTAGCTGTGCGGCTAGGGAGGAGGCAGTTAGTGTAAGTGTATTAGACCCCGGTGATATCCAAAAAGGATATGTACTTGTATGTGTACTTGATGAGTATCGACTTGCTTGGATTGCATTTCACATATGACATTCGGCTATGTAAGCCTCGCATTTGTATCGGTGTGGCCGATAGCATTCATGTCTCGCATCGCATGGCCTTGGCATGGCCGATAGCATTCATGCCTTGCATTACATAGCATTGGTATGGTTGATTTTATTCATGGACTTACAGCATACTTCCGCATTACTCTGATATTTTACACTTGGCGTTTGCCTTATACACACACTTACACCACCCTCTAAGCTTTTGTAAGCTTATGTACGACAGTTGCGTGCAGGTAGCATTGGACAGCAGCAACACTGAGGCAGGAGTGCGCATCTAGCTATTTTGGAGCTCTTTGTTCATCTTGTATTTCCCTTTCCGTATTATACTTAAAGCCTTGATATAGTGGATATGTGGTGTTATTATTTTGTGACTTAGTTATGCTCCATTATATAAAAAAATCATTATGAAAATTCTCCTTGTAGGATCCCAGGATCGAAATCTAGCGTATGCTGCGCTGGGAGCCGAGAATGGGGTATTACGGAGGCTGTCGGCACCGGATTCGGTGATCGGGATTCCTGTGAATCCGATTTCTGAGTTTGAGGCGTGACATCTGCCCAATAACATATGCTATGATCGGTCACTACTCATATCAAGCATACATATGATGCGTATGGTTATGAATCATAGAGTTATACTAGGCATGTTATAAAGTGATGAACTATCTTTACAATACAGATGCGCCTGGACGATCTACACACAACTAGTATGGGCCTATCAATGAGCCCTAGGGAAGTCATAATGCGGACATTTAACCAACATTATACTTGTAATGTGGACGTCAAACCAACATTGCTCCCAAGGCATGGTCCGTCATAAAACATCATTACACAAACCATGGAAGAATCACACATTGTAATGGACCCTAAGAACATCCCATTGGGCCTCGACCCATGGGCCTTAGATAAATGAGCCGCACCACATGGGCCTTACTAAATGGGCCGAAAATATATCTCAATGAGTCTCGCCCACGGGTCTCGGATACATCACATTGGGCCTTGCTCATGGGCCTCAAATACATCACATTGGGCCTTATCCACGGGCCTCGAATACATCACATTGGGCCTTGCCCATGGGCCTTACATTCTTATCAAGGTGGGCCTTAACAATGGCCCCATATACATCAAGGTGGGCCTAAAAAAATGAGCCATAAATATGACAAGATTGGCCTCATACATATACCAAGGTGGGCCTCAATAACGGGCCTTGAATACATCACAATGGGCCTCAGATATATCACAATGGGCCTCAACCCACGGGCCCTAATACATCACAATGGGCCTTGACCCATAGGCCCTAATTCATCACAATGGGCCTTAACCCATGGGCCCTAAATACATAACAGGTGAGCCCTGCATATGGGCCTAATATACATAACAGGTGGGCCCTGCACCTGGGCCTACACCTTCCAAATGGGTCCTCTAAATGAATGACATGGATGAACAACACATAACTCATGGTATGGCCCACCGTTTAGATCACGGTGGACCACGTCAAATGGATGGATGGAGTAGATAGAACACATACATCACGTGGGGTCCACGTTCCAACCAGGGATGTATGGCGAGGATATAAATCACATACATCACGGTTGCATCACTGTCCAGCCATATGGACGGTGGATGCAAAACAGATGGATGACATTGATAAACACATGCATGATGTGGAGTCCACACGTGCGTGGGTCCCACAGCTGCTATGCAGCATGAATAAAACACATACATTACATCTGCCCACCGTCCATGCCTCTGGACGGTGGGGTATAACCCATACATCACGTGGAGTCCCCTCTGGTCGACGAGGTGGAGTACAACACATTCATCAGTGGGTCCCACGTGGGGCCCACCAAAATGTTTATCTGTCGTCCAACATGTTGATAAGGTCACAAAGGCCTGGATGAATAGGAAAGACAAATATCAGATTGATTCAAAACTTCTGTGGGCCCAAAAGGGTTTCAATGGTAGAGTTCAATCACTGCTGTTTCCTATGATGTGGGCCATCCGAGTCTCAGATTAGGTTGATCTTTCGAGGGAAAACTGTCCAAACAGGGGGCCACCTAATGCACGGTTTGGATGTCCAAAACACATCAGTGTGGGGCCCATGGCTAGGACCTTGGGTCCCTGCCTGTTTCACGTCCAGCGCACGCAGGCGCTGCCTGCATGTCTCTGCAGCAGCAACGCTGTTACCTCTTTTTTTTTAAAAAAAAAAAAAATTAGTTTTCCTAAGCTTTTTCGTATGTGGGGCTCACATCAGGTGGATCCACCCCGTCCACTGGTTTCCATGGCCCGATACGGACCAAACAAGACCAATATCTGATGTTTTTTCTATGTATAAAAAAGGCAGGGTGGTTTTCAACGGTAGAAACCACTGTTTTATATGATATGGCCTGCTAGAAGATCGGATGGACTTCATTTTCTGGATCAACGCCTAAAATGAGTTAGAGAAAGGGGTGGACGGGTTGGATTAAACTTATACATCGATGTGGGGCTTACATGGACAGCCTTTCCCAAAAGGCCCTCTTTTTTCTTTTTTTTTTTTGCCGTTAGAACACCCACTGTCAGCTCTCCCTTCACTGACGTCCAGCGTCCCTGGACGTTGGACGATTTTGGATACAACATATATAATAAGGTGGGCCCCACCTTTAGACATGGCTGTCCATGTGGGCCATCATATGCATGGATAGTGTAGATAAAACATACACTAAGGTGAGGTTCATGCAGGTGGGCCACATGGCCACATCATCACACCACAAAAATAATTGAAAAAGGGAGGGAGAGAGAGAGAGAGAGAGAGAGAGAGAGAGAGAGAGAGAGAGAGAAAGGGACACGTGTGATGGAGGGACCCCGACACTATGGGCCCTCCTTTGCATAATTTACAATATCAATCAAGTGGGTCCCATTACATATGGGCCCACTGATCAAAATCAATGGTGTAGATCCATTCTCCACCAAAATGGAAGGTTTAGATGACCCCTTTCCAAACTAGAAGGTAAATATCATGATGGGTTTCATGGAGAATGGTCCCATCATGGAGTGATATTAATGATCAAGATGGGCCATTGGCCACATCTTAGGGTCCAAAGTGAGATCCATACTATTGATCGGTAGGCCTCACTTGGTCCATCATAAAAGCATGAAAACTAGCCTATAAAAGCACCCACCACTTGATCTTCTCGGTCCGTTGGGAAGCCACCCTCCTTGTGCTGCTCTTTGATGGTGGATGATGAGATTTGGATAGCTAGGATGAAGGTTTTGGGATGGAAAAGTGGGCCACAAAAAATCACATTTTCTTTCTTGGAGGAGCTTGGACGTCCACCTCTCTTTCTCTCCTTTATTGCTTGAAAAATGGTGTAAAGAAAGAGAGAGAGATGGGATGTAAGGAGAGAGAGTGATGGATGTGAGTGATGGGTGAGGTGATGGATGTGAGGTGAGTGATGGGTGAGGTGAGAGATGGGTTGACTTGGTGGTTGCTTAACTTGTGGAGAAAGGAAGCATGGGTGCTTTGTACTTGACATGAGAGGTGATTGATGAGATTAATTAATGGAATTGATTTGACATATTGTAGTGATTCTCTTGGAATTGCAAACACACGATGTTTTCTCAAAATAAACATCGGCTCACATCTCTTAGTTAGGGTATCGGATCGGTACATGAGTCACGGCGTTAAAACCGCAGCGACTGTGCGGCCACAATGGTACAAGTCTCGGATCAAGCCGACTCAATTCTATAGGATACGGCTTAGGTTCGCGCGCAAACATCGATTATCGGTAGCAAGTTTTAGAAATTCGATAGGAAGGATCGTGGGAGTTGACAGAACAGTACGGATTGGGATACGGGTCTTACATATATGAGATTTTGGTGGTAACTGAATCAATAATATTATCTGGATGATGTTTTAAAACACCTTCTTAGGTGGGAGTGAGTAACTAACTCAGTGATTCCATTAATTCTAAGTTACAGATGTTATTAACTCAATAAATGCAGGTAATGATAGAGTAGGTAAACAAACATTCCTAAATATGTTTAATACATTGATGATAATATGAAATGATGCATTTCCTTACAATCTAGTACTCTCTCACAAGGGACTTCAATGCTTATTTCGTAAATGCTAACACTTGACTACAACACCAAATCGCAATAACCTAAACTAATGGGATGCGATTGACATGTATGTATAGCAGAGTAGTTATCAAGTCTCGTTCATCCAGTACATTGGCAAAGCTATAGTACCTCTATTTTATCATCGGTCTAAACCAGATCACTATGCTCGTAACGGCCGTAGCAGCTCCTTACTTGTATCCCTTAATTTGTTTTGGGTTTGTCACTCTCAATCAAGCATATACGGTAGGTAAGTTGTTAAAAAAGTTGCTCAAAGGACACTACGAGAATGCTCGTCACCCCAGGATAAGCCAACAACACCAACACAGTGTCTCATACCACCATGCTCGGCTTATGAGCCTTATAGATCGCATCACTATTGGCTATAAGTATACTCATTTGATGGGAACAGGGGTATCCTAGTTTTAATTAGTCATTGTCATACATTGTGAACATACATGATGAGTAAATTGTTATACTAATTTGATTGACCTGGGAGAATCCCGGTGCAACTGACTTTCGATGCAAGCATACCGCATAGTCCAACTACTTTCATTCGTCCGTTTTTGACCTGAGTCGATCGAACAAACCTAGGGTGGCCGACCTAACTCGGGCCACCCCTTAATTTTAGTGATTTGCCGACTGATCCAACATCGTAAGAAATTCTAATCACCAATTAAAGATTAACTAATGATTAACCAAATATAATGAAGTTATGAATAAACATTAAATTTAGCAACTTATTCATTCAGACATTTCATCGAACATATGACCATCGATAAACAAGTAATGCAAGATTTACAATTAAAATCAAAATCAAAATATGTTATCATACATCGGGCCTTTCACAATAAGTAATCATTAACTAAGATCCTCAAGAGTCGATAAATAGTAACCTAGGAGTAATGGTCTGCACCTTAAAGGGTTTAATGTGACCTAAATGCGCTTAGGGTTAGGGTTAGGGTTTTGGAGGAAAATTATCAATTCTTATACAAACACCAAGAACTATGTAAGGTTCATGTAATTCATCATAGAAAAACTTAAGGTTTGGAAGTAGGGTTCGTTTCTTATCTCCCAATCACGAGCGGGGTAGATTTGGTGGAGAAAAATGGTCGAGGCTAGGACTTTGATTGGAGGGAATTGATGAAAGTAAACACCAAAACTTCCTCACTCCTACTTTCACTTTTCTTCTCTTCCTCTTCCTCTCTCTCTTTCACTTTCTCTCATTCTCTTTTTCTCTCCTTTGGTTAAGGCGAATTTGTGTAGGGAGAGGCGGTGCCCAAACGAGGGCGTTATATAGTACTAGAAGTGGTATTAATGGCCTAGAAACTAGGTATTCGATATTATAACCCCATAGGATGTTGTTTCTAACTTTTAGGACACATATGGAGGTATATAGGTCAATCTAAACCGTGTGACAGATGACCCTAGTGATGATCTACGCATATAATCGGTCCGTCATTTAAATGTGTTGATCAACAAGTATGATTAGAAGTTATTTTAATGGTCACTGATCATTGATCGGAGCGCAACTATAGGAATAAGTGTAGTGTATTAACTTAAGTTGCTGTCCTAAATTTGCTAACGATCTAACAGTCTAAAAGCCATAACTTTGGCAAAGTTCGAATATAAATAATTAACTCAAGTTCTTATTAATTTTTAAAATATTTGCACATCTCATACACTGGCCTTACAAGTCCAAGTTAAGCAATTCGAGACACGATCTCCATTGATGTCTCGTGATAGATGTCAAGCTCACTAAGACGAATGTCTTTTTATAATATCGGGTTTAGTGGCCCACTAATAAGCGATTTAGAGTTTTTTTAAATAATCAGGGCATTTTTGGAATGAATTGGGTAGCGAGAATTCTTGTGCACGATGATTAGGGTTTTGATTAGTTAAGTTCATAGTATAACATATTTACAATTAGCATAAATTATGTTTTGGTCCTAATCACCTAAAATCGTTGGTTCTTAGGTTAAAAGAGTAACTGGGTTAATTTGGTTAGTTAATTAAGATCCGACCTCTAGTTATCTCGACTTTAGGTAGGTCTTTATTTAGTTACATCGGTCTTGATTAGTCAGTAATAGGTCGGTCGAATTTGAGCCATGGATGAATAAATCACGAGGCTAAACTCGAGATTTAAGTGATCGAGCGGATTCGTTAGATTCTTATGATTATTAATTAAATTTGTGCAGTTCTTTATTAGTAACACTCGCATATATGCTAACATAGAGTGTTAATGGTCAGTAAGTAATAACGTAAGTTAAAGTAAAATAAAAAAATAAAAAATTAAGAATTTTAAAAATTCAAAATAACAAAAAACCAAGATTTCACAAGCACATAAGTTACTTTTACATTGATGTTTACCAAATTAACTTAAGTAAAAAAAAGTAACTTAATTACTTAACATAAGTTAAAAAATAACTTATTTAATAATATTCAAATAAACCCTTAAAAATTATGGTTTAAATGTATCAAGAACTTAACATCACACTTTATTTGATTATCAAAATATCATACTCATGATACTTATTAAATTGTTTAATTATCACACCCATGACATTTATTGGATGGTTAAAATAGAAAAATATCCCATGAATGTATTTTTGCGACAATTGTTCAAAAACCAGAGGTTCGGATTTTCACAAGCTGAAAGTTTTTGTGGCAGAAACCTAACCAATCAAATCGCTTTAGCTACTAAGTATGCATGAGTTAACACAAATCATGCCTTTTAGGGAGCAAGAAATATGATTGATGACTCCCTCTCTTGTTTTCAAACTATCCTAAGGTTTTTACTTTATATGCTAATGATTTTTTTTTTTTGTCTTTCTAACAAATAAGTAAGTTCAACTCTTTTATTACGATAAAAAAACTCCGAAAGGAATAATACAACAAGAGAGCCTACTACCATTAGAAAAATAAAATAAAATGAAAACCCACACTGGCATCCAAGGACAACCACAACTCCAGAGTAGAGGCATGAAATTTTATAAGACTTTCTAAGCCGCTTTCATATATTTATAAACTTATAAGTCCGTGCCACTAAAGATTCATCGTCATTGATGGATTTTACAAGGAAAACTTTATAAGTTATCCATAATATATTTCTTTAACCATATAAGAAATTTGACATAGTCAAACTCATCTAAATTTGGATATTTTCACATGCACATTGCATGGATGTACGTAATTATCCTATCTCATACTATTACATATGTATTTTTTTATGTACCTCCTTAGGGGTCATTGTCTCAAGTCTACCATATCCTACTAACATAATTGATAATCTAAAAATAAAAAGAATGCATAAGATAATTTTGAAATAAATTGCATAATCAAAACAATTTACAAAACTAGTTTGATGAGTTACATGAATCAATCATTCCAATTCATAACATAAGGCCAAACTAATAAGAGTGTATATCCTTTGTTGAGAATTATATGAGAACATGATTGACCCCCAACTCAACATGATTTACCTTAAAGGGTCGCATGTTGGTAGAGTTAGGCATCGAGTCGAGTCGAACCGAGTTAGGGCTAACTCAACTGAATCCGGTTTTGAAATAGGCCTGACCCGAACTCGATACCGAGTCCAGCATGCCTAACTCGATTCGAGTCTGGTCTGGCTTGGAATGATCCGGACTGAGTTCAATCCGGTTAGAACTACTGAGTTGGGTTGATTTGGCATCGAGTCAGATTAAAAGATGAGGGAGGGAGAGACTGAGAGAGTGGAGAGGAGAGAGAGGAGGAGGAGGAGGGTGATGGTGGAGGGTGGTTGTCGGGCTTGGAAGATGAGGAGGATGAGGGAAGGAGAGAGAGACTTTGGGATCGGGTTAGGGTAGGGTGGGGCAAGTAGGGTTAGTCGGGTTTCAGATCGAGTTACGTGTAACCGGATTGAGTTTCGGGTCGAGTTACTAAGTAACTCGAACTCGACTCATTTTGAGTTCGGATTGGGCAAAACCTACTCAGTTCGGACCGACACACCCATTCGGTTCCGGTCAAGTTGGATCTGAATGAGTCGGACAAGTTGAGTTAGCCAAATCGAGTTGTCCCGTGCCACCTCTACATGTTGGTGAATCGAAGAAATTTATCAAATCTTCACTAAGACCCTAGATCCTGTCAAGTCTAATGATAAGCCTAACAAGTGTAGGAAGTGCAAAATAACATTAAACAATTAAATCTAGCTTGACTTTCGAGATCTAATCAATGTGTACGCGTGCACACACTTACACGTGTGTGAGAACAATGACCCATGGTAGAGACTTGTCATATGCATGCACAACCGTCAAACCATGTATAGTGGTGCGTGGATTAAGCTATCCTGAGTTATCCACAAACTATGTCAATATTTTAGGTATATAAACAACTTAACAAGTTAGTTCTTATAATATATTTTATTTCAAACTGTAATCCATGACTTTTATAATTTAGTCTGTTTAATTTTAGTTAGGAGCCATTTGGATGAGAGTAAGTGGAGGTAAATGAAAGTAAATGGTATTTAAGGGTGTTTAGATGTAAATAAATGCACGTAAATGAAATGAAATGAGAGTAAATGTGCGAGTAAATGAAATCCTCTCAACAAGAGAGTATTTGGAAGTAAATGGAGGTGAAATGCCTTTTTGAGCTCCCACGGAGAGTTGCATGTGTAAACAAATGTGTTGTTGTGCGCATGTCCGCCATATATGTCTCACACGAATGATATTCCAAAACAAAGCAAATATTGGGTACATCACTAAAATTATGCCAAAAGAATAATCCAAACCATCCAATAGATGACCATATAAATAGATGGTTAAAAAATGTTAACTTTATGGCATACTTATGATTCCAAATTTTCTTATTTTTGACTAAGGCATATATTTTAATGGGCTTATTACAATCCTTCTATTAAATATCAAATATGTACAGTAAGTTGGTAAGTTAGGATATTCAAGCTAATTTAGGATATATCATATATATATATATATATATATATATATATATATATATATATATATATATATATATATATATATATATATATATATATTTGTGAATATATTAAAAAATTCAGATACATTCCAATTACTCCAATTTACTCCATCAAAATAGAATATTTTAACTTTAAATTAATATATTTCATTTACTTCATTCCAAACTGAGCTATTTACTCCCAATTCATTTACCTCCAAATACATTTCTCATTTCCTTTCATTTACAGTTTCTCAATCAAACCCTTAATGAAAAGGTCTCACATGCAACTAATTGTAGACCGAAAAAATGCAAAGTCCTCATGGGGCCACTTTGGCTTATGTATGTCATTTAATCTTCATGTGGGTCACATGATAGAAAATAATATTGGACAACTAGCCAAAACGTTGAAATTCTCATGGTCGCCCATTCGATTGTTGGATCGAAATAACTTTGGAATATCTAATTTTCATTATGAGGCAACCAAGCTAGATTAGTTGAATGCCATACATAGACTACAGTGTGCCCACACCCAACCAGATGCATTTACAACTAGTTGTAGGTGAGATCTTCCCTTAGCTAACACATGCCAGGTTTGCAATATCTGAATGCCTGTGTATGAAGCATCATACACTGACAGAGTTATAAATGTATGAAGATATCTTATTGGCGTAATTTTTACATTGCTCTGGCTGAATTGGTGGCTCATCTGGTGATATATTATATTTGAACTGGGGCCCACAAAGGTTTATCAGTGCATATATATATATATATATATCTTATGGTGTAATTTTTGCATTGCTCTGGCTGAATTGGTGGCTCATCTGGTGATGTATCATATTTCAACTGGGGCCCACAAAGGTTCTGGATCAAGCTGATATTTGTGTTTTCACTTCATCTATATATGTCTTTGTAAACTTATGAACAGGTTGGATGACATCTAAACATCACTGTAGGCCTTAGGAAGGTTTCGACGGTGGATATCATTATCACCATTGTTTCCTATGGTGGGGTCCACTTGAGCTTTGGATATGTTTCAATTTTAAGATAAACTCCTAAAATGAGCTGAAAAAACGGATGGACGGTGTGGATAAGCCACATACATTCATGGTGGGCCCAACAGAGTTTACTCAGTACGATAAAGCGTACCAATCGGATTTCCTGCGTCCATCAGTAGCATGGTTTTGAGAGAAATGAGATCACATGCAGGCTCCTAGTATGTCAATTTCCACGTACAACCATTTCTTTTTTCCCAACTTTTTACATGAGTAGAAGATCCAATCCATGGAAAAGGTGGGCCACACCATCATGATTAACTGAAATAAAAATCAGTCCTATTCAATATGAAGAAACACACAACGTCAAAATCAATGGACGGATGATGGTATGACTTAATGCACTGTTGTGGCCCATCTAACGAGAGATCGGTCTGATTTTTACCATATCCGATCAGTTTAAAAGTCGGGTAATCGGATAATCAAGTAATTAAATAAAATTTTTTTTAATCGAGTAAAAAATCCACATCCATATCCCATTTTCTCAAGCCCTGATCCTAACCGTGTGAATACATATTTGTGAAAAATGAAAACAGGATCATTGGATACTTTCATCTTCAACCGTTGAATAAATGTCCAGTAATCTACTAATTAGATAATCAAAAAGCATACTTTTTAGTCTTGATATATCTAAACTGGGACCCATAAATTAGACAGTTTAATTTGAATTACTTGTATGCAATTTCTGAGTAAATTTTAAGGGCCTGCGTATCATCCACCGCACTCCGCCAGAGTATCAAAGTTTTCCTTGCAATTAAACCTTGAAAAAAATGCAAGCTGGAAAGGTTACTTCATGGGATGTAAAATAGAGCTTTGCTGAGCCCACACGCGAGTGCAATAAAGGTCATGTATACGTCACACATATGCCAGCATGGCAGTATAGGTCCTAGATCCAATCAATCCATAAAAAAAGGCACCACTGTATTGATGTCTTAACCCATGAATCAGCTTGATCCACTTATCAGGTGGGCCACAGATTGCAAAATAAATGTACGGCTATGAAAACTTGGCTGAACTTTTCTAACCCATTCATCTGTTTCCAATATTGGTCCAGCATGCTGATTGGACTGCATGAGTTTTTGAGTTAGACAAATCTGATGGATGGATTAGATCTTGTATCTAAGTGCCATGCTGGCACATGTGTGGCGTGTACACCAGATTTGTTGCACGTGCGTGGGCGCTTAGAAAAGCTGGTATAATGGTAGTGGCCTTCTTTTCATAAAGGAAGGACATATGATTGCATATAATCAGTGCGTGTGAACTCCAACGTGTCAAGCTGGCAAGCATGTGATATATATATATATATATATATATATATATATATATATATATATAATAGATTCATGATGTGAAATATCCACCAAACTTGCTTTCTATAGTTAGTTTTTTTTTTTTTTTTAAAATTATTTTATAAATTACATTAAAAACCATCTTTTTTGTTTGGCTGGCGGTTATTCCCGTCCATCCACACCGTCCAGTCAATGTGTCACTTCTCGGATGGTCCACTGTGTAAAATTTGGGCCAATGGGATCTTTCCGAGAACTTAATTGATATCTTGCTTTTGAACGGTCAAAATTTGTTCAAAATAATAGGTGGTTAAGCTGATCGGTCAATGTGATTTCCAGGCAATGGTCCATCAGAGAGGCAATGCATCGATTGGATGGTTCGGATTGATTTACATGTGAACTGATTTTATGGTAGCTATGGTTCATGCAATATCCATGTCTTAGGATTATTCATCTTCACTGATTTTGTTCCATATAACCAAACGTACGGTGGGGCCCACTCATATCTCGTTCTAGCATGAAATATTAGCCGTTGGTAATGTACCATTTAAATGGCCTCGCTTAATTTGGAAACATATCTGACAGGGACGCGGCTTTCCTGCGAAAGCCTTCCGCATGAAGTTCCTGCGCAAGGATACTGGGTGGGGCCCACCAGCATGTTTTTGGGAAATATACACCGTTCATCCGCTTGGCGAGCTAATTTTAGGACAAGTGACCAAAAATGAGTTGGATCCAAAAAAAAAAATGGATCACACCAGAGGGAAATTTGGGAAAAGAAATAACTACTGTTGAAAATTTCTTGGGCTCCACCTTGATGTTTATATGCCATCCAAACCGTTTATAAGGTCATTACCCCATGGATGAAGTGAAAATAGAAAATAAAATAGCTTGAAACATAGCTTTTATGGTCATAAGAATGTTTCAACGGTTCTTACTGAATATCCACTGTTTACTCTCGTGTGGCCCACTTGAGTCATATATCCACCTCATTTTTTTTATTTTGTACTAAAATGAGCTCACAAAATGGATAAACGGAGTATATTTCCTACAAACATGATAATAGACTCCACTCAGCATCCTTGCGCGCAAACGTCCTGCGAAAGGCTTTCGCAGGAGATCCGCGTCCGACTGACAGAAACAAAATAAGGACGCGGTCGAAGGGAGTTCCTGCGAAAGCACAGGAAGTTCCTGCACAGGGAATTCAGGTGGGCCCATTCTGATGTTTATTAAAAATTCACCCTGTTCATTTGTTTTTCATGTTAATTTTAAGATATTAGGAAAAAATAGAGCCGGATCCATTGCTTAAGTAGGCCAATGACTTGAGAATTGAATGTCCACAGTTGAAATATCCGTGGGGCTACAGAAGTTTTGAATCATGTTAATATTTGTGTTTTCAGTTAATCCCAATAGAAATGAGGTTACGAACGGTATAGATGGCATGTCAACATCACTTTGGACCCCAAGAAGGTTTCAAGGGTAGAAATTTTCCTAACTAAATATTAAAAATTTTTGGTTTTGTACCCGAAAATGAGCTCAGAAAACGGATGGACGGAGTGGATTCCTTACAAACATCACAGTGGGCTCCATCTCAGTTTCCAGCGCAGGAACTTCCTGAGAAAGGCCTTCGCAGGAAATCCTCGTCCACAAAATAACACAATAAAGTGCCACGTGGTGCTCTTTCTCGACGTGAACGTGGGGTCCATCTAGGATAGCTTGATTAGAAGCACGGGAACAACAGCCGCCTGTTGTAGTACAACTACCCTTAATATGCACCGCAAAGCACCGATGGATTAAGAAGAAAACTTTAATACTCCGGCCATGTAATGGTGATGTGCCTGCATTGATAAATTGTCCACGTGGCACAAAATTAGTTAAAATTGAAAAGACTTAATCTATGCGTCCAAGTTTGGACGCTACATGGTCTAAAAGTTTCAAATAAATATCTGAATCGGGTTATTTTTTTTAGATTTTTGAAACATATTTAACGGTGAGTCTACGATGCTCATGAAAAATCAAAATCACCAGCGAAAATAATTAACCAGAAAAACACAAATAACTATGGCTGAAAGTCCAGCGGGTTGGGTTGGGTTGGTGGTCAACCATAGCCTAACCCAAGATTCCTATACCTCGAGCCTAACCCTAATCCAACCCAACCTCCGTTTGGGAATTCTAAACCCAAGCCCAACCGGATCCTTACTTTTGCTCGGGTGGTAGACTCCCAGGAGTTTCAACACCCGGTCAAAGGTTCGAGCATCCATAGGTGGTGAAATCCAACTATAGCATAAGTGTGTGGGGGTGTGTGCGTGTGTAAAAAAAAAAAGTTAAAAAAAAATAAAAAACTATAACATTCCGTCTAATTAGTACCGCGTCCTGGGGCGTCCATGTAGGACTGACTGCAAAACTATTTGATTAAAGCCACTTATGGTAGGGTACCACACCTAAAATAATATAGGATTAGTCCTACAGAGTAGTCTAGGCAGGTCATGATAGAACCTAATGCGGACCGCCAAGGCAGATGACCGATTGTACTTAGCAACAGCCCGTGCGGGCCATACTGCGACGTGGGAATGTCAGAAGATTACAAAACTTTAGGGAACACTAGATCTCACTGGGCTTGAGGTCCATCGCAGACCTCAGACCCAGTGGACACCCAGAACTGAGATCTGACACTGGCCAAATGCACCCCACCAATGCCAAAATTGAAATCTGACACTTGCATATGAAATCGAGACTCCGGGCTTTTCAGCCGTCGAATTATTTCTAAATTTACGGTAAGGTCTAATGTGCAGGCCTACGCCCGTCAACAAAACCTGGGTCCCGATCGTGGCACGGTAACCGTTGATCGCACATCGGACCCGTACGATCAAACCAAATATCCGATCGATCCCAAAATTTGTATGATCCTTCATCTGACCATGGACCACCTACCCAATAAATTTCATGGCTAGGGGACCACTAGAACTGCCCCAACGACCGGGATGGACCCTTAAGGGCCATTTAAAGATCCGGATCACTTATTCAGATCCCATATCCGTTCATCCAGTTGTTTTCAAATTTTATATGGGCCCTCATTGGGCCATGAGACACGTGCACACCGAAATTAGTTTTCGCAGAAGTGTTGGGGCCACCACAACAGCAATAATAGCTCTAAGAGGCTATTTTGAGAAATTATAGAAACATAAGGCCAAGGGGCCCAAGTCTAGAGAATAAGCCCTAACTCTCTCTCATAACTCCTTCATTCTTTCAACAACAACCCTCTCTCCCTCATAACCTTCTTCAATTCTCAACAACCCTGTCTCTCCTTCATAACTTCCCCCAACCTTCCACAACCAAATCTCTCTTTCCTTATAACTTCCACCACCATCCGACAACAAACCTTCCTTTCGTAGCTTCCACCTTTCTCCAATGACCAAGGAGAGCTAAGGGTGAAGGAGAGTGTGGAGTAGTGCTTGTGTGGGCCCTAAAATAAAGGTGGGGCCAAGGGCATCAACCCTATCAAACTCTCTAATCCTCCTCCAAGAAGAAGCTCTCTACCTCAACCCCAAAATCGACCGTTGGCCATCTAGGTAAGAACCTCTCCCCATTTCTTCTTGAAATCCAAGTATCAAGATGGGATTGGCATGAAATTTCTCACATACAAGGATTGGTTTTAGGGATTCTGGCCGATCTACCTGAAATTCACATCTCCTAAGCCGTTTTCCAAGCCTCCATCGAATCCGAAGGTGCGGACTATTAACCTTAGGTAGCCATGAGTTTAATGATTTTCTTTCTCATGACCGCCTTTATACCTTTCACATGTTTGATGATATGAATGATGATCACATGCTCATATGTTGTGTGATTCTTTCTTGTGATGATGCCTATGACATGTATGATGTTATGTCTTTGCATATTTTGACTCCTAGGTGCGTAGGAAACGTTTCGTTTCCTCACCCACTCACACTTCTCTCATGCACTCTAATTATGATATTGTAACATGTTTGTTAGGGATATTGATATGTATGATAGGATGAATGCAACATGATTCTGTATGTTGGTTAATAACCTTGATGTTGGAACGCTATGAATCACTGTTAAACCCGTGGATTGGTCAAGAATATGAGTTTGGATGGTAGTCTCATTGGTTGGCTACCCTGAGACTAAATCAGCGAATTGGCCGGGTGCGTATGGGCGGCAGTAGTTCGACTACATGGGTCTATCGTACCCGATGTTGTTCGTCTCGTACTCGCCTGACTTGTGCAGTTTAGCCTACATACTGGCAAATTCTGATTTGTTAACCATGTTTGATCACATATGTATGGAATATGGAACACCCTACCACCGTTGTAGTCCACCGATAACCACTTGAATTCGATCCACTGCCCTGTGAGCCAGGCATGGTAGAATAGGACACTATGTCCGAGCTGTCGGCCTACGCTGGGGTGATGCGCCTCCCCGTAGTGACCGCGAGCGATCCCAGTTCTCAGCACTCCCCATGTGCTTGAAGTCGGGGATGGGGAAACCGACGGGATTAAGGATCGCGGGGACTTGGCCTCACACGTTGGGGGGTCTTGGCCTCGCAACTAGTTTAAGGTATTTGATTTGTGGGGTGTATCAGATTCCCAAATCTTCTGGATGAATGGACATAACTAATAACTCAGCTAACACGATTGAACTACATCCAATAGTTAGGGTGGCGACTCGGAAGTCGAGGTCGCAATGAGGGAGTGTTGACATATACGATCGTTAGACGGAGTCGCTCGAGGGAGCGTTGTGGCGAGGGCATGCAGCATATCATCTCGCATCCATGCATTTAATTAAGAGTTTCTATGAATTGATGAATGACTGCATTTCATTAAATTCATATTATAATTGATCCCTGTTGTAACTTAAGACTAATAGCACCCACTGAGTTGATCACTCACTCCCACTCTGGGACGGTGTTTTAAAACACCAACCAGACTCTCTCGTAGATGCAGGAGATGCGGAGCAGGGGGAGCATGGTGATGCTACTCTCGACGAGGAGGAGGAGCTGTTATACTTCCAGCTGATGGAGGGTTCGCCGCCAGCTTGAGTGGCGGGTTGGATCGCTAAGCGTGGACTCGGCCTTGTATTTTTGGATATATATATTCTTTTGTGATTTTGATGGGTGGCGCCTTTGCGTTCCCCTTATACTTTTGGACATGTACTTATACGTATGTTAGATTTCTTTCATTTCTACAGACTCGTTGTTGTGTTTCATAATTTCAGAAAATTCCACGTTGCGTAATTAGACTGGATTAAATGCTTAATAATGAAATCGGTTATAAGTGACTCTCGGGAACTCAGGAGTTAAGCCTATGCGCGACCCTTGATTTTCAGGGCATTACAAGTTGGTATCAGAGCAATGGTTTGAAATTTATTGGGCCATGGGTCATGAACTCACTAACGCGTCCACTGACGCGAGAGGATACATATTAAATAACGTACAGGGACTTAGAACGTTAGGAATCCCCCTAGACCCGTTCGTAGATGAATGGTAGGACCTTCAGATGTTAGGGTTGAGTAGCGAGAATAAGTACTGATGCTGAGAAATAGGTCTGAGGGTTTTACGAAGGGCTTAGACTGAGAAGATGGAGCTTAACAGTATTAGAATTCAACCTCACCTTCCCACACAAGACTCATTCTACGAAGCCTATGGGATAAGTCGCAAATTCTATTCCACACCCACTCCAAACATGCCATTCTCAAGTCGCGAGTAGAGAGTAGCATCGCAAACCAGTTCAGTACAACCAGGCACCCTTAGCCAGTTAGGCCTAAGTCAAAATCTCGCCCTCCAACATTCCGCCTCAAAGGTTCTTCCGTCATCGCACTATTCTTATACTCCCCCAGTACATTGTCAGGATCGAGCTAGATACTGAACAATTGGACTGACAAATCCTTCGTCTTGGACCGAATAATTTGGTCCTACAAATCCTTCATCTTAGACCATGAGTCAGAAACTGTAGATGGAACGTAGGGTTTCTAAGGAGATAGGAATGGGTAGCAAGGAAAGTTACCATTGCTCCGAATCGGATCCCAGAATCTCAACCCGGCAGCAAAACTGGGTTTGTCTGCCTAGAGAATGTAGCTAGTCCGTATTCCATGCCAATACCTGGGTTGGGATGCATGTGCTCAAGGGTAAGCCGCGAGATTTCCTTTTAATTACGCTTAGGAATCCATTGAAAAGGGCCTAAACAGTCCCATATCTGAACGATTGGACTGTCAAACCCATTGTCTTAGACCGAACATGTTAGTATCGGGCTGAAATGAGAAATTCGACTCATTCTGGAATAAAGACTTAGGGGGGGATGAAACTTTACCAAAATTAGAGAGAATAGAAAAAAGATAGGATTTGGCCCCTAACTAGGGAGGATCATGCGTAACTGCTATGCCCGTTGCGTAGATCAACTTCCGCTACCCCAAGTTCATATATAGAACATCCCCGGGGACCCTTCCAGCGCCCAAAAAAAGGCGAAGCAAGTGGACCCCGCCGACCAGCATTGCCCTCGCCGCCGCTGCTGCTCGCTCAGGCCGCTGGCGTGTTCGCCGCGCCACCCGCGTGCCCCCCCCCCCCCCCGCCCGAGGTCTAGCGGGGGGCATTGCCCCCGCCGCTGGCGTGTTCGCCCCGCCGACCGACGTGCTCACCCCGCCGGACCATTTTCTTGGTCTTACACCCAAATTTTCAAATTTTGGGTGGGCCCCACACCCTTGTCCACTTAAGCAACCTCTCTCTCTCCCTCATTTCATTCAACCCTCCCTCATTTCTCTCCATTTTCCCAACCTCAAACCCTCTTTTCTCAATACTCTCCATCCCAAATCCCTTCCTTCAATAAGGATCTTCTTCACGCTATTCATTTCTTCTTCCATCAATCTTCCTTCTCTCCACATTCCATCAAATCCAACTCATCTTCATCTACAAAATCCCATCCTCAACACCACTTCTTCAATCAACTTCTTTTCTCCCCCACATTTTCTATTTCTTCAAACCTCTTCTTCCACATTTTTCATCCCCTCCACTCCATTCTCAATCCACTCCTCAAACCCATTCTCAAATCCCTTTCCTCCAACAACTCCCATTCCCCATTTCTCATTCCAAACTACCTTCACCTTCCATCTTCTCCAATCCCATTCCACCCTCATTTTACAAAACCCTTCTTATCCATTTCTTCCAACCCAACTCTCAACTCTCATAAAACCCCATTCCAAAACCATTTTCAATAACCCATCTCAAGTCCCTTCCATCAAACCATCCCCAAAACCCATTCCATCTTCATTTCTCCAAATCCCTTCAACAAATCCATTTCAAAACTCATTTCTCTAATTACACCTTCTCAACAACAATCCATCTCCTTGCCAAAGTAATGACGTTTCTAGCTACCGTCGTCGCTTTTCTTTCCATCCCGGTGATCCTTTCCCTTATGGGGAAGAAAAGGCAGGCTTCCACGGACGCGCGGCTGAGCTGAGAGCGGCATGGCAAGAAGAAGGATAAGTCAAGCTCGGAGGTCCGATCCAAGAGGCGAAACGATTCCGAGAGGGATGAAGCCCTCGTTGAAGATTTGGGAAACTTCCGAGTGCGCCAAGTCACCTTCGAGGCCTCCGTGGAGGAGCACTTGCTAGGTAATCAACCCCTACTCAACGGACTTATGAAGAAGGATTGGAGCCCTATGTTCTATGCAAGCGAGCAGGCCGATGTGGGACAAGTTAGGATGTTTTACACTCGCATTACGAATCCTCAATATGAGCCATTGAGATTTGATATAATAGTTCGTGGTGAGAAAATCCACTTGGGAGTTGAGGTCATGGCCGAAATGCTGGGAGTGCCATTAGGGGAGGTGCAGATTGATGAAGCGAACCTTGAATCAAAAGAAGCTCACGACGAACGGACTCGCTTTTTGTGTGGCCGAGCTGCCCAATGGACGCGGGATGTCCGCCTTTACGCAATAGCCCTAACCCCCAAATATCGGGTACTTCACTGCGTTGCTACCCACAATATATACCCGAGGTTGAAGAACCGCACTAAGTGCTCCCGCTACATGGTGGAGTTCTTGTATCAGGTGGGTCAGGGAGCGAATGTGTGTGCTCCTAGCACCGTACTCTACCAAATTGTGAAGGCCGCGACCTCGATGCGGAAGGATGTAGCTCCATTTGGCTGTCTGGCTTGCTTTATAGCCAGACAGTTTGGAATAGACGGTCCAGACGGGAACCGTGTACCGCCAGAGATCCTAGGGAATAAGATGTTAAACTCGATGGGAGTGGGACCCAGACAAAGACAGGCTCACATCAAGAGATTTGGAGAGGCCAACAAGGAAGAAGAGGAATGCGACAAAGACGAAGAGAACGATAGCGAAGAGGAAGGAGCTGGAAATGCTGAAGGGGTTGGACAAGTTGTGGTGACCCAAGAGGTTACCAGGGAGTCACCAGCCGCTCCAGATATGCGAGAGCGTTGGGATGCATTTGACGCTAGATTGACTAGGATAGAGGAAACCCAGGCGAGACACCATGCTGAGCAACAGAAGTGAAATAAGAAGATTTATCGGGCTATCAAGGCCCTGATTTGCTGCAGCAAGGGCGAGGAAGCACCACGAGTCGGCTGTTGATCATTAGTTCGCTTGAGTTGCTTAGGTTAAATTCTATGTATTGAAACAGTTAGGGCTTTTGCTTATGTAGCTTGCATTTTCTTTCGTTTATCGTATTTGATAGTGTTAATAATCTATGATGTAGCATGTAACTGGCCAAGCTCATGGCATTTTGAAATCAATACTAATATATGGATCGGCTTTAAATCCTTCTTTCTTGAAGAGTGCCTTGTTTGTGTCGTGATTATGGTCATGAATTACAGGTTATATGTCTAACTTGCCTAGTGTGCGGTAAATGCTCTAAGTGACTAATACTCTAAGATTTTTTCAGGAAATGCCTCCACGACCGGACGGTCGATATGTCCGTCTACCCCATGACGGCTTAGTTGATGGGAACCGTGTTCCCGATAATGATCAAGGCCCCCAAGAAGCGGCCCCAAACGCACCGCTGCCACAAGCCGCTGCACCAGCACCAGCACCACCCTCGGCACCGGCCATGGAACAAATGGGCTAAATGTTGCATTTTATAGAACAACAACAATAAATGATGACTGCTACTATGCAACAACAACAACAGATGATGGCCACCATGATGGGGGCCATGGCTCAAAATTTTGGCTTCCAGCAACCGGAACCTCCCGCCATGGCCCAGAACTTTGGCTTCCAACAACCGGGACCTCCCGCCATGGCCGAACATGCGACCAACACAAATAATATGTTTGAGCGGTTCCAGAGACATAGGCCGCCTACTTTTGCTGGCAGCCACTGCCCAGAGGAAGCGGAATACTGGCTCAACCGAGTCGCCAAGCTACCCCGGCCTCTCCACTGTTCCGAGGCGGAGAATGTTGAGCTCGTCTCATATCTCTTTGAGAAGGAGGCGGACTTATGGTAGGAGAGTGTCCTCTGATCCATTCCCGAGGGCCATGTTTGGACATAGGAGGCGTTCGAGGCCCGCTTCAATGAAAAGTACATCCCTCAATTGTACCAACATGAGAGGGAAAACGAGTTCCTTCGCCTCCAACAGGGAGGAATGAGTGTGGCCCAATATGAGAACCGGTTCACAGAGCTGTCATGCTACACATCCGAAATGATCGCCAACGAGGCGATTAAGATGAAGAGATTTACAGCAGGGTTGAGGAGCGGGATTCGCTCCAAACTGTGTTACATGAACCTGAAGACATATACCGAGCTCGTAGAGATATCTATTCGGGCAGAACAGGATGAGGAACGAGTTACACGAACCCGTTCACAGTTGGGCCCACGAAACAGGATGGAGGGGCCGTCCTCTTCCTTTACCCGCAAACGGCCGCACCCGAACTCTCCGCCTAGGTCCATGGTCGCACTGGCTCCCTCCACACGACCTACTCAGACTTGCAGCTATTGCAGGAAGCTTGGACACTCTGAGCCCTACTGCTTTAAGAGGATGAGGGACCTTGGCTTCACGCCACCTCAGCACAACTACAGGCCCCCACAGCAGGCATTACAGGTTCCGCCCTTACGGACGATGGGGCCTAGCCAGCAATTCCGTCGTCCCCATCCACCACAGGTTAGACCGCCACAACGGCCTATGCAGCGGCCGAACTTCTCACAGCAGGCCCGAGTACATGCATTGGCGGCAGAGGGCCAGGATGCTACCATTCCTACTCCTTTCGAGGTGACGGCCCACATAGAAGGTACTCCTATCTATCTGTTGATAGATACGGGATCCACCACGTCTCTCATAACTCATGTTACGGTCAAGTGTCTAGGACTGCATGTTACCCCCTTTGATGGGGTGAAGATTATCGCCGCCGTCGGTACTGTCTCAGAAGCGACAAAGATATGTCGTGATTGTCTCATTGCTTTGAAATGCAAGGTGGCGTTGGTGGACTCGTTAGTGACAAAGATTTTTCATTATGATGTCATCCTGGGCATGAACTAGTTGAGCGTGAAGAAAGCGGAGCTTGACTGTGACTCTTTGACAGTGAAAATATTCGAGGACGACGACACTTCCCTCACATTCCCAGTCCAGGTTAGCTACGACTGCAAGATCTTATGTTTTGCTTCATTGGAGGATGGTTATGATGGGCCTTCTCACACATGCACTCCCGTAGTCCGAGAGTTCGATGATGTGTTTATAGCCATACCTGGACTACCTCCACGGCATGAAATAGACTTCACTATCGATCTAACTCCGGGTGCTAAGCCCATCTCCTTACCTACATACCGCATGCCCCAATGTGAGATGGAGGAACTTCGGTCACAGATTGATAACTTGTTGAAGAAAGGCTTCATCCAACCTAGCGTCTTGCCTTGGGGAGCTTCAGTCCTATTTGTGAAGAAGAAGGACGGCTCACTACGTCTATGTGTAGATTACAGAAGATTGAACCAAGTGACTGTTCGAATAAATATCTGTTGCCTAGAATTGACGATTTATTCGACCAGCTGAGGGGTGCTAAATACTTCTCAAAGATCGATTTACAATCGGGGTACCATCAGCTGAGGGTCAGGGATGATGATATACAGAAAATGGCCTTCAGAACCTGCTACGGCCATTATGAGTTCTTAGTCATGTCGTTCGGGCTCACCAATGCCCCAGCGGTATTCATGGATCTCATGAATCGAATCTTCAAGCCGTTCATATACAGACTGGAAGCAACCGAAGTCGGTTACGGAAGTGAGGAGTTTTCTCGGGCTAGTAGGTTATTATCAGAGATTTATTAAAGACTTCTCAAAAATAGCTCGGCCCCTATCCCAGCTTACACGAAAGGACCTTAAGTTTGCATGGAATGAGAAGGCGGAGGCGGCCTTCCAAGAGTTGAAAGACAAACTGACGTCGACACCCGTACTCGTGCTACTTGAGCAGGGGGTCAAGTATACCGTCTATATTGACGCCTCTCATGTGGGTCTGGGTTGTGTGCTTATGCAGAAGAACAAGGCAATTGCTTATGCGTCTCGACAACTAAGGAAGCATGAGGAGAACTATCAGACGCATGACCTTGAGCTTGCGGCGGTGGTTTTCGCATTGAAGATATGGAGACATTACCTCTATGGTGAAGAGTTTAAGCTCTTCTCTGATCATAAGAGCCTCAAATATATCTTCACCCAAAGGGACTTAAACATGAGACAACGCCGTTGGATGAAAACGCTAAAGGACTTCAAGTTCGATGTCTCATACCACCTTGGCAAGGCCAATTTGGTGGCAGACGCTTTGAGTCGCAAGAAGACAATTGAATTCGCGGCACCGCTAATGGTGAGAGAGTGGGACATGGTGGAATTTGTACGGGATTTCGACATGAAGCTAACCGTGGAGGAACCGTATGAGTTCATAGCCCACGTATAGGCCCAACCACTTATTGATAATAAGATTATTGAAGCCCAGGAGGGCGATGAGCTATTAACGAAGATGAGGGGAAGAGCAAGGAATGACGGGAAGTCCGAGTGGAAAGTCGGCATTGACGGGGGATTGCGGTACCGAGGCTGCCTTTGTGTCCCAAACCACCAAGGACTACGAGAAGAAGTCTTGAAGGCCGCTCACAACTCCAAGTTGGCAATGCACCCTGGTAGCACCAAAATGTACCAGGATTTGAAGCGAACTTATTGGTGGGAGAACATGAAGAAGGAGATAGTGGAGTATGTGTCCCGATGCCTCACTTGTCAACAAGTCAAGGCCGAACACCGACGACCACTGGGCCTTATGCAAACAATGCCCATAGCAGAATGGAAGTGAGACTTCATATCTATGGATTTCATTTCTGGCTTGTCCAAGACCAGAAAGGGGCATGACTTGATATGAGTGATTGTGGATAGGCTAACCAAATCAGCCCATTTTCTACCAAGCAAAACTACTAGCTCCGCCGATGATTTGACCAAGCTGTATATCAAGGAAATCGTGCTGCTCCATGGCGTCCCGTTGGAAATTGTGTGGGACCGGGACACTCGATTCACTTCAATCTTTTGGACCCGCCTTCAGGAAGCCATGGGAGTGAAGTTGAAGTTTAGCACCGCCTTCTACCCACAGACAGATGGGCAAACCGAGCGGGTGAACCAGATATTGGAAGACATGTTGCGGGCTTATGTTCTGGACTTTCAGGAAAGTTGAGATGATTGTCTCTCATATGCCGAGTTCGCCTACAATAATAGCTTCTAGGCTAGCATTGGTATGGCCCCATATGAGGCTCTATATGGGCGTCCATGCCGAGCCCCGCATTGTTGGGAAGAAATTGGCGAGAAAAGCTTACTAGGGCCGGATTTAGTGCGAATCACCACTGAGAAAATTGGAGTTATTCGGCACCGCCTCTTGACGGCTCAAAGCAGACAGAAGAGTTATGCCGATACGAGGCGGAGAGACTTGAAATTTGAAGCTGAGGATCATGTATTTCTCAATATCTCCCCAATGAAGGGCGTTTTACGCTTCGACAAGAAGGGAAAACTCACGCCATGGATCATCGGCCCCTTCCAGATTTTAGACCGGGTAGGTGCGGTTGCCTATCGCTTGGCCCTACCTACGCCACTTGCTGGAGTGCATAATGTCTTCCACGTATCTATGTTGAAGAAGTACGTCCCCGATCCTTCACATATCATCAAGTGAGAGAATGTGAAACTCAAAGAAAATGCCACATACATTCTCCGACCCACAAAAATACTGGATAGGAAGGAGCAGGTCCTAAGCAATAAGGTCATCCCATTGGTCAAGGTACTCTAGACCCATCACGATGAAGAAGAGGCCACTTGGGAGACAGAAGCTGAAGTCCGCAAATATTACTCGACCCTGCTTCAGCAATAGGAACAGGTACAAATTTCAAGGATAAAATTTATTTGTAAGGGGGGTAGATTGTAACATCCCGTCTAACAAGCACCGCGTCCTGGGGCGTCCACGTAGGACTGGCCGCAGGACCGTTCAATTAAAGTCACTTGTGGTGGGGTACCACACCTAAAATAATATAGGATTAGTCCTACAGAGTAGTCTAGGCAGGTCATGATAGAACCAAATGCGGGCCGCCAAGGGAGATGACCGTTTGTTCTTAGCAACAACCCGTGCGGGCCATACCGCGACGCAGGAATGACAGAAGATTACAAAACTTTAGGGAACACTAGATCTCACTGGGCTTGAGGTTCATTGTGGACCTTAGACCCAGTGGACACCCAGAACTGGGATCTGGCACTGGCCGAATGCACCCCACAAATGCCAGAATTGAAATCTGGTACTTGCAAATGAAATCGAGATTTCGGGCTTTTCAGCCGTCGGATTACTTCTAAGTTTACGGTGAATGTCTAATATGTGGGCTTACGTCCATCAACAAAACCTAGGCCCCGATCGTGGCACGGTAATCGTTGATCGCACATCGGACCCGTACGATCAAACCAAATATCCGATCGACCCCAAAATTTGTATGATCCTTCATCTGACCATGGACCACCTACCCAAAAAATTTTATGGTCAGGGGACCACCAGAACTGCCCTAACGACCTGAATGGACCCTACAAGGCCATTTAAAGATCGGGATCACTTACTCAGATCCCATATCCATTCATCCGATTATTTTCAAATTTTATATGGCCCCTCATTGGGCCATGAGACACGTGCACACCGAATTTGGTGGCTGCAGGAGTGTTGGGGCCACCACAACAGCAATAGTAGCTCTAAGAGGCTATTTTGGAAAATTATATAAACATAAGGCCAAGGGGCCCAAGTCTAGGGAATAAGCCCTAGCTCTCTCTCATAACTCCTCTATTCTTCCAACAACAACCCTCTCTCCCTCATAACCTTCTTCAATTCTCAACAATCCTCTCTCTCCTTCATAACTTCCTCCAACCTTCCATAACCAAATCACTCTTTCCTCATAACTTCCACCACCATCCGACAACAAACCTTCCCTTCGTAGCTTCCACCTTTCTCCAACGACCAAGGAGAGCTAAGGGTGAAGGAGAGTGTGGAGTAGTGCTTGTGTGGGCCCTAAAATCAAGGTGAGGCCAAGGGCATCAACCCTTTCAAACTCTCTAATCCTCCTCCAAGAAGAAGCTCTCTACCTCAACCCCAAAATCGACCGTTGGCCATCTAGGTAAGAACCTCTCCCCATTTCTTCTTGAATCCAAGTATCAAGATGGGATTGGCATGGAATTTCTCACATACAAGGATTGGTTTTAGGGATTCCGGCCGATCTACTCGAAATTCACATCTCCTAAGGCATTTTTCAAGCCTCCATCGAATCTGAAGGTGCGGACTATTAACCTTAAGTGGCCTAGCTCCAACTATATCATGAGTTTAATAATTTTACTTGCTTTGATGGAACTAGTGTGAATTCTAGAGAGACCCTAGGATTTGGGTGCTTGACGAAAATGTATGGAATTGCATGTTTATTTAGATTTTCTTTCTCATGACCGCCTTTATGCCTTTCACATGTTTGATGATATGAATGATGATCACATGCTCATATGTTGTGTGATTCTTTCTTGTGATGATGCTTATGACATGTATGATGTTATGTCTTTGCATATTTTGACTCCTAGGTGCGTAGGAAACGTTTCGTTTCCTCACCCACTCACACTTCTCTCATGCACTCTAATTATGATATTGTAACATGTTTGTTAGGGATATTGATATGTATGATAGGATGAATGCAACATGATTCTGTATGTTGGTTAGTAACCTTGATGTTGGAACGCTATGAATCACCGTTAAACCCGTGGATTGGTCAGGAATATGAGTTTGGACGGTAGTCTCATTGGTTGAACTACCCTGAGACTAAACCAGCGAATTGGGAAGGTGCGCATGGGCGGCAGTAGTTCGACTACATGGGTCTATCGTACCTGATGTCGTTCGTCTCGTACTCGTCTGATTTGTGCGGTTTAGCCTACATACTGACAAATTCTGATTTGTTGACCATGATTTCTCACACATGTATGGAATCTGGAACACCCTACCACCGTTGTAGTCCACCGATAACCACTTGAATTCGATCCACTGCCTCGTGAGCCGGGCATGGTGGAATGAGACACTGTGTCCGAGCTGTCGGCCTACGCTGGGGTGACGCGCCTCCCCATAGTGACCGCGAACGATCCCAGTTCTCAGCACTCCCCATGTGCTTGAAGTCGGGGATGAGAAAACCGACGGGATCAAGGATCGCGGGGACTTGGCCTCACATGTTGGGGGGTCTTGGCCTCGCAACTAGTTTAAGGCATTTGATTTGTGGGGTGTATCAGATTCTCAAATCTACTGGATGAATGGACATAACTAATAACTCAGCTAACACGAGTGCACTACATCCAATAGTTAGGGTGGCGACTCGGAAGTCGAGGTCGCAATGAGAGAGTGTTGACATATGCGATCGTTAGACGGAGTCGCTCGAGGGAGCGTTGTGGCGAGGGCATGCATCATATCATCTCGCATTCATGCATTTAATTAAGAGTTTCTAGGAATTGATGAATGACTGTATTTCATTAAATTCATATTATAATTGATGCGTGTTGTAACTTAAGACTAATAGCACCCACTGAGTTGATCACTCACTCCTACTCTGGGACGGTGTTTTAAAACACCAACCAGACTCTCTCGTAGATGCAAGAGATGCGGAGCAGGGGGAACATGGCGATACCACTCTCGACGAGGAGGAGCTGTCATACTTCCAGCTAATGGAGGGTTCATTGCCAGCTTGAGTGGCGGGTTGGATCACTGAGCGTGGACTCGGCCTTGTATTTTTGGATATATATATATATATATATATATATATATATATATATATATATATATATATATATATATTCTTTTGTGATTTTGATGGGTGGTACCTTGTGCATTCCCCTTATTCTTTTGGACATGTACTTATACGTATGTTAGATTTCTTTCATTTCTACAGACTCGTTGTTGTGTTTCATGATTTCAGAAAATTTCACGTTGCGTAATTAAACCGGATTAAATTCTTAATAATGAAATTGGTTATAAGTGACTCTCGGAAACTCGGGAGTTGAGCCTACGCGCGACCCCCGATTTCCAGGGCGTTACAAAAACCCAAGCCCAACCCAAGCAAGTTCGGTCAGGTTGGCCGGTAGATATATGTTAATATTTTCATTATTACATTAGTCTATTATATTTTCAATACAAGTTTTATTTTTTATACTTATAAATTTATTAATTATTATGTAGTTATTTATCAAGCAATCCATTTGGGAGAGAGAAATACAATGTATCTTGTTAGCTTGAGTCATCGGAAATGACGTACACTAATGAAACCCGAATTTTAGGTGTGTTCAACATAGACGATCCATATTCAATTATAATTAATTTATAAGAAACTTATATATTGATCGAGTTCGAGTTAGGTCGGACAACCTGAGAACTCAACCTGAGCCCAACCCAAGTTTTATTGGGTTAGCGTTTGTATGGCCCAAGCTCGAGACCAATCCCGATACATCCTACCCAAGCCCAACCCAATGTCGGGTCGGTCACGGGTCGATCGGGTTGAACCCGCCCAACTTTCAGCCCTAAAAATAACCCAGGACACAAATTGCATATTTTTTATAATTGTATGAAAGTATCTTTGTCGGGAGAGCGGATTAGGTGTTACCACCTTAGTGGGTGTTGTTACTCGTATCATGGGGCCCACTTTGATATGTGTTGTATACCCATGCTGTCTATTCATTTTTTTCAACCCGTTTTAGGATGTGAACTGAAAAATTAAACAGATTGAAAATCTAGGTGGGCCACACCATAGGAAATAGTGGTGATTGAATGGTCTATGTTAAAAATTTCTTGGGGCTCATTGAAAAGTTTTCTTAATTTTTATTTGCGATCCAATTTGTTGTGACTGTAAAAAAGACATGGACGAAGGGAAAATACAAAGACCAGTTTGATCCAAAAAATTTATGGCCCATAAAAAGTTTTTAATGATAATTCATCACCCTTTCCAATTGTGTAGTCCACTTGAGATTTGGTCTCAAGTGGACCAAACCACAAAAAGCAATGGAAATAGTGACCTTGTTAGGGCCTACCATGATGATTATTTGTCATCTAACCTATTCTTAAGGTCACAATACTTAGATAAAAGGAAAGCACAAATAGAAGCTTGATCCAAAACTTTTCTGGTCCCTGAGGAGCTTTAATGAAAGTCGTTGGATCTCCTTTGCTTTTTGTAGTGTGTTCGACTTCAGCTTTGAATCTATCTGATGTTTTTGCCCAAGCCTTCAAATGATATTGAGAAAGAAATAAAAAAGATGAACAATATAACTATAACACATACATCATGGTGGGGCTCACAAAATTCAGTGTGGTCAACACATCACCGAGGTTAGTGTGCACACACACCTAGATCCTTACTCATGCATTAATGGTAGATTCAAGAAAGTTTCAATACAAGGTCACGAGTTCAAGTACCTATTGTGGCTATAAGCGAATCTGGTGTGTGAGTGTGTGTTAAAAGAAAAAAGAAAGAAAGAAAAGGTTGATTTATCTTTTAGGTTGAGCCTAATGGTACATGGTGATTTCTCATTAGGTAGAAATTATTATTAGTTATTTTTAGAAAGGTGAGATTAGGTCACTTATAATTATATTAACATGATAAAATGTTGTAAGTATATTTGAGCAAACACCACAAAATAAAAAATCATATAGAAAAAAAAAAAAAAAAAAAAAAAAAAAAAAAACCAAATGAAAAGAGGGAGAGATCATATGAGAAGTGATCCTTATCTTCTTTGATGGATTCAAGTTGCATGTGCGCTATCCAACTTCCTATAAGGAAAAGTTATATGAGTCTTGGAATAATGTTGGTGAGAAATCTACCTTGTCTATTAATTTTATCATATTGTGTTAGGACATGACTCTAAAAATGAGATAAATCCAAATATCAAATAATCTATAATATAAGAGATAGTGGAGATGAAAATAGATGCATTGTGATGCTCGAGTTCAAGTATGCTTGCTAACGAAGCAAATTTTCTTTTTTGTTGCCAAGTGATTGGGTTACATTATTATATTCTACGTTTAATGCAGCAATGCTACCAACGTTAATGGAGACTGGGACTTGAAGTCACAATGCAAGAAAATGAGAAAATTCCATTTATATCAATGGTAAGCAGAGGATGTAGATTCATGATGCTCATATGCCATGCAAATTGGTTATAAAGTCATTACCACTAAAATAAATTAAAAAAATACAAAAGTTTGGTAATTCTAAACTCTTATATTCCAAAGAAGGTTTGAATGTAGGCATTCAATATATATTCTTGTTTGTCATATGATTCACTCGAGTTTACTTCATTTTTGGGCTCATATCTTAACATAATGTTGTAAAATTGAAAGACGATGGATTTTTCAAAAATATCAGAGTAAGTCCCACTTAAATTCCACCTTAGTGGGGAACACACGTAATTCGAATCTCTCTTTAGCCACCTTCCATGCCTACAAAAGAGGATAAAAATCATAGTAATAAGAGACAACAGCTAATGTCCTAATATGGCATTCAATAGAAATTATATAGGAAATAAGTTATGAATAATCTACTTGTATAAAAATTCTATAAAGCTGATTCTTTAAGATTGTATGTGGGCCCATTCAATCTCCTCATGGGGTGCCCCCTTCAAGTTCACTCCGTATTTTAAAATCGAGGCTGATCTAAAATATAAGTGGGCCACATCAAAAGGAACAGGTGGGATGGGCCGGCCGGCCCTAGAAGCTTCTAGAATGTGGGTGTGGATTGGGCCGTGTTAGGTTCATGCCCCCATAAAGATGAACTAAACAAGCCATTCCTGTACTCAAATGGCCCACCTGGGCTTTGGATCGTCCTGTTTTAAGGCTCAAGGGAGAAAATCATGAAGGGTGGACATGATGGACGGTGTGGATGTCATGAAAACTTCATGGTGGGGGCCAACACGCAAAATTGCAGAATGAATCGAGTTCTACAGTAGTTGCAGCGGAAATCGTCCTGAATGTCGACCCTTTTGTGATCTACCTGTCTCTAGATCAAATGGTTAGGATTGCCTGCAACAACAGATTCTTCAGGAACGTCCGTCTTCTAAAATGACACGTGCTGATAGATATATTTCAATTCTCAGCCGTTGAGTGCCACACGGCATTAGATGACTGGTCACGTAACGTGCAACGTGGCAGTATGTGCCACGTACAACCCATTTTCGAGGGCGAACATGAATACCCTGTGCATGCTCTTATTTCACGCTACGTTCCACAGCACATTTTCTTGGGATCTTGGAACAATTCGTTCTGGATAAAGAAGTGGGGCCCACAGTCGGATAATCCAGACCGTTCATATTGATTTCACCATGGATGGACTACGCCCCAAAAATTCTCTTCAAAGAATAACCATAAGCTTTTCATTGTGGCAATAGATAGATGGCTAAGAAGAGACATACAACATTGTTCAACAATCAAGTGAAAAAATTACGGGGATCTCTTTCTTTTGGGGCATTATCCATTGACGGTGGGACTCAACTAACCAACGGTATGGATTACCTAAACATGGACTCCACTTGCTAAAATTTAAGTCGCGTGTATTATTTCTCCCTACTCAATGCCAAGCACGTGTCATGCAATCGCGGCAGCCAATAGATCAAATGCCACATGGCCCACCATCACATGCTATTCAAGCTATCTTTGAAGTTCCATGTCTTACACATCACGCTAATATATACCATGTGTCACTTTCACGGACCTCTCTTATAATGCCACGTGTCATTAGAACATGACTTCTCCTCGTTTTATTAGAATAAAATTAAATATAAAAATGAAAATGATATCAGCGGAGTGTAGGTGGCTGGGTTTGGTTAGAACCATTCTACTTCATAAAAAATAGTTTATATTGTTTATATAGAAAAAATCTGTTTCACATTCATATATATATATATATATATATATATATATATATATATATATATATATATATATATAAAAGCGAACTTGTATATAATGGGAGGCTTTAAAAAAGAGAGTAAAAATACTAAAAAAATATAGAAAAAAGAATAATATGGTAGTCTACAGGACCACTAATATAAATTTTCAACTGTACGACCAGTATATGGCCCATTCCCGGGACCAAGCCCACCCCATTTTACTTTCCACAAATACTCCCCGGGTGTACGTTCGCCTTCCCGAAGGTCGAAAATGCCCCTGCTTTTTCCTTTAAGCGGATCGGCCGCTGCTCGAAGACGAGCGTTGATGCTCATCGAAGTCCGAGTTATACGAACGGTTCAAAAGAGATCAACGTTACATGGCCCCCACAGTTATGTATTTATTCTATCCACAACGTTCATCCATATTTCGAGATCATTTCGGAGCATTATCCCAAAAAAATGAAATCATATCCAAAGATCAACTGGACCACACCACAAAGAGCAGTAGAAAAATGATTTTCACTGTTGAAACTTTTGTAGGGCCCACCATAACATTTATTTTCCATCCGATCTATTCATGAGGTCACAAAGACCTGGATGAATAGGAAAAACAAATTTGTAATGATCCAAAACTTCCGTGACCCCTAAAAGGGTTTCAACGGTAGACGTTCAAAGCAGAACGGTAATGTCATTTGCTACGGTTAGACCTATGGCTACGGATTATAATCGTAGCCATAAATATAATAATCCGTAGCAAAAGAGTACACCCGAGGTGGGCGCGCCGAATTGGGGGCCCCCCGCGCCACTTGCTGGCCTGTCCAGCGCGGCCACGCCGATCTGGCGGGGCCACACCCATAGGGTATAGTCCCTATGGCTACGGATAATAACCGTAGCAATAGGTTTTTTTTTTTTTTTTTTTCTACATGGAGAACTTTATTCTACCTATAATTTTCTCTAACACATTTATATAAATATGTATATATAAGCATATAAAAATTTTTTCTCTTTTTTTCCATTTCTTTCTTTATTCATTTAACAAGAATGTCTTCTAAACTAAAATTTGTTACTTGATGTACCCTATATGATTATGGGGTAGGAGAAGCTACTTTAACTAACCAATCTGGTTATTTTTCAAGATTTCATCAGCTCGATGATTGAAAATCCATTTCATTCACTTAGAGGTCAATTTTGTTCATTTCATTTGCATGCATTTCAAGGTCATTTCGCTTCAATTCATGATCACTTCCATGCATTTCATGGTCATCCGAAACATTTTCGTGTTGATTCACGATCATTTCGAGGCATTTCACGGTCAATTCCCTTCACTTCACGGTCATTTGCAAGCATTTTGCGGTCAATTCGCTTCAAACCATGATCATTCTCATGCATTTCACGGTCATCCCAAATAATTCCCTGTTGATTCACGGTCATTTCGAGGCATTTCGCGGTCAATTCCCTTCACTCCACGGTCATTTGCAAGCATTTCGCGGTCAATTCGCTTCAAACCATGATCATTCCCATGCATTTCATGGTCATCCCAAACAATTCCGTGTTGATTCACGGTCATTTCGAGGCATTTCGCGGTCAATTCCCCTCACTTCACGGTCATTTGCATGCATTTTGCGGTCAATTCGCTTCAAACCATGATCATTCCCATGCATTTCATGGTCATTCAAAACAATTCCGTGTTGATTCACGGTCATTTTGAGGCATTTCGCGGTCAATTCCCTTCACTTCACGGTCATTTGCATGCATTTTGAGGTCAATTCGCTTCAATTCATGATCACTTTCATGCATTTCACGTTCATCCGAAACAATTCCGTGTTGATTCACGGTCATTTCGAGGCATTTCGCGGTCAATTCCCTTCACCTCATGGTCATTTGCATCTTCAAACCATGATCATTCCCATGCATTTCACGGTCATCCCAAACAATTCTGTGTTGATTCACGGTCATTTCGAGGCATTTCGCGGTCAATTCCCTTCACTTCACTGTCATTTGCATGCATTTCGCTGTCAATTCTCTTCAAACTATGATCATTCCCATGCATTTCACGGTCGTCCGAAACAATTCTGTGTTGATCCACGGTCATTTCGAGGCATTTCACGGTCAAACTCCTTCACTTCACGGTCATAGGCTTAGGTTTAGGTTTTAGGTTTTACGTTTACGTTTAGGTTTGGGTTTGAGTTTTGGGATTTGAGAATAGGTTCGGGTTAAGGTTATAGGTTTTGTTTTCGGTTTAGATTATAGGTTTTGGGATTTGATAATGGGTTCGGATTTAGGTTATAGGTTTTTGTTTCGGTTTAGGTTATAGGTTTTGGGATTTGATAATGAGTTCGAGTTTAGGTTATAGGTTTTGGTTTCGGTTTAGGTTATAGGTTTTGGGATTTGATAATGGGTTCGGGTTTTGGTTTCGGTTTAGGTTATAGGTTTTGGGATTTGATAATGGGTTCGAGTTTAGGTTATAGGTTTTAGTTTTGGTTTAGGTTATACATTTTATTTAGGTTATAGGTTAATGTTTTAGGTTTAGGTTATAGGTTTTTGGATTTAAGAATGGGTTCGGGTTTAGGCTATAGGTTTTGATTTTGGTTTAGGTTATAGATTTTGGTTTAGGTTATAGCTTTTGGGATTTGAGAATGGGTTCGGGTTTAGGTTATAAGTATAGGTTTAGGTTAGGTTGTAGGTTAAGATTTAGGGATTTGAGTTTAGGTTTAGGCTAAGGTTTAGATTTAGGGAATTGAGTTTAGGTTATAGGTTTAGGGAAAGGTTAGGTTTAAGTTATAGGTTTTGAGATTTGAGAATAGTTATAGGTTTAAGTCATCCCAAACAATTCCGTGTTGATTCATGGTCATTTCGAGGCATTTCACGGTCAATTCCCTTCACTTCACGGTCATTTGAATGCATTTCATGGTCAATTCGCTTCAAACCATGATCATTCTCATGCATTTCACGGTCATCCCAAACAATTTCATGTTGATTCACGGTCATTTCGAGGCATTTCGCGATTATTTCTCCTCACTTCACGGTCATTTGCATGCATTTCGCGGTCAATTCGCTTCAAACCATGATCATTCCCATGCATTTTACGGTCATCCGAAACAATTTCGTGTTGATTCACAGTCATTTCGAGGCATTTCGTGGTCAATTCTCTTCACTTCACGGTCATTTGCAAGCATTTCGCGGTCAATTCGCTTCAAATCATGATCATTCCCATGCATTTCACGGTCATCCCAAACAATTCCGTGTTGATTCACGGTCATTTCGAGGCATTTCACGGTCAATTACCTTCACTTCACTGTCATTTGAATACATTTCGCAGTCAATTCGCTTCAAACCATGATCATTCCCATGCATTTCACGGTCATCCGAAACAATTTCGTGTTAATTCACGGTCATTTCGAGGCATTTCGAGGTCAATTTCCTTCACTTCACGGTCATTTGCATGCATTTCGCGGTTAATTTGCTTCAATTCATGATCACTTTCATGTATTTCACGGTCATCCGAAATAATTCCATGTTGATTCACGGTCATTTCGAGGCATTTCGCAGTCAATTTCCTTCACTTCACGGTCATTTGAATGCATTTCGCGGTCAATTCGCTTCAAACCAGGATCATTCTCATGCATTTCACGGTCATCCCAAACAATTCCGTGTTGATTCACGGTCATTTCGAAGCATTTCGGCATCAATTCCCCTCACTTCACGGTCATTTGCATGCATTTCGCGGTCAATTCGCTTCAAACCATGATCATTCCCATGCATTTCACGGTCATTCGAAACAATTCCGTGTTGATTCACGGTCATTTCGAGGCATTTCGCGGTCAATTCCCTTCACTTCACGGTCATTTGCATGCATTTCACGGTCAATTCGCTTCAATTCATGATCACTTTCATGCATTTCACAGTCATCCGAAAAAATTCCGTGTTGATTCACGGTCATTTCGAGGCATTTCGCGGTCAACTCCCTTCACTTCACGATCATTTGCAAGCATTTTGCGGCCAATTCGCTTCAGACCATGATCATTCCCATGCATTTCACGGTCATCCCAAACAATTCCGCGTTGATTCATGGTCATTTTGAGGCATTTCGCGGTCAATTCCCCTCACTTCACGGTCATTTGCATGCATTTCGCGGTCAATTCGCTTCAAACCATGATCATTCCAATACATTTCACGGTCATCCCAAAAAATTTCGTGTTGATTCACGGTCATTTTGAGGCATTTCGCGGTCAATTCCCTTCACTTCACGGTCATTTACATGCATTTCGCAGTCAATTCGCTTCAAAGAGCAGTAGAAAATTGATTTTCACCGTTGAAACTAGACCACACCATAAAGAGCAGCAGAAAATTGATTTTCACCGTTGAAACTTTTGTAGGGCCCATCATAATATTTATTTTCAATCCAATCTATTCATAAGGTCACAAAGATCTGGATGAAGAGAAAAAACAATTTTCATAATGGGTTCGTGTTTAGGCTATAGGTTTTGGTTTAGGTTTTGGTTTTAGGTTTTGGGATTTGAGAATGGGTTCGGGTTTAGGTTATAGGTTATAGGTTTAGGTTAAGGTTTAGGTTTAAGTTTTAGGATTTGAGAATGGGTTCGAGTTTAAGTTATAAGTTTTCGTTTCGGTTTAGGTTAAGGTTTAGGTTTAGGTTATAGGTTTTTGGATTTGAGAATGGGTTCGGGTTTAGGCTATAGATTTTGGTTTTAGTTTAGGTTTTAGGTTTTGGTTTAGGTTATAGGTTTTGGGATTTGAGAATGGGTTCGGGTTTAGGTTATAAGTTTTGGTTTTGAAAATGGGTTCGGATTTAGGCTATAAGTTTTGGTTTTGAGAATGGGTTCAGGTTTAGTTTATAGGTTTTGGTTTAGGTTATAAGTTATAGGTTTGGGTTTAGGTTTTGGGATTTGAGAATGGGTTTAAGTTATAGGTTTTGGTTTTGGTTTAGGTTATAGGTTATAGGCTTTGAGATTTGAGAATGGGTTCAGATTAGGTTATAGGTTTTGGTTTAGGTTAAGGTTTAGGTTTAGGTTAGAGGTTTTGGGATTTGAGAATAGGCTCGGGTTTAGGTTATAGGTTTTGAGATTTGATAATGGGTTCGGGTTTAAGTTATAGGTTTTGGTTTTGGTTTAATATGGGTTCGAAAATGCGTCGAAATGATTGTGAATCAACACGGAATATGCAGGAATGTCCGTGAAATGCATGGAAATAACCAAAACCAAAACCAAAACCTATAACCTAAACCCGAACCCATTCTCAAATCCCAAAACCTATAACCTAAACCAAAACCTATAACCTAAACTAAAACCAAAACCTATAGCCTAAACCCGAACCCATTCTCAAATCCAAAAACCTATAACCTAAACCTAAACCGTTAACCTATAACCTAAACCGAAACCAAAACTTATAACCTAAACCCGAACCCATTCTCAAATCCCAAAACCTAAACCTAAACCTTAACCTAAACCTATAACCTACAACCTAAACCAAAACCTATAACCAGAACCAAAACCAAAACCTATAACCTAAACCCGAACCCATTCTTAAATCCTAAAACCTATAACCTAAACCAAAACCTAAAACCTAAATGAAAACCAAAACCTATAGCCTAAACCCGAACCCATTCTCAAAACCAAAACCTATAACCTAAACCCAAACCCATTTTCAAATCCTAAAACCTATAACCTAAACTAAAACCAAAACCTATAACCTAAACCCGAACCCATTCTCAAATCCAAAAACCTATAACCTAAACCTAAACCTTAACCTAAACCGTTAACCTATAACCTAAACCAAAACCAAAACTTATAACCTAAATCCGAACCCATTCTCAAATCCTAAAACCTAAACCTAAACCTTAACCTAAACCTTTAACCTATAACCTAAACCAAAACCAAAACCTATAACCTAAACCCGAACCCATTTTCAAATCCCAAAACCTATAACCTATACCAAAACCAAAACCTATGGCCTAAACCCAAACCCATTCTCAAATCCAAAAACCTATAACCTAAACCTAAACCTTAACCTAAACCGTTAACCTATAACCTAAACCAAAACTTAAACCTATAACCTAAACCCGAACCCATTCTCAAATCCCAAAACCTAAACCGTGAAATGAACACAGAATCGCTAGGAATGACCGTGAAATGCATGGAAATGACGGTGAAGTGAAGTGAAATGACCATGAAGTGCATGGAAATGGCCGTGAAGTGAAGTGAATTGACCGTGAAGTGCGTCGAATTGACCATGAATGAACACGGAATAGTAGGGAATGACCGTGAAATGCATAAAAATGATGGTGAAGTTAAGTGAATTGACCGCGAAGTGCTTGAAAATGGCCGTGAAGTGAAGTGAATTGACCGTGAAGTGCATCAAATTGATCGTGAATGAACATGGAATCGCTGGGAATGACCGTGAAATGCATGGAAATGACGGTGAAGTGAAGTGAAATGACCGTGAAGTGCGTGGAAATGGCCGTGAAGTGAAGTGAAGTGAAGTGAATTGACCGTGAAGTGTGTCGAATTGACCGTGAATGAACACGGAATCGCTAGGAATGACCGTGAAATGCATGGAAATGACGGTGAAGTGAAGTGAATTGACCGTGAAGTGCGTGGAAATGGCCGTGAAGTGAAGTGAATTGACCGTGAAGTGCGTCGAATTGCCCGTGAATTAACACCGAATCGTTAGGAATGACCGTGAAATGCATGGAAATGATGGTGAAGTGAAGTGAAATGACCGCGAAGTGCATGGAAATGGCCGTGAAGTGAAGTGAATTGACCATGAAGTGCGTCGAATTGACCGTGAATGAACACGGAATCGCTAGGAATGACCGTGAAATGCATGGAAATGACGGTGAAGTGAAGTGAAATGACAATGAAGTGCATGGAAATGGCCGTGAAGTGAAGTGAATTGACCGTGAAGTGCATCGAATTGACAGTGAATGAACACGGAATCACTAGGAATAACCGTGAAATGCATGGAAATGACGGTGAAGTGAAGTGAAATGACTGCGAAGTGCATGGAAATGGCCATGAAGTGAAGTGAATTGACCGTGAATGAACACGGAATCCCTAGGAATGACCGTGAAATGCATGAAAATGACGGTGAAGTGAAGTGAAATGACCGCGAAGTGCGTGGAAATGGCCGTGAAGTGAAGTGAATTGACCTTGAAGTGCATCGAAATGACCGTTAATGAACACGGAATCACTAGGAATGACCGTAAAATGTATGGAAATGAAGGTGAAGTGAAGTGAAATGACTGCGAAGTGTGTGGAAATAGCCGTGAAGTGAAGTGAATTGACTGTGAAGTGCGTCGAATTAGCCGTGAATGAACACGCAATCGCTAGGAATGACCGTGAAATGCATGGAAATGATGGTGAAGTGAAGTGAAATGACCGCGAAGTGCGTGGAAATGGTCGTGAAGTGAAGTGATTTGACCATGAAGTGCATCGAATTGACCGTGAATGAACACGAAATCGCTAGGAATGACCGTGAAATGCATGGAAATGACGGTGAAATGAACCGAATTGTCCGCGAAGTGCATGGAAATGGCCGTGAAGTGAAGTGAATTGACCGTGAAGTGCGTTGAATTGACCGTGGATGAACACGGAATTGCTAGGAATGACCGTGAAATGCATGGAAATGACGGTGAAGTGAAGTGAAATGACCGCGAAGTGCATGGACATGGTTGTGAAGTGAAGTGAATTGACCGTGAAGTGCGTCGAATTGACTGAGAATGAACATGAAATCGCTAGGAATGACCGTGAAATGCATGGAAATGACGGTGAAGTGAAATGACCACGAAGTACGTGGAAATGGCCGTGAAGTGAAGTGAATTGACCGTGAAGTGCGTCGAATTGACCGTGAATGAACACGGAATCGCTAGTAATGACCGTGAAATGCATGAAAATGACTATGAAGTAAAGTGAAATGACCGCAAAGTGTGTGGAAATGGCCGTGAAGTGAAGTGAATTGACCGTGAAGTGCGTCGAATTGACCGTGAATGAACATGAAATTGCTAGGAATGACCGTGAAATGCATGGAAATGATGGTGAAATGAACTAAAATGACCGCGAAGTGTGTGGAAATGGCCGTGAAGTGAAGTGAATTGACCGTGAAGTGCGTGGAAATGGCCGTGAAGTGAAGTGAATTGACCGTGAAGTGCGTCGAATTGACCGTGAATCAAAATGGAATTGCTGGGAAAGACCATGAAATGTATGGAAATGACGGTGAAGTGAAGTGAATTGACCGTAAAGTGCGTGAAAATGGCCGTGAAGTGAAGTGAATTGACCGTGAAGTGTATTTTTAACCATTGACCCGATGGAATCTCAGAAAATTATTATGTTAGTTGGCTAAATTAACTTCTCCTACCCCAAAATCATATATGGTACGTTATGTAACTCATTCTAGTTTAGGAGATATGCTTGTTAAATAAATAGACAAAGAAATGAATTAAGAGATAGAAAAATATTTTTATATACTTATATATACATATTTATATATTTATGTATTTGAGAAAAATGTAAGGGAGAAAATGTTCTCCACATTTATTTTTTAAAAAAAATAATACAAAAAAAATAAAGAACTTATTACTACGGATTTTAGCTACGGTTATTATCCGTAGCCATAAGGCCCACCCTATGGGCGCAGCCCCGCTAGATTGGCGTGGCCGCGCCGGACAAGCCAGCAAGTGGTGAGGGGGGCCGCTAGTTCGGCACGCCCACCCCGGACGCACTCTATTGATACGGATTATGGTATTTATTGCTACATTTATAATTCGTAGCCATATGTCTCACCTTAGCAAAAGGTAATGTCATTCTTCTTTGAACGTTTACCGTTGAAACCCTTTCAGGGGTCATGGAAGTTTTGGATCATTATGAAATTTATTTTTCCTATTCATGTATGTCTTTGTGACTTTATGAATAGATTGGATGGAAAAAAAAATGTTATGGTGGGCCCTACAAAAGTTTCAATGGTGAAAATTAATTTTCTGTTGCTCTTTGTGATGTGGTCCGGTTGATCTTTGGATATGTTTTTTTTATTTTTTGGATAATGCTCCGAAATGATCTCAAAATAGGGATGAATGTTGTGGATATAATAAATACATTCCTGATGGGCTCATGTAACGTTGATCTCCTTTGAACCATTCGTACAACTGGGAGTTCGACGAGCGTCAATGCTTGAAGGAAAAAGCAGGGGCATTTTCGACCTTTTCCAGGGTGTCCGTACACTCAGGGAGTATTATTGGAAAGTAAAATGGGGTGGGCTTCATCCCGGGAATGAGCCGCATAGTGGTCGTACGGTTGGAAATTTCTCCATTAACAAGTGTGATATTTGGGCTTTTCATGTAATGGTCGATGGGAGGGACTTTGAAATGATACGTGTGGTATACATTAATTCAAAGTAAATGGACTAAATTGTAGAGCTATTGTTAATTGGACCTAGTTCCAAAATTAGATTTTTGATACTTTTTTATTGAAATAGGGTTGTTAGATATTTACTGGACCAATATTATTATAATAAAATAAGGAATGTTGAAGCAATGTGGTGCAGCTTGATGTGATTATAATGGACAAACATAGATAACCTAAACGCACTGATTTAGAAAAAGTGTATCTTTTTTAATACAATTCCCGTGAGGTTATTAGAAAGTTAAATTGAAGCTTAATGAGTTTACTTTTAGAAAAAATAAATAGAAAACAAAACTCAAATGTAAATAAAGTTGATTTTAGGATATTTGAAACTGCGTAGTTGATTTTAGGAATTTTGAAATTGAATAGGAAATCATTTGTTTTACACGACAAGTATTTTAAAAATTTTACTAATTTTTATATAACTCAAAATGAAATGAAATTTTGTGAGATAAAATTAAGCTTGATAATGAATTATTAGAAAGAATGCAAAAATAATTTCAACGGGTAGAAGTCCAAAATATTGTAAAAATAAACATGCTAGAACTGAATTTTTTTATAAGTTGCCAATGAACTGGACAAATTGCTGATGGACTGGGAATCACTTAACCAATATGGGTTAAAATCACTGGCAAAAAAAAAAAGAAAAAAAGAAGAAAAGAAATCACTACTCTTATCTTCTACAAGAAATTTACAAGGACAATATGCTTTTTCTTTGCTTCTTTTAACTCAAAAGGTTGGATTCATTTTCTTTACAAAATGGGTCATTATACAGGGATATGGATTTTCTTTGCTTCTTTTAACTCAAAAGGTTGGATTCATTTTCTTTACAAAATGGGTCATTATACAGGGATATGGATTGTGTTCCCTGTCTCACGGAACGGGGAAATCTGTGTGTGGCCCACCATGATATATATGTTTGTCTAAAACATCAATTTTTTTTTTTTTTAATCATTTAAAGATATGATCCTTAAAATAAGACAAATCCAATGCTCAAGTAAATTATACTGCACGTGACTCTTGCATTTAATGTAATACAAAATGGCTTGTATTTAATGTTTTATGATCATTTAATGCAACCAAAGCTTACTATTTAGTATAGTATGCTTTTTTTACACACACTCACACTCACCCCATGGTGGAATTTCACCACCTACAGGTATTTGAACCCAATACTTGGTGTTAAAACTCAAATTCTGCCACATTGAGCTTATACCTTAAAATGATATTAGAAAAGAAATGGACAATATAGACAAACATACATCATGGTAGGCCCCAAGAAAGTATGCAATCTACTTCATAATTACAATCAACTTTCGGAAATGCATGAATAACAATCATGTATTTCCAATGTTTATATCTTTTTAAGACAACATAAATTTTAAAATCATATAAAAATACTTTTCCATGCATCCAACGGCTTAGTTGATTGGCTGGACTTCATCATTGAATTGAATCGGTATCGCAATGAAGCCTCATACGCATGAACCTTTCATAGAAATAACTTTTCTTTCACTCTTTTCTTCTAAAATAGCAAATCAGGCCATTTCAATAAATGAGCATCCCTCACACACTGCCAAGTATAAAAGTTCTTTTCAAACGCCAAACAGGGCACATGGTCTTCGATCGTATTTTGGTGTACGAATTATTAAAAGAGGACATGTTTGGTAGTCCGTGGGACTACCTGAAATTGTACTCCATTGGACCCACAACAAGACATGGGTCTAATCTGATTGTGAATGATGAATGACCACGGTGCAAAACTTTATCAATCAGGTGATCCTGTCCATCCAGTTAAAGGACTCCCATGCACAAAGAACCATAACCATTGAATCTTTTAGCTTGATGTGGGACATCCAATTGTGAAATCATGGTGGTTTTTTGAGAATTGGCAATCCATGATGAGATCCACAAGATGAACGGTTCTGATCATAAATTGTGGGTCCCATGTATGTAGGAGGGGCCAGTGACAATAGTCTCCCTCTTCTTGAACTGCCTAGCAAGTCATGTAGGCATCGTGCGATGTCGTGAAAGAAGCATTTCCATCCCTCTCCTTGTCTTACTCAACGCGTGTAACTGGACCACTGGCCAGATCATATAATATGTGTCTTTTTCTAGACGTGGCTTGCCTGTAACCTGGGAAAGTGGATGTGGGGACCACCAGGATGTTTATGTTATATCTACTCTGTACATATGTCTAGTCAGCTCATTTTAGGACTAAGTCCCGAAAATGAATTAGATCGAAATCTAAAATGGACCACACCACTGGAAATAGTGGTGGTTGAACGCCCACCACTAAAAACTACCTGGGGCCACAAAAGTTTTGAATCAAGCTGATATTTGTGTTTTTCCCTTCATCCAGGTCTGTGTGAGCTTATCAATAGGTTGGATGGAAAATAAATATTACGGTGGGCCCTAGGAAGATTTCAACGGTGAGTACCATTACCCCCACTGTTTACTGTGGTGTGGTCCAATTGATGTTTGGATCTGCTTCATTTGTTGGGGCCATACCCTAAAATGATATGTAAAAACTGATGGACAGTATGGACATAAAATATATACATCACGGTGGGGCCCATAGCGCCTGACACCCGGGGTTACACGGCTCCTGTCGCCCAAAGCTCAGTGGGGCCCACTGCACTGCAATGTTTGTTCTATATACATTTTGTACATCCGTTTCATCCTCTCATGTTTGGGACAAGGCCCAAAACTAGAAGGAGATTGAAAACTCAGGTGGGCCGTATCACAGGAAAAAGTTGATGGACACACCCACCATCGAATCCTCCTGGGCCCACCATGATGTTTAGATGCTATCCAACCTGTTCATAAGGTGATTCCCACCTGGACAAAAAGAAAATACCAATATAATCTCGTAACGTCCTGAGAATTTTCATAAAAGTTAAAGCGCGTTGACCGACCTATCTGAAATTAGCAGACGTAGGACATTCGTGACCGAGTTACCGGCCCCGACCATGCAAGTCCACAAGCGAGACTAGATCAAACCATCGACCACACCCGAGATTTACACCAATGGCCGAAATCCTCATAAGGGTGACTTGATATGCCATTTTGGTTGTAAAACTGGCGTCACCAGCCTGTTGGGCCCAAGATCCTGGAGGGGCATGCACCATTGCGGCCTTGATGCCCATCACGAGTATTAATTCAGGTCGGTGCCTGGAAAACACCCAACTTAAGCCTGCCATCTAAGTGCATGACAAAAGTGCAAGTGACCAGTATAATGGGCCAACACATTAAAAAGGGGCCAACACCCCATTTGGTGGCGTAATTGAGTAGTTCGGACCATCGGATGTTGGCCAGATTTAGAACATCCATCAGGGTCATTATCTTAGCCGGTTCCATACAGTCTGGTGTCCAACAGGCAATGAGACACTGTTAAATCGAAATGGGGCTTTCAGGACCCATTTAGGAGCCTGATCACTATCCCACAACATATTATGGCTTATCCGTTACCAGAGTCCATAGCCCTAGGCACAGATTGTCATATAGGGTTAGTGTGAGAGTACAAGTACCACTAAGGCCATTTGCACCAAAACTGTAATTATAAGTACTCCATTTTCTCACACCCCTCTCCCTTGCACGAATTTGCTATTTGGCCTAAGGCATATCTAAGAGAGGAAACAAAGGAAAGAGAAGGGGAAGTAGGGAGAGTTTGGATCCAACCAAAGGACATTGATCTCCTCTTCTTTGGGAAGACTTCGTGCCACAACTGGAACTTCTTTCGGGTTCCTTAGAACCACGAAAAGGTGAGATTCGACCCTCGACCCAAACCCTAGACTATCAAAGCTTCTCTTTCCAAATTTCCTTATAGATTACGTCTATTATACAGATACTTGCGCCCTACGTCGAACTCTACTTTCGAAACCACCGAGAGAGGCAAAATCGCCGCAAAGGTATGGACTATTAATCCTAGGTTACCGTTTATCAACCCCTGAGGGTCCAAATAAATATCACAAGGTGTGATTTATGCTTAAAAACTTGCTATGTTGTTTTGTCTGAAGTGATTTGTAGATAATATGGTTTATATGAAATTTATTGTAACCCATGTGTTCGATGAAATGCCTGATCATTCTTGTTCCAGTTTTCGTTGTTGATTGTACGTTGGATGAAATGCTTAAGTAATGCTAACACAACGTACGCTACTCATGTGTTAAACTATTAGGATTTTATAAAGGTGTAACTCATCTGATGCTCATGTGTTTGATGAAATGCCTGAGCGAAGTTAGGACGCTGAATGCCACGCATGTGTTACTTGATAGGATTTTATATAAAAATGTGTAGTTCTACTAAGGCTAATGTGTTTGACGAAATGTCGGTGTAAAGTCAAAAGTAATAACATGCAATAGAAACGTGGTGATTGCTGAGTCGTAAAGACATGATTTTTCCTCATCTTGGGAATGTCGACTAACTACTTGAGTAAGAAATGGCTAGGTCCAAGCCGATCGTATTTGGCTTATCTGATCAACCCGAGTTGAACTTGGAAGATCGACAGTAGCTGGGCTACATGGCACGCTTGTACCAATGTCGGTTGGGCCGAAGTGCACCATGTCGACCGAACTATCTCGAAGGTCGACAAATTGTTTAAAGACTTGGATTGAGTAGCCTTGAAAGGAACCTGGAGTACCCATGTTACCACTAGATGAGTCCACTTTGAATCGCAACCAAAAAAGAATCCGCGAGACTCATGAATTGGACATGGTAGTATGGGACACCGTGTTTGAGTTGTCGGCCTATGCTGGGGTGACGAGCCTTCCCGTAGTGACCATTGAGTAACTAAGGAAGCCGTGAGTCAGAGATTCCTAATCGCACTAATATTGCGACCGTCTCGCGAGTGCATATGAGTGACAACTCTTATGTAGATCGCAGACGCCCTCCACTCGTCGATGAGCCGTGTAATCCTGTGCATCCGGACGTTGTCATCCAAGTCCATAGTGATCGGTTGGGCCGGTTGGTCGGGCCAGTGTTAGCTTCTTATCGATGGGGGAATTGCCGCATGGGTCGTGAACCCGATACCAGATTTTAAGACGCAGGCAAGGAGTGTTTCCACCACTCCGAGTTCGCAAACTAATTGAGACAAGATAATATGAGGGTACTTTAGTTTTCCCAATCCACGGGATGAATAGAATTGACAAGATGCTTGACCCTTGAATTAAATTTCTTGCATTGCACTAGCTAGGAAAATGATCATGCCACAACTTCATATTTCTTGGATTGATAAGATTTAATTGCATTTGTTGTTTCCTTAATGTCATTACCTGTGCTGATTAGATTGATAACATGCGTAACTCATTATTAATAGTACCACTGAGTTGATCACTCACTTCTACTCTTGGACGGTGTTTTAAAACACCAACTAAATAACCCCTTAGATGTAGATACCATAAAGGCAGACGCTCTTGACGACGCATATTTGGACCAAGAGGCGGAATTCTCGTACTTCCAGCTCTCCAATAAGCCGTCTTAGCCTATGTGTTATCCGTCTTCTTTTGTCATTCATGTTGGGCCTGAACACCCCCATTCTTTTGGATATATTCTTTTGAGTACCTTGAATCCTTGATTTTATATTGGGCTTGGGTGTAAGCCCGTAGCCCGGATCGATGTATTTTGGTTGGAGAAATTTAGACTTATTTCTTTGAAAGCTTTAGATGCTTATCTTTGATAATTCTAGTTTTGTTAATGCTGTGCATTTCATACTTAACTCGTTTATATGAGATTATTTAGACACGTTATCGTCTTATGACAAATTCTTGATCACGCTCTTTGCCTGAAGGAGTGAGATTAACACCCAGAACCTTGTAAGTCGAGGACTACTCGACTTAGGAAGTTTTGGGGTGTTACAAATCCTGATCCATAACTTCTGTAACAACACTACGGTTTCAACAGTGATAATTCAATCCTCATTCGTGTGATCCACTCGAGTTTAGGATATCCTTGAATTTTTGGCTCATGCTATAAAATGAGGTGACGAAACGGATGGACGGCATGGATATAGAAAAAAGATCATGGTAGGCCCCACATAGCTTTGGGTTACAGGCGCGCCATGTTGACACGGGTTACGGGAAATCGCGTTCTCTTTTCCATTGCGGCAAGCCCATGTACATTGTCATGTGCTTTGATCATTGCATCATTAGGAAGACTACTATGTTGATTTAACACCATTTTGGAAATGGGGGTGACTCATCCCCACCATTGGCATTGATCGTATCGCTATCCAGACCGTTCAAATTTTGAGCCAACTGTGGATGGAGATCATATAACCAAAACCACAGTGATCCAGAAAATCCTACTATGTGTGGTTCAGAGATTTGGCCGGTTTGGATTACTTTAAAACTATGCCATGTGTGCATTTGAGGAGCCACCACCATTTTTTAAATGGCAAATTAACTATTTAGGGATTTACATAAAATAATACCTAATTATTTCGGAATTTCCCTACCTATTTTTTTTTTAAAAATTGTTTTTCATCAAGCTGTACCTCATTAGTTTAATTACATTTGATTCAACACCTTACATTGGACAGTGAGGATTGAGATGAGACACATTCTTCAGGAAGACCTCACAGCCAAAGTATCCTGAGTAAAAAATCGTACAGTCGACTGTCTACCTCGCGCATGCTATATATATATATAGAGAGAGAGAGAGAGAGGCATGCTCACCTATGTACCTAGGCACGTGCGCACCTTTGCACATGTGTCATGGGTGTTGAATCCGAACGATCTATAAGATGCGGAATCCCATGAAACCTTAGGATCTGAATTTTTACCCTGATCTAAGATTCTGGTAGGCCATAGAAAAGAGAAATTCAAATCAAGGGAAGAAATTGTTTGCATTTTTCATGGCCCACCGAAGTTTTGGGTCATAGTAAAAATTTGTAACAGGGGGTTTTATGAGGTTCTGCTTCATGTGGACCGTTCAGATTTGTAAGACTCATCAGATATGATGAGTTCTCAAAAAAGTTCGTTAGTACGTACGAACTGATTTGCAGGTGAGTGTTTCTATGTGTGTGTAATATATATATATAGAGAGAGAGAGACACACACGTGGGAATGGTTCTGTGTAGTCTAGCTCGTGGGAATTTCTTATGAGGTCGAGCTGTGTGGTTCCCACTCTGAGGTGTGTCGAACATCAACACTGTGCATTTGATGGGTCCCCTTTAAATTATGGGATATCCCAAAAATTAGCTGTATGCAGAACTGAGGTGGGTCATACCATCTAAAATCATGTGAAGACACCCAAAACATAAAATCACTAGGTAGGGCCCACCTAAAATTTGTATAAGTCTGAAACTTGGTCTGACCCCTCATCCAAGTGGGACACACATAATGGATGGGTTGAATTTATGAACCACATATCGGTGGACCCAACAAATGATTATGAATGTTTTAATGGGAGGGTAACCCCTCTCAACTTTTGTATGCAGTGTGCCCACCCAAGTTATGGATTGACTTGATTTTTAAGCTCGTGGCCCACCATGGGGTGGTGCATCTGACTGATGGGGTAGATGTTAGATACGCATCACACTGGGACCCACACAGCTCGACCTCATGGAAGTTCCCATGAGCTCAGGAAGGTTCTATGCTGTCCAGCTCATGGGAACTACCCACCAGATTGAGCTGTGTCGGCCCACTGTGGTGATGCATGTTGAACATTAACACCGTGCATTTGATGGGTCCCCTTTAAATTATGAAATATCCCAAAAATTAGCCATATACTAAACTTAGGTGGGCCATACCATCTAAAATCACATGAAGACATGCCTAAAATATATAAAAGCACTTAGTGGGGCTCACCTAAAATTTGAATGCATCTGAAACTTGGTCTGACCCCTCATCCAAGTGGGGCACACATAATGGATGAGCTGAATTAGTGAACCACAGCTCAATGGGCCCAAGAAATGATTATGAATGTTTTAATGGGAGGGTAATCCCTCTCAATTTTTGTACGTGGTGTGACCTACAAAAGTCATCAATTGACTTGATTTTTAAGACCGAGGCCCACCATGGAATAGTGCATCTAACTGATGGGGTAGATGTTCGACACGCATCACGGTGGGACCACATAGCTCGACCTCATGGGAACTTCCCATGAGCTCGACCGGAAAAGGTTGTATGCGATCGAGCTATGTGGGCCCATGAGGTCGAGCTATGTGGGCCCACCATGATGTAACACTGTGAATTTGATAGGTCCTCTTTTAATTATGAGATATCTCAAAAATCAGCCATATATGAAACTTAGTAGACCACATCATTTAAAATCATGTCTAAAACATATAAAAGCATTTGGTGGAGCCCACCTGAAATTTGGATGCGTCTGAAACTTGGTATGACCCCTCATCCAAGTAGGACACACATAATTTATGGGCTAGATTTGTAAACCACATCTTGTTAGGCCCAACAAATGATTATGAATGTTTTAATGGGAGAGTAACTCCTCTCAGCTTTTGAATGTGGTGTGGCTTACATGACTTGATTTTTAAGCCTTAGTCCCACCATGAAATGGTGCATCTGACTTATGGGATAAATGTTCGACACACATCATGGTAAGGGTCACATAGCTCGACCTCATAAAACTATTTCTTATATATATGTGTGTGTGTGTGTGTGTGTGTGTGTCCTAGAGTAAGGAAATGTACACTCCCTATCTACATCACGCATGCTATGTATATATATATAGCATGCCTGATGTTCCCTATCTACATCACGCATGCTATGTACATATATATATATATATATATATATATATATATATATATATATATATATATATATATATATATATATATATAGCATGCCTGATGTAGGTACCAGAGCATCTAATTATTTAATCCAGAATACTTTCACCGTGCGGCCCTCCTGATGATATATATATATATATATATATATACACACACACACACACAGAGGATTGCTCACATGCACTTACGTGAGCAAGTGTTGTGGGAACAAAATCTGAACGGTACCAAGGGTATGGCACCCCTTGAAACCGCGTGAGCCTAACTTTTAGTCCGATGCAAAACTACATATTCTTACGTGAGCACCTTTGCACACGTGTTATGGGAATAAAATCTAAACGGTACATGGAATGTAGCACCCCTTGAAACCATGCGATCCTAACTTTTAGTCCGAAACAAAACTTTGGTAGGCTATGGACCTTGCGCACAACACAAGAGACCAATATATATATATATATATATATATATATATATATATATATATATATATATATATATATATATATATATATAGGGAAAAGGTACCATATGCTCCACCATATTATATCTTTCATAAGGTCGAGTGTTGGCAGCACATTATTCATCGGATGGTAAAAGTTTTAAACAACGGAGAGATTTTATAGGAAACCGAAGAAACATGGCGTGGATTGGATACTAAAATAGTTAGAAACGTGATTGAAGAGACATCACCAAGTTCTGTAGGCCCCACCATGATGTATATTTTCTATCCATGCCGTACATCCATTTTGAAGTATAATTTAAGGGATTTACACAAAAAATAAGTTATATCTGAATCTCAGATGAACCACACCATGGGGAAACATTTGTTATTGAATTTCTACCGTTACAAACTCCTATGGCGCCCTATAATGGTTATGTAGGGAAAAATAAGTTGTAATTGAATTTTTACCATCCAACCTATTTATAAGGTTATGTAGACGTGGATAAAGTGAAAACACAAATATCAGCTTGATCCCAAACTTCTCCAGCTCGTAAGAAGTTTTTAATGGTGGACGTTCAATCCCCACCTTGTGGTCCACTTAAGCCTTGGACCTGCCTCATTTTTTGATTCATATATTAAAATAATCTGAGAAAATCGTTGAACAACATGGATATAAAACACTTACATCATGTTGGGCCCCACAAAGCCCTGCCCAGACGGATTACCGTCCGGGAGGTGATAGGGCTCAATCTGCGTTCTAATGGAAGCGGTTTGGGATTGTCTAGTGTACCTCACACCAGTCATATAGCAGCTGTAGGTACGTGTCCTATGAGATGAGCACTTACACTCCTTTAGCTCTGAGTTGTACAAACAGTTTAAAGGAGATCAAAGTTATATGGCCCACACTGATGTATTTATTATATCTACACTGTTCATCTATTTTTAGAGATCATTTTAGAGCATTATTCAAAAAATGAATCATATCCAAAGATCATCTGGACCACACCACAAATAGCAGCGGAGATAGTGATTTTACTGTTGAAAAATTTGTAGGGCCTACCATAACGTTTATTTTCTATCTAATCTGTTCTTAAGGTCAAAAGGACTTGAATGAAGACGGAAAAAAAATTCATACTAATCCAAAACTTGACCCAAAAAGGGTTTCAGTGGTAGACGTTCAATCTCACACTGCTTTTTGCATTGTGGTCTAATTGATAGTTAGATCTGTCTTATTTTTCATCCAAAGCCTTAAAATGAGCTCACCAAATGGATGGACTGTTTGGATGTATATAACACATACCTCATGATTAGACCTAAAAAACTTGCTAACGTCAATACAGGGTAAGGTACACCAGCCAATCCACTTCCCCTTTTAATCTGGAAGTAGATGTACGCACAGTTGAGTAGCGAGTCGGCTACTGAAGCTACGTCACCGAGTTTTGTGAGCCCCACTATGATGTATGTGTTGTATCCACATCGTCCATCCATTTTGAAATATCATTTTAGGACATGAGTCAAAGAATGAAGCAGATAAAAATCTATAGTGGACCCACCACAGAAAATAGTGAGGAGAGTGATTCCCACCATCCCAAGGCCCACCATAATGTTTATTTGAAATCCAACCTGTTCAAAAGTTAGAAAAGACATGAAATAAGAGAAAACACAAATATTGGCTTGATCTAAAACTTTCATGGCCTTTAGAAGTTTTCAATGGTGGACCTCACTATCCCCATTGTTTTCTATGTTGGGTCCACTGGAGCTTTGGATTTAACTCATTCTTTGCATATTGCCCTAAAATGATCTCTCCAGATGTTAGGAAGGTGTGGATATAAAACAAACATCATGGTGGGGCCCACAAAACTTGTGATGTCACTTCAATAACATTTCTAGCTATTTTAGTATCTAATTCCCGCCGTGTTTCTTCGGTTTCCTGTAAAATCTCCCCGTTGTTTAAAACTTTTACCATTCGACGAATAATGTGCTGCCGGCACTCGACCTTATGAAAGGTATAATATGGTCGAGCCTATAGTACCTTTTTCCATATATATATGTGTGTGTGTGTGTGTGTGTGTGTATTGAATGTGAGTCATGTGACTATTGCAAAATCATTTTAGCCTTTCATTTCTTTTCTAGATGGATGGATGAGCAGATCAACCTCTTTTTAGGCTAGAGAATTAACACAATGGGCCACCAAATGATGAGTGGTTTGGATTCTTCTTAAATGTTCCGGCTTCTCAACGTGTAATTAGCAATTATCTAAAAATAAAATAAAATTGATACCCACCTAGATGCCTTTATGATATCCAATCCATTCATCCGCTGTGCGAGCTTATTTAAGATATGAACTCAAAAATTAGTTTCATCTAAAATCAAGTGGGGCCCACAACAGGAAAATGCGGGGATGGGGACACCACCATTAAAAGCTACCTAAGGCCCAATGTGATGTTTATATTCCATCCAACACATTCACAAAGTGAGCCCCCCTAGAATGTGGGCCCCAAGAAGATTTTAATGATGGTTTCCCATCCCATTGTTTCCTGTAGTGTAGTGTGGCCCACTTGACCTTTGATCTGTGTAATTTTTCAGCTCAATTCCTAAAATAAGCTGGTGTAACTGATGGATTGGGTCCACAATCTTACTGCAGAGATAGGTAACTTTATCTAGTATCCTCAGGTTTAAGGTTTTAATCAATTGAACTTATGATTATATAATTTGCACCATTGGTATATTGTGTCCCATCATTGATAAGCTATCCTTGTAATTTTATTGATAACGATACTATTATCATTTAAGTGTCCACTAGACAAATCATAATATTATTGGATGGGATCTCTTAATCTTGAAGATCTTCTGGGATCAATCCATCAACGGCCGGAATCAATAGACTAATGGCTTGGATTACAAATCTACATGCCCCACTTATTAGAAATTTGAGTTGGACATCTAATGTAACACCCTGAAAATCAGTGTGCGAGTACATAAACTCCGGTCTCAAGTTCTCAAGTGTTAACTTAATAAAATGCAGATGTGTCTTCATTCAAATTCACATTTATTCAACATATAAATAATCAGAGTTACGCATTTCAATTTAGCGGAACCAAAGCGAGGTAGAGATAATGAAAATCAACAAATATATGGCAAACAGTCAAAGTCCAATTAAAAAGTGGTGTCTGCCCAAATCAGGATTATACGAGGCACAATATACATACCCAAGACGGTTAAAATATAGACTTTTCAGTTTACGACAAATCCTCTCAAACATAAAGATGGTGGCACGAGACGATACAAGCTTATCCATCTGAGGTCTCACTAGTACCTGCCCCAATGATTTACTTAGTTGGTATTTTAAAATACCGTCCCAGGTAGGAGTGAGTAGTTAACTCAATGGTTCCATTAGTTCTAAGTTACACATGTTATCGACTCAATTAGCGTAGTTAATGATAAACAAGACATCAAGCATTTTCTAAATATATACTTTTGTTCAAATGTATAAATGAGATTATGAAATGATGCATGCACCTCACAATCCAACACTCCCTCACAAGTGACTTCAACGCTTATTTTGCAAATGTCAACACTCCCTCATCATGTGACTCCAACGCTATATCGCCGCATCCTACCTAATCAATGTGATTGATGCGTATGTTAGCCAAGTAATTATTATCCGAGTAATTATTAAGTTTCATTCATCCAATATATTGACGAAACTAGGATATCAACGTCATATCAATAGTCCTTATCCGAATCACATGACTCATTGCGGCACGTAGCGGCTCGTCACCAGTATCCATTGATCCAAATTTAGGTGTCACCCGTTTATTTTACAAATTAATTATTCCAAAGGTACGACATGATACCTAAATGTATTAACATCAACTCGGTATGAGTCGTCACTTAAACATCGAGTATGATCACTCAGTTCCGATATGCGGGCTTATCATATGAAACCAGATCACCACAAGGAAAGGGCTCGTCACCTAATTCCATTCATGCCTGGATTGTTTGAACGATACTCTGACATGTAACCATCAGCCGAGTAATTTGATGGGAGTCGTTCGAACAACAATCTCTCACCTATATCAATGCTCATTGGTCACTATGGGGAAGCTCGTTACCCCAACATAGGCTGACAGCTTAGACACATTATCTCATACCACCATGTCTGGCTCCTGAGTCTTAATGGGATCGTATCGCATTAACGGTTATGAATGGACTCATCCATTGGGAATGAGGTATCTTAGATTAAATTTGATCGTGTCATACATTGTGAACACACATGATCAGTCGACTAGTGAACTAATTTGATTAACCTGAGAAAACCTTTATGCAACCGGTATTGGGTGCAAGCATCCCATGTATGCCACTTACTATTTGTTGTCCATATTCGGCACGGGTCGATCGAACAAGGCTAGAGTGACCAACCTAACTCGAGCCACCCCTTAATTTGGGTGATTTACTGACTGACCCAACATCGTAGAAATCCTAAGTATCGCGATGAACTAAATACTATATCATGCAACTATAGCATACATTCTACTACGTACGCAACAACCTAGGCATTTCATCGAATATGAAAGTACTAACATAGTACTGCATCCACTAAAATATTAAATCAAACATATGAGCATGCATAAGGTAACATAACTACGCAAGCATTTAATCAAGCATGTGAGCATTAATAAAGCAACACATTCCACCTCTCAGACATTTCATCAAACATGTGACCATTCATATCCAACCAATAACATATATTATAGACAAATCAAAATGTTAGCATATTAGCATGCACAAATTCATGTACAAGCATCTAATCATTAACTGTGACTCTCAAGGGTCGATAAATGATAACCTAGAGGTAATGGTTCGCACGTTGTGACATTTCACCCAATTCATGGCCCTTTTAGGGTTAGAGTTTTGAGAAAATCGTTGAAAAACCTAAGCAGCATACGAGCTTGTGAGATTATGGATAAATAAGTATTAAAAACCTAAATTACAAGTGGGATTCAACACTTACCTCCATTTATTATCGGGAAAGCTCCGATGATGGCTCTTGTTACGGGGAGGCGGCTAAAGAGGGGATAGAGGGCGGCGGTGCACCAATGCCCACACCCCAAGCTCTCTCTCTTCTCCTTTCCCCTCTTTCTCTTCTCCCTTTCTCTCATTTTCTCTTGCTCTAGGGCATGAAATTCATATGGGATGAGAGGGTGCCCAAATAAGGGCCTTATATAGTGTAAAAAATAATGCAAATGACCTCATTGGCCATTTATTCATTATATTGACCTTAGAGGGGGTTGTTTCTAATCAATGAGACTCACTAAGAAGCGTACATGCCAATCTAAGCCATGGAATAAGTGTCCTAATAGGCGATCTATGTTTGGACATAACCATCCGATGATTGGATGTGTTGATTAATCGGGAAGGCCTTAACTTAAATCGACGATTATCGATAATCAATCGGGGCTGTGACTATACGAATATGTGTGCGAAAATATCTTTAATCAGTACCCTGACTTGACCATGAATTGACGGTCTGAAAACATAACTTCGTGAAAGAACAAAGTGACTAGTTTCACTTAAGTTTCAGATTTCAACCTAGGGGATTCGTGTGTTTGAAGCACTTAGATTCCGACCCAAGTTGAGTAATTCTGAGCACTATCTTCGTTTACTACCTATAATGGGCGTCAAGCCCAGTGAGACAAACATTATTTTATAGTTTCGGGTTTAGTGGGCCACTAAAGAGTGGTGTAGAGCTTATTTGAATAATTATGTTATTTTTTGAATGAATTGGATAGTTAAATTTCTTATGCGCAATTATTAGGGTTCGGATTCGTTAAGTTTATAGTGTGACCAATTTATAATTAATGAAAATGGTAATTCAATCCTAATAACCCTAAACCGTTGGTTCTTATGCTAAAGGAGTAACTGGATTGATTTAGTTTATTAATTAAGATCTGACTTCTACTTGTCTCGACTTTAGGTAGATCTTTATTTAGTTATGGCTGTCTCAATTAGTCAGTGTTAGGTCAGCTAAATTTGGACCCCATGCGAACAAATCACGAGGCTAAACTCGATGTTTAAGTGATCGACTGGATTCTTTGGCTTCTTGTGGTTGATTAATCAGATTTGTGCGGTTCTTTATTGGTACCACCTACATATAAGCTAACATCGAGTGTTAATAGTCAATAAGTAACAACATAAATTAATTGTAATGAAAATTTTTAGAAGTTTTTGGAAATCCAAAATAGCGAAAATCCATGACGTTACATCTAAACTTTTCAATTAGTTAGGTGGACCACACTCATATTGTGTTATTTATCAATAGCTAGACATTGTTTTTTACGGTGTGGTCCACCTTATGAGTAAATAGGGCTTATTTTTATAATAGTTGATCTTCAATTCAGATCATTTGATCCGGGCTGTCCATTAAGTAGAGACCTAATTTAGTAGGCTATCATACAATAATTGTACTGATCAGATGTTCCAATCCATCTTTGACTTGGTCTTGTTTTGTACGGCCATCAATTTGCAAAGCTATGGATGGGATGGTTAAGTCCCTAACAAAAGTGATTCTTTAGAATCATAAGCAATCCATGATGGGCCATAATAAATGTATGGATCAAATTGTTAAGTGGGCCTATTTTTGCATAACAAATCTTAACCGTATATATGTTAAATGTCAATGATCAAATGGTTAATATTTATGTGAAGCTCTCATGGTAGGCCATTAAATGTGCTCTGAACCTAATGAATGGTCTAGATCGATGCACTAGACTGCCTAAGTGGCCCAATGCAACTAGAAGCACTATAAATGACAGTGCTTCGCGAGCACAGGAGACTATTTATCATCCATACAGAGCTTGAAGCGACCGAATGTAACTAGAAGCACTACAGCTTGCAGAGTGAACACTGTGACAGTGATGAGAAATGGACCGGTAGTACTCTCTTAGTTGCATTGGGTCATTTGGATAGTCCAATCAATTGATCTGAACTGTTCATTTAAGTCCATATATAACACGTTTTATGGACTACCATGCAAAAATTAAACTGATTGGGTGGTCCAATCAATCTAGATTTGGTCTACTTTTTTAAGCCATCCTTTTTCTAACCCATAGATAGGACAACGAGGATTCGATAACAAAAGTGATCATTTACTAGTCAGGTTCTGGCGAGGTTAGGAGCGTTGGAAAAATAATTCAATAAACTTTTAAATATGATTAAAATCAACCCATTAAGACCATTTAACTTTTTTAAAGTAGCCCAAAATCCCTAATAAAATAACTCATATTACTTATATAAGGGGGGTTTGGCACCGTGGATTTGGGGGGATTTGAGGGGATTTCAAATCCCCTAGTTGTTTGGCACCATAAAGTAACTGGGGTTTCAAATCCCCTCAAAGACGGGGTTTGAAATCCACGGTGAGAGCTTGGATTACATTTCAAATCCTTCCAATAGTTGCATGTGTAATATGTGTGTTATTAGGCTATCAAACTATTAATTGGGCACATGAGCCACTAATGATATTTCAAAACAACTAGATTATCAATTGCATCACTATAATTACTTTAATATGATGATCAACGCAATCCAAATATTCTCCATTTAAATTGATAGTTAAAAATCATTGGTTAATCACTCGGACATGATCTTATGCTTGTGGCCCATCCGAGACTTGGAATTTCTTCATTTTCGGAGAAAGTATATATTTCAGTAGGCTTATTACAACCATGATGTCAAACATTACATACGTTCACTAATTAGAGATATTAAAGTTGATTTAGTAATTAAATTCAAACCCTTGCAAACATACCATGCATAGCTACTTTTGGACTAAAGTTGAGTCCCAATTTAGGGTGCAAACACAGTAGGAAGATTTCAATCCAAGAGGTTCTGAATCCAGGGGTTCCAAATCCATGCTCCCAAATGGGTCCTAAACAAATTATCTTTCCATGAGGCCAAAATTGCTTTGACTCAACTTGCAACGAAGGAGATATGACCACTCGTCAATGCCCCTACTGTTACTATGGTGGGCTCCACCTCTCCATCACCGCTCAAGACGGGTGCACGTGATGACCTCAACCTCTCCATCCATCTATAGACATGCTTCTTTCTACTTTGGTCTTTAGTTTTAAGTTGTCATTTTTTTCTAATATGCAAATGTGATACATAGTTAGCTTTGGACGTTGAGAGGTTGCATTAAACTTTTAAGGGTGATACTCAAGTACTTTTGCTTTTCTTGAACATCCTGTAAAGAATGATGCTAAGCTTTTAATGGTAATGGCATGTGAATGTATTATGCATGCATATTATAAGTGTATGATTAGAGGTGTACATGAGTCGAACCTTGAGCCTAACTAGCCAACTCGGATCGGTTCGTTCAGCAGCTCGGGCCAATTTGAGCTAAATTCGAGCCAAGATCAAGCTAAGTTCACCAGTGCAGCATTTTACAAATACATGGATTGCACCTTCAAAATCTCACTATATGTAAAATAGTAGTAGTGGTTTTATAGGTATTTTATCAAACACCTTCTAAGCAACATAAAAATCAAGAAAAAAAGGGTATTTGTTTCATATACATACCTTCCTTGCCACCAGCTACACTTCGTTCAGTCATTTCATCAAACACTTGGTGAGCAACATCAATATCAAAGTAACCGAGTCACCGAACTGGTTGGATCCAAGTTCGATTCGAGTTGGGTTCGATCCGAGTCGAGTCGAGCTCGGGCAAGCTTGAACTCAGTTTAAAATTTTTTCAAGCTCAAAAAATCAGCTTGAACTCAGTTTTGAACTGAGTTGAAGTGAGCTTTTTCGAGTCGAGTCAAGCGAGCTTCCCGAGCTAACTCGTTTCGTGTACAGCCCTAAATATGATATTCATGTTGCTCATTATTATTATTATTATTATTTGTGTTCATGTTGTCCATGTGGGTCCCTCTAGTTTAACGATTGGTATCCTGCACTGGCCTATTATTGTTATCCTACTTGTCACCGAAACTATACTTTCTTTCTTTTTTTTTAATGTCAAGTGTTTCAAAAGTTTGGATATAAATTAGATCCACTTAATATCGACCCTCAAATTTATAACCTCCATCTGAAAGTTAACATCCAATGGACCAGATTTCTCAATTATAAATTTATTAGACGTTATTCTTATATGGTGGGGACACTAAATGGATGGTCAAAATTATTTATTTATTTATTTCTCTTAGTCGAAAAGTAAGGTAATATATATATATTTATGTTCTAGTAGATTGATTGTGCTGAATCTTTATTTGTTTATTTTTTTTGTTGGGGCTTTTCTTGTTTTGCCTGTGATGCTACCAGACATCTTAAGTAAAGGGGTTGGGGGCGTTGCACAAAACCTTAGGATCTAGTCTCCCAAAACAAACCAGAATTATGAGATAATAAAGAAATGAAATAAATCAAAGCACAGACCACACCACACAAGAAATTTTTACGTGAAAAACCCTCAAAGAGTTAAAAACCACGGGACCTCATCCAAATCAATAATCGACTATGAAGTAGAACGTTACAACCTTCTTCACTCACACAAGAGTGGATAAACAATAAAAGAAAAAAAATGAAGAGATATCACCGATCACAAGGACGTAGAAGCACTGAGAAGTTGATTGCAGAGTAGATCACCTCCACGAGCATAACCTCTCTTCTACAAGCTTCCTCTCTCTCTTTCTCTCTCTCTCTCTCACCTTTGATAGCCCTAAACCCTTTAACAAACTCTTACAAAGCTTTAGGAAACCCTCTTACATTACCTAGAAAAGCCATAGGCACCCCTATTTATAGTTTAGGAAACTCTCTTTCGCACATCTTACGAAAGGGCTTCAAAATTCTGCAATCTGCACAAAATCGTGGAATGAATTTGCGTAACCTCGACTGGTCGAGCAGTGTCCTTAACCGGTTGAGCGGTCCACTCTACCTGTCGAGCACCTCCCTCGAATGGTTGAGTACCCTATGGTCACTAGACTTTGAATCGAGCCCCACTCGACCAGTAGAGCGCCACCCACGACCGGTCGAGCGAGGCACTTGACCGGTCAAGCCTGGGGAGAAAATCTCCATCAAATCTTCCCCTTTTCGACTCAAGAGGAATCTACCTTCTTCAAGCCTGCCCGGTTTCTATAAACCTCAAACTTGCCCTTAAGCAATGCCTTGGTCATCGTGTCTGACCCATTATCGTCCATGTGGACCTTCTCAAGCTGTAACACCTTCTGTTCCAAAGTATCCCTGATCCAGTGATACCGAATCTCTTGTGTTTCGACTTGGAATGTTGACTTAGATTCTTCCTCAAGTGTATAACACTTTGACTATCGTAATAGACCATGTGCTGCTCTTACTTCAGGCTAAGTTCTTGTAGGAACATCTTTATCTAAAGCATCTCTTTACATGCCTCTGTGACTGCAATGTACTCGGCCTTTATCGTCGACAATGGTACGACCTTCTGTAGCTTGCTTTATCAAGAAATCGCTCCCCCTGCAAACGTGAACATGAACCTTAATGTAGACTTCCTAGAGTCTATCCCCGACCATATCTGCATCTATGTAGCCCTCTAACTCAGGTTTTTTATCACCATAGCATAGGCTCAACCTGAATGAGCCTTTTAGATACCGCAGTATCCATTTCACCGCTGCCCAATACTTTTTGTCATGATTGGTAAGATACCGGCTGACAACACCAACCGCATACGCTATGTCTGAGCGTGTACACACCATAACATACATCAAACTTTCTACAGCTGACGCGTGGGGTATCTTCTGCATATCTTTAACCTTTGCCTTTGTCTTGGGACACTGCCTCTCTCAATCTAAAGCGACCATCCAATGGAGTACTGACCGGCTTCGCTGCATTCATATTAAACTGCTCTAAGACTTTCTCGATACACTACTCTTGTGACAACCAAAGCTTCTTACTGCTTCTGTCATAGGTTATTTTCATTCCTATGATCTATTTACCCGGGCCCAAGTCTTTCATCACAAACGACTTACCCAACTCTTGTTTCAGCCTATCGATTTTCTTGATGTTTTTTCCCATGATAAGCATATCATCAACGTATAACAGCAGAACTAAGAAATCACCATCTGAAAATTTACGCGTAAACACACAGTGGTCTTACTCCGTTCTATCATACCCATACTTCAACATAAACGAGTCAAACTTCCCGTACCATTACCGTGGAGCTTGTTTCAGCTTATACAAGCTCTTCCTCAGCCTACACACCATATATTCTTTGCCCTTAACTTCGAGACCCTCTGATTGGTGCATATAGATCTCTTCTTTCAGGTCACCATGGAGGAAGACAATTTTAACATTTAAATGCTCTATCTCCTGATCCATGTTAGCCACCAACCCAAGTAACACCCATATAAGTGTTATCTTCACCATTGTTGAGAATATCTCCCCAAAGTCTATGCCTTTCCTCTGACCAAACCCTTTCACCACAAGTCTTGCCTTGAACCTTGTCTGTGAATTCTTTTGCTCAACCTTCTTTCTGAACACTCACTTGTTGCTCAAAGCTTTCTTACCCTTAGACAATTTTACCATATCATAGGTGTGGTTCTTATGCAAGGATTTTATCTCCTCTTACATAGCTTTCAACCACTTCCCCTTATGCTCGTCGGCTAGGACCTCAGTATAATCTTCTAGCTCTCCCCCGTCAGTGAGCATAATGTACTCATGCGACGAGTACCTCTTGGACGACTGTCTGACCCTAGATGACCTCCTCACCTATGACTCAACAGGTGGGGTTGCTCCCCTGGTCCATCTTCTGAAGGAACTCCCTTATTCTCTGCACCTTGTTATACTCTCCCGTCATCAGGCACCACTAGAGGAATAATCGGATCCACGTCCTCTAGTTCACTTGAACTAGGCTGGTTCTTCTCCGGCTTACCAATGTCTTTTATACACTGATCTTCAAAGAAAACTACATCTCTACTCCTGACGAGCTTCTTCTCGGTCAGATCCCACAATCTGTTACCGAACTTTTCATCACCGTACCCTAAGAACACATACTACCTGATCTTCATATCAAGCTTAGACCTCTCATCTTTTGGTACGTGAATGGCCCTGCATCCAAACACCCTGAGATGACTGTATGATGGATCTTGTCCAATCCACACCTTCTCAGGCACTTCTCCATTCAACGGGGCTGATGGAGACCTGTTTATCAGATACACTGTTGTGTGCATTGCTTCTCCCCAGAATGTCTTAGGCAATTTTACATGGGATAACATGCATCTGATTCTCTCTACAATGGTGCGATTCATTCACTCAGCTACGTCATTATGCTGGGGGGTCTTGGGAACTGTTTGTTCGTGCCGTATACCTAGGGACTTGCAATACTCATGAAAGTCGTCAATGTATTCACCACCATTATTAGTGCGGATACACTTCAATGATTTATCTGTCTTGCTCGACCATAGCATGAAACAATTTAAACACACCAAAGACCTCATCCTTGGATTTCAAAGCATAAACTCAAACCCTCTTAGATGCATCATCTATAAAAGTGATAAAATACAATGCCCCACCTGAGGTTTTTGTCCTCATAGGACCACAAACATCAGAATAAACTAAATTTAATACATGCACTTTATTAATATGAGAAATAGTTTTAACAAATGAAGCTATATGTTGTTTCCCTGATAAACAATCAATAAAAGTTTTGAGAGATATACCTGTCACATCTAGAAGGATCCGCTTTCTCGCTAGTAGCCGAAGCCCTTTTTCACTCATGTGGCCTAGACGCCTGTATCACACGTCAATAGCTGAATCTTTCACTCCGTTCAACCCACCCTTGCACATACTGACACTTGTCTTGTTAAGGGTGCAACACTTCTTTCCTCTAACTGTGATCAACGAACCCTTGATGATCTTTCAGCCCCCATGTAACGTCCTGAAAAAATCCGTACAAAGATCCGAGTACCACCTTTTGCAGAAATCATTTAGAACCAAATCCTTTAGAAATTTAACGAGAATTAACTAGCGCTAAACTAGATTACCTGTGAATTTAGAACCAACCACTTTTAATACAATCTACAAGATCCAAAACCTATAGAAATGAGAACGCTACAGTACCCTGAAATCTAAGAGTAAACTCTAAACCCAGTTGCTCTCGAGAGCATTCAAAAACTTTGTATCGGACTTGGACCGCACGTCGAAAGTTCGATAGGGATGAACTTAGACAATTATGACTACCTAATTGGACTTGACAATCACCTCGAAAATCAAGACCAAATGATGTCCTGAGACTATTTTTTTGAGTCCGAAGTGAAGAGTGTGAGAAAGTGAAGTTTTTTATAAAATTAAATATGAATTTAAGTAATCTGAGTCGTGTCGCTTGCGCGTTGATTATAAACATTCTGACCGTTGGTTTCTAACCCAAATTCACCCTCGGATCAGGAAAGATGGTCCACACATGTCAAAATACTTGTGGCCCTGATCGAGTTTCGGTGACCGTTAAATTGAAATTGGTCCCTCACGGTCGATCTGGAAACTCGATCAGACTGAAAACTTAACTTGCTTAAGATCTCATATTAGTAAGCTTAAGTCTGACCGCATTCAATAAAAGGACCTCCAGAAATGCTCCGTTGGATCAGAATAAGCCCGATTTGGTTATAACCTAAGTATTCAATGGCCCTGAGACTATTTTCGTCAGTTTTGAGCCTATATAAGGGCCTTAAACCCTCTCTCATATATCCCATACGAATTCTAAACCCTAGCTAAGATAAGAGAGAGAGAAAAGAGAGAGAAAGTGAGTGAGAACTTGGTGATTCATCTTAGGATTCTTTCCAGTTTCTGTATGCACCAAATCCATCACATCTGTATCGTTATTTCGGCGATTCTAATTCCATTTTGGGTAAGACAATCAAACCCTAACCTGTTTTAGAGCTTAAAATGGTTTAAGTGTTGTTGTAGCTAACCTATTTCATACTTTAAGTTGCTTATCCGCCGTTGACGAAGACTTATTGTGTAAATCATATCCGTTACGCGTTTTTCGATTTAAGGTGCGGACTATATATGTTTAGGTTATGGTTTTCAAGACTTTCGATGTCAGATAATGATTTATTATTGACGTGGACGCTATTATACATGCTAAATGCGCTATCTGTTTTATTTTACGTATATGTATAACCTATGTTGTAAATAGTGTATTTCATGTGTTTGTTGAAATGTTTGTATGCATAAGGAATTTAATGCTATGATTGTCATGATTAATTGTCATTGATATATGCTTGTTATGTATGTGACAACTCCTTGTCAAAGGGATTTGCCGTAATATGTAATATGGCCGACATACGTGATGTATGTTGAATAGTGTAGTCTAAGTGTTTGTATAAATGTCTGAATGAGTTAGTATTTAGTAAAGTGTGATTTATAAGGGTATTGAGATATGAATCTCAATTACCTTACTTATGTGTATGATTTCCTCCATGAACTGTTTAACTATGTGTATGATTTCCTCCATGTACTGTATCCATGTTTAAGTTATATTTCATAACATGTTCGTATGAATGTAGAATTTGATTTAAATGTCCATTATTGAGATTGTACATAGTTGGGATTGTATTATAGTTCAGGTAATCGGTAATTGTTCTCGAACTGGTGGTTAGAGTTATTTACACCGCGCAGGATGTGTTCGACGAATCCGAGTCGTACTTGGGATGTTCGATAGTGGTTAGGCCACATGGAGTGCTTATGCATTCCATGTCGATCAACTCAACGTGCGCTTATCCTAGTTGAGCTCGTCAATTAACCCGATTGACTGATTTATGTTCACCATATTTGGACAATACTGTTTGAATCTAAGGTACTGAACTCACTAGTGAAATCCCATTAACCTTGGTACCGCGATCCCCTAAGACTCATGAGCCAGACATGGTGGTATGGGACACCGTGATCGAGCTGTCGGCCTACGCTGGGGCGATGAGCCTCCCTGTAGTGACCATTAAGCAACCTACACTCGTGAGCCGATTATGGTGGTATGGGACACTATATTCGTGCTGTCGGCCTACATTGATTGGTGACATGCCCTTTGTAGTGACCTCGAGCATACCTTGACACTGCAGATAGGCGACGAGCCTTTTTGTGGTAACTAAGGTATACTAAGCCTGTATTGATTGGTGATGAGCCCTTTACAGCAACCTAGAACAGTAATATCATATGAGATTTACTAGGACTGACGACCCTAGAATGGATCATTGTTTGGGAATTGATATAAGGGAGGTGCCTTAGCTTCCCAATCCTGCTGTATGAAAAGGACTAATAAGAACTTGGTAATCATGTTCATAACATCGCACTGCATATGTCGTTGGCATTGGTGTAGAGCACAGTGGTAGTGATTTATGCGGTGATCGTTAGATGTTGTCGCAAGAGGGAGTTTGGGTGAGGGCATGCATCATTTCTTCATATCATTCTTACATTAACAAGAGTATCTATGACATGTTTGATTGTACTACTTTATCCTTACTGCTTGATTGAATTGATAACATGTTAACCTTTGCTGTATAGTTCCACTAAGTTAATCACTCCCTCCCACATTCTGGGATGGTGCTTAAACACCAACCAGACTCTGACTTAGCTGCAGGTGATGGTGATGCCTGCGAGGCGAAGTCGAAGTTTGATGAGGACGAGGAGGCATTCTCGTTCATGCAGTTCTCAGGCGGGTTCATGTGAGCCATGTCCTGATTGACGGGGATTCAGGGCTTTGTTTGTAATGGTTTATCACATTTTGATATATGTATTGTGAGACATGACTTGTACTTATTGACCAGGCAGAGCACTCATATTTTGAGGATTGTATTGGTTTATATATTTATTTCAAACTTCCGCTTGCGTATTCTAACTATCCCTGAATTATGTTTGCTGATTTAGCTTAATCTATTTCATGTTTAATGCACTAATACAGACAACATTCATCCATCATCAAAAATGTTGCATAAGTGATGTTTTGGAACTCGGGAGCTGAGTTATGCTCGACCCCTGAATTTCAGGGCATTACACCCCACCAGCAAACCGGCTTTCATATCCATCATCATCCAACTTTTCCGTCGACATCAAGTTGAGGCGAAGGTCTGGAATGTGCCTCACATCCCTGAGAAATAATGTGCAGCCCACATCAGTCTTCACAAAAATATCATCGACCCCTACAATCTTCGATACGCCAGAATTCCTTATCTTCACGCTCCCAAAGTCACCTGACTTGTAGCTTGTGAAGAAGTCTTTGTGTAGAGTCGAATGAAAAGAGACTCCCAAGTCAATCACCCAGTCGGTGTCCTGACTCATAGCCATGAGACAAATATCATGATCTGCTGAAAGAATAACTACAACGTCGCCATCTAAAGCGACCGCAGCGGAATCTGATTCATCTTCCTTCTCCTTTCATTTTCTTTTCTTGTCGTTCTTATTCTTACGACATTCATGCTTATAGTGGCCCTTCTTGTCACAATTCCAGCATTCAACATCTTTCCTGCTACTCGACTTACCTTTTGATTTATCTCGGGCCTTCCCGCCCTTCCTATTCTCTCTTCTTTCCCGTTCCTGTGTCACAAGGGTGTCTTGCTGAGTAAACTCTTAAGACTTTCTCCTTGTCTCTTCATTGAAGAGATAGCTGGTTACCTGTTCCATGGATATCTTTCCATCTGGCGCGGAGTTACTTAGAGACATCACCAATGTCTCCCAACTGTCAGGCAATAAACTAAGCAATAGTAAAGCCTGCAATTCATCATCTAGGACCATCTTCATAGCGGAGAGCTGATTCACTATATTACTAACCTCATTTATATGCTCGGCCACAGAACCACCGTCTTTAAACTTAATATTCATAAGTCGTCATATCAAGAAAATGTTATTGTCGGCTGTCTTCCTCTCACACAGCCCTTGTAATTTTAGTCATAGGCTAGCTATTAAGGTCTTCGTAGACACATAGTGGAATACGGAATCATCCAGTCATTATCTAATAAACCCCACTGCCTTCCGGTCTAATTTCTTTCAATCATCATCTGTCATATCCTTTGACTTTGCTAATATGCCTTAAATTGAAAAATATAAGTCCTTGCAATAAAGCAAGTCCTCCATCTTAGCCTTCCATATGGTCCAGATAAAACCATTGAGGTTGATCATCCTTGATGAGCCACCTTCCATAATTCAGAACCGATCTTACTCCGTTAAATGAACTTAGCTTTGATACCACTTTGTTGGGGGCCTTGCACAAAACCTTAGGATCTAGCCTCCCAAAACAAACCAAAATTATGAGATAATAAAGCAATGAAATAAATTAAAGCACAAACCACAGCACACAAGAGATTTTTACGTGAAAAATCCTCAAAGAGGTAAAAATCATGGGACCTCGTCCAGATTAACAATTCACTATGAAGTAGAACATTACAACCTTCTTCACTCACGCAGGAGTGGATAAACAATAAGCAAATAAAAGAAAAATAGAGAGATCTCACCAATCACGAGGATGTAGAAGCGCTGAGATGTTGATTGCACAGTAAATCACCTCTACGAGCATAACCTCCCTTTTACAAGCTTCCTCTCTTCCTTTTTCTCTCTCTCTCACACCTTTGATAGCCCTAAACCCTTTAACAAACCCTTGCAAAGCTTTAGAAAATCCTCTTACATTACCTAAAAAAGCCCTAGGCACCCATATTTATAGTTTAGGAAACTCTCTTTCGCACCTCTTGCGAAAGGGCCTCAAAATTCCACAGTCCACACAAAATCGCGGAATGAATCTGCGTAACCTCGATTGGTTAAGCAGTGTCCTCGACCGGTCAAACACCTCCCTCGACTGGTCCAGTACCCCGAAGAAAAAACATTAGAAGGTCGCTGGACTTTGAGTCAAGCCCCACTCGACCGGTCGTGCGCCACACACGACCGGTCAAGTGAGGCACTCGACCTCGACCGGTCAAGCGTGGGGAGAAAATCCCCATCAGTTGGAAGACTGAGTGGGCCCACCATAATATTTATGTGAAATATACCCTGACCATCAAGTGTATCACCCCATGTTAGGCAAAAAGCTCAATAATCAGCCCCATCCATGATTTATGTGTACCATACGATTGGAAATAATGTACAAGGCGACACTCACGTCCATACTATTTTCTTTAGTGTGGCCCATCAAAATCACATATAGGTCTTATTTTTTGTTCCTAATCATAATATTTATTGTTGAATCTAATGGTTCTAGTGGATTTCATATAATCATCATGGTGGGTAGTGTAAAAACTAACGGTGGATCTCTCTCTCAATTGTCTCCTTTAATGTGACAAATCTAAATCACATGTAAGCCTTTTTTTTTTCCATGGGCCTAATGTGAGATTGCATGTTAATTGTGAGAGTTGATCTTGTACACACATTTGACATAAGGGCGTGAAACAATAAGTGAAGGATTATTGTATTCCTTAAGTGATTAAATCCTTAAATCCAGAATGAGAGTTTTTGAGTTCACAAGAAAATAAGAAAGAAAATTTGAGTATTTTATTGAATAACGTGTATACGATTTTTCAATTTCACTACCAATAAAGAAAATTGAAACTCTAATTCAAAATTATTCAAAATATCAAAAAATTTCTCAAGCTTAATTTTCTAATTCATTTAAAAGTTACTCAAAATAGTAAAACTCTTATAAATCTTAATTTACCAAAAATATAAATGCCCAAATAAATATTATCAGAGTTTTCCTAGCATTATTACAAGCAATTTTTACAAAATATGAAAATTCTAAGACACTAAAAATAAGGAGATACAATAAAAAATAGTAAATTTTTCTAAAATTGTAATTTTCAATAATATAAAAAAATGCTTTTTCCTTACGAAAGAGGTGTACGACCTGCTATGCAAGTCGGTTAACCCCAAAACCAGTGTAACATAAAGATCAATAGGTTATGTGTTTTGTAATGATGATTAAATCAAAAGTTATGATACAATAATTTTTTCATATCGGAATGAATTTCTTCGAGTAAAAGATGCATGAAATCTAGTTACATTGTGTCCTAAATAAGATTAGGTCATAGATTACTTCTGTTTTCATCCGGGCATCTTATAGTTCCGTCATGTCAAGAATGCATCTCCTACATCAACATTAAATTAGGCCTATAAATTCAATGTGAGCGTCCCATAAAGTTTGCTCTCTAGCCCAACTAACTTCTAAGGCCGATCAATCAATGACCATGAGGCTTGATGCATATGTTGTATATCTACTTGGACCACCATTTTGCCGGCTCATTTTAGAGCATGAGCCCAAAAATGAAGTATATCCAAATCTTAAGTACAACACACAATGGGAAAATGATGCAGAGTGGGTCACAAGCAATTTCATGTCCAAGATGGACCAAAGAAGGTACGATAAAAGACAAAAGTCATCAAGACCATCGGAACCTTAAAACAGGCATAACTCACAAACCGGAATAAGTTACTCAACGTACCATATATGATTTTGGGGTAGGATGAGTTACTTTAGCCAGCCAACCTAGATATGCTAGGTTGCCCCCACTAAATTTACGAGATTCCATCGGACGGTCAAATTCCATATTTATTTCAATTTTTTCTATTTTTACTAAGTTTTAGTTTGATTATAACTCTTCATCCGTATTTGTCATTCAACTTGTTAACTAACCTACAAGAAGGGAAAACACAAATATTAGTTAGATGTAAAACTTTCGTGACCTACGATAAGTTTTTAATTGTCAATCACCACTATTTGCTGTGGCATGGTCCACTCGAGATTTGGATCTACTTCATTTCCAGACCCATGCCTAAAATGATCTGGCAAGAGGGATGGACGGCTTGGACAAGACTCATACATCATGGTGGGCTCCACATAATCCAGTCACCATGGATGTATCCAGGATTGTCTTGCCATGATGCGTAAGATCCTCTACAAAATGTGGATAGTTTGTGGTACATGCAGAACAAATGCACCCAACAGAATTTTTGTGAAGTTACCAAGCCATTTACATCGGGTCAAAGTACATTAATTACCACCGACTGCCTTATCAAATTCATCAAGTGGACCTCTGGACCAGGGGTTTATTATTATTGTAAGTGAGTCGGAACTAGCACTAAATAAATTATAAGATCTTCAAGACTCATGAACGGTACACTTAGTTATGATTTTTAAGGCATGAGATGGAATCATTATTACCAAACAGATGTAGGGTCTTATCTCACACGTGTTCCAACCAGATGAAGGTCTTATCTTGCTCACGTGTTCATATTAACACGTGTGCCTAAGTGCGCATGGCATGGCTCCACACAAGCCTCGTTCATCTAAGGTTTGCTAGTTACACGTACGGGTGGAATCCAAAACACTTGTGTGAGATCTGGCTTTCCATGAGGTCCAATGCATCGTTTGGATCTTCTGGCATAAAAATGAGGCCATAACCACCTCAATCGGGTCATAGCATATCATGTTAAAACAAATTGACGGTTAGAAAAAAAATAAAAAGTGGCCACTTTACTTGGTTGTAGCCACTTAAATGAAGGACGTGCTACAAATATGGCTGGACCAAAAGAAGTCTAAATGAAAAGGGAAGTAATATGTAGAATTAGACCCAGTCTGATGTGGTATGTGAAGTGAGTCATTGAGTTTGAAGAAATTCATTATTAATATGAAAAAATTACCGCTAAAAGTTTTAACTTTGTCGTAACTTTTAATAAGGCATTGTCATGAAATGCACGAGCTATCAACCTTTATATGACAATGGTTTTGAGGTCAACCAACCTGTGTTGCGGGTCACACACCTCTGTTTCGTAGGAAAACATACTTTTGGTTCACAATTGTAATTTTAGGAAAATTTATTATTCTTAATAATTACTATTTTTAGTAATTTCTATTTTTGTTGTATCTCATTATTTTTAGCATTTCATAAACTTTTTTTTTTTTTTAGAGATTACTTGTAATAACGTTAGGAATGCTTCGGAAAAAAGTTTATTTGATGTTTCTATTTTTAATAAATTAGGCTTTAGAAGAGTTTAACTATTTCGGCCAACTTCTAAGCAAATTAGGAATTCAGCTTTAGAAGAGTTTTACTATTTTAAGTAATTTCGAATCATGGTTTGGATTTTTTTTTATTAGTAATGTAATTGAAAAATTATGCACACATTATTCAATAAATTTTTTGAATTTTCTTTCTTATCTTTTTGTAGACTCATGAACTATCTTTGCAGATGAAATGTTTTAATCACCTGAGGAAGATGGTGATCTTTCTCTTATTTTTTCACGCCCTTTCCTTACATCACACCTAATGAGTGAAACTATCCCATTTTAAGTGTGTGTGTGTGTGTGTATGAGGATTTTTTCCAACATCATGGAAAGCTCAAATCTCACGCGTAGGGGTGTACATCGAGTCGAACCAAGTCAAGCTGACCTTAGCTCGAACTCGGCTCGACTCGGTCCTCGAGCCTGACTAGCTAGCTCGGCTTCGTTCTGTCAGCAGCTCGGGCCAGTTCAAGCCGACTTCGAGCTAAGATCAAGCCGAGTTTACCTGTGCAACATTTTCACAAACACCTATACTGCACCTTCAAAACCTCACTATATTTAAGACAGCAGCAATGGTTTTACAGCTATTTTATCATATACCTTCTAAGCAACATAAAAATCAAGAAAAAAGAATATTGGTTTCATATACATACCTTCCTTGCCACCAGCCACACTTGGTTGGGTCATTTCATCAAACACTTGGTGAGCAACATCAATATCAAAGTAATCGAGTCATTGACCTAGTTCGATCCGAGTATGATTTGAGCTAGGTTCAATCCTAGTCGAGTCGAGCTGGGGCCAGCTTGAACTCGACTCGAACTCATTTTCGAGCTCAAAAAATCAGCTTGACTCAGCTCAAACTCAGCTTCGAACCGAGTTGAATTGAGCTTTTTTGAGTCTAGTTGAGCGAGCTAATCGAGCTAGTTGGGTTTGTGTACACCTCTACTCACACATGTGTTTCATGTTTGCAGGTGTGCTTGCGTGTGGATGTGTATGGCTTTACACATGCATGGAAGCAAGAAATATTCATTGTTGACATGATCCAAAACATTACCCCCCCCATCACCATGTAATAGCGTAGCACCACCCATACATGCATGTATGAACCATCAATCACACTAAATTGAGATCACAAATAGTATAAATTTGCAATCACAAATAATTCAAACACGTGAACTACTTTCAAGCATCACACATCCCATGAAAACAATCATATCTCCTTTTTTACAAGTCAGAACAGGCTAGCTTAAGTTGATTGGAAAAATAATTTGATGATATTTTAAATAAAATTAGAAGTAATTCATTTAAAGTCCATTAGACTTTTCAATCGTGAGCCCAAATTCCCTGATGGCGTAACTAACATTACTTGCACAATCATCGCCACCCAACTTTGGTAAACGGACTGAAACTCTCTTGTTGCACGTTGGATCTGAGTAATCTTAGGCTTGTTGAAAAGGTAATTGAAAGCTCATCAAATTATTTTTTCAATTTTCCCCAAATTGTCATGATATGACTTCTAATGAAGAAAATAGGATCACACAATTAATTCGACAATCTTTCCAATAGGACTAAATCAACTCATTTGACTGTTGTTTGAACTTTCAAAAGTGAGCCCAAAGTTCTTAGTAGTGTAACTCATGTTGCTTGCACAATGATCTAACTTCGGTAAATAGATTGAACCTGTCTCGTTACGCCTTGGATCATAGTTATCTTGGATTCATTAGAAAAGCAATTGAAATTTTATCGAATTGTCTTTTCAATGGGCCAAAGATCAATCTAATCTGACCTATTATAAGATAATTATGACCATTTTCTTAAAATTGCATGATGTAGGAAAATTGTTCATAAATTTGTACTATTCATGATCACAAATTTATAATTCACAAACAGGAACAATACAAATTCAAGAACTATTTTTCAACATCAAAGTCTCACAAAAATAATCTTATTTCTCTCGCCAAATTAAGTCAATGTTAGGCTTGTTGGAAAGATAATTCGTCAAGTTTTCAAAATTAACCCACTTGGAGATCACTTCACTTTTCAAAAGTGGACCCAACATTCCTGATGATCATGACTCACATTGCTTCCACAGTCAACGTCATGCGATTTTGGTAAACAACAAATCTGAATGATCTTAGGCTTGTTGGAAAGGTAACTGTAACGCCTCGAAAAAATCCGTACGGAGATTCGAGTACTACCTCGATCAGAAATCACTTAGGAGTAATTCCTTTAGAAATGAAGTGTAAGTTAGCTAGCACTAGGGTAGACTGGCCATGAAATTATCCCTGTTCACTTTAAATACGTTCTGCAAGACCTAAAACTTGTAGAATCTATGACGCTATAATGCCCTAAAACCTAGGACCCAACTCTAAACCCAGTTGTTCTGGAACATGTCTAGTAACTTGGTATTGGATCTAGACCGCGCGTCGAAAGTCCGATATCTCCAATCTCAGACCATTATGACCGCTTGGTTGGACTTGACAATCTTTTCAAAAATCAAGCCCAACTGATGTACTGACGCCATTTTACTGAGCTCCGAGTGAAGAGAGTGAGAAAAGGAAAAAGATTTGGAAAAATAATTCAAATTTGGCACGTATCTTTGCGCATTATTTTTAAGCGTTCTGACCGTCAGAATTCAGCCAAATTTCACCCTCGGATCAGGAAAAATTACTCTTTCATGTCATGAAACTTGTAGTCCTGATTTAGGTTCGGTAACCGCTGAACTGAAACTGGTCCGCCACGTGCGATCTGGGAATACTACCAGACTGAAAACTTGATGTGAGCAGGATCCAGTGTCCATGAGCTTAAGTCCGACCGCATTCGGCCAGGGGACCTCCCGAAATGCTCTTTTGGATCGGGAAAGACCCGATTTGGTTATAACCCAAGTATACCTTTGTCCCAAGTCTAAATAGGTGAGTTTCTAACATATTTAAGGGCTTTAAACCCTCTCATATCTCTCCCATCCGAATTTGCAACAAACCCTAGAAAGAGAAGAGAGAGAAAGAGAAAGATTGTGAGAGAGTTGTGAGAGAAACTTCCTGCCACTTGATCCAGCTTATACACGTGTTTAATCACCGTATTCCAAACACTCTACCGGTGATTCCAACTCATTTCTAGGTAAGAAAACCCTAACTTCTACCTGTTTTAGGAATTCCATAGATACAAGTAGCGAAGTAGCTGATTCATCTTGTGATATAGGTCGTCATATCGCCGTTGACGAAGCGTAGACTTTCGATTCGAATCAATACGTGTCTACGGCAAAAGGTGAGGATTTTAGATGCCTAGATTGACTCTTTTCAAAGCTTTCAATGTCGTTTAATAGTAGATTATTGACAAGAACGCTGTTTGACATGTATAACATGCTGTCCATTTTCCATTTCAACTGCGTACGGAAAATATAAGATTTGTGGTATTTTAGGCATTTGTAAGAAATACTGTATACGCCTGTATTTTGTTGAAATGATTGCCATGTGTATTTTTCGTGTCATGATATTAGATACGCGTGTATGATCTGTTTGGCGAAGAGATTTGCCCTAATGCACACTTTGGGTCAACATACGCTATGTAGACTAAAGTGTGTAGACTAAGTGTTTGTATAAATGTTTGTATTAGTATGTATTGAGTAAATGTTGTTGTAGATTAGTCTTGAGATTGAATTCTCTATTAATATGATGATGTACATGATTTTCCTCCATGTTGTGATATTGAATTGATTTCCTTATATATATGAAATACATGTGTTTGGCTGATTTGCTTACGTTATATGTCATCACATGTTGTTAACATGCTTGGATTGTTGTATTTCATTTCTGTTACTCTTACATAATCGTTGTTGTGGAATTACAAGTGTTTGGGGCTATATCCTAGTCCAGGCAGTCGGTAATAGTTTCAAACTCGTGGTTGGCTTCTATTTTCCACGAAGGACGCGTCGATGAACGCGAGTCGTGTTTTGGGTTGGCGGCAGTGGTTAGGCCACATGAGGTGTTTTATACACTTCATGTCGTTCAGCTTGAGGTGCGCTCGTACTAGTCGAGCTCGTCAAGTAACCCGACTGACTATTGTATGTTCACCTTGTATTAGTCATAACTGCTTGAACCTAGAGTACTGAACTTACCAGTGGAATCTCTGATAACCATGGTACCTTGATCCATAAAGACTCATGAGCCGGGCATGGTAGTATGGGACACTGTGGTCGAGCTGTCGGCCTACGCTGGGGCCACAAACCTCTCCGTAGTAACCAATGAGCACCTTTGACTCGTGAGCCGATTGTGGTGGTATGGGACACTACATTCGAGCTGTCGGCATACACTGATTGGTGACGAGCCCTTTGCAGTGACCTCGAGCGTATTTCGAGTCTGCGGGAGGCGACGACCCTTCCGTAGCAACGAGAGTACACTAGGCCTTTATTGATAAGGTGATGGGGGAGCGGTGCAACGAGTGCGAGCAACAGCCCTGGCAGCCCTTTCAGCGACCTAGAAATATAACATCGTACGAGATTACTAGGAGTGACGACCCTAGACAGGATCCTTGTTTGGGTATTGATATAAGGGAGGTACCTTAGCTTCCCAATCCTGCTGTATGAAAAGGACTAATAACAACTCGGTAATCATATTCATATCGCACTGCATGTGCCTGGAAGATGCGGAGCACTGAGGGAAGAAAGCATACCACGGACGTAAGATGGTGTCACATGAGGGAGTATGTCGGTGAGGGCATCCATCATGTCATTTCATACTTGCATTAACAACAGTATATAGGAATGTTTGATTGTTTGCACTACTATTATCGCGTGATTGATTTGATAACATGCTAATCTTTACTCTATGATTCCACTGAGCTGATCACTCACTCCCACGTTACGGGACGGTATTTGCAACACCTACCAGACTCTGTCTTAGATGCAGGTTGCGAGGCGATTCAGGATGCGGAGCCGGACTACGACGAGGACCAGAACGAGTTCTCGTTCATGCAGTTTTCAGACGACTTTGCGTAGGTGGCCTGGATCGGTGGGACTTGCTAGTTGGACCATATGACATTTTGATTTTTGGTTTGTATATGTATATTGTGACTCAGAGATGTATTCATACTTTGGAGACAGATCGAGATTGTGTTGTTTTTACATACAGTGATATATATATATATATATATATATATATATATATATATATATATATATATATATATATATATATATATATATTTCAGTCTTCCGCTCGCATTTTATCAATGGATCTGGAGAATGAATTGCAGTTTTGGTATAATCTTACTCATGTTAATGCACTGAGTCAGACAACATCTAAATCATAAGCATGTTTGTGGCATAAGTGATGGTTTGGAACTTGGGAGTCGGGTTTCTACACAACCCCCGAATTTCAGGGTGTTACAGTAACTAAAAGGCAGGAGAGAGATTGGTATTTATAGTAAGGAGTGAGGAGAAAGGAGTTGGTTAATGTCTTGATCAGAATTCATTTACCACTTAAAAGAGTTGGTTAATATCTTAATCAAGATTTATTTGCTACTTATTTTAAGTGTTTGTGTTTATTCATTATACCCTTCCAAATTTAGATTTTTCTCTTTCTTTCTCGGCAAGGTTTTCCAAACCCACAAGCCTATAATTTCAAAGGAGCGGATTAGACATTACTGGATAGCACATTACTATGTGTTGCCCTAACCATGAGGCCCACCTTTATGTATGTGTTGTATATCCACATTGTCCATTAGCCTGTTTGGATTCGTGTATAATATAGTATTGTATTGTATTTAGGTATTGTTCGTGTCTACATTGTACGGTTTTCAGAATACATCCAAATCAATCATATACTAATCAATGTTTGGATAGGAGGCATTATTTGGCATAGTATACAATACGTTATACAGATTAATGTTTAGATAGGACGTATTATGTCTGCATATTGTACAATCTTAATTGGGTTAGGTGGTCTGTTTGACATATGAAACTTTCTAATTTCTAATCCAGATAATTTTCACTTTGAAATGTACCAAATGAACGGTCCCGATCTTACACTGCATAGGTACTAGATATCTTGTAATCATATAAATTTCAAACTTTCATCCGTTGCCGAATACAGCGCAATGAATATGAAGTATTGACGGCAACAGAATCCACTGACAATACTCTACCGTCAGTTCGAAAATTTGGTCGGAATTTGTATTCGCACACATGGGATTCAACTCCTATTCACTCCAATCCAAACATGATAATACAATACAATACATCCCAAAACACGTATCCAAATAGGCCCTTAATTTTTCCAACTCATTAAATAATCCCAAAAATTGAAGTAGATCGAAATCTCAAGTGAACCACATTACAGGAAACAATTATCATTAAACGCTCATCGTTAAAAATTTCCCAAGGCCAACTTAATATTTACTGCCCATCCTTATCAAAAGGTTGGATGGCAGATGAACATTACAGTGGGTCCCACGAAGTTTTCAACGGTGGGTATCATTATCACTACTGTTTCTTGTGGTGTGGTCAACTTGAGGAATTGTTATAGGATAGGTTTGGACAATTGCCGTTTGATGTGGGGCCATGTTCTGTTAACCAAACCGTTGATCTGATGAGGTATATACAGCTGACGGTGGCTGCACGCCTCCAAAATCTTCAAGACCGGAAGATCCTAACCATTGGATTAATGGCCCACAAAAATAAAGGTCCACTTCTCACACTACCTCAAACATCGACCGTTGGTCATCTATTCTCTAATTGTCCATTTTTCTCAAATCCGTGGAGTGTGGCCCACCTGATTAGTTTAACAACCGCATGCACGATTTCTGACAAAAATGCCCTAGAAACCGGGAACGGATTGGCTACTCCCCCTGCCACTAGCCCGGTGGCTGATGGTCGGTGATCTGTGGGGCCCACCATGATGTATGTGTTTCATCCATGCCGTTCATCCATTTTTACAGATCATTTTATTGCTTGATCCCAAAAATGAAAGGGATATATATCTCAGATGAATCACACCACAGGAAAACAATAGTGATTGGATATCCACCATTAAAATCCTCCTAAGGCCCACTGTACTGTTTATTTTACATCCAATCTGTCGATTAGGTCATACAGACCTGGATGAAGGGGAAAAAAAAAAGGATCAGATTGATCCAGAACTTTTATGGCCCCAAAAAAGTTTTAAATGGTCGATGTTCATTCAACACTCTTTCCCGTAATGTGGTACACTTGAGATTGTAATATATCTAATTTTTGGTACCATACCTTAAAATGATCTTAAAAAATATATGGACGGCATGGATGAAAAACATACATCATGGTGAGGCCCACATAGCACTGACCATCAGCCATTGGCTGGTGGCAGGGGGAGTAGCCAATCCGTTTCCCTAGAAACCTTATACGGGCGAGGACGGGCTGGCAGGCTGTCAGACATCCCAAGCCCGGCCTGATCAATAAACGGGCCTGGCCCAAACCTCCGGCCCAGCATTCCAAACCAAGGGTAAATTGAAGTAAGCCACGCCCAAAAGACCGCAGGACAGTGCTGCCCATTGACAGCCCTACACGTGGATGGACAATCAAGAACGGCTGACTACTATCATTCTCCAAGTAGAGCTAATACATCATGGTCTATAAAATACAGATTATGATTGGCCTACTAGAAAGAGCCAATCAAGACCAGCCAGATTTATTTCATGCAGTGTCCTGCTGTCCGCAGGGGGCCATGGTCCTGTTATCTGAGCCGTTGATCTTACATGACGTTCTTTGAATGAGGATGGTTAAAAAGAAAATCAATATAAAGCTAAAAGAAGACAAAAGAAATAACCAGTTACTGTGTGGCCCACCCGAAGAGACTCCTGGCAATAAAGTAATATACTATTCTAGATTTAAAATTAAATATATAAGGTATCGTCCATCTAATATCCACGAATCTGACAGTTAAAATATGATTTTACTTTTTTATGTTGGCTCATAATCCATCTAAAGTGGGACCCACTATTTGAACGGTTTGATGTGAGTTACACATTTATTGTGTTTGGTTTATGACCCATTTAAAGTGAAATAAATTATTGGACAGTTTAATTTTGATTTACATATTTTTCATGTGCATGGACCTATAATCTTTGTCTTATGCAGGCTTGGCCTGGCCTAATCTGACTTCATATGAAAGGGTTATATCTTATAAATGAAATTTAATCTTTGATTAAGCAACACATGCATCCTGAATGTAGGCCATTAATTTTGTTTATTTTGATTGTTTCTTTGTGTATGTGTGGCCCACTTGATCAACGGATAGGTAAAGAATATTCAGTTGGGAAATAGGGGTTTGATGGGAGGTACACACTGCATTGGCCCCACACAAAAATATATGGTTGGCATCCTATAGCCATTGTTTCCCACGGTGTGGCCCATCAGAGTCAAGACCAACCATTGATCGCCTCTTGATCAATTTCAAGGGACAACCGTTGATCAACTCGATCCAAACCATCCATACTTTAATTTATAATAATTATTTTATGACCAACATTGATTGATCAATGCGGCCCGCTAGATGGTCAGATCGATCATCACATCTAGACATCATAATCTAATGTATGGATTTTGATAGTAGGCTAAGATTGTCTCAAATCGATGCGGCCCATCTAATGACCCAATTGGCTTGTAATTTAAGGTTCTAAATAATTTAGATTTTAGAAATCCAGTGAACGACGTGGATTTAATCACAAGTCTTAGAATAGATTAGTACGCATTTATCCACCAAATCACAATGTTCGTAGAAAATAATTCATTTTCAGTATTAATTCGATTCTTTTTTTAAAGAAAACTTTCAGCGGATCAATAATCAATATGGTCCATTGGGTGTCATATTGATCTGATGCTTGAGATCATTGCGTAGTTAGGTCTTAGAAAGCCTATGAACCATATAGATCATATCAATGGTTGTCCACTATAAAAAAAGCTCACTTTCTGCACATGATCCATAAAGCCATGTGTACCGGTGTATCCATCCACATGATGTGATAAATGTACATAATGAATGCTTGGTTAATCAAATCCATTTATATAACTAAAAAGTAAAAGACAATTATGAGCTAGCCTGATTTAAGCATTTCCACACCTCTATCCTCCATTCTCCTCTTCTTTTGTTCCTTTTCACCCTACAATTTTTACTGCCTTTTTGCTTTTTTCTTTAGTTTATTAAGTCTAAGTAGGACTTCCTCTCAGGCTCAATCCTTACAACTAAGGGTTAGTTGAATAAGAAGAGACCAATTTTATTTTATTTTTCCTACCTGTTATAAATACATTAATAACAATTATGAGTTTGCAATGCACGTTATATCTTTTAAAGGCAAAATATAAGTTTCCTAACCAAGCAAAAACACATTTTTTAAAAACATTATAGTAACTATGTATTTTATTTTTTATTTTTTTTTTGTAGGAATGATAAAAGTTTATAAAAGAAATTTAATTTCATGTTATTGGCTTAAATCTGAGGGCAAAACTCATTACATTGTACCATACAAGACAAAACAGTCCAAAATTAATGAATGACATTAGTGTGGTTGTGAGTTACAAAAAACTTCAAACATTTAATAGAAAAATTCCTTTTGCAAGTTTACAACCATTCATTTAAATTGGACGGATCGAATTGACCCATGTATAGGCCAAATTTCAATTTTTTGTGGGGCTATGTCCCTTTTTAGAAGGACATTCAAATTGATAGCCTGCCATAAGAAGGTTAGCTATGGTAGAGGCACATTTTTGTACTTTAAAATTGAAAAAGTAATTTTAAGAATGCAATTCCTTATATGAAAGCCCCGTTTGTTAAATCTGAAGTCTAAAGGCTGAATTAGAAATTTAAAATTGATCTGAAATCTAAAACCTGAATCTAAGATCTAAAGTAAAAAAAAAACTTGTTTGATAATTATGACTGAAAACTAAAAATTAAGTGCTGAATATGAAATAAACAGGTTGTTAACAAACATCTTAGATGTCTGAAATATGTTAATTTGACACATTTGTCTCTATCTCTCGTTTGGAAATGTTTTACATTATAAAAAAAATATTTTTTATTAAATGAAAATAAAAACATTAGCAAAAAAAAACTTCAAATAAGGTCCATCTCATATTTATATGTAATTCAAACCGTTTATAAGGTCATTACAAATCGGATGAAGTGAAAACATATTGATCCAAAACTTCTATGGCCTATTAAGTTTAAGTTTCAATCCGTATCTTTTTTCGAGCTTTAATACGAGCTCCTATGACCCCAAAAATCATATTGATCCAAAGCTTACGTGACTCCAAAAATCATATGCAAATTATTTTTCATCTCAAGCTTTGATAAGAGCTCGCAAAATGGATGAATGATTTAGATATAACACATATCTCATGATGGGACTCATAGAACCAACATTTATATGGCTAGTGTGAAGTACACCAACCAATCTACATCCTACTTAGCCATGGATTAGTTACCTACGGGTTGAATAGCTAGATTTTGCTAACGGAGTGACGTCATCAAGTTCCATGGGCCCACTATGATGTATGTGTTTTATCTGCACCATCTATCTATTTGGAGATTTAATTTTAGAGCATGAGTTAAAGAATGAGGCAGATCCAAATATGTAATTAACCCCACCATGAAAAAACAGCGGTGATATTGATGCCTACGGTTGAAACCTTCCTGAAGCTCATCGGAATTTTTATTTGAAATCAAACCTGTTCACAAGTTAACACAGACATGAAAGTGAGGAAAAAACAAATATCAGCTTGAACAAAAACTTTTGTGACCTATTTAAGTTTTTAATGGTGGGCGTCACTCTCCCTGCGATTTTATGTGGTGAGGTACACTAGAGCTTTAGATTTGACTCATTCTTTGGATCTTTATCTAAAATTATATTTCTAAATGGATGAACAACTTTGGATACAAAATATACATTAGGGCCCACATAACTTGGTGACGTAACTTCAGTAGCGAGTCACAGCAAAGGCGGATTTCCTACAAGAGCCTTTGGCAGGAGGATCCTGCGCTGTGAACTTAGGTGGGGCTTGCTGTGATGTTTGTCAAGAATCCACTCCGTCCATCTATTTTGTGAGATAATATTAGTAGATTAGACCAAAATTGATGTGGATCCAAGACTCAAGTGGGCTATGCTAAAGGAAAAGGTATTTAGGGAAATTCCTACCGTTGAAACTTTTCTGGGTTCGACAGTAATGTTTACATGCCATCCATACCATTAATAACGTTATTACTATTGGTATGAACTGAAAACACAAATATTAGCATGATTCAAAACTTTTGTGGCCTTATGAATATTTCAACTATGGACATTCAATTATCATGTTTTAGGCCCACTTGAGAATCATATATGGTTCGTTTTTGGCCTCATGTTCTAAAATGAACTCACAAAATGTATGGACGGTAAGGATTTATCGCAAAAATCCTAGTGGCCCCACCTACGTGCCCAGCGTGGGAACTTCTGCCAAAGGCTTTTACAGGAAATCCGCGTCCGAAAAAGATTGGCTACTTCCCTGCCACCCGCCAATGGCTTATGTTCAGTGTTATTTGGGCTCCACCATGATGTATGTGTTTCATCCATGTTGTTCATCTATGTTTCTAGATCATTTTATGATATGAGGTAAAAAATGAGGTATATCATAATCTTAAGTGGACCACATTATAAGAAAACAATGTTGAATTAACATCGACCAATAAAAAGTTTTGGATCAAGTTAATCTTTATTTTTTCCATTCATTTAGGTCTACATGACCTAATCAACATATTGGATGTCAAATAAACAGTATATTGGGCCTTAGGAAAATTTTAATGATGGATATCGAATTACTATTGTTTTCCTATGGCTTGGTCCACCAAAGATTTATATTCTTCTCTTTTTGGTATCGAGCCCTAAAATGATTTTTTAAAATAGATAAATGGAATGTATGAAACACATATACCATGGTGGGGCATAAAGAAGTTTCATGGGTTAAAAGTTGATTTTGTATCGTGCCAACAATTTATAAAGAAAAATACTAACTTGAAAAAGGATAATTTTGAAAGTAATTTTTTTAATAAAAAATTTACTAAGCGTATTCCACATCCACCGTTAAGTCAGAATTCTATCACAGGAAGAATTCAGTGAAAAATCACTTAGCATTTTTCTTCCTCCACGTTAATGACGCATTAATAAATACCAAGTGCAAAAATTCAGCGTTAAAAAGCAGTCCCTTCGTCTGTATGAGCACCTGCTACAACCATGTTACAGTACAGAGCAACCTGGACGAACCATGTTACAATACAGAGCCTCTTCTTGGGTCCACTGTGATTTATGTACCCTGCGTCAACCCCGTCCATCTTTTTTGACAGCTAGTTTTAGGGGTTGTTACAAAAGATGAAGAAGAGTAGGTGGACCACCCCACTTGAAATAGTGGTGATCGAATCCCCATAAATTAAAAATTCTTGGAGCCCAAATGAAATGTTTATTTTCTATCCAACCTTTTGATAAGGTGACAAAGACCCGTAAGAAAGGTCTATACAAATATCAGCTTGATCCAAAACTTTTGCAGCCAACAATAAGTTTTTAACGGTGAATCACCAATGTTTCCTTTCATATGGTCTAATTGAGACTTATCTTATCCTAAAATAAGCTTTCAGGAGTTGATCCCAAAATTAAAACATATCAAAAGCTCAAGTGGACCACATCACAGGAGACTGTGTGAATAATGATTTCCACGGTTGAAACCTTGAAAGGCCCGAAGTTAAGTTTATTTGTCATCCAATATGTTCATAAGATCACCCAAACATCGATGAATTGAAAATACAAATATCAGCTTGATCCAAAACTCCATTGCCCCCAAGAATTTTTCAACGGTAGACATTCAAGTCACACTGTTTGGCCTACTTGAGCTTTAGATATGCTTCATTTTTTTAAGTCAAACCCTAAAATTATCTGATAAAATGGATGGAAGGAGTGGATAGAATACATCAATCACAGTGGACCCACAGAGTTTACTCAGTACCCATATCTGGCAAAATGGATGGACGGAGTGGATAAAATACATCAATCACAGTGGACCCCACAGAGTTTACTCAGTACCCAATACAAGTCTCATTTTCTCCCTCTATTTTCACTTGCCAATGCTTTCTATGGGAACTGCCTCATTTGTTGCACTTTAAAAACCTCATGCTAGAGATACCATGCACACACGTTCTCTCTCTCTATGCACACACCTCTCTCTCTCTCTCTCTCTCTCTCTCTCTCTCTCTCTCTCTCACCCCTCCAATGGCAGACCCCGAAATCCAATGAGAAAAATATATCCTTCATCCATTCATCATCTTCTCAATGCACCTTTAACGCTTCAACGTCTTCTTCTTCCTTTTTGTCTTTCACCACTCTGTTTTCACCATCATCCTCTCTTGGTTTGCCTTTTCTCCTTCTACTAACTCGATTCTGCCCCTCAAGTTCAATGTCTGCTGTTTCTCCCACTGTGGCAGGTTCCAGATCATTTACTCTTGAGTTCTAGATCCTTGCTTTGCAGGTGTTGTTGGCTGCAGTTTTTATGCTTTTTATTTTGAACAATCTTCGCATGTATGACAAATGATCAGTTTTCTCAAGGAGTATGTTGAAAAGATTAAGGTGAGTGGGACAGAAAATGCATTTTAGGTTTTTTTTTTTTTTGTCGATTTCTTGCTAAATGTTTGAATTTAGATTCAGGTAGATTACATGTTTGATTTAAAGAATTGGGTGTGTTCTGTTTTTGTTTGTATATGGATTTGGCAAGATATCCAATTGGTTTTATAGAAATATTTTTGGATTGATCAATCTGGCCTGTTCATTTGGCAACTCGCTTGTTTGTAATCCTCATGGTTTGTGGCTCATCCGAGGCTTGAAATTTTCTCATTCTTTTTGCTAAAGTATATATTTGAATTTATTACAATCATTCAGTTAAATATCACATATGTACAATAATTTGGAATATTAAAGCTAATTTGCGATATCACATATATTCTTGTGAATAATTTTAAAAATTCCAATGCATTCTAATTACTCTCATTTACTCCCCTCCAAACAGAATATTTGGATTTCAAATGCATTTCAAATACTCTTGTCCAAACACAATTGAGTAAGCCATTTACTCCCAATTTATTTACCTCTATTAACAAGCTACCAAATGAGCATCAAACTAGTCTTCATGGGTTGATTGACATGTATTACAAGAAAATCCATAGAAAAAAATAAAATAAAATAACTAAAAAAGTACAACAGTTCCACACAGAACCAACGCAATTCCTTGAAACAAAAGCAAAAGAAAAGTTGTTGTTGATTTCCTCTCCACTTGCTCCTATCGAGATCATTCAAGTAACAATTTCGATACGAGGGATGTGGGAAATCTTGCCCCGACCTTCTCCTCCATCTCGGTAGCGGTCTCGTAACAATGGACAGCACATGATCTTCAATTCTTGAAGCATGGTGAGATGTTGCAACTCTGGTAGAGACTCCAACCGTTCACACCTGTAGATTTCCAAAATTCGGAGGACCTTGAATTGTCCCAACCAACCACAAGGGAGCATTTTTAGCTCAGGACTGTACCAAATCACCAAATGGTTGAGGTTGGGGAGGATGGGTAGGGGCCCTCCTGACAACATCCCTTCATTACTTATGTTTAAAGCCAGCTTCTGGAGGAGCAATGGAAGGTTGCAGGGCAATGCCTTTAGCTTTGGGCAATTATGTATTTCTAATTGGAGGAGAGATGGCATAACATCTCCACCTCTCAATTCCCACTCCTCCCAATTTGGCATGCCCCAAAACATTAAGGTCTCCAGCTTTGGGAATGAGACACCACCACCACCACTTCTGTCATTGTTATCATCCCCAATAAACTCACCACCCACATGTCTCACTTCTTCCATTTCCATAATTTCTAGAGATTTAAGCGACAGTAGTTTCCCAAGACCTGGTAGTTGTTTACACTTGCGACATTTCTCGAGATGCACCTTGACTAGATTGGAGAATGCTGGATCCTCTAGCCACTTGGGAAGCTTGGAACCTTGGTAATGCAATATTTGAAATTCTTTCAGGTTTCTGTGGGGCTGGAGGCTTTGGAGCACGTCTTCCATCCTCTTCATCTCGTCATCCAACGGTTCACGTCTGTCGTGGTACTGCAAGGATATTGCATGAAGGTGCTGCTTTTTATACAGTTCTGCCTCCCTAGCTTCGTCTGCGCTCCCGATATTTTCCAAGCCGATAATTCGAAGTCTTCCTTGAAGATGATTGAGGTTTTTCAGTTCTCCGCATTTACATCCGTCGTCGCTATCCCCCATAATGAAACATGTTAACGTCTGAAGGCCAGTTAGTCTCCCTATACCCTGAGGTAAGTACTTCAGCATGTGGGTGTCTTCTAATTCTAGATGTCTCAGGCTAATCATCTTTCTCATCCCTCTAGGCAGTTTTCTTAGCCTAAAACAGCTATTGAGTTTCAAGGTCCATAAATTTCTGCAATTACTCACTGCTGCTGCAACTCTTTTATGCTTGTATAAGATAAATGAAGATATCTCAAGTGTTTCAACTGTCCTACTGTTCGAGACAATTTTGTAATGCTAGTAAAACTTGCATCGAATACTCGAAGCCGTCTCAAATGATGAAATAAATTGTTTGGCAGGCTGGAGATGCTTGGGGCGAGTAACAATGTCCGCAGCTTGTGGGCCTTATAAAGGGTAGCGCAAGTAGAAGCCACTTCATTATCAGCATCTTCTTCATAATTGGCGATTAAAGAAGAATGACGGACATTTTTTATTTTTGAGGAGGCTTGCTTTCCGATCTCCACTATCAAACAGTCACTTCCTGCAACAAATTGCGCAAGATCATGAACCAAATCATGCATCTTGCACTTGTTGCCATAACTATCCATTTCTGCAGCTTGGAGCAGTGAGCGCCTTAACAAATTATCTAAGTATAGTTTGCCGATTTCCTCCACATCTCCGCTTCCCTCGGAGTGGATGAAACCTTGGGCCACCCATAGCTTGACGATCACGTCCGTGTTGCTCTCCTTGTTGATCCACCAATCTTTTGGAAAAACGGAGCAATACATGAAGCACTGCTTTAGAGCAGGAGGCAGATTATAGTAGCTTAGTAACAAAGCTGGTAAAATGCCTCCCAAGATATCGCCTGTGGTCCATATATCACTTCCCAAGACAAGATCCCACTGGCTTCTTGTCCTTCTCGAGCGCATGGCACTCCCTATTGTCTTTGCTGCGAGAGGCACGCCTCCACACTTTTTTACAATTTCCCTTCCAGTCTCTTCCAACCCGAACGCTCTTCTGCACTTCGATGATCGAGTGCTCTACGGCTGAACAATAACCAGCAATTTTCTTCAGATAAAACTGCCAGTTTGTACATGTGGGTGTTTCCCATCGCCAGTGCAACCTTTTCACTGCGAGTGGTTATAATGATTCGACTCCCTAATGCACCAGCTTGGAAGGGAAGTCTCAATTTATCCCACTTCTCATTATTTTCACTCCAAATATCATCAAGCACAAGCAAGAATCGCTTCGCATGCAAGATTCCATGGAGGTGATGTTGCAACTGATCCAGGTCTAGTGATTCCCAGCTAGACCCATTTGCAGATTTTATGATTAATTTCGTAATCTTCACATCAAAATGTACTGAAACAAACACCCACATTCTCATGTCGAAATGCCCCTTCACATCCTCATTGTTGTAGGCGAGCTGGGCAAGAGTGGTCTTGCCCAATCCCCCCATTCCAACAATAGAAATGACGAAGGGCATCTCATTTTCGTCTCCACCATTCTCCCTCAGCAGCAAGTCTACAACTTCCTTTTTATCATTTTCTCTACCTACAATTGACGATTGGTGGAATAGGGAGCCTGTTTCTCGCTCTTCGATCTCGCCCCGCCTCACTTCACTATCCACTCTCTCACTCTCTCCTCGATCTACACTAAGACCCAATTGGCTCATCTCTGTTTTGATATGTTCTAATTTACCCCATGCCTCCTTTATCCTTCTCCCAATTCCGTGACGTAACATGACATGATTGAAGCAAGTAAAAGGCGAGAGGAATCTTCTTACCTTGTTCTCGCTGAAACTTGACTCATCACCTTCATCGGCTTTTGATCTGAGAGCTTCTGCCATCCATTCATCTGGTATGTCGTCAACATCATAGGCCACATCTTTTAGCTTCTCCAACCAAGTCATCACCACTTTATCCTTCACTTGCCGACTTTCAGCATCTTTAAGCACAGCTTTGATCAAGGTGAATGTATTGGAAAGCTTTTCGATCTCATTGGTGACACCCACCAACAAAGCCACCTCATCCTGGAGGATGATGTTCAACTTCTCCATTGCGGTCGAGACTAGTAAATCAACCATGTTTTCTTTTTCCTTTTTTGTGGGGTATGTAGATGGGAAGAAGGGAGGGGTTTGAATTGAAAGAGGTGTAGATATAGGAAATGGGAAGGACTCTTTAGATTTGGAATACAGAGGGTAGAGCAGTGAAAGAAGCAAATCTTGTTTTGCAATTACTGATACAACTGAATTCTCATTTTATAGTCAGTGTTTGATAGATGCCTGTTATTTCACTTTTTCTTTATTCCAAGATTCATGCAACACTTTCCTTCCTCTTCAAGTTTGAAATGTTTAAGGAGTTGAACAGTGACTCCAAATGAAGGAATGGAATAATCTCACCTGGACCAAAGGTTTGGACAAATCCCGACTGTTGATCAGATGTGTCCCACAATGGATGACCCATGTCCTAGAAATAAAAATCCATGATCAGATATTCCGAATCCCTTAGCAGATGGATTGACGGTTGGGGAAAGAATTATGGAACTGGTTCCCATCCAACTCAAGGGTAAAGATTGGATGACTGGGATCTTCTAATCCGGTAAATTTGTAGTAAGACACGATTGATCAATGGCTGGAACAAACCGACCACCCCCGGTTGGTTTATGAGGTTAACAATATCCATGGATTGAGTACAACTCCTCATAAGAATAAGATTTCCTCTCAAAAGTAAAGGAGATGCCTCATGCAAGGATTTCCTTGGATAAAGAGGAGTGAGAGACTGGAGAATCGGATCTGATGCCAACCATAAGATTTTATAAGGATTTGAAAAAGACCTTGCGGTGTATTATTGAGTATGAAGATCAAATGAATGGAACAACATACTTTGAATAGCATATCTTATTGGGGCGCCATTGTTGTAGACATGTTGTCATAGTCTTCCACTCTTTATACTCTTAGAGAAGTTGTGTGTTGGATTGGGGACTTAGATCTGTTCTTATAGTTATAGAGCGCATGGTAGTTTTAAACCCATCAAAATTGTCTCCCTTAGTTGTCTTCCTTAAGGCTCCACATGAATTTGGTAATCATAGTCTCACTTGGATACTGTTGTGTATTATGGTTCTAGCATCCCACCCCTTGCATGAATTTGATGTATCATAATTTAGTGGGTCCATTAGTACACCAATCACATTATCCAACCTTTAGGACAATCCAAACCCTTGATCGATAAGGCCCACCTTATAAAATTCTTACCATACATATATTGTTTTTCTTACTTATGGATTGATTATGACATGGCTATGGATTAGACTCGTGCAATCCACGGCGGAGTGGAACGAATAGTCCGGCAATGGGCCTATTGATGGAGCAATGGAGCTACACTGGTTATGTAAGAGGGTTCTCTTTAGCAGTTTTGGTACATGTAAAGGCGCTATGTTGGGGCACAATCCATCCAGTGGCACGCCAAAACACCCCTGCAAGATGCACTTATACGGTGGGGATTGAATCGAGAGAGCTGAGAAAGGGACAACAAAAGAAGTGCAAGAAGCGTGGATTAGATGAATGGAGCCTGCGTACCGAATGGCCCGTGGATTGGATGGTCCACTTTCTTTTTATTATTATTATTATTATTAAATGGTAAATGTTTCAAAAGGTTTGAATATAGATCAGGTCCACTTAATATCAACTCTTAAATTTCTACCCGCCATCTCAAAGTTAACATCTAATGGACCAGATTTCAAGTTATTTGATGTTATTCTTTTTTGGTGGGGACACTAAATGGGCGGTCCAGATTGTCCGTTTCTTTTTCTAGAAAAGTAAGGTCGTATGTAAAGTTCTAGTAGAATCGGCTCTACTGCATCGTTTTGTTTCTCCTTTTCTTGCTCTGCACGTAATAAGTACTAATAAATCGAGGGTCAGCAGCTTGAGTGGGCCCACTATAATAATGTTTATGTGAAATCCACCTTGATCACTAGGCAATGCTCACCTCCATACCGTTTCCATGGGTGTGACCTACTAGAATCACGGAAAGATCTTATTTTTTGTCCCTAGCAATAAGGATTGTTATAGAATTTAATGGATGGTGTGGATTTTATGTAATCATCACAGGTAGCTATATAAAAATTAATGGTGGACATCTCTCCCAATTGTTTTCTTAGGTGGGGTGAACTTGAATAGTATGTAAACCTGGAGTTTTTGTCCATGGCCTAACATGGGATTATAGCCTAATTGTCTGAGTGGATCTCGCATACTCATTAAAATGGGCCCATCAACAATCGACAAGGGTGGGTGTTCGATAAAGATTATTTGCAGGCCCAACCAATTTCCAAGGTCGATCAAGCCATGACCGTGGGGTCCACCTTTATGCATGTGTTGTATATTCTCTCCGTCCTTTTGTTTTTTCAGCTCATTTTATGACATGATCCCAAAAATAAAGCAAATCCAAATCACAGTTAGACCACACAACAAAAACAATGTTGATTGAACACTCGCCATTAAAAACATGGCCCAAATCTCATGTATGTGCGACATGTTGGAACATGTGCTCCAAACGTCTGCAACTATCTCAATTAAAAAATTGTGCAGATATTAGAGGGCGTTCGGATGCAAGTGAATGGAGGTAAATGAGTGATATTAAAAGTAAATTGAGGTAAATGATATTTGAGGTGTATCTGGATAGAAGTAAATGTAAGTAAATGGAATGGAATGAAAGTAAATGAAATCAAATATACAAAAGAAGATTTGGAAGTAAATGAGGTGAAATGACATTTTGAATTATCTCAGAGAGTTGCACGTGTAAATAAAGATTTAACTGTACACGTCTACCATACACGTGTGACACTAATAATACTTCAAAACAATCCAAATATCAACTATGTCACCAAATTATACTAAAAGAATGATCCAGAGCATTCAAAAGATGGCTATCAAATGGATAGTTAAAAAAATGTTGGCTAGTTACTTGTTTAGAATCCTTTCATTTGTGGCCTACTCAAAGTTCAAAATTTCTTCCTTTTTTTGTTTAAGTATATATTTTAATATGCTTATTACAATCATTTTATTAAATATCAAATATATATGTTAAGTCAAAATATTCAAGTTAATTTGAGATATAATGTGTATTCTTGTAAAGATACTAAAAAATTCAAATACATTCCAATTCCTTCCATTTACTCTCATTCAAACATAATTTTTTGATTTCAAGTGCATTTCATTTATTCTCATCCAAACACAAATGCGCAAGTCATTTACTCTCACTTCATTTTTCTCCAAACTCATTTCCTGTTTGCTTTTATTTAAAAGCTCCTAATCGAGCCCTAATGTAAATGGAGGCAAAGGAAAAATAGAATGGGAGGACATTGAATTGAAAGTAAATGACTTTGTCAATTATATTTGAATGAGAGTAAAATGACAGATATTTAAATCCAAATATCCAAATATTCTATTTGGATGTAAGTAAATGGGAGGGGAATCGGAATGCATTGGAATTCATCATACAAGGCGTATCAAAGTTCTTCTCAAACACCAAACAGGGGCACATGGTCTCCCATTCTTTGCCACTATCATATTATGGTTAACCAATTATTAAAAGAGGACATGTTTAGTGTCCATGGTACTACCTGAAATTGTAGCCCATAGAGCCACAAGTAGACATGAGCCCAATCTGACTGTGAATGATGTGTAACCATGGTGTAAAATTTTATCAATCACGCGTGATGCTATCCCTCCATGCTGTTTGGCATGTTGCCCACTGAAGAAACACATCGATCAAAGAAAGATATAGTTATGATATGGCTCTACTTTGTAATGTAAATAAAAATCATAGAAAATGACAATCAACTTCAATGTGCTCTTCACTCATATGAAAGTGGAACCAACATCAACCTAGCTATTTCAATACACAACCTTTAGTATTTTTTTTTTTTTGAGAAATTTAGGACTGTGGACCCCACCTTTTATCCAGTCAAGTTTTATGAAAGAAGACAAACTTTGTTTTGCAACTTAGACCTGCTTGTATGGATAGCAAATTTGAGGACAAAAATACCCCTCCCTTTCGAAGACGAGCGCTGACACTCCTCCAGCCGAGAGTTGTACGAACGGCTCAAAAGAGATCAAAGTTACATGGCCCCACAACTATGTATTTATTATATCCAAAACGTTCATCCATATTTTGAGATCATTTCGGAGCATTATCCAAAAAAAAAAAATCATATCCAAAGATCAACTGGACCACACCACAAAGAGCAGCAGGAAAACTGATTTTCACCGTTAAAAATTTGGTAGGGCCCACCATAACATTTATTTTTCATCCAATCTATTCATGAGGTTACAAAGGCCGGGAAGAAGAGGGAAAAAAAATTTCATAATGATCCAAAACTTTCGTATCCCCTAAAAGGGTTTCAATGGTAGACGTTCAATTCCTGCCTTTTACAGTGTGGTCCACTTGATAGTTAGATCTATCTTATTTTTTGTCCCAAGCCTTAATATGAGCTCTCCAAATAGATGGACGGTTTGGATATAACACAGACATCATGATGGGACCCACAAAAGCAACATAGAAAAAAAAAAAAAAAAAAAGATGGCCGCGGCGCTGCCTGTCCGCTACGGTTATAATCCGTAGCTAAAGTGTATCGTAAATTTTAAATTTTTAAGGCAAACTCACTGGATAGTTCTAAACTTTTTTGATAATATCGACAGATCGTCGATATATCGATGCAATTATAGTTATGGTTATAATCCGTAGCCAAAGTGTATCAAAAATTGTTATCTATGACTAACGTCAATATATCGATGATATGTAGATAATATCTACAACTTATGTCGATATATCGATGATATGTAGATAATATCTACAACTTATGTCGATAATATCTACAATATGTAGATAATATCAACGTTTGCATCTTTTGCAAATTTTTTTTTTTTGAGATTTAGGTTTTAGGTTATAGGTTTAGGTTTAGTTTATAAGTGTCGGTTATATGTTAAGGTTTAGGGAACTGAGAATAGGTTAAGGTTTAGGTTTAGGAAATCGGGTTCGGGACCAGGTTTAGGTTTGGGTTTTCAAATTTAGGTTTAGGTTAAAGAGTTGATATTAGGATTAGGTGTAGGTTTAAGTTTAGGGATTTGAGAATACATTTAGGTTTTAGGTTTAAGTTTAGGTTATAAGTGTCAGTTATATGTTAAGGTTTAGGGAACTGAGAATATGTTAAGGTTTAGGTTTAGGAAGTCGGGTTCGGGATCGGGTTTAGGTTTGGGTTTTCAAGTTTAGGTTTAGGTTAAGGAGTTGATATTAGGATTAAGTGTAGGTTTAGGTTTAGGGATTTGAGAATACATTAAGGTTTTAAGTTTAGGTTATAGGTTTAGGTTTAAGTTTAGGTTATAAGTGCCGGTTATATGATAAGGTTTAGGGAACTGAGAATAGGTTAAGGTTTAAGTTTAGAAAATCAGGTTCGGGACCGGGTTTAGGTTTGGGTTTTCAAGTTTAGGTTTAGGTTAAGGAGTTGATATTAGGATTAGGTGTGGGTTTAGGTTTAGAAATTTGAGAATACATTTAGGTTTTAGGTTATAAGTGTAGGTTATATGTTTAGGTTTAAGTTAGGTAATAGGTTAAGGTTTAGGGAATTGAGAATAAGTTAAGATTTAGGTTTAGGTTTAGGGATTTGAGAATACATTTAGGTTTTAGGTTACAAGTGTACGATATAAGTTTTGGTTTAAGTTAGATTATACGTTAAGATTTAGGGAATTGAGAATAAGTTAAGGTTTAGGTTTAAGGATTCGAAAATACATTTAGCCCTAAAAGGGTTTCAATGGTAGACGTTCAATTCCCCACTGCCTTTTACAGTATGGTCCACTTGATAGTTAGATCTATCTTATTTTTCATCTCAAGCCATAATATGAGCTCGTAAAATATATGGACAGTTTGGATATAACACATCATGATGGGACCCACAAAAGCAACATAGCAAAAAAAAATTCAATTTAGAAATTGAGTGGGGCAAACTGAAAATTAAGTGGGGCAAACTAGAAATTGAGCGGGGCAAACAGGAAATTAACCCCACTGTCAAAATCTAACTTGCCCACCTTTTATTCAACAGTTTTTATGAAAGAATACAAACCTACTTTTATAACTTAGACCTCCACGTGCGGAGACCCAATTCCAAGATGAAAATACCTCTCTTTTTCACTGCTGTCCACTTTTCCTCTCCTTTTTCACTATTTAATGTTCATCTCCCTTTCTACGATAAGGTTTAGGTTTAGGTTTGGGTTTAAGTTTGGGTTTTTAAGTTTAGGTTTAAGTTTAGGTTAGGGAGTTGAGATTAGGATTAGGTGTATGTTTCGCTTTAGAGAATTGAGCTTAGGTTATAGGTTTTGGGAAAGGTTAGGTTTAGGTTATAGGTTTTAGGATTTGGGAATAGTTTTAGGTTATAACTATAGGTTTAGGTTAGGTTATAGGTTAAGGTTTAAGGATAGGTTATAGGTTTTGGGATTTGAGAATGGGTTCGGGTTTAGGTTATAGGTTTAGGTTTTGGTTTTGGTTTAAGTTATAGGTTATAGGTTTTGGGATTTGGGAATGGGTTCGGGTTTAGGTTATAGGTTTTGGTTTTGGTTTTGGTTTAGGTTATAGGTTTTGAGATTTGAGAATGGGTTCGGATTTAGGTTATAGGTTTTGGTATTGGTTTAGGTTATAGGTTTTAGTTAAGGTTATTGGTTATAGGTTTAGGTTTAGGTTAAGGTTCGGTTTAGGTTATAGGTTTTGGGATTTGATAATGGGTTCGGGTTTAGGTTATAGGTTTAGGTTTAGGTTTTGGTTTAAGTTATAGGTTATAGGTTTTGGAATTTGGGAATGGGTTCGGGTTTAGGTTATAGGTTTTGGTTTTGGTTTTGGTTTTAGTTATAGGTTTTAGGATTTGAGAATGGGTTCGGGTTTAAGTTATAGGTTTTGGTATTGGTTTAGGTTATAGGTTTTGGTTAAGGTTATTGGTTATACGTTTAGGTTTAGGTTAAGGTTAAGTTTATGTTATAGGTTTTGGGATTTGATAATGGGTTCGGGTTTAAGTTATAGGTTTTGGTTTTGGTTCAGGTTATAGGTTTAAGATAAGGATTAGGTTTAGGTTTAGGTTATAGGTTTTGGGATTTGAGAATGGGTTCGGGTTTAGGTCATAGGTTTTTGTTTTGGTTTAGGTTATAGGTTTTGGGATTTGGGAATGGGTTTGAGTTTAAGTTATAGGTTTTGGGATTTGGGAATGGGTTTGAGTTTAGGTTATAGGTTTTATTTTTGGTTTTGGTTTAGGTTTTGGTTAAGGTTATAGGTTATAGGTTTAGGTTAAGGTTAAGGTTAGGTTTAAGTTATAGGTTTTGGATTTGAAAATAGTTTTAGGTTATAAGTATAGAACTCCCAATTTCCTAACAAATACGACCCTTTTAATTAATCATTTTTTCACATATACACTCCCGAAAAGGATATTATGTAGACTAGATTAGAAGGATCAGTCATCCTAAATTAGGATGCATTTTTTGTCTCAAATATTCACTTGTAGCATACCATATCTCAACGGATTGACGTAACTTTTTTGAGAATTGAGAATAGGTTAAGGTTTAGGTTTATGGATTTGAGAATAGATTTAGGTTTTAGGTTACAAGTGTACGATATAGGTTTTGGTTTAAGTTAGATTATAGGTTAAGGTTTAGGGAATTGAGAATAAGTTAAGGTTTAGGTTTAGGGATTTGAGAATACATTTAGGTTTTAGGTTTAGGTTTAAGTTTTGAGCTGGGGCAAACATGAAATTGAGTAGGGGTAAACTAGAAAATCAGTGGGGCGAACATGAAATTGAGCGGGGGATACATGAAATTGAGTGGGGCAAACTAGAAATTGAGCGGGGAAAACATGAAAAATGAGTGGTACTTGTTTAATTTTGTGATGCTATCTATCATGTCATTGAGCAAGGGGAGCATTATCAGTTTGAGCGGGGCACACATGAAATTCAGCAAGACAACCTGAAAATTGAGCGGGTCAAAGTAGAAATTCAGTGGGGCAAACTAGGAAATGAGCGGGTCAAGCATGAAATTGAGAGGGGCAAACATGAAATTGAGCAGGGCAGACTAGAAAATGAGTAAGGAAATTTTGAATTTTGAGCAGGGGAAACTTGAAATGATGGATATCCAATCACTATTGTTCTCCTGTAGCGTGGTACATCTAAGATTTATATCCCTCTTATTTTTAAGATGAAGCCCTGAAATGATCTTTACAAATGGATGAAACACTTACATCATGGTGGGGCCCACAGAGCATTGACCACTAGCCACGGGGCTGGTGTCAGGAGGAGTAGCCAATCCGTTTCCTATACTACATACATTCAATGTGGGCTCAACTAATGTGTGATTTCTTCCTTATACTAACCATTTTCGGAAGAAGACAAAATGTTGATAAGGGGAGCCCACAAAATGAGTTTTTTTCATCTTTCTTGTGGAACCGGAAGGAGAAAAGGGAGGTGAAAGCAACATGAAAGCAGCAGTAAAAAGGGAGATGAAAATCAAACAGTGAAAAGGGATAGGAAAAGTGGACAGCAGTGAAAATGAGGGGTATTTTCGTCTTGAAATTGGGTCTCCGCACGTGGAGGTCTAAGTTGCAAAAGTAACTTTGTATTCTTTCATAAAAATAGCTGGATAAAAAGTGGGCAAACTAGATTTTGACAACGGGGTCAATTTCATGTTTGCCCCACTCAATTTTCAGTTTACCCCGCTCAATTTTCAGTTTACCCCGCTCAATTTCTAGTTTGCCACACTTAATTTTCAGTTTGTCCCGCTCAATTTCCAGTTTGCCCTGCTCATATATGGACGGTTTGGATATAACACATACATCATGATGGGACCCACAAAAGCAACATAGCAAAAAAAAAAAAAAATCAGTTTGCCCCGCTCAATTTCTAGCTTGTCCCGCTCAATTTTCAGTTTGCCCCGAGAAATTGAGCGGGGCAAACTGATTTTTATTTTTTTTTTGCTATGTTGCTTTTGTGGGTCCCATCATAATGTGTGTGTTATATCCAAACCATCCATATATTTTACGAGCTCATATTAAGGCTTAAGACGAAAAATAAGATAGATCTAACTATCAAGTGGACCACACTGTAAAAAGCAGTGGGGAATTGAACGTCTACCATTGAAACCCTTTTAGGGGTTACAGAAGTTTTGGATCATTATGAAATTTATTTTTCCTCTTCATCCAGGTCTTTTTGACCCTATGAATGAACTTAGACGGGGAGGATTTCTCACAAACATCACAGTGGGCCCCCTAACGGTTTCTAATGGTTGACGCTCATTCAACATTATTTCCTATAATGTGGTACACTTGAGATTTGGATATATCTCATTTTTGGTCTCATACCATAAAATGATCTGAAAAAATATATGGACGGCATGGATGAAAAGCACACATCAAGGTGGGGCCCACATACCACTGACCATCCGCCATTGGCTGGTGGCAGGCGAAGTACCCAGTCCGTTTCCTTGAAAGGAGGGGTATTTTCATCCTAAAATTCCAAATCCGCACGTGCGGGTCTAAGTTGCAAAACAAAGTTTGTATTCCTCCATAAAAACAGTTGGCTAAAAGGTGGGGTACACAGTCCTAAATTTCTCTTTTTTATTTGTGAATCAGCTTCAATTATTTTTTCATGCAGTTTTAGTTTTCTTTCTTCTTCTTTTTTTCTTTTTTTTTTTTTTTTTTTTTGCAAGATATAAGAAACAATCCGTTGATGAATTCACACTTCGGAAAGAGTGTTGATGTCTATTTTTTATTTTGGTTATCATTAATATTAGGTTTTTCTTACTTTAGGGTGTGCTTGATTACACCAAATTCATAAAATATGATGAAAATTTGTACAATATTAGACTAACTAATCTTGCGATATCATGATATTTGGTGCAATCAAACACACCCAAAAAAAAAAAAAAAAAACTTTGATTTACCGATACGTAATTTAGAACTCAAGCTCATGAGCATGTATGAATTTAGAGAGACATTTATGCCATGCAACTTTCACTCTTGGTGCACACATCTCCCACCATCTAAAGAAGGTCATCTATAGCTTAGGAAGCATTTTAAATTTTGACTTACAAATTATCCATATGAAATGTGTTGGAATTCCCACCACCATCATTGAATTGTCCAACATGAAGTTCTTGTATTCGACCCAACCGGTATTCAAATCAATGCAACCCAAGCAGGTTGGGCCAGGTTGAAGATCAAACCCAGCCCAACTTGACTCGGCCTGAATTCTGACCTGAAGTATTTTGTACTTGATCCAACCCAAATTTGTTCAACCCAAACCCAACTCGAATTCAAATCAATCCAACTCGGGCTTATTGGGCCAAGTTGGGGGTCAACCCGAGCCCAACTTTACCCGATCCAAATTCCAACCCAAGTCCATCCTGAGGTCTTCTGTACTCGACCCATTTCAAATTTGTTAGACCCAAACCTAACCCAAATTCAAATCGAGGCCAAGTTGAGGGCTAACCCAAGCTCAACTTGACCCAGCCCAAATATCAACCCAAGTCGAACTTGAAGTCCTCTGTACTCCACCTAACCCTAATTCATTCAACCCAAACCTAACTTGTGAATTCAAATCAAGTTGGCGTTTTTCATCACAAACCCAACCTAACCCAAATACATTTAATGTACATTACAAATCTGGCCTAAACTGAGAATTCCAATCCAAGCCTAACCCTAATTCAAATTGAGTTAGCATTTTTCAATCCGATCTGAAACGGGACCTAGACAACCAGATCCAACCCAACCCTGAACTCAGTTTTGGGTTGACCCAAATCCAAGTTGCCTCCAAATATGACTTGCCCAAGTCCACTTGAACCAATCTAGTTCAGCTCCGTGAGTCATGAGCCAAAATAGGGGGTGACTCAGCCCAACTCGGTTCAGTCATGACTTGACTCAAGACAAAACAAGTCAATCCAAGCTGACGAGTCCAAAAACCATGGCCACTGACAAAAAGTCAGACCAATCAGATGATCCTAGCTGTTTTGTTTATCTTAGTGTTAAATTACTTCACTTGGTTTAATTGTATATTAGTTTAAGTAAGTAACTGTGTGTTTAATAGGCATAAAAAAAATTTGGTCATAATCACCCTTTTTAGGATATAGACTTCATTACTTAGTTCCGTCAAGCTTTCGCGCATAATTATGGTATCTTATTCCATACAATTTCAGTTTTTATTTCACTGGCTACACACAATGAAAAGCGATAGTCGGCTAATAGAGACGACAAAAATCATAATCAATGTCCTTCACTTGCATTATGTGTCATAATTGCCCCCAATGACCTATTATAGGATTGAATTATTTAAAGGCTCGTTTGATTTTCTATTTCACTTTGTAGATGGTGGTAAATAAACATTTTTTATTTACAAAACTAGTTCATGGCAATCCCATAACTTGACAGCTAATAGGTTTTGACACTAATACCAAAGAAGAAAAACTAGAATTTGTGGGGCCACCATGATGTATGTGTCTGATCTATGCTGCCTACCCGCTTTAGCAGCTCATTTAAGAGCATGAGTACAAAAAATGAGAAGGATCAAAAGCGCAAGTGGATCACACCACTTGAAACAAAAAATAATTGAATGCTTATCATCCGTAGCTTATTACAGAGAACGGAAGTTTAATTTATATGAAGCTGATATTTGTGTTTTCCCTTTATCCATGTTTGTGTGACCTTATGAATAGGTTGTATAACCACCCCATATCACTATGGGGCTATAGGAAGTTTTCAACTTTCAACCATGGACGTTATTACATATCCACCCTATCTCCTGTTGTGCAGTTTACTTGAGTTTCTTAACTGCTTCATGTTTTAGCTCAGGCCTAAAACGGGCTGACAAGATGAATGGTGTGGGTCAAACACATACATCATGGTGGGACCCACAAATTATTTTTACTCAATATTCATCAAACTTAAAAATGGTGATAATGAAAATCAAGGCCTAAATACCCAGCTAATTCCTTCTCATATGGTGGTGGTAGTTATCATGACTTTTTTACCACCATTTATGAGCGGAAAAGAAAAAAACAAACAGCTCCTAAATTGGTACGGACAAATCTATCATGATTTTTACTGATTTTCAGAAAAGATAAAGTTATGCTTGTTGTACTAAATATCATAAAATTTCCTAATAATCATTGCATATTGAGAAATTTCATGATAATTGGTGCAACCAATAACTTATCGAAATAAAGGGAAAAAAAAAGGATAAAGTCTCTATATTTTTAACATTTATTAATTAGTTGTACCCTTCATTGCTCCGGCCAAGAGTTTGTATGGTGCTATGTGGGTTTTCATTTGTGTAAGTGGGGTCCATTATTCACCGCCCACCAAAAATTTTCTAGATTGAACAATCTTAAACCATTCATCAGGCCACGACTCAAGCTCCATAGTGGATTTGATCAACCAAGATAAGCCTTCGGGGTGGGGGTTCTCATATGCTTAGGCTCGGGTTTCCTCACTAAGAAGCCCAGTGAACCTAAGAATTTCATTTTCTCTTATGGCCTGTTTGGTTTTCTGCAATACCAGCAATTGACGGTAAATAAAGCATTAATTACAATTTACATGTAATAGCAATGATTGAGTAAATTCTAGTTGACTACTATCACACGTTTGATTTCCTGATATGTAATAGTGTAGTAGGCGGACTTCCTCAATTCCTGTGTTTGGGTGTGCGCTGTTATAATCCTGCCATTAGAAATCTTTGGTATGGTGTCTAGCAGTTCAGCTCTACAACGACTACATACCAGTGTTTGATTTCCACAGCAGTATGCACCATGGATGTATACTATATTTTGCAACCATTTTTAAACTTTAGATGGACAGCGGTCACCGTGACATGTTGGGACACACTATCTAGGATGAATCCAAGTACCATGCAGTGATGGGGCATATGTGGGGATCATATGAATGTATGTACTTTTGTGCCCACGCAAGACATACTTACGTACATACGCATTTATCAATTTTTCGATATAATTAAACAATTCTTCAAGGACCAATTACTGGTCAATCACCTAAACGTGGATAAACGAGCTATAACCAAATATCAGCTTCAATGCCGGTATGTTCTCTGACCGCGTATCGGTCAATTACCGCCATCTTCATCTTCCTACCGTCTGATCCACCTGATATTTGAATCTATCTCATATTAAAGACGAAACTGATCCGAAAAAATACATGAACGTGAGAGATGTATATTATGACATATAGGTCACAGCAGCTCAGACAAGTCCATCACCTCACCTAATCCCTATAACGAATCGAAAATACACAGGCACATCTACGTACCCAATTACCCCACTATAGGTAAGGTAAAAAACCCATGCTATTCTAAACATTGCAAAATAGAAATGAAGAAGATATAACATACAGACAAACATTAGGACGTACTGTCAACGTCCTAGGCCACGTCCAAAACAGTCGATCTTAAGCAGTTTCCTGACAAAAGAAAAAATAAAAATCGGAATTTAAAATATCCACATTAAACATGCCAGTTCAGTTAACGCTAGTACATGATCTGAATGGTGATAATGAAAACCAGACAGCCAACGATAAGGTGTATCAGTGCCCGAAGTGACTCTGGTGTATCTTCCAGAGCTTCATGTTGTTTCCCGCATTCTTCGCTGAAAGGCCAGAAACTGTATGATGATGGGGCAGTCTATATGTATAACATGAAGCAGCTACTCATGTAGTGGACAAAAAATTTATTTAAACAAAGCAACGTCCCTACCGGGAGTTGGAAAGGACCGGGATGTTGCCATATCATCCGGGATGTGGTTATTCAATGATTGAGCTCCATCTGAACCCATCGGATGGAGGCTGGATACTTTTCAGCAGCACGGTAACAGTAAAAGTTATGGGAGAAGAAGAAGAAAAGGCCTGTCGGCTTCCTATAATGACATCGGATGGCCCACAATTTTTTTGTAGAAGAATGAATGTCAAATATGTGGGCCACCAGGGCCCGACCACATCCAAAACAGGACAATTCTTCTTTTCCACTAACCACATTATGCATCATAACTATATGAAGACATTGAATCCAATAGATTACCTGTTGTCGTAGCTGGTGAATAGGGGATGTCAGTCACAGACGGCAAAGAAGATCGCTGCATGATAGTGGAAAACATTTTCCGTAATAAATGGTAAAGACCACAAAAAGTGGAATACACGATTTTCAGCTGTACTCAGATAGTTTTCATACCTGTTATGGACTCGTCGTAGCTTATGGAGAAGATGTCACTCCTAAACAGCAGAGTGAACCGCTAATAGAGAGAGGTAACAGGTACAGCAAGGGATAACAAAGATAGAAAAACTGGAATACAGGAGATTCCCACAACATGCAAGGTTGCTTACTTCATGCAGGATGTAATATCATGGATACCAAGAACCAGGGACTTAACATGCAAGGCCGGATCTTTCGAATAACATACTAATCATCCAAAAAAATGAAGAAGATAAAAGTAACATGCAGTGATTTATTTGAATCAAGCTGAAAACGTACCTGCAATCAGATAAAGGTGATGCGGAATCTTTCGATGAGAGAAGCGCTGAAACCCTCACCCTTCGACAATGGAAACCGAGCAGAGGAATGAGAAGAGATGGAAAACTTTAAATCCAAGATAAAAACAAGATCAGATTCGTCGGAGCCAAAGCCAGGAGAACGTTATCGCCGTCTACCTTAAGGCCGCTCGATCACTGTGACTGGTTTCTTATCTCAGCCTCAGACAATGCAAATGAGGAACGGGTTTCGTTTTTATGAAGTATTTATTTCCCGGTGTCAATGTCGCAGTCGTGCTCCTGTGGACCACATTACCTGATGGGAGGCTAGTTATTACATCGACTGCCGATCCCTGTAGTTGGCAGAGAGATATTACATCGGGCGCCTCTTTTACGCCGGATTACCGTCATTTCGGATGGGTCACCTTTACATCCGAATCCAGCCATTTTTAAACGTCCGAAAAAAAGTAATAATTACTTTTTAACCGCCAATTGTCAGTATTGCGGAAAACCAAACAGGCCCTTAGGGAATTGAATGGCGTTGTTGATGACCTTGCTCTCATGGGAAGTGAAACATAGCTACATCGGATCTACTACTCTTCCTCTGATCTTCCCCAATCGAATCAGGGACTTTTTTTCTTAAACAGTAACAAGACTAGGAAGTATTAGTATAAGACCCGTATCTTGGTCTGTACCTTTCCGTACACTTCCGCGGTCTTACCGGTCGAATTCCGGCAACTTTCGACCCTTAACCGATATCGACGCGCGACCCGGATTCATGTGCCGACAACCCGAGTCGACTCAACCCGAGACCAATACCATAGCGACCGCGCCGTCATTGCGGTTCTGATACCGCGACTCGTGCGCCGAAGCGATACCCTGATCAAGAGTTATGGGCCAACGTTCGGTGCGAGAAAACGCCGCGCGTTGCGAAAACCAAGGGAATCTCTACGATGTGTCACATCAATCACATCAATCCCATCAATCAATCACCCATCAAGCCATCACATGTCAAGTACACATCACTCTCACCCATTTTCCCAAGCAACCACAAAAGTCTTCACATCTCATACCTCTCTTACACAAAAAGCCACAAAAGTCTTCATTTCCCATACTTCTCTTACACAAAAGACACAAAAGTCAAGTTTCTCTTACACCACCATCACTCACCCATCCATCCATCCATCACTCTCTCTCTCTCCCTTTACATCACTCTCTCTCTTTCTCTCTTTCTCATTTCAAAAAAAATCCCAAGCAACAAGAGTTCCATACGTATGGAATTTTGCAAAGCCTCCTAAGCTCCAAGTGGCCCACCTTCCTACCCCAAAATCTTTCATCTCAACCCTCCATTCCTCATCTTAACCGTTGAAGTTGAAGCTATGGTGCCAAGGAACCTCTAGGAGCGAGAAGATCGGACGGTGGGTGCTTCTATAGGGTAGATTTTCTTATTTTTATGGTGGACCAAGTGAGGCCCACCGATCAATGGTGTGGATCTCACTTGGGACCCTTATTTGTGGCCGATGGACCACTTGGATCATCATGATCGTTCCATGATGGGGTCATTCTCCATGGACCCCATCATGATGTCTATTTCATTGCAAAAAGGTCATCTAGACCGTCCATAACGGTGGAGAATGGATCTCCACCGTTGATTTACATTTTTGATGGTCCTTTGTTCAAAGGGGTCCGTTGATGTATGATTTTATGTAAGGGAGGGCCCATAAGGACGGGGTCCCTCCATCACAAGCCGTGTCCCACCCTCCATCTCTCTCTCTCTTATATTTCTTTTATTTTATTTTATTTTATTTTATTTCATTTCATGCTATATGATTGTGTGGCCCACTTGAATGGATCCCACCTTGATGTAATTATTTTTATTCAAGTGGGGCCCACCTTAGACATTGAACTCATGCCCCCCATCAGTGGTGGCCCACTTCATCAGGGCCCACCAAAAAAAAAAAAAAACGATATACACCGTCCAGCGTCTGAGATGCTGGACGTTTCTAAGGTAAAGGAGAAAAAGGGAATGAAGAAAAGGGATTTGGGTAGTCCCCTTGCATAGGCCCCACCCTGATGTTTATGTCCTATCCAAGCCGTCCATCCTCTTACCCACGGCATTTTAGCCGTTGGGTAGAAGTTTGGAGCTGATCCAATCACCTGGTGGGCCATACCGCCTAAAATTGCATCCTCACCTTTCAAATACCATCTTCTTATTATTATTTCATTTTCTTCCACCAAAAAAATTCAAACTTTGGGCTCTTTGGACTTGTTTCGAGCCGGGGAAACCAATGGATGGTGTGGATTTAGGCGATGTGGACCCCACCTTCGAAAATCCTCAATTTTTGGATTTTTCAAAAAAAAATAAAAAGGGAAGGAGAGGCAGCAGCCTTGTTGCTGCTGTGTCAGGGCGCACGCAGGCAGCGCCTGCGTGCTGGCGGACGGGCAGGCGGGCTGCCGTGCAGCCACCCACGGCTGCTGCCGTGGGCCCCACTTGATGTATATGTTTTATCTACCCCGTCCATTGGGTGGGTCCCCATCTCAGGTGGGCCCCCTCCGAATTTCAAGTTGGTCCAAAACTCAGGTGGCCCACACCGTAGGAAACAGTGTGAATAAACATCTACCATTGAAAAGTTTTTGGGGCCACAGAAGTCTTGGATCAAGCTAAAATTTATACTATCCCTTCATCCAGGTCCGAGTGACCTTATAAGTGGGTTGGATGGCAAATTAATAGTACGGAGTGGGCCCCACATGGGACCCACACTTATGTATTTATTTTAAGGCACCGTCCATCTAGACCGTCCATCCATCTAGTGAGATCATTTTAAAGCATGGGGTGTTAGTTGGGTGGACCACTCACTTATGGGCTAGGCCCATTTGATTTTGAAACAGGCCTATGGGCTAGGCACATTTGATTTATGAAATGCTTATGGGATAGGCTCATTTGTGTTATTTAAGGCCTATGGGTTTAGGCCCACTTGATGTGTTTCAAATCCATGGGACTAGGCCCATTTGATGTACTTCAAGGCCCATAAAGATTGGACCCATTTGTCGCATTCTTAAAGCCCATGGAAGTGGACCCATTTGTTCTATTGTAAGACTCATGGGACTACACCCATTTGATTATAAAAGGATCCATGGGAATAGGCCCACTTTGATATGCATGCAAGTTCATGGATTAGGCCCATTTGAATTGTTTAAGGCCTAAAGATTTAGGCCCATTCGACTCATATAAGGCCTCTGGGTTGAGGCCCATTTGATATACATTTGGGGTCCAATTGGTGTGGCCCATTTGATACATATTAGACTCATGTGACTAGGTCCAATTGGTGCAATCCAAGGCCCACGGGTTTTGACCCACTGCAATGCACATAAGACCCATTGGTGTGGCTCATTTACGTGGCCCATCTGACGAATAAAAGGCCCATAAGCTATGGCCCATTTGATATATATGCAAGGCCCAATGGGAGGAATATAAGGTCCATTGCAATGTGTAAACCCAATACCGATTATGTAGCGGTGTTTTAAGAAGATCGTACCTGGGAAACAATGTTGGTTTGACGTCCACATTGCGAGTGTAATGTTGGTTGGATGTCCACATTACGACTCTCCTTAGGGTCCATTACTGGGCCGTACTTAGCGTATTTAGGCCGTCCAGGTCCATCTGCATTGTAAATAGTTCATTTTGTTATAACATGTTTAGTACAGTTCATGACTCATGATCATACGCATCATATGTATGCTTGACGTGAGAATTGTCTGATCATAGCATTTGCCTTTGGGCAGGTTGTTTATGGGCTCCCGGTTAGGCGGTGTTGCCCTACATGAGTGCACGGTATGCGCAGGATTGGTTGCATGACTGGATAGCGTGATTCATGCATTCCGCATTTGTGTGACATGGTTATTGTACGCCCTAGCGACATCAGGGCCGAAGCCTCCACAGACGCATCGTGGTTGGCAGGATTGGATACCGAAAATCTTGATCTACATGGGGTACTATAGATATCCCTGGGTGAAAGTCCCTAAACCCTTATGGTACCAAGAGGTTGCTCCAACGTATAGACCGAGTGGGTAGATGAGCACTGAGTGCCGAATACCAGTTGGCTGTGCTCTCCACTGTGTCGTGGTCGGTTGGAAGGGGGTGCGGCCTTACCCGCCCGAGTGTAGGGGGCAATTGCTAGGCTGAGTTTGACCAGCTCGAGGAATGGGTCCGCTATCGACGAGTCGCGCCCGATATTGGCAGACGGATAGTGGGTCTCTTCCACTTACCTTATTGTGCGCGATGTGGCGGCAATTTGGTTTAGAGTGTACTAGACTCCGGTGATATTCCATACTTTGAGCTGTATTGATGTGTGGACATTGATGAGTATCCGTATGCTTGAGTTGCATTATACATTGCATGGCCTTGGGATGGCCGATACCATTCATGTCTTGCATCGCATAAGCCTTGGTACGGCTCATGATATTATGTTTCCATTTGCATATTCCGCATCACTCTGACATTGCATGTTCATATTACTACCTTGCGCACACACGTTCACCACCCTCTAAGCTTTCTGTAAGCTTATGCACAACCGTTGCGTGCAGGTGACGTTGGATCACAGCAGCGTTGAGGCAGGAGCACGTTGCTGAGCATTTTGAAGTTTTTGTACTTTACCACTGTATTTCCCTTTATGCTCATTGTACTTGTAAAGTTTTTGATCATAGTGGAAATGTAATGGATTTCTTGGTTGTTGTTTGTGGGTTATGCCTTTTGTTATGCTTATTACGAATCAAACTGACATTGAAAATCCTCCTCGTAGCATCCCAGGATCGGAACCTGGCGAATGGGGGCTAGGAGCCGAGAATGGGGTTCTACGGAGGCTGTCGGCGCCGGATTCGGCGATCGGGAATTCTGTGAGCCCGGTTTCTGAGTTTGGGGCGTGACAATTAGGGAGGGATAAATATTTTTGTTTGTCTGCCCAGTGTCTTTTAATACCGTAGGCCGCCTGAAGTGTGTGGTTGTCATGGCTATAGAGTTTTCCTTTTCTTTCAATAAAGAAATTTACTTTTCAAAAAAAAATTGATTTACATGTTGGAAATTTCAAAAAAAGAAAAGAAAAAGGAAGTAGCTAAATGACCAAATAAAATATGGTTAGGATCTTCTAATTCCCTGTTCTTTTATATTAATTTGCTCCCAAGGTGTTTTGGACCGTACAAATTGCTATGCATGGAGCATAAGAAAATTGCACCAGCAAGATAATAGTAAAATCATCTGATTTTTCAAATTTGGATCACTTATTATTTTTCTTTTAATCCATTCAATGGCCATTAATTCGAGCTGAGTTTGAGCTTGTGCGACATTTTCTCAAACACATAAAATGCATCTCCAATCTCTCACAAAATATAAAACAGTAACAACACTTTACAAGTATTTCATTAAATACTCAGCGAGCAATATTAAAAACAAGATACGAGGGCAATCCTATAATGTAAAGTTTATTTTATAGTGATTTGTTTCATATCCATTCCTTCATCACCACCAACTGATTCTGCGGAGAATGTATGCATTTGAAACAACACTCTATTAGGTCATTTCATCAAACACTTGGAGGGCAACATCAAGATAAAAATAACCGAGTCATTGAGCCGATTCGATTCGAGTTGAAGTTCGAGCCGAGTCAAGTTGAGCTTGGGCAAGATCAAACTCAGCTCGAAATTTTTTTCAAGCTCTAAAAATCAGCTCAACTCAATCCGAATCCAATTTCAAGTTGAGACGAGTCGAGCGAGCTGACTGAGCAAACTCAACTCGTGTACTGCTCTACCACAAGTAAGGTTGTAAATTGTCAAGTTTGAGTACACTCCTTCTTTATATAGGATTGAGTATAATAGTTTGAATTGTCAAACTTGACTAGGTTCTTATGTAGGACTTAAATCAAAGTCCTTGTATAGACCACCGGATACAGTTGTGTGCGTGTTAGTATTCGAGGGAACCTCCAATGAAAGTAAACGTTGGTCCTTGGATTAGGATTAAGGTTGCTTGTTAACCGATAGAAAACCAATTCAAGTCTCTTACAGAAGCCTTTGGCAGGAGTGTATGCTAGAGTTCTTGTGGATGGTTATAGGGATTAGAGGTGAACCTAATTTAAAACCTCCGATAATGTAATTCAGTGCAGTCATGGGTTAATCGCGTTCATCGGGAGTGGAGTAGGGAAACCGAACTACTATATATGTTTGTATTTGGAATTATCTTTGAGCATTTGTTTAATTATGCTTATGTAATGAATGTTTAATTATATATGTATGCATGATTAGATGAATGTTGGAAGTTAATAGGTAGTACATTCCACACACACATGTATACTATCATTTATAGACTAATTGTTCAAATGACATATTATTTGTAGTCTATGTGATTTGGACACACTATTAGCTTGAAAGCCTTAGTATTATATTGTCTTACTTAGTTTAATTACATATTAGTTTAAGTAACAATTGTGTATTTAATAAGCATAAATTTTATTTGGTCTTAATCACCCCCTCCCTCTCCTCCTCCTTCTAGGACATAACTTCATTTCTTAGCTCTGTCAAGCTTCCATATATAATTATGATATCCTATTCCAGGTAATTTCAATCTTTATCATGTATGTTACACACAAAGAAATTCAAGAGATAGTTGTATAAAAGGGACAATAAAAATAATAATCAACATACGATGTGTCATAATTGCTGTCCCAACAGCTTATTATTGGGTTGAATTATTTAAAGGGCTATTTGATTTTCCATTTCACCTTATAGATGGTGGTAAATAAACATTTTTTATTTACAAAAGTAGTTCATGGCCGTCCCTCTAACTTGACCGCTAATAAGTTCTACACCAATACCAAAGAAGAAAAATTAATATTTATGGGCCAGGCCACCATAATATGTGTGCCTGATCTATGCTGTCTACCCGCTTTAACAGCTTATTTAAGAGCATGAGCTCAAAAAGGAGTAGGATCCAAAGCACAAGTGGATCACACCACTTAAACAAAAAGAATTGAATGCTTATCATCTGTAGCTTTTTGTGGACCACTGTAGTTTTGAATGAAGCTGATATATGTGTTTTCCCTTTATTCATGTTTGTGTGACCTTATGAATAGGTTGTATAACTGTCCCATGTCACTATAGGTTTTCAACTTTCAAATGTAGACGTTGTTATCCACCCTCTCTTTCCCATTGCGCAGTCTACTTGAGTTTCTAAGGGCCCGTTTGGCCGGTTGAATTGGAAGGGATTAGATGGTAGTGGAAAGGATTGGATGGTAAATCCCGGGAATGGCCGGGCGTGCCAAATACTATAGGTGATCTGATCCAAATCCGATGGATCTTCAGACAATCCACTGACAACACCATCATTACCTTTAAATCTCATCTAATTTATTCTAATCCATTCAAATTAGCCTGCGATGTGTTTGGTTTGTGGGATTGGAAGGGATTGGAAGCTTTAATCGCCGGATTGGCCTGGCGTGCCAAACGGACTGGATGTATCAATCCAAGGATATAGCAATCCCATGGATCTCAAGACAATCTGCTGACAACACCATCATTACCTAGAAATCCATGCCATCCACCCTATTACCATTCACTCCCTTCTAATCCACCCGGCCAAACGGGCCCTAAACTACTACATTTTTTAGCTCATGCCTAAAGCGAGCGGACAAGATGAATGGTGTGGGACCCACAAATTATTTTTACTCAATCTTCATCAAATTTAAAAATGATGATCTTGAAAATCAAGGCCTAAATACCCCTTCTCATAGAGTGGTGGTAGTCATCATGACTTATTTAATTACCACCATTTACGGGCAGAAAAGGAAAAACAAACAACCCTAATTCCCTGTTCTTTTATATTACTTTCCTCCAAGGTCTTTTGGACCGTACAGATTGCTATGCATGGAGCATAAGAAAATTGCAGCACCAAAATAATAGTAAAATCATCTGATTTTTTGAATTTGGATCACTTACTATTTCACTTCTAATCCATTCACTAGCCATTAATTGAATGGTTAGAATTGCTTGGTGGTGTAAATTTAAGAGCTCCTACCTTTCTACAATGGAACCCACAATTTGAATGGTTTGAATAATTAGGCATGAGTGCCACATGTGAGGAGAGTGAGTCACCACCATTTATAGTCATGAGGACCTTTGGTACAAGTGTGGCCCACCCACAAGTGAACCAGTCTGATTTCGACACGTGGTCGGGACCACCTTTTGGATTATTCCACTGTAACGTGTTGGCAAGTACGCATTCACAGCCTGTGACCGTACGTGATGCATTTTACGTGATCATCTCACCAACCATCATTTAATAAATTATGTAAAATAAACCAATAAAAGGAACGTGATTCACTGGAACCAGCTATGTGGGTGGGACCCTTGCCATAGGGCCCACCTTGATGTATGCATTGTACATGTTTTGATAGCTTATTTTAGGGCATGGTCTAAAAAATGAAGCAGATACAAATTTCAGATGGACCACACAACTGGAAACGATGATCTTAATGCCCATCCACTGTTAAAAACTTCCTAAGGTCAACCATAATGTTTATTGTTCATCCAACCTATTGACAAGGGAACACAGGCGTAGATGAAAGATCAAAAATAAAATCAGCTTGATCTAAAACTTTTGTGGTCCTGTTAATGTTTTTAATGTTCAAAAATTATTGTTTTCTGTAGTGTAGTCTACCTGAAATTTTTTATCTGCTTCATTTTTTGGACCATGCCATAAAATAAGCTAGGAAAACAAATGGACGGCGTGGATATACAATGAATACATCAAGGTGGGCCCTACAGGTAGGGTCTCACTTACATTGCTCGTTCGAAGTAGGGCTATTCATGAGTTGAGCTAACACGAAAAACTCGCTCGACTCGGCTCGAGTCAGCTTGGATTGACTCGGCTTGAATGACCGATTCAAGTTGAGCCAAGCTAATTATTTGAAGCTTGAGTTGAGTTCAAGCCAAGTTTGACCAGGGGCATTTCAACTCGACTCGACTCGAAGCTCGAACTCAAGCTCGACTTGGCTCGATTAATAAATATATTAAATATTATATATTATATATATTATATTAATATAAGTTTTACGTTTTAACTTTAAAAAAAAAAAACAAACAAAATAAACAAATCCTGGAGTCTCTACCCGACTGCATGCATCCCCTTTCCCTTTTCCTTTCTTCTCTTTCTCTACCCACTACCAGCCGCACGCCCACCCGAACTACCACCACCAAGTTTCCTTATCCGATTCAAAGCTTTGTTTGATTTTTTTTCATCACTTTTGTTTTCATTCTCTTAAGATTTTTAAATTTTTCATCAATAAAGGAGGATCAAGAATAAAATCCATTATTCTCTCACCCAACAAGCTCGAACTCGACTTGAACCACTAGCTCGACTCGAACTCGACTCAATAGCTTTGGCAAATAAGCCAAGCTTTAATGTTGAGCTCGAGATCGAGCTCGAACTCAAGTACATCATGGACAAGTCGAGCCGAGCTTGGCCCACCTCGAGTCGACTCGGCTCGATGCCCACCTCTAGTTTAGAGACACAAATTTGCGATCATGTTAATTCTCCACATGTCATATATAGTGACCATTCATTCTGCAACTCTGATATGGAGTCACGCGCTGAAAATTACCCTTTCTGGATTCTCCCACCACTTTATCGAGGACATACAAATGGGGACGCGGATTGCGTCCAACCCTCGCCTGGGCAGGGCTCAATGGGGCCCACCATGATGTAAGTGTTTTATCCATAACATTCATCATTTTCCTTGGATCATTTTAAGATATGATCCAAAAAATGAGGCAGGTGCAAGGCTTAAGTGGGCCACAAAGTGGGGATTGAACATCCATCATTAAAAACTTCTTGGGAGCTAGAGAAGTTTCGAATCAAGATGATATTTGTTTTTTCTCTTCATCCATGTCTACATGACCTTATGAGTAGGTTTGATGGTAAAAAACATCACGGTGGCCCTTTGAAAGGTTTCAACGGTGGGTGTCATTACCACTACAGCTTCCTTCGGTGAAGTCCACTTGAGGTGTGGACCTGCTCCATTTTTAGGTTCATGCCTTAAAATGATATGAGAAAAGCAATTAACAACGTGGATAAAACACTTACATCATGGTGGGCCTCACAGAGCCCTGCCTAGACGAAATACTGTCTGGGTAGGGGTAGGAGTCACGCAATCCGCGTTCCATTTATATCGATGCAGATTGCTTCCTATCTAGTCCGGACGGCGGATTACGTGACTCCTACTTTGTGGGGCCAACCATGATGTAAGTGATTTATCCACACCGTTAATTGCTTTTCTCATATTATTTCAAGGCACGAACCTAAAAATGGGGTAGGTCCATAGCTCTAGTGGACCACACCAAAGGAAGCTGCAATGATAATGATACCTACTGTTGAAACCTTTCTAAGGGCCACCGTGATGTTTTTTTTACCATCCAACTTATTCATAAGGTCATGTAGATGTGGATGAAGTGAAAAAACAAATATCATCTTTATCCAAAACTTCTCTAGCTCCCAATAAGTTTTTATTGGTGGACATTCAATCCCCACTTTGTGGTCTACTCAAAGCTTACACCTACCTCATTTTTTGAATCATATCTTAAAATGATTTGAGGAAAATGATGAACACCGTGGATAAAAGATTTACATCAGGTGGTCCCCACAAAGCCTTGCCCGAACGGATTAGGAAGCAATCCGCATCCATACAAATGAAAACAAAGAGATAAAAAGCATTAACGGCTTAGGAAAAAAAAACTTATTTATTATCTAGATAAATAGTTCGATCAAAGAAAAAAAATTGGTTAATGGCCAATTAGTGATGGATACCATGGGATATACAATTAGGATCATCACAAAAATTGAACCAAAAAGATAATAATAACCATTTAATTTTTCCCTTCAAATTTGGATCACTTGATATTTTACTTTTAATCTATTTTATGGTCATTAATTGGATGGTAAAGATTGCTTGGTGGCGTGACTTTAGAGAGAGCAAATTGATTCACTACTTGAGTAAACTCTATGAGGGCCTCATCATTCATATATCACTCCATTTATTCAGTTTTCCTTATCATTTTAGAGTAGGAGCCCAAAATTGATAAGTATCCAAATCTCAAGTAGACTACACCATATGAAATAGTAGGAATTAAATGCCCATAGTTGACTAGGGTCTGAAAGTCTGTTGGATTGGGTTGGGTCCGATCAGGTTGGGTCGAATCAGTGCTCAACCCTAGCTCAATCTAAAGTTCCTATACCTCAACCTAACCTAACTCAACTCAACCTAAGTGGGTTCAGTCCAGTTGGTTAGATTGATATATGCCAGTATTTTCATTATTATATTAGCCTATTATATTTTCAATACACGTCTTATTTTTCATACTTATAATTTTATTACACACACCTACTTACTATAAAAAAAACTTCATTTTTTCTAAACAAACAAGTAAAAATATAAGACAACTACTCTTTAAAAGTTATATCGTGTAACACGCTATTTGAGAGAGTGATCTGACATATCTTATTAGATGGAGTCATAAAAAATAACGTAGACCAAATAAATCATAAAAAATAACGTGGAGCCATCAACATAAATTCACGGTCAATTTCATTATTTATAAGTAACTTATATATCAACCTAAGTTCAGGTTAGGTCAGGCAACCTGAAACTCCGATCAGAGCCTTGTTGTATTTGTTTTAAAATAATATTAAAAATTTGAATTTTCAAATTTCGGTGTTTTCCCTCCACATTTAAATTTTGGTGTTTTTTGAGGTGTTGGTTTTGTCCCACATCGGATTTGACAAGAGAAATTCTCTTGTTTATATGATAGACTTTTTGCCTAGGGCTTGAGCCCCTTTCAGGGGGCATGTGAATTTGGTCCTGTGGGGGGGTTATGCCAATAGCTCTAATCTATGCCATTAACCACACACGCGCGCGCGCGCGCCGAGCCGAGCCGTGCCGTGCCGAGCCGAGCCGAGTCCGAGTCCGCGTCCGCGTGCGCGACGCGACGCGACGGGACGGGCTGGGCTGGGCGCGGGTGCGGGTGCGGGTGCGGTGTAAGTGTACTCGCGTGGGTGTGTGTGTATGGGTACTCGCAGGACTGTATGTGCGAGAGTGTACTCGCACTTGCGTCTTTTCGTTTTTAAACCAGAGAGATGCTTCCCTTCCGGTTGGTCGCCCCTGTTGGGTTTAAACCCAACGGACCTAACCTTTTGTAAAGGGTGCCTATGCACCATTTCGGAGTCTATATAAAGACTTCCGATTCCAGTTTCAACATACGAAAAATTCTCTGCCTTATAAAACTCTCTCTGATACGGTTTTGTTACTGAGTTCATTGCTGAGTCAACTCAGCACTTTCGGATTAAACTGCAAGTGGTTCGAGCCCGTGTACAGTGAGTGCACCGCTGGGACCGGGTCATAGTCGTTGTATCCTGGAGGTCGATTGCTCTGGAAACCTGTTGCACTTGGGACGCTGTCCAAGGGGAGCAAATTCGATTTCAAGCCGAGTGACTCAGTCACGCCTCGACTCAATTCAATAAGTTTTTCTTTCTCTAAATTTATTTTCCTTTTTTGGTTCTCGATTTTTATAGTCTATTTAATTCAACATTTTATCCAACAATCTTGAAATCGAAATTTTGTGTTGAATTACATAGACTATGACTACAGTAACAGTAAATGCTTCTACTGAGTTAGCCAAAATCGAACCGTTCGCTGGACAATCCTTTAAACGGTGGAAACAGAAATTGATGTTCGCTCTTACCACCCTGAAAGTTTCATACATTTTATCTGAATCATTTACTATAGATCCAGCAAATCAAAATGAAGTAACAGATGAAAATAATTGTAAAAATTATATTCTAAACTCTTTATCCAACGAATTATATGATGTGTATGCTTCTTACGCCTCTGCTAAAGATATATGGATTTCTTTAGAAAAGAAATACATATTAGAAGATGCAGGCGCTAAGAAACATGCAATTGCTAATTTCCTTCACTATGAAATGACAGACGATAAATCTGTCACAAATCAGATTCACGACTTTCAAAGTCTAATTCACGAACTATCGACAGAAGGAATTAAGTTGGATGAGGTGTTTCTGTCAGGAGCGTTAATAGAAAAGTTACCGCCCTCCTGGAAAGAATATAAAAATAGAATGAAACATAAGAAGAACGGTGTTTCTTTGGAAACCACTATCGTACACATACGAATAGAGGAGGCCAATAGAATCAGGGACCAAAAAGGAAATAAAAATGAGATAGATTCAAAAGCGAATCTTGTGGAATCAAGTCGAACAAATAATAAGAAAAAGGGCAACTGTCATAACTGTGGCAAACCTGGACATTATGCAAATGAATGCAGGCTCAAAAAGAAGAATGCAAACAATCAATTCAAGAAAAAGGGAAACTGCTACAACTGTGGAAAGCCTGGGCATCATGTTAAAACCTGCAGGCTTAAGAAAAATAAAGATAAGCCGCAAGCTAATCTTACAGAAACAGGCAATGAGTCTGACATAGTAGTGGCTGTGGTATCAGAAGTCTTCCTTGTAAACAACTTGGAGTGGGTGCTAGATACTGGTGCAACTAGACACGTGTGCAAGGATCGTAGCATGTTTACCTCCTACCAAGTATCAGGAGATGATGAACAGGTGTTCATGGGAAATGCTAGAACGTCTCCAGTTGTAGGGAAAGGGAAAGTACTTCTGAAACTCACTTCTGGAAAGACTCTAATGTTAAATGATGTCCTCCATGTGCCTGACATTAGAAGAAACTTGGTCTCTGGTTCGCTCCTCAATAAGGCTGGTGTCAAATTAGTATTTGATTCAGATAAGCTTGTAATGACTAAAAATGGAACCTTTGTTGGTAAGGGGTACTGTAGCGATGGTTTATTCATTGTAAATGTATCCAATGATAATAAGAAAACATCTAGTTCTGTTTATATCGTTGAACCTTTTTATCTATGGCATAATAGATTAGGTCATGTGAATGTGACATCTTTAAAGAAAATGAAAAGATTAGGTTTATTACCTAATATATCTAATGAAGAGTTTGAAAAATGTGAAACATGTGTAGAATCAAAATTTATTAGAAAACCCTTTAAACAAATAGAAAGATCATCTGTTCTATTAGAGTTGATACATAGTGATTTAGGTGATTTTAGAAATCACATGTCTAGAGGAGGAAAAAGATATTATATAACTTTTGTAGATGACTACTCTAGGTTCACTAGAGTATATCTATTAAGGAACAAAGATGAAGCTTTAGATGCTTTTTCTAAATACAAAATTGAAGTTGAAAATCAATTAAATATAAAAATTAAAAGACTTAGAACAGATAGAGGAGGTGAATATGAATCTTCTCAATTTAGAGAATTATGTGAAAAGAATGGAATAATTCACGAAACTACAGCTCCTTATACACCAGAACAAAATGGAATAGCAGAACGTAAGAACAGAACTCTAAAAGAAATGATGAATGCCATGTTAAATAGTTCAGGCTTACCCTCAAATATGTGGGGAGAAGCAATTCTGTCTGCTTGTTATATCCTAAACAGGATTCCATCTAAATCTTCTGAACAAACACCATATGAACTTTGGAAGAATCATATTCCTAGTTATAAATATATTAAAGTGTGGGGGTGTCTTGCTAAAGTAGGATTGCCTGAAACTAAGAAAAGAAAATTAGGTCCTAAAACGACCGATTGTGTATTTATAGGGTATGCACAAAACAGTGCGGCCTATAGGTTTCTAGTTTTAAAAACTAAGGATAATATTCTAGATTCCAATACAATTATAGAAGCTAGGGATGCAGAGTTCTTTGAGAACGTATTCCCTATGAAATCTAAATCTATAGGAATAGAAAAAGTTAATGAATCAGATATTGCGTCTACTAGTAAAAATGCTTACGAGAAAGTAGTAGAAGAGATACAACCAAGAAAAAGTATTAGAGTTAGAAAAGAAACTAACCTAGGAGATGGTTTTTTCACATTCTTAGTAGAAGATGATCCTACAACTTATATAGAAGCTATTAACTCTCCAGATGCAACCTTTTGGAAGGAAGCAATAAATGATGAGTTAGAATCTATTATATCAAATAATACTTGGGAACTTGTAGACCTACCACCTGGTAACAAACCAATAGGCTGCAAATGGGTGTTTAGAAAGAAACTAAAACCAGATGGAACTATCGATAAGTTTAAGGCTAGGTTGGTAGCGAAAGGCTTTAAACAAAAGGAAGGAATAGATTATTTTGATACATATTCCCCTGTAACTAGGATTACAACTATTAGAGTCTTAATAGCGATAGCCTCCATATATAAACTAGTGGTACACCAGATGGATGTTAAGACTGCTTTCCTAAATGGAGACTTAGAAGAAGAAATATATATGGAGCAACCTGAGGGTTATAAGATATTAGGTAAAGAAAATAAAGTATGTAGACTAATTAAATCACTATATGGTTTAAAACAGGCTCCTAAACAATGGCATGAAAAATTTGATGGTGTTTTAAAATCAAATGGTTATCATATAAATGATGTAGATAGATGTGTATATAGTAAAATTTTTGGAAATGATTATGTTATCATATGTCTTTATGTTGATGACATGCTTATTTTTGGAACTAATATTAAATTAGTTAATGCAACTAAGAAATTCTTGTCATCTAAGTTTGACATGAAAGACTTAGGAGAGGCAAGTATAATATTGGGTATTGAAGTAACCAGGAAAAATGGTGTTATTATATTATCACAATCTCATTATATTGAGAAGATATTGAGAAAGTTTAACCATTTTGACTGTTTACCTGTCAGTACTCCTTATGATTATAGTGTGACTCTCATGAAGAATACAGAAAATAGTGTGTCTCAATTAGAATATTCCAGAATAATTGGTAGTCTCATGTATCTAACAAACTGCACTAGACCTGACATAGCTTTTGCAGTAGGAAGGCTAAGTAGATATACACATAACCCTGGAAAAGAACATTGGAATGCATTGTCTAGAATTTTGCGATACCTAAAAGGTAATATGACATATGGTTTACATTATAATGGTTATCCTACTGTATTAGAAGGATATAGTGATGCTAACTGGATCAGTGATTCAGATGAGACAAAATCTACTAGTGGATATGTCTTCACTTTGGGTGGAGGAGCAGTCTCTTGGAAGTCCACCAAGCAGACATGTATTGCTCGGTCGACTATGGAATCCGAGTTTATTGCTTTAGAAAAGGCTGGATCAGAAGCTGAATGGCTTAGAAATCTCTTAGCTGATATACCATTGTGGCCAAAGCCTGTATCGGCCGTATCTATTCATTGTGACTGTCAAGCAGCTATAGCGAAAGCAAAAAGTAAAATATATAATGGAAAAAGCAGGCATATTAGACTCAGACACAATATAGTGAAACATATGTTACGTGATGGAGTCATATCTATTGACTTTGTGAGGTCAGAAAAGAATCTAGCAGATCCTCTGACTAAAGGACTATCTAAAAAGTTAGTCAATGATACATCGAAGGGAATGGGGCTGAGCCTAATATATGAGCTGCCAGTGTCGGTAACCCAACCTATACAAGTGGAGATCCCATGAGATAGGTTCAATGGGTAAACAACAAAACACGAGGTAGACGATTGCACTGAGTTATATGAGCCCCTTCTATGGTGTACAGTGCGAGCAGCAACGCAGAAGGATGAGTTTTTAGAACTCTTAATGGATCCATAGCCATATATTTGGTGGTGTATACAGTTGCTGCATACACTTGATGGAATTCACCTATATGGGTGTGGAGGTGGAGGCCGCTTCCTATGAGAATCTAGGCGAATTCTCTAGAGCACTCATGAAATCCAGGTAATGGTGTATGGCCGAAACGCACCGAACCACAGAATCACTTGCAGAGGAAGAGTTGTGTGAGTGGCATGTACTTGCGATCTACATTAAAAGGACTCAGGTTCAAGACTATGGTGTCACCTGATTCCTGTAGACCTGTCTTGCTTACTCTAATGTCGGTTCAAGTCTATGGTGACACCGGCACCATTGCACAACTATTTCGCTTTAATCCGAAAGCATTTTATTTTAAAACATGTGGGGGATTGTTGTATTTGTTTTAAAATAATATTAAAAATTTGAATTTTCAAATTTCGGTGTTTTCCCTCCACATTTAAATTTTGGTGTTTTTTGAGGTGTTGGTTTTGTCCCACATCGGATTTGACAAGAGAAATTCTCTTGTTTATATGATAGACTTTTTGCCTAGGGCTTGAGCCCCTTTCAGGGGGCATGTGAATTTGGTCCTGTGGGGGGGTTATGCCAATAGCTCTAATCTATGCCATTAACCACACACGCGCGCGCGCGCGCCGAGCCGAGCCGTGCCGTGCCGAGCCGAGCCGAGTCCGAGTCCGCGTCCGCGTGCGCGACGCGACGCGACGGGACGGGCTGGGCTGGGCGCGGGTGCGGGTGCGGGTGCGGTGTAAGTGTACTCGCGTGGGTGTGTGTGTATGGGTACTCGCAGGACTGTATGTGCGAGAGTGTACTCGCACTTGCGTCTTTTCGTTTTTAAACCAGAGAGATGCTTCCCTTCCGGTTGGTCGCCCCTGTTGGGTTTAAACCCAACGGACCTAACCTTTTGTAAAGGGTGCCTATGCACCATTTCGGAGTCTATATAAAGACTTCCGATTCCAGTTTCAACATACGAAAAATTCTCTGCCTTATAAAACTCTCTCTGATACGGTTTTGTTACTGAGTTCATTGCTGAGTCAACTCAGCACTTTCGGATTAAACTGCAAGTGGTTCGAGCCCGTGTACAGTGAGTGCACCGCTGGGACCGGGTCATAGTCGTTGTATCCTGGAGGTCGATTGCTCTGGAAACCTGTTGCACTTGGGACGCTGTCCAAGGGGAGCAAATTCGATTTCAAGCCGAGTGACTCAGTCACGCCTCGACTCAATTCAATAAGTTTTTCTTTCTCTAAATTTATTTTCCTTTTTTGGTTCTCGATTTTTATAGTCTATTTAATTCAACATTTTATCCAACAAGCCTGACCCAAATTTTATCCAGTGGGCGTTTGTATAGCTCAAGCCTAAGACCGAGCCTGATACACATTGCCCAAGCCCAATCCAATATGTCAGGTCGATCATTGAACCGCACGACTTTCAGCCTCATCGTTAACAATTTCCTTAAAGAGTCTATAAAGTGTTGGATGTCTGTGATTTACCTCCTTCCATGTCTCGGTGGCCTTATTTACAAGTTAGATGACAACTAATAATCACGGCACTACGAAACTTTCAAGGGTAGATGTCATTATCCTCCGTCTCCTGTGGTGTGGTCCACTTAAGCTTCGCTATGCTTTAATTTTGAGGTCGTGACCTAAAATAAGCTGATAAAATGGATGGACGGCGTGGATAAGACACATACATCACATGTGAACCCCGAGAGAGTTTACTCAGCATTTGCTCTCAATTTTGGAGATAATACTCATCCACAATGCAAACCATAATTTGAATGGTCTGGATAACCATGCATCACAGCATCATTGCCATATGTGAGAAGGTGAATCACCACCGTTTATGATCAAACCTGGGGAGTTTTAGTACAAGTGTGGCCCACCCCACAAGTGGACGGGTCTGATTTCTCACCAAGTGGTCTTCACGGCTGGGATCACCTTGTCGATGGTTCCGCTGTAACACGTTGGCAAGTATGCATTCACATCCTGTGACCACACGTACCGGATTCTACGTGATCTTCTCACCAACCATTTATAAAGTAAATTACAGAATACCAATGAACGTGATTCACATCCTCATGTGGGTTGCTTCTTTTGCACACTTGTCATATATGGGAGAGATCGGAACCGTTCACTCTCCCACTCCAATAGTGGGCCCCGCAGAACAAAAATTACACTTTATGGATTGTCCCACCTCTTTAACGGGTGGCATTCAACCATTGAGGAAAAAGTTTACTTATTACATGGATAAGGAGTCCAATCAAGGAAATTTTTGATTAATGACCAATCAGTGATGGATACCACAGGATGTACGGTTAGGATCATCATACAGATGCACTAAGTGTACTGTACATGATGTGGATGCATGAAAATTCTATGCCGCGGGATGTATTATATCTCTTCCCACAGGCGAAATCGCAACCGTTGGAAATCCGTTCTTATCACGTTTTGGCACTAATGTGGAGTTTCCATGAAGCTTCAATTGGGACAGTGTGATCCAGATTATTGGTCTGATGGGCCCAGCCATCGATTGCGAATTCGCTAAGAACCTCCATAATTGGGCAATACTAACCGTTCTATCTTTGGACTTCGAAAGAGACGGTTGGGAAGAACTACAGCAACGGTTAAGATTCAATCAAAAAGAAGACAAATTAATCCCCCAGATTGAAAGATCCTTGGGGCTTGCCATTTCCAGGTTGGAAACCGTCAAATTAACGGCTTAGATGACAAAACCATGGGCCCACGCGTCCCAACTCAATGCTCGAGGTTACTCTGCATGTAAGTGGATGGAACACGTGTCAGAAATCCGGTCTACTAAACACGTGTAATAGATCCGTTCCATTCATTAGGTACGATATGTTGTGGATATGCCTTGAACGAAAAATAACTTTTCTCCGTTGATCAGAAAGATGAAATCTGGACGAGAAAAATGAGTGGTTACAAATGAAAGTATAATAGTCCAAATTCAACGAATATGTGGGGCCCACTTGACGATTGTAGTATGGTGATTTTTTGTATGATATATCCATAACGTAGCCCATCTGATGAATGGCTAGGATCAGAGATCCGTGTGAGCCTTGATCTCTGATACGGTTCCGCCCCCCCTCACACGAGCGTCCCCTCATTCAATTACAACGGTACAAAAGAATCACGTGATCCTCGACCACCCAGTACATGCATTGTACTCGGGTTTTCGGTTTTTACAAGTTCGGTCCATGATTGAGTGATCCAGACCGTTGATCTATTCGTCCAAACCGTTGATGGACCATAATCCGAACCTCCAATATCACAAATATTCTAGCCAGCGATCCTGGCCACTTTCTTAGTTCCCATAGCTTCATCTCTCTTCCTGACCGTTAATTTCAAAGGAGTATCCTATCACGGACATTTCAGAGGCATGATACATCGTTGGTGGGTTACAACGGCCCAATCATCAACATGGCCCCCACTCGTACCAACCGAAAACCCGAGCACGCTGTTCACATCCTCGGGTCACGGATGATATAATTCCTACGTGGTGAGACAAGCGCGTGACCGGCCTGAGACTGAGATCAACGTGATGAGAAAAAATTCGATACTCTGGTGGAATATGATCTATGATATGCATGCACTTAGAAATTGCACACATGTGATATTATTATTCAAATAAAAATGTCGGAGTTATGGGTCCCAATTTAGATGTATCATAAACGAAAAAATTACACTTATTTGATTATCTTAAAATGGGATTGGTGGACATATATCGAACGGTCAAAAATAAAAATATAAATCCAACGGTCTTATTTCAAGAAACCAGTGTCCACTAATCGGAGGATAAGATTACTCAAACAATCTGATTTTTGCAAATAAATTATCTAAAGTGGTCTCCATATCCAGTCTGTTTAGTCTGGGTCCACGTGTGCAATTTCTAAGTGACTGCGTATCGAGCGTCCTACTCTGCCAGAGTATGAAATGACTCCACTAAAAGGAGGGCTATAGACCGAGCTCTGGTGTATCATATGTCAATATCTAACGGCTAGAGGTAGAAGCCACAAATATCTGCCGATAAGACAGAGACAGAGACAGAGAGAGAGACAGAGAGCCAGAGTCTCTTTGAGGTCAGTTCTCAAAATCAACTCATTAATTTCCTTTCATGTATGCTGTTTTTGGATTTTCTTGCTATTTTCAATAACTGGTTTTGGTTTTCTTGAAATCTTGAATTTTTCTCTCATTTGATTCTATAGCATGCATTTTCTGTTTTTTTTTTTTTTTTCCTTTTTCCATCTGGGTTTTTCTTACATTCATCTAAATGGGATTTGGGAATATGCTAGATTGAATGGAGAGAAAATCCACTGTAATATATGAATCTTTTCCCAGTCCCAGACTCCCAGTGTCTACATAATTTGAATTTCTCACACCCAAATGAGTAAAAAAGTGTTTTTTTTTTTTTTGTTTTTTTTTCTCTATAGGGAGTTTGATATTTACACCCACCCTTTTATTTGCATAAACCCATCTTCTACTTTGGGGAGTAAATAGTATTTCAATCAGAATAGTGATTCCCTATTTTATGTATTTTCTGTTTATTCCTTAGATGTTATGTGATAAGGAGGAATTTAAAATATGGTATTGAAGTAGATATTAAAATATCAGAAATAAGTAAATATATACCTTTCAAAAAAAATTAGAAATAAAAAATAACAGGATATTTTTTTATTTTTTTTTTCAATTTTGTAATTCTTTTAATTTTCAGATTCTTGCTTTAGATTTTCTAGAAAGAAAAAAAGGAAATTAAAATAGAGAAGTCGGGTTTAGAAAAACCAATGCTATTAATGTAATGTAGTTAGAATTAAGGTGAACAGTACCGCAGTGGATCTGCTGTGCCACCAATTCAGGCAGTCTTCCAATTCACGTGGGCGGAAATGATGTGAATTCCATTGTCTCCACCAATGTTGCCTGGATCACTGTCACTTCAGTGCGTGTTGTGTGAACTAGGGCTAGAAGTCGGGCGGGTCGGATCAGGTTGGTGCTCAACCCTAGCCCAACCCAAGCTTCCTATACCTCAATCCTCACTCAACCCAACCCAACCTCGGGCTGGGAATTCTCAACCCAAGCGGGGTTGGTCGGGTGGATACATGCAAATATTTTCGTTATTACATTAGTCTATTATATTTCAACACACATCTTATTTTTTGTACCTATGATTTTATTAATTAATATATAGTTATTTATTGTGAAGAACTTCCTTTTTTTCTAAACAAACAAGCCAAAATATAGGACAACTACTCCTTTAAAAGTTGTGTTGTGTAGCACGCAATCTATTTGGGAGAGAGAAATCCAGCGGCATATCTTGTTAGCTTGAGTCATCGGAAATGACGTGGACTAATGGGACCCGATGACACCGGAATTTCCTGTGCCTTCAACACAGACGATTCACACTCAATTATAATTTATAAGTAACTTATATATCGATCGGGTTCAAGTTGGGTTAGGCAACCCGAGCCTGACCCAAGTTTTATCGGGTTGGTGTTTGTATAGCCCATGCCCAAGACCAAATCGGATACATCCTGCCTGAGCCCAACCCAATGTCGGGTCGGTTGGGTTGAACCCACCTGACTTTCACCCTTAGTGTGAATAGTTATGTAGTGCACTACACTTCTTCCTCCAGTATACAGTACGGTATAGGTACGATCATGTGCCAAACACTAAGTGAATGCTGTATAGGAGCTACTTATTTTCCCTTTGCATCGGAAACCATGAGTTTATAGGTGAGAATGTGTACATAGCACGTCCGAGGTTGCTGCTATTGTTCATTTTTGTTACCTTCTCTCTTTAGGTCATTCTAATGATGGGGAAGAAGTGCCAAAACATGAGTTCATGGGTAAAACGAAGACAATATATTATGGGTCAGGAGTCTTTAGTTGTCAAGTCTCTACACTTTAGACAGCCCACACTTGCTAGGACTCTACCACATGATAAAAGTGGAGTGGGTCATCCTATATCATGTTACATTTGATCACATCACTAGCAGGCACCACCGTCATGCTCATTGCCTAAGATCTAACAGCTAGATTCAATTTGGTTTAATCAAGACTGTTGATCTATGATGACCCACTTAACGGAAGTCTTACATATGCAATATATTTTTACATGCAAATCAATATTGTAATTTATATATGATATGATAAATGTTATTATTATAGATCCTGCATACATAGTATTATATTATATGCATGCTCTTGCATAAATTAAAGTATAAATCTCTTTGTCCTAAATATAAATTTACATTTCAACTTAATCAACACCAAGACCATGGAACCATGATTTCGGATTGGTAAAGATAGCGATCCTTATCCCAAATGACCCATAATATGGATCTCACGATACAAACAGAAAACTGGTTGGGGTAGAAAATTTAGGTAAATTTGGTTTCCACATTAGTTGTGGAGGCACTGCTCCCACTTCGAATCATGCTCCCACTACCGCTTCCTAGCTGTATACACTAGATAACATTTTGGAACAAACATCACACCATGCAACGATAGTTTTCCACCAGTGGGAGATGAGAGGATCAATTGATTTGTTAGTTTGGTGGACCACCATGAGGCCTCTTAAATCTATCCATTCATCATCATCATCATCATCATCTAAGCCTTATTCCAATTAATTGGGGTCGGCTACATGGAATCCTTCTCCAACATCTACTCTATCAAGGGCCATAACTTCAGTTTGTCCTCTTAAATCTATTCGTTGTGCCTATTCCTAATTCCTTCCAGGTCAGTTTAACATGGTCTGCTCTGTATAAATGTGCAGAAGTCATGTATTCCAACCCTCTTATTCTATGACTACACTGATGTAGTTCTTAGGGTAGTGGGCGCCCTCCCATCTGCTTCTACTTCTATGCAATTGTCCAAATTTAGGCTTTGTTTTCTTCATGCACTATTGAACTAAATTACAATCATTAGTTTGCTAGAGATGATGTAACAACAAATACAATTACTTTCCTCAGTATTCACAACAAGCATCCCTCAAATTATGGCTGCATTTGTTTCAATTCCAACCGGAAAGTAAGGCAATTATAATTTGGAGTTCAGTTCCTCTATGTGAATGCTGAGGTAGGTGATTACAATTTGGTCATCTCACTTTATGTAAGTTGTTATTGCAATTCAGCTCAATAGTGCATCCAAATACAATTTATTTTGTTCAGTGTAGTTTGTGCATGCTCTCATTTCCATACCATTGTCTGGGTTCTAATTTTTTATACATGTCAGTCAGTTAAAATATCATCAGAAATCCATCATGTTCAGTTTTTGTTGGCTTTGTATCCGAGCGGCAGCATGTTGTTGTCGAGATTTAGGGTGCATTTGGATGCTCTATCAAGTTCAACCACAACTATGATTGAATTGTAATTTCCTTCCCTACCATTTGTGTTGAGGGTTTGGCCTACAAAATGCAGTTACAGTACTTTCAAGCTAGACTTTGAATGAAACATGATTGCATTTTGAGAGGTACTTCCTTGTGATGAATGAATATTAGAGATTGGGACCATCAATCAGTGTCCAAAGATGAGGAAAGGAGTCTCATGAGACCGGGAACTGCTTGGAGGTTTGCTCTTCCTGACCGTAGGATTTTTTGGGCTTTTCTCGTGTTTTTCTTGTGGTGTCTTGCAATGGGATTGCTAATCCACTTTTGTAGACTGTGATCCACTATCCTAAATCATCAGATCTTCAATACCCCCAAAGTGAAATGGCCCCCTTATGCTTTGGAAATGCTAATCCACATTAACGTTTGATTTTGAACGGTCAAAATGGGTTTTACAAAACTAAATACTATTTATGATGGTAATGTTATTGAAAACGGTTCCAAAAGGCTTTGATTAACAAACCAATGTGGGGATTACGAGGGCTTCCATCATGAATAATCAGGATCAAGAAGACCTCATGGCCATTGATCCAACAATGAATTCTAGGCAACATCATTGAATTATATCATTTCTTCTTGGTTAAACTGAATCTTCATGATTCAGTTTTCATGTGCATCCAAATGCAACCTTTGAGTTGATGGATCCTGAGAGTTGCAATTACTTTAAGGTAGGTTCTATTAGTAGTTATTAGTATCCTTTGATCTTGTCGGGTAGGTTGATGGGACCATGTGTGACCCCACGGTTGCACATTAATATCGTTGGGTAGATCAATGGGACCATGTATGGCCTGTAATTCTCTCTGTTTGATTGGGTTGATTTCTTTCTCTAGCTCCTCCATTGTATTTTACTGCAAATATTGTTAATTATTTTCTATATTTATGCCTTCAACTTTCAGTTGCATTTTCTTGTACTTGATTAGAAAATATCTCATTCCTTTTCAAGTTCTAAAGAGAAACAAGACAGTCCATGCATATGTCATCAGTCCATGCATCTATATCATCCATCTGGACCATCCATTAGGTCCAGTTCACTCCTCTTCAATGAACAATCTTGTCCATCCATTTTTTGCAAGCTGCTGGCTGGAAGGTTTGGATCATCTGATCAATATGATTTTTTTCAAGGCAGCCTACAAAGAGTGGATTTGGTCAAATGGATGGTCTAGATTGATAATATGGACGCGTGTCCAAATGCAACTAGGTGCATAGGAAGGTTCCCATACACTAGCCCACTGATCAATTCTCTGTTCTTAATTTTTAGTGCCTTCAATTTTGCACAAGTCCCACTCCTGGCGGGGTCATTTGTAAAACGGTTCAGTGGATTAAGGAGTGGGCTCCTTGATTTTGTTTGGGTTTGGGTTTTGAGTTCTGGGAATACACAAGTCATTTTAAAAAATTAGGGGTTTGAGTTTTGGGAGCTCTTCTTGTTTTTCTTGCTTTTTTTCTTTTTGTGTTGTTTCTTTGCTTCCTTGTTAATATAATCTCGTCTTTCAAAAAAATAAATAAAATTACACAAGTCATTTTAAAAAATTAGGAAAGTAGTGATATAGCTCTTTTGTTTTCCCCTCATGGTGGGGTAAGTTATTATAATTTCTGCAAAAGCTTCGGATCTGGTAACCTGAACATGCTTTGTAAAATTTTCTTTAGGCTCCATTCTGGATACTTAATTGAATTGAATTGCATGAGTTCAAGCCAATATAGCAGAATGTAGACTTAGCCACACTTCATTGATATGAGGGGCTCATCCCACATATAGCTATTCAGATCATTTCAAGTCCAACTTGAGATACACGGAATTGCATTCAGGATGCTGTTGTTATAAAATAAGAGACCAGCTCAGGTAAACCAGAAGGATGCTAACTGTCTTTCCCGCCAACATGCCAGGATTTTCATAACATGCAAAGTTCGGTAGGTCCTAAAATGAACATCATCTGTCAAAAAAATCAGGCTGGTCTGCTCATCAGGTGGGCCACATTGTTTGAATCAATGGACAGCCCACGATCTGAATAAAAATACAGTTATGACCCATATGATGAGTGGATTAGCGTGATTTTTGTGCCAGGTGATTGTCATGGTGGGTCCTTCCGTTTGCACGGTATGGATGGTTTTTTTTTTTTATTATTATTTTTTATTTTCCGGGGGGGGGGGGGGAGGACCTGATTGAGCTGCAACTTAGTCACTTCCTCTGTATTTAAATTTTAATTGAATTATTACTATTCAGTCCAACTGAGCATCCAAACACACTCCTAGTATATCCATCTTCGTTTAAGGTTCAAGAGATCGTGTTCCCCTTTCAAATGTCTTATTGTATGTATTGTGTATCATCGTTACTGATGTTAGTTTTCACGCAATGCAGTTAAAATCATATAATCTTGCCACATGTCCATGTACTTAGTCTACATGTTGCAGCTGTGTGATTTTTGTTTTGCAGAATTCTTGGGTCCTCATGCATTAGGACGTGCATGGTACCCTGACGCACCCAGCCGTTACAAGTGGACCCATGGTGCTGTAGTCCAAACTGTTGATCTGATGGGCCCACCCATGGATGGGGTTTGCCTGAAGAATCTTAGAATTGGACCATCCTAACCAACCAATCTCTGGCATTTTTCTGGATTGTTGCTGTATAATTTTTTTATCCATCTATTTGCATGCGACCAATTGAAAGGTGGGCCATCGCACATACATTGTGGTTCCCATCAGATATTTTTATTGAGAAATGAACTTTGTGGGTCCCAATAGATCAGTGGCGTGTATTACCATGGGCCCCCTTGTATGCACTGTGGGAGCATCCATTTCCTTTGTTAATTTTAAAACAATTCTATCAGAAATACACAAATAAAATCAACCGGTTAAAAAGGAACTTCACACCTGTTTTGTAGATCGAGAAAAACAGCAACAACCCTACACAAATAAAATCAACCAGTTAAAAAGGAACTTTGCACATTTGCTGTAGATCGAGAAAAACAGCAACAGCGCAGAAGGTGGCAATCCAGATTCATTGCTGGGTCGATGCACATACTATGTCGCTCTCCATGAGATAGTCTGCACCCCTCAGTGTGATGAACTAGTGCAGAAGGCTCCTGACACGTTACCCCCAGATACAACGGCCAACAGATGGATCCTAATAGCATGGACAAGCTGTGGAAATCCCAACACCAAACCTCTAAAAAAGAAGGACAACACGTTCTTCCTTATGGCCCAAAAAAAAAGGAAAAAACAATTTGACACAGAGAGAGACGAAATTTAGGGAGAGAAGATGATCTTGGTTTGGGTGTCTGTAAACCCCAAGGAGAAAATCCCTATTTTATAAAGGCTCTGAACAGAAGCAGAAATCCTCTTAGTCATTAAAAATGCCATTGTGAAAAGAAACTCCTGTTGAAGATGCATTATGCGCTAGGAAACCGAAAAATCTTAATGACTGCAATGCACTGCATATGATGAGGCACATTTCGCACGATGGAAACGGCCACATCCAATAGTTGATATGGCGGGGAAAAAAAATGGAAAAAATTTGAAAGAAAGGGACCTGCTCAAGCCTACGAAGAGAAAATAGACTACACTACACGACAAAAAAAAAAAAAAAGAATTATTTTTTGAAATACTTTAACATCCTCATCTCTTTCCAACAAAATATTTCTCTTGCTAACCATTATCCTGTTTAAAATCAACTCATCATTGATTCTTTTTGCTCTTATTCTAGGATGGAGACGACCCATCAACAGCCTGCCGTTTGAGTCACTAAAGGAATGGTTAGTTTCCAGACTTCCATTTAATGATGCTTCTTCCTTTGTTACTCATAAGCCTTGTTAATTAGATCAACACTCAGGTCGATTTTAAAGGTGGCTTGGTCTTTATAAAAAGGAAGGGTCACATACGCTGTTGCACATGTGCTGACATGTCATATGTGTGACAAGCTCAGGGGCATTAGTGCACCATTAAATCACAAAGTAAAACAGGGGCTTTTCCTTTGGGAAAGTAAAAAAGGAAATTTTCTTTTGGCGTGCGACCCAGAACTTGTCTTTTTTGGTTTTGAAAATATCCCCTTTATTCAAGAAAAGGAAGGGAATCCTTTTACCTTTTCTATTGGATGGAAGGATAGCGACAACAATTCAATTATGCCCTATGGTTGAATACACATTGGAGAGGATATCTATTCGTGGTATAGCAAGAAGAGGGAGAAAACATTAAATAGATGATGTATGCTTAAAGAACTTTACCGTGCATCAAGAGCAGTAATGCTATAATACCATAGTTTAAAACACAAAAAGTCAACTCCAAACCCAGTTGAGTCAAATCAACTCAAACACTTAGGCAAGTTTCTTGAAAACTCATATGAGTTTTCTGACTCATTTTCAGTTTTATTTTATATTTGAGAAGTATAATAAGATCGAGTTGTGCCCAGTTGAGTTGAGTTTTGTGGAGTTCTGTCAAGTTTTGCCAAGTTCTATCATGTTGAGTTTTTCCTTGAGTTTTTTACCTGAGTCGATTGAGTTTGTCTTGAGTCTCGGTGAAATTTGGTTGAGTCAAGTTGACTCAGGCAAGTCGAAGTTCTTTGGAGTCCTTAACCTATGTCTAATACCACTAACAAGCACAGGGGTGGTAATGCACAAACTCATGAAAAGAAACAGGCGAAAATCAGCAAATGGAGGTGGTCTGTTTGAGAATCTCTTGTGGACATGGTGTGCTGTAAGCCTGTAACAACCATTGCAGGGTTATAAAGGCAGTTATGTAAAGGTAACGGCAGCAACTGTTACACGTTACAGGGTCGTAAAAGCCGTAACAGGAAAAATGAAGAGAGAGAGAGAGAGAGAGAGAGAGAGAGAGAGACTGTAACAGCCATTACAGCCCATATCTAAAAGGTAACGGTGGTGGCTGTTACAACCACCATTACTTTTACGGAATTCCTTGCTTGTGGATGTGGACTTTTTCACTTGTTGTTGGTCGTAAGGACTCTGACGCCTTTTGATTAAGAAAACCATTTTCTATTTGGAAACAACATCTCAAAAACTGTTTTAGGAACTAATTACATACCATCACGGAGTGCCAGCCTTTCCAAAAAAAAAAAAAAAGAGCTGTATGTTCGTTTTGGATGCATGGGGACTGTTTTAAACCAACCTAGGTTCCACCTTCGATGTCAGTGCCCTCTCTTGGCTGAGCGGGTGCCTGTTCTCGTCATCATCATGGCCTTGTCCCAGCTATTTGGTTTTGGGTCTTAGGATCCTGTTTCACTAATCAATGCTAACTAAACCTTATCAAACAAGCGAACAAGCCATCATATCCCTTCTCACCACCTCGATTGTAGTCTCTCATCCTCTGTTCACACCCTTCTACGCCAATCAAAGTTCCCCTCCTTGCAAGACCCATTTTCGTTTTAGTTGCACGCGACCAAACATCTCAATCTAAATTATGTCCTTAATACATAATTAAGCACAAAACCCTTGACAAAGTAAACAAATGCATGAAGGCACATGGCTACGTACCAACTACCAGCAGTGTGTAGGTGATCCAAGCCATGCATAAAGTGGGCCACACCATGAAGTTCACCTAGCATAAAAGTCAGCTGGTCCACTCATTAGACAGGCCAACCGATATGATATATGAAACAAATATGCAGTGTTGTCGGACCTGCCAACAGTCCCTTACACACACGTGGCTGCCTAATGAGTGGATAGACTAGATTTTGCCCCAGGTGATATCTTCATGATGGGGCCCACTTCATGCATGCTTCGAATCACCTACACGGTAGCATGTGTTTTGGGGTGTGAAGTGTGATTATCATCCTTCTTTTATAAATACCATACATGAACCATCTCAGACTCAGATCCTGCTCAAGTTTCTCATGTCTATCATTTCTTACAATTACCATTTAGGTTTATTTATTTATTTATTTATTTATTTATTGTCAGATGCAGCAGTGTAATCTAATGTATGGTTTTCTTCATATCTAATCGTCCGCCAATCCCTCAATGTTTCTAAGTCTTACGAGGATGAAAAGAGAGGAAGAGTTGCTCGAGTGCCCGGTATGTTGGGAGTCATTCAACCTTGTCGAGAACATACCATATTGCCTCTGGTGCGGACACACCCTCTGCAAGAACTGCGTCCTCTCTCTCCGGTGGGCTGCAGTCAAATTCCCATCAATCCCCATCCATCTACCGCTCTTCATTTCATGCCCTTGGTGCCAACTGCTGTCCTTTAGGTTTGTCTGGAAAGGGAACCTCCGGTTCCCACGCAAGAATTTCTTTCTCCTCTGGTTGGTTGAGAGCGCAAATGGTGACCGGATGAGAACTCATTCCTCCGCTCCAAAACTCACCCTAGATCCTCAAAGCGCCCCACCGTCATCATCACCCAGGTCCCACCATGCATATTCATGCACCGAACGTCCCCGTCATGGCATGACCAGTGTGGCCCGAGTGACAAACTTCCTCAATGGATGGAGGCTCCATGGCTCACTACAGAAAGCTGTGGTCTTGTTTGTTCGGATGACGGCCAAATTGCCCGTGGTTCTGGTGTTCCTTTTCATTGTTTTGTATGTGATTCCCGCCAGCGCTGCAATACTGGTAGTGTATTTGGCAATAACATTTTTGTTCGCCTTACCGTCATTCCTTGTATTGTATTTCTCATACCCTGTATTGGATTGGATAGTGAGAGAAATTGCAGCTTGAACCGACAATATCAATACATCTCAATGGTTGCCATTTTTCCATTAACAGGAATGCTTTGAATTCCCACAACCATGCCAGCATGCTCAGGTTTTCAGTTTTTATGAGTAGGGTCCCTGGTTCAATGATTTTGATCTGTTGGTCTGTTGCTACCCGCCATAGATGGAAGATGTCTCAACAGGCATGGCTGTATCTCTCAAGGCGCCATTGTTAGGCTATTTAGCTGTTGAATTGGACTGTTGTTGCATTTATATTCTTCATCATTCATTTGCATGCCACGAATTCATAGGTTGGGATCATCTTATGGAGGAGATTTTTGGGGCATGGTCCATTCCTGGTGGGACCCAACAGGCGAATGAATGGTGTGGATCACCAGAGTATGTGTATCTTATAGTGATCTTATAATTCTTCTTTAGTTAATTATTTCTTCATCTCTATCCTTCATGATTAACGGCTGTGATGAAAGATAAACGCCGTGGTGGTCCCACATACAAATCTACGGTAGGTATCCTACTACTGTTATTCCTCGTGGTATGGCCCCTGAGTTGGGGATATGTCTGATTTATTTATTTTTCCATGGTCAAGAATCAAGAATAGAATCTGATGGACGGTGTGGATGTTACATATATATATATACAACATGGTGGCCCCACAGAGCTTGAGCGTTTTACGAAGATTGATTATAGCATTAGCCCACGTGTAGTCCATCATGTAATCAGACGACCCAATAAGTGAAAAAGCAGACCAATCCAATTGTCAGATGGGTTACACATGAATTGGGTAGTTTACATTCTTTCTTATGGCGTGGCCCACCTGATTATTGGATTTGTCTGATTTTTCGGTGGTCTAATCTTCATAGTGGGGTGCACCTATTAGAAGGGTTGGATGTCATACATACCACGTGGACGCCAACTCTCAACGCTAAAAAAGGAAACGGATTGGCTACTCCCCCTGCCACTTGCCCGGTGGCTGGTGGTCGGTGCTCTGTGGGCCCCACCATGATGTATGTGTTTCATCCATGCCGTTCATCCATTTTTACAGGTCATTTTAGACTTGATCTCAAAAAATGAGAGGGGTGTAAATCTCAGGTGGACCACAACACAGGAAAACAATAATGATTGGATATCCACCATTAAAATCCTCCTGAGGCCCACTGTTCTGTTTATTTGATATCCAATCTGTTGATTAGGTCATACAGACTTAGATGAAGGAAGAAAACAAAGATCAACTTGATCCAGAACTTTTATGGGCCCCATAAAGTTTTTAATGGTCAACGTTCATTCAACACTGTTTCCTGTAATGTGGTCCACTTGATTTTGGGATATAACTCATTTTTGGTCTCACACCCTAAAATGATCTAGAAAAATAGATGGACAGCATGGATGAAATACATACATCATGGTGTGGCCCATTGGCTGGTGGCAGGGTGCGTAGCCAATCCGTTCCTGCTAAAGAAATGCCTCAACCCTTTCTACTGTCTGCCTGTTCTTATTTTTTCCATTTATCTTCGAGGTGGGCCCACCTTTTCAATGGCTTGGCTGTGATACCCAAGTCACACGTGCCATGACTTGTTGTAGTTTCAACTTTACGATGTTCACCTTGATTTCTGCATGACGTCAGGTCTATCCATCAAGTGCATGTTAACATCTGAGCCCTAAATCATGCAAATCCAAAATTTAGGTGGGCCACACCAAATGGTAGAGCCTAAAACCTCTAAATACCAGAGGTGTGCCCCAGCTGAGTTTAAAATGTCCTCGCTCTTGGTGTGCCTCTTCATACTCGTGTCCATGCCAACCCAGTGGGCCCCACCAAACTGTCAGGAAAGTTTTAATGCGCGTCCTCATCCGAACTTTTCCTTGTTGTATGGCCACTTGAGTTTTGCATTGGATTTTCGGCCGGAGACGCAGATGGAAGGATTTGATGTAATGAACCATACCATAGCCAGATATAAATTTTTAACCTTGATCAGACCCAAATCCAAATGCATCCGAAATGGTGGATTTTGCAATTCTATTTTGGGGCGTGTTTGGTTGTGAAAAATATCATTATATTTTGTATCAAATTAGATTGGTTAATGGAAAATTTAAGTTGGAGTATAAATGTCAATCATCCATGGCTTAGAAACAATATCAACAAAATGAGACTCATATATAGCTTTTGTGAAGAATATCCATTAGTTAAAGTTCAGTTGATAAATGAAGAGTGTAGATGACACAGACATTATTTTTTAAAATAAAATGGTAGTCAACTACAATATACTTGGTTCACTCATGAAAAGTTACAATATAAATGGTAGCTTGATTAGCATGATACAGTAGAACAAGAGAGCAAGCCTTGATATTGAGATCGGAGAGAAATGAATTAAGCCAGAGAACCTTGCTAGTGTCTATAGACTGGTATGCAATCTCAGTGGAAGGGCGAGCAGTAAATATTGTTTTCTACTTTTATAGGAAACCAGGTTACCACCAACAAAAGTATGATTAGTTGTAGAGCAACGATCATTAAAAGAGCAAACTTAGTCCTCGTCACGGTATGCATGTATATTGAGATGACCATGTGCACCATAAGGACCATCCTTTCCAAGAGCAATCTTGATGTAAAAATAAAATAAAATTTGTAATATATAGTTTCAAGGTGGTGGGAGCATGAATTCTTTTGAAATTGACTTATCACACTCACAGCATTGGAAATGTCTAGTAAGTGATGAACAAGGAAAGGAGTTCACCTACAAAACGACAATACATTGTAAGATAATTTAAATGATCACTTTACCAAGTGAATAACTAATAATTTGTGTCAATAGGGGACTCAAATAGTTGAGAGTGTAGTGGGTTAGTGAGTTACAACAAGTCAATGGTATACTTACTTTGAGATCTGAAGATATACTTTGAATAATGGACAATGTTTAAAGTATCGATATTATTACAAGTTTCGTTAGCTGGGAATATAGAAACAATATCGATATCATTGATAATCTCGTCGATAATAAAAAAAAATACGAGAAATATCAAAAAAACATGGGAAAATTCATAAAAAATTTCAATAAAACTTTTGGAGATGTTGAAATATGTATATTTGCATATTTAGGAAAAAATTATAAAAATAATGCATACATAATAAATTTTCATTTAACGAGGGCCTAAAAGCACATGCTATCATGAGAAATCAGTCCAACCATCCCATCCATCCCGTCTATCCATTTAACCTTTTATCCAAATATCTATTAATATTTTAGAATATCGATAACATATGATATTTAGCCAAAAAATCATAGACAAGTGAAAAGTAAATAAAAGATTGTGGTCTCAATATTGTATATATTGCGATAACAATAATATTATAATATTATTGATATCATCATCAACAATTGAATATTGTATACAACTATGAGCCTATAACAAAATTTGAAATGAAATTATTTTTTTTAAGAAACAAAATTTTAGCAATATCGATACATTGACGACATTATCAAAATATCATCAATATACTGACAATACAAGTAACACCAGAAATTTACACAATCGAAAATATTGACAATGCATTGGCGATATCAATACATTAGCAATACAAAAGCAACACCTAAAATTTACACAATAAAAAATATTGGTGATATCGATACATTGGTGATACTTAACAATACATTTCCAATGCTTGAAATCTTTTATACTACCAATATTTTTAGTATCACTACCTATAATATCGGTATTACCGAACTAGAGATATAAATAATATTGAGGATATTTCGATAATATCAGAAATACTTTGAACAATGAGACTAACATGACTAAGGAGATACTAGCATCATTATCTCAAACAATGAGCATATCGTCAACATATACAGTTAGAACAGTAATATAATTATCATGTTTTTTTTTATGAAATGATTAAGGCATACAATTATAAGAAGCAAAATTAGTTGAGGAATTAGAGTGATAAGTGATAACATGTGGGAGGAACAACAGTGTATTTAACATTACGAACAACAATGGGACAAGCAGATGAAGGATCAAACGGTGCAAGATCCAGAGTCAGTGACGAAGACTGATTAGTGCAAATAGTAGGCGAGTTGTTATCGTCACCACAAGCGGTAGCATCGGAACAATAAGACAATTGGATGACCATGGGATATCAACTTAAAACAAGGTCCATTAAATTATTTTTGAAAAAAAAAAAAAGTGACATCCCAAGAAACATGACACCATTTGGTCAATGGATAGTGGCATTTGTATATCCTTTATGAGAGAATGAGAACCTAAGGAAAAGGCACGTATGCATTCTACGAGAGTTTGTCGTAGACAAGATTAATGAGGAGAAAAGAGCAAGTACACCTATAAACCTTGGGTGATAATATAAAAGAGTATAATCAATTTAAGGAGTCAAAGAAAGTAACATTATTTAAGTGACTAGGACGGCATATGTTGTTCATATATGTAGCAGCGGATACCGGTTCATCCTAACATGTTGAAAATGATGTCCATGATAGTCAAAATGGATTGAATGATGATTCTTCTTTTGCAGAAACTCCATTTTTTTATTTTTTTTTTTATTTTTTAGGGGGGGTATAGACACACGATATTTGAAATTGAATACTGGGGTTTAAGAAAATATCTTGTAATTTTTTTACATATTTATTCTTTAACATTATTAAACCGAAATGTCCTTATAGGATGTACAAATTGGGTTCTAAGATAATTAGAGAAATTTTACACTATAAAAATTACTTATGCCCTACTTTTTATGAGACTGTCAAATCAACTTAAATTAATAATTAATAAATAATATAAAATAATGATGTTCAAGCATCGATGCTACTGGAGCAGGTTCCACACATAATAATGTATTAATTGAAACAGTTCCAAATACGTAGTTTCATTGAGAAATAACGAATTGCAAACATGTTTAGAAACCTAATAAAATTTGCAATGCGAATAAGTAAATAAATGCTCTAAATGTGGAAACAAACTATGAAAGATACCAACCAACATGTGGCCAAGGCAAGCATGCCATTGACGGAGACAACCTTCTCTATTCACATTGGCTATTGCTACACCCAGATCCATAGCTCAACTGGCAGACTGAGTGGAGATACCTTGTTTCAACACTTGAGGTCTTGGTATCGATCCCTAGTGGGGGTGGCTAACATGGAGTGTGTGTACTAACATGGGTGTGTACTAACAAGCTAACCCAAATAATAATAATAATAATAATAAAATAATAAAAAAATAAAAATTGACTATTGCTATAAATTGAAACAAGCTAATGCTTGGTCAAGAAGACACAACCCGCCACTCTCATATCCACCACCAATCTTTCGCTTGGTTTGCAGATCCCAAGTTAAAACATGAGATGAAAAAAACATGGTGGAACAATTAAGTTACTTACGTAATGAACTAATAAAAAGTAAGAAATAAATGAATAAGCATGAAGGACTAACAATAAAATAAATAAATAAATAAAAATAAAAAATTGATGAGTTGAGGTAAAGAGATCATTTCCCAAGTATACGAGAAAATAAGTCACCGGTTAATATAATGCGACAAGTGGATGGAACATAAATAGGAAGTTATCTAGCCTTATGATCGACGACCCTATAATCAATAATCTAAGATCCATTACGAGAGAAGATGAGTGTAATTAATAATACAAAATAAGTGTGTATATATATATATATATATATATATATATATATATATATAATGGAATACGAGGATTGATAGTAAAGAAATCAATGAGTTGAGGTAAAGAGATCATTTTTTTTTAGTATACGAGAAAATGAGCCATCAATAAATATAGTGCAACAAGTGAATGAATCGTATGATAGGAAGTTACCTTCCTCACTGGCCTTATGGTCGATATCCACAAAGTTAATAATCGAAGACTATTAGAATAAGAAGCATGTTTGGCTACATAATTGACAAAAAATACTTAAAGTGTCCCCAAATGAGCTATTTTTTAAGAATATAGTATGGAGATTAGTTGGGCTTTAATGAAACACAACAGCATATTTTGGGTTGGAAAGAGCGCACTCTCTTCAACTATAAGCAATGTTAACCCCTCAACAACACTTCAGTTAAAAGTGATAATGAAAACCACAACAAAAGCCTTTGGATGTATTAGTATCTACCTCAATGCATGCACACCTAACTGTCACGACTCACAGGGTGTGTCACGATCAACACACTTACTCATTTATCCTTTTATTGGAAAGCCTTCCATGTTAAACCTTTCTATATGTTATGAGGATAATGGAGCATAAGAAATGCAACGATGGGCTTCTGTGTATATAATTATAGATTAATTCATGTGAAGGTATAGACTCCCTCTTCAATATATGAACTCCTTGAGGCTTAAAGTGCTTATTGAGTTTGTCAAAAAATTTAAAGAAAAATAAGTTTTTATGCCACTTACATAGATCTTAATAAATGGAAACTTGTGGTATGTAATGATTAAATTGCTTGTATCTTTGGTACAAATGGGTATAATATAATTCTACAAACTAATCACCTTGTTGTATGCTAGTAATTTATCTAGTAATTTGATATTTACATGCTTGATTATTTCCATGTGAATATGTTCCAATAACTACGGCCCATATCTCTTTTGTGGTGCTATACAGCATAAGAGATTCACTAATCTTAGGCTTTATAAAGTGGAGGAGTCAACTCATGATGTAGTTGTCACATTTCCAATCCTCATAGGTCACATTATTGGGAAAGGATTTCTTGCTCTCTGTTTTTGTTATTAAAAAAAAAACTAAAAAACCATAAAAAAATTTCTCCCCTCCTTTATTTATAATATTTTGAAAAAATAATAAAATAATTGTAGTCTAAGGTCTACCCAACACATATACCCATCCACTCTAACACTTCCCCTTAAGTTGGCAAATAAATATCATGGATGTCTAGCTTAGACATTATACAAGACAATCGAAATGTAGAAACGGCGTTGGTAAACACATAAGCTAGTTAGTGCTTGGATGAGAGATACGGTGTGTGAATTAAATTAGCACGCAACTTTTCTCGAACAACGTGACAATCAACCTTAATATGTTTGGTACGTTCATGGAATATTGAATTGGATGCAATTGTTAATGCACATATTTGTTAATCACATGCATTTGTGTGTCAGTGAATAGGTTAAGCCTTTGAAAGCTGAAAAACGAGGACATATAAATGTTGGGGAATCACGGAAGCACACGGATGAATCAAGCAAAGTACTTCAATCGCACAATCAAGTTTAAACACAAACAATCTGAAATTTACATGGAAAAACCCATGCGGGAAAAAACCACGGCACAAAGGGACAGTGATGCACTATGAAAGCATAAACTTAAAAGATATACAGATTACCCAATTTGAACAAGCCTCGAATCTTCCTAATCTATGCCCTTGAAACCCTCAGAAATAAATTTAGAAAACCTATAACACATCTGTCTATTCCCAAATCCTGATTACACTTATATATATATATATATATATATATATATATATATATATATATATATATATATATATATATATATATATATATAGTCTCTATGAGAATCACAATCGAAATCGAAAACAAATCCCACACTTTTGCAATCATGTGCGCGTGCTCAATGGCACCTTCAATGGCATCGACAGTCTGTTGATGCCATCGAGAAATCACCAAAATGTTACAACAAGAAAACATGAATTTTTTAAATTTTTTTATGGCATCGAGCACTTGTTCGATGGCATCGACAGACTCTGATGCTCACATATTTAAGACATCAACAACAATCTCCATCATGTCTTCAATCTTCATTCTTCATAACTCTTTTATTATCATCTATAATTCCGCCTTGCATCATAGCTCCACCATCACTCCTCGTGCATCCTCCATCTTCCTTTTACGCTTTCGTCAAGCCCAGAGAAGTTACACTTAAACTTCTCTAAGAGAACTACCTTAGTGAGCATGTTGGCTGGATTCACGCTCGTGGGAATCTTTTCTAGAGTCATGCCTCCTCCTCAAGTACATGTCGGATAAAATGATGATGTACATCAATATGTTTAGTATGTGAGTGATAAACATAATTTTTAGCCAAATTGATTGCACTTTCACTGTCACAATTAACCAACACGACTTCCTGTTGAAGCCCCGACAAATTTATCATACCCCTCAACCATACACTTTCCTTGAACGCTTTTATCACCGCCATATACTCAGCTTCAACTGTGGAAAGAGCCATCACAGACTGAAGCTTTAACATTCAACTGATTACTCTACCCACTAGCACAAATGAATAAGTAGAAGTCAGGCTTCTACTATCCACATTGCCTGTGTAATCAGAATCCACATAACCTATTAATTTGGCCCATGATTTCTCAAAAGATAAGATGTGGTCCTGCGTACCTCGAATATATCGAAATAATCATTTCACTAATTCCTATTGTTAGTTACCGATGTTAGATATGTATCTACTAACAACACCCATCGCATGTGAAATATTCGGTATAGCATAGACCATGACATATATCAAGCTGCCAACTGTGCTCGAATAAGACACACGAGACACATCCTGCTTTTTTTCATCGGTTTTCGGACACTGTTTAGAAGAAAGCTTAAAATGAACTGCGTGAGGAACGCTGACCAGCTTTGCCCCGTCCATCCCCTACTTTAACAATACGTTCTTAAGATATTTCTTTTGAGATAATATATCAACGCCGAAAACCCTCCTTGCAGCCCCAAATTTTTCATTTCGAATGTCCATGATAACTGAGTCTTCAGTAAGTCGATCTCAAAAATGCTATTACTAACGATCAACATGTCATCAACATACAAAACCAAGATAATGAATTTCTCATCATTCACTGTCTTGTAATGGACACAATGATCATATTAACTTCTAGTAAATTTCTGGCTCACCATGAAAGAATCAAACTTTTTATACCACTGCCTAGGTGACTGTTTCAAGCCATATAACGACCTCTTGAACCTGCGAACCTTCTTATATGCCCCTTATATTTCGAATACTTTTTGTTGATTCATGTAGATATGTTCTTCAAATTCCCCATGCAGGAAGGCAATCTTCACATCCATCAATTCTAGATCGGGATCATATTGAACAACCAATACCAATATGAATCTGATAGATACTTGCTTTACTACAGGTGAAAATATCTTAGTGAAGTTGACACATTCTCTCTAAGCATATCCATTTGCCACCAACATTGTCTTGTACTTATCATGTTTCTTCTAAAATATCCACTTACACTCGATCGCTTTATGGCCGACGAGAAGCTCCACCAGCTCACATGTATCGTTCTTGTACAAGAAGTTCATCTCATCATCCATTGTTGCTTTTCACTTTTTAGAATTCGCCTCATTAAGAGCCTCCTAAAGAGTAGATGAATCCCCCTTATTTGTAATGATGACAAATGTGATATTTGAGTTATCCATGTATATCACCGGTGACTTGCGATCCCACGGAAGATTCTTTTTCACAGGTGGTGGCTCCACCTACTCTTGTACCTCTATATGTATCTCTGTATCAGCTTGAGTGTCATCTGTGTCCACTTGAATATCAAAAACTAACTTTTCTGATTCCTCTTGCTCATCCTTACGGAATAAGGATCTTTCATCAAATTTGGCATCACGACTAAGGATGATATTCCTTGTGACCCAGTCATACGATCTGTATCATTTCACACTACCTTTATAGCCGATAAAGATGTACCTTTTAGCTCTCTAGTCTAGCTTATCTCTCTCAACTGACGGCACGTGAGAATAAGCATTACAACTAAACACACACAATTCCAAGTAGTTTACCCGCTTACCACTCCATACTTCTTATAAAATTTTATAATTAATGGTTGTAAAAGGGGACCGATTCACCAAGTAACAAGTCGTGTTAATGGCCTTAATTCATAATTCCTTACTAAACCCAGCATTACTAATCATGCATTGGGCCATCTCCAAGAGAGTTCGATTCATCCCCTCAGCCACACCGTTTTTCTCGGGTGTGTGGTGCACTGTGTTATGCCTTACAATTCTTTCATCCTTGTAATATTGATTAAATTAATTTAAAGTAAATTCCCCACCATTATCTATCCTTACTACATTCACCTTTCGCCCTGACTGTTTTTCAGCTATCACTTTCCATCGCATGAAGTTGATGAAAACATTAGATTTATTTTTCATTTAATAAACCCATACTTTTATATAATAGTTGTCAATGAACGCGACGAACCATGATGACCCTCCACCAAAAACCACAGGCACATAGCCCCCATACTTCTGAATGCACATAGTCAAGAACACCCTTACATACATGTTTACCATACTTAAAAGATAACCTTGAATGTTTACCATATACACAATGCTTGCATATATTAAAATCAAAGCTTTTAAATACTAAAATTAAACAACGGTCAGAAAGCACCTTCTGCCCCGCTTGCTCGTGTGGCCCAATTGTGCGTGCAATATGCGTGCAGATATGGAATTCGTTATAAACATTGCAGCTCCATCTGATGAAGTGCTCCATATCAACCTATAAAGATTTATGTTTTGCTGTACCTTCATGATTACCAATGGCCTCTTTGAAACTTTAAGGACACGATTAAAACCGGTGAATCTGCACTCAAATGCCTTGAGTGCTCCTAAAAATATCATACTCCTCAAATCAGGAATGTATGTCACCTGGGTAAAGATACGCTACATGCCATTAAACATCTTGATGCGCACCGATCCAACATCAACTACTTTACAGGCATTATCATTGCTCATGGAGACCTGACTACCATTGCACTCATTGTAACTGGTGAACCAACTCCGATGAGAGGTCATGTTGTACGAAGCCCTCATATCTAAAATTCATTCTTCATCAAAGTAACCGAATTTTGATGCGGTGAGCACGTCACCAACATTCATGTCACGCCCCAGACTCGGTAACCGGACTCACAAGGAACCCGATAGCCGGTTTTGGCCGCAACAACCTCTGTAGTACATCATTCTCGACTCCTGAGACAGGTTCCAATCTTACGGTCCTACAAGGAGGATTTTCATAACAGCATAACTATTCCAATAAGAGCATACCCAAGATCACAATAAGTATATCTGAGAAATAACAAAGGCACACATCACAAAATCCACTATAAATTTGAGCTTTTCAGGTACATAACTGGAAGAAAATACATCTGATGACAAGAGAAGAAGGAAGGAAGATCTGCAACACTGGATCCTTGGCTCAACTCCTATCCAAGCTCAGCTGCTATGACACCGACCTAAGATCTCCTACATGCATCAATCGTGCATAAGCTTATAAAAAGCTTAGAGGGTGGTGAAGGTGTGTGACAATGGTGCTTAGAAGAAGATAGAGAATGTAGAAAGGAAACATGATCAATGCCAATGTCGCAAGCCTTGCCAAGGCAATGCAATGCAACAAGGCTTATACACTGATATCAATGCAATACGAAGTGATGTCAATGCTTATAACAAGCCCACATATCCCATACAGTTCCATCATAAGGAATATCACCGGGGTCTGATGCACTACAGGATGACTGCTGCTATCAAGACCGCACAGTCTACGAGTATAAGAGACTACACTACCCTCTTATGGATAGCCAATCACCAGCAAAGCTCGTCAGTAGCAGACCCATTCATGAGCTGGTCAGACTCAGCCTAGTCATGCCCTCTCACTCAAGCTGATAAGGCCACATCCTATCTCAACCGACTACATGACAGTGGGAGACGCTGCTTAACGGTGTAAGGCACTCGGGTACTCATGATTTCCATTTGGTCATGGTGTTGAGGCGTCTTCTAGGTACCTTGAAGGTTTAGGGGCTTTCACCTAAGGATATCCTATGCACCCCAATGCTCAAATGATATATTTCTGATGTCCACATACAATCATCCATGAATATACTAGTGGAGGCAAGGCCCTGATGAAGCAAGGGTGATAATGTCTATGAGATGCGATGTCAGATGCATGAGTCATGCATACTAATCATGCACTAGCTCCATGCACTCAATGTGCACAAGAGGGAAACTCCATCCCTCCATCATATCAGTCTAATGACCACACATAATGCAATCCAATCACTCAATGATGCATATGGGTCATGAGGGTGTGTCATACGGCGATGATGACTTAGAGTATACTCCTCCTTCCCAAGAAGGGAATCACGTCTAGGTACTTAGACAATTAAATATGAGGAACAAACCTCTAGTGGGGGCCCAATACTTTGAGGTAGCCCACAAAGCTAAGAAGGGTCATATATAAGCCTAAAGGAATAAATGATCCTAATGAGGGCCTATGGTGGGCCTTAAACTACCCATAGTAAATCATGGGCCTACCTTAGGGCCACCAAGGAGGACATTCAACTTCAACTGTGTCTCAAAAAATAGCCCACCACTACTCAAATATGAAGCAAGGCCCAAGGCCTATGGCCATCCATGGCCTAGTGGGCTATACACTAAGCTCAACACATAAACTATATGATGGGCCCTCAAGCAAGGTTTGAGCCCAACCATAAAGGTCACAAATTCACATATTGTGGTTGGGCTAGTGGGCAGCCCGGTAATCCAACCATATGGACAATTTTTATGCTTTATCCAAGTGAATTGGGCCTCATAACTTGGCCCAACCAAGGGCCCAACTACTTGAATTTTATGGCCCACAACCCATCACAATAGGTAGAGAAACACAGGCTCAAATGGTGAAGGGGCCAAACTAGAAGATCTAAGATGAATGGGCTTACCAAGGCCAACCAAAACTATAAGCATAAATCCAAAAAAAAATTCAATGGAGGTGGGCCTCCAAGTAAACATAAATGAAGCCCAAAGACATCTCAGAGAATGACAATTTTATGTGCATAATCCATCCTTAATCTGGTGGGTCATGTTGCCCTAAAACAGGCTATTAGGGGCAATCAGTTTGGGCCCATTGCTGAATTTCTAGCCCACCTATTTATGGGCCTGTTGAAGCCCAACAATAAATAATGTAAATTAGGTATATGTTCCCTAGTGGCCCACATATATCTCTGTGGGTCCAACCAGATGGGAGGACTGGATTACACACATAAAATAGGTGGACCATGCTGCCGGAACGAAAGTCCAGCAGTGGTCCAATGGGCTTGAGTGTCCCAAGGGTAAACGGACCTATGGCCTTAAGCAATTGACCAAAAACTCATCCAAATGGGTCCCAAAAATGGATGCCTCTGAGGGAGATGGCCATTACCCACATGGACCATAAATGGATGGATGGTGGGGATAAAAAATACATCAATGGTGGGTTCACAAGGAGGGGTAGACGGCCAACCATGGCTGGATGCCCTAGCCTGGTGGGCCGGTCCAGCCAGCACCACGAATGGCACAGGGGTCCGTTGGCCTCGAAAATTTGCAGGTAAGTCCTACCATGGGTGGGCCACATCTCTGTAAAATTTTACAAGTTTAAGATGTACAGAAATATTTTAATTAATTTAAGGAATTCAAACTATACAGAAAATCTGCTAAGTACAAAATTTTGATAGACCCTACTCTGAGCCTTCAATGTGATAGATCAATGGCCTCAAAAAAATTGAAAAAAATAGGTTTTAGGTCCTCTCATATATGTACTACAAGGTGGGGTCCACGGATGTGGCCCACCAGTGGAAAATTTATTTTATAATTAAGGATTTCCAATCTGATAAGTTGCTGGAAACAGTCCAAAAATTTCAGGCTAATAACCTCACTTGGGCCACACCTTTGGGGCCTCAATCGGGGTTGGATATGACTGAAATTTGGGAGACATCAAGATGAGATCCCTACATTTCAGAAAAATATATTTGATGGGTACAAAAGGTCCCCCAATCAGTCCCAAATTCAAGCCCAAAGTTCAATAAAAATCTGTCCAGAAATTTCTGGACAGTAATACATGCATGGAATAAAATAAATGTATGGGACTATTAAGGAAGGGATTGACTCATAAATTGGGTGTCATGACCCACCCTAGTGGGCCACACAATTGTTTAGAACAAACTTTTAAATTTTTATTCTTATATGAACATTTATGGTGGCAAAAAAGGGCATCCAAACCATGGTGTAGGTTGAGTATAGATATCCCTTCCTTACTGGGCTTTTCCGGGCAATCAAAGTCCACTAAGTTGACCACACATAATATCATCAGATTACAAGAGAAAGAAAGAGAAGAAAGAACATCCGGCCATCAGGGGAGGGCTCCGCTACTATTGAACCGTCCCCACACAATCACAACTACAAACAACAATATAAACACATTGCACAACATAGATCTTATGATGCATGACCTAAATCTTTGAGATAAATGACTGGGATGTCATCCCAACCACATGCAAGGGTCTAGATGACCCATCATACCTAGAGAAATAGGAAAAATCCCTATGTAAGGGGTCCATCAAGGGAAGAATCTCATGCATGGACATGCATGTATAATGTGGGCCTCATGGCCACATCTAGATGATTGTGTAGGATTTTCACCATTAATTAGTGGGTCCTATACATCCAAATGAGAGAGATGAAAGAGATTACATAAAGAAAAAGCCACATGAAGAAAATGAAGGATCTACTTGATGAAGAAAGCACCCACCTTGATCCTTATAAAAATCTAGGTCTCCTTGCTCCTCTAACTCCAAGGAAGGCAAAATCAATGGATGACATGAACTTGTAATGGATGGATTTAGAGAGATTAGGGAAAGAAGGGGCTGAAAATGGAGAGGGAGAGGTGGGGACGTCCCACCTTCTAGTAGCAAGAAGGAAGAAAAAGAAAAGAGGGAAATGAGAGAGAGAAAGAGAGAGATAGGATGCTTGTAGGAGAGAAATGATTGCAACCTTGTTTGGGGAAGAGAAATTTCAGCTTTTCTCTTAAGAAATGGGGCTTTGGTTAGAGAAATAATAATAGGCTAGCAAAAGAAAGCCTATTGGAGGCTATAAGTTAGGGTTGTGGGTGGTGTGTGGGTGATGGGTAGTGTAAATTATGAGATTTTAGGTGGTGTTAGATAGTGTGTATTGAAACTTGTGCATTAGGGATGGGACCATCTAGGAAAACATGCACACCACTCCTAAGTGGGCCACGTGATCATGATTAAGGGCTATAACATGAGATGCGCACAACTTATGATCTATACATTGAATGGACGCACAAAATGCGGCGTCGGAACCGCAACGACGATGCGAACAAGATGGTATAGGTTTCAGCCCGATCCGAGTCAGGTCTACATGACCAAACTTAAGGATGACCGTAAACACTATCCAAGGATCGCAGGTCACTAGGATTCGACCGGTAGGACCGCGGGACCAAGAGAAATGAAATGCATACTCATACACACCCATGTACACATATGAACTCGGGTCGGGTCTTACAATTCATCTCCTCACTGGATTCCGCTGTGTTGGCCTCCCTGGAAGAATTTTTTGAATTATCTTTTCTTTCCTTAAGATTTGTACAAATCTTCTTCATGTGTCTGAACATCCCACAATTCCAACACTTCAACTTCCATTTGCCCTTGCCCTTAGATTTGAACCTTGATCATAAAGATCCACAGTCCCTTTCATAATTCTACCCCTCGTAACCATTACAACTGTAGAAGCACCCATGTCATCACTTTTCTTTCTCATCGTCTTTCCATGAAGAGCTAAGATAACGATATCGACGCTAACGGTCGATCTACCAGTGCACAACAAGTCCTTTAATGACTCATATGAAGCCGGAAGACAATTCAACAGGATGCATGCCTAATCCTCATCTTTCATCATTTCCTCCACATCCAGCGCTTTGCAAATTATCTTGTTAAAGTCACTGATGTGGGCATCAACATCAAACCCCTCTGTCATCTTCAGATTGAATAACTGAAACTTTAAGTACAGGCAATTCTAAAGAGATTTTTTTGCATAGGTGTTTTCTAATTTCGCCCATGTACTTGCCGCAGTTTTCTCTCTTAAGAAATTGTAGAGGACCTCGTCCTTTAAGCATAATTAGACATAGGTTCTTGCTTTCCTATCCATCTTATTCCATTCATCATCTGTCATATAATCGGGCCACTTCTCAATATTTACATCATCCAATCATTGTTGAACTAGGAGACCAGTCATTTTGACCTTCCATAGTTCATAGTTATTTTTCCTAGAATATTTATCAACATCAAACTTAGGATTAAAAGTCATTGATACCATGTTTTAAATTCAAACTACTTCCCAATGTTAACTCTAATACCACTTGTTAGGGAACTGTGGGAGCACACAAAGATGAATCAAGCTGTTATAAATGTAACTGCCTAAAAATAACAGTTTTCGAGTAGTCCATCTATATATTTATGGGAAAAGGTTCTATGCGGTCGAGCTCATGGGAACTTCCCATGAGGTCAAGTTGTGTGGGCCCACTGTGATGCGTGTCGAACATCTACCTCATCAGTCAGATGCATCATTCCATGGTGGGCCTATGGCTTAAAAATCAAGTCAATCCATGACTTGTGTGGGCCACACCACATACAAAAGTTAAAAGGGGTTTCCCTCCATTAAAACATTCATAATCATTTGTTGGGCCCACCGAGGTGTGGTTCACAAATCCAGCCCATCAATTATGTATGTCCCACTTGTACAAGGGGTCAGACCAAGTTTCAGACGTATCCAAATTTTAGGTGAGCCCCACTAAGTGCTTTTATATGTTTTAAGCATGTCTTCACATGATTTTAGATGGTATGACCCACGTGAGTTCCTTATATGGTTGATTTTTGGGATATCCCATCATTTAAAGGGGACCCATCAAATGCACAATGTTTATTGTCGACACGCATCACAGTGGGGCCCACACGACTCGTCCTCATGGATTTGCATGTTGTCCCTATCAGGAACTCCAAATAAAATTCAGAAATGAAGCTTAACAGTATATTAACAAAGTTGGCTTTAAAAGATGTCATAAGAAAGAACTGTAATGGAAAAGGCTGGACAAATTGAAGGGAATGATTGGAAGTACCACATCTAGAGAAATTAAGCAATTGAGAATTGTTGTCAACATTGAGTGTGTAATAAACCTATAAATAGATTAGTATGAAAGGGATCACGATTAGCAACAAGAAAATTATACAGTAGTTAAATATTTAAGCAAATGGAATATGCACATATGTTTAGTTGAATTATATAGCATTTAAGAGCTAAAGCATATGCTAAGAAGAAAGAACATAGGCAAGCAGCCCAGTGCGAGATTCATCAATAGATTAATGGCTTATTTAATGGTAATGGGCTAATGTAGTTTCATACCCTCGTATATCCACCTGTCCAACATAAGTATGTAATGAATTCAGCTAAAAATTGGTACATGGAAATGAGTTCTATATTTACCCTAGTTCAACTGATGGATGTATTGAGGGAAAGAAGTGTACTCTCTTTCTCACTCAGCAACATTTACTCTTTGACAAAAAATTGACTAGGGAATGGCGACAAAAATTGATGAACTACTACAAACTAGAGTTTTGTACAGTGTGCGTATGCAATTGCATGATACTTATATAATTTAAGACTTGGCCTAATGACTTTCTTGAGTGCACGACATATCACTTTTTTCAGGGATTTATTTGCTCTTTTTTAAAATTTATATGTGCTTTTTAAGGATTTGTTAACGCTTTTTCGAGATTTACCGAGGACCAGTAGAAGCACTGAAAAAGGCCACTGGGCATCGGCAAATGATTTAGCGATGTCCCATTTTTCGGCATTTGTCTAACCATCACAATAACTTTTACTGGTGGATTTTTTATATATATATACTTTTATCGGCATTTTTTACAACCAGTGAAGGTCATTTTTCCTATAGTGCTACATGATGAGATTATACTTGAGCATATGATATGGTATTGTGACAGTGTGATGATGTTATACTTGAGAATGTGATACAACTGATGGACCATATGATAAAGTTACACTTGAAGATATGATTGGTTGTATGATTGTGTGAAGTAGTTCCACTTGAGAATGTGATATGGTTGATAGACTACATGATGAGGTTGCACTTGAGGATGTGATATGGTAGTGTGATGGTGCGATGGTATTATACTTGAGAATGTGAGATAGTTGATAGACTATGTGATAATGTTGCACTTGAGGATGTGATATGATTGTGTGACAGTGTGATGTGATTGTTCCACTTGAGAATGTGATATGGTTAATGGATATTGTGATGAGGTTGTACTTAAAGATGTAATATGCTTGTGTGATACTGCGATGTGGTTTCGGTTGAGAATGTATTAGGGTTGTTTATTTTGGCAAAGATTATAGTTTATTTTTATATATCCAGTTTTCAATTTCATTCATTTAAATCCTTTAAAAGAAATAATGAAAAATAAAATAAAATTCTTAGGTCCTAAAGAAAAATTAGCAACTACCTAAGTAGATTCAAGTAACAAATTTTAGTTAAATGTAGGGTCATATCACTTGGTGAATAAAATGTTTTATTTAGATGTTCAATTGAATTATAACAATACAATGCAATAAAGTAAACAACGAAAGTGGGTTCCATTCCATTCACAGTCAATATTATTGTGGTTACTAAACAACAAAGTTAGAGCTAATAGTTAGCTTCATTCCATTCACATTCAAGGATTTACACCTTACTGTGGTTACTTGCATATTCAGCTACCAAAATGGACTAGACTATTTAGCTTACCATTTTTTTGAGAACCATTGCATATTAACATCTTAACAAACATCACCTTCGGCTCACATCAACTGCAATTCAACACCTAAGCATTTAGGTATCTGCTACTTTTTCTTTAGGACTTAAGATTTATTTATTTTTCCTTTCAATTATTTCTTTTGAGAGATTTAAATGAATGGATATTGAAAATTGGATATATACATATATATATATAGAGAGAGAGAGAGTCATGCTTACTTGCGCACCTTTGCACACGTGTCATGGGTGTTTAATTTGAACGGTCCATGTGATGCGGAAACCCATAAAACCCCATGTGACAAATTTTCACCCTGATCTAAAATTTTTGTGGGCCATAGCAAAGAGAAATGCAAATCAAGGGAGGAAATTGTTTTCATTTTTCATGGCCCATCAAAGTTTTAGATCAAAGTAAAACTTGGGCCCGGGGGGTTTCACGAGGTGCTGCTTCACATGAACAGTTTAGATTTTGGATCCACATCACGTATGATGGGTTCTCAAAAAAGTTCGCACCAGTTCCATGCGAACTGGTGCGCAGGTGATCATTTCCCTATATATATATATATATATATATATATATATATATATATATATATATATATATATATATATATATATATATATATATATATATATATATATATATATTCCTTTTCAATTATTTCTTTTGAGAGATTTAAATAAATGGATATTAAAAATTGGATATATAAAAATAAACTATAATCTTTGCCAAACTAAACAACTCTGTTACATTTTTAACTGAAACCACATCATAGTATCCCACGAGCATATCACATCCTCAAGTGTAACCTCATCACAGTCCATCAATTGTATTACATTCTCAAGTGGAACAACTACATCACACTATCACATAATCATATCACATCCTCATTTGCAACATCATCACATAGTCCATCAACTATTTCACATTCTCAAGTGTAACCTTATCGCACTATCACACTACCATATTACATCCTCAAGTGCAACCTCATCATGTAGTCCATCAACCATATCACATTCTTAAGTGAAACTACTTCACATTATCATACAACGAATCATATTCTCAAATGCAACATCATCACATAGTTCATCAATCGTATCACATTCTTAAGTAGATATACCTTATCACACTATCACACAATTATATCATATTCTTAAGTGCAATCTCATCACATAATTCATATACCGTATTATATTTTTAAGTTGATATACTCACACTATCACATAACCATATTATATCTTTAAGTACAACCTCATCACATAATCCACTAACCATATTATATCATAAAGTGTGACCACATCACATTGTCATACAACCATATCATATCCTCAGATGCAAACTCATCACGTTGTCCATCAATCGTATCACATTATCAAGTAGATATATATTTCATCACGCTATCACATTACCATACCACATCCTCAAGTACAACTCTATCACATTGTCCATCAATCGTATTACATCTCAAGTGGACAAATGTCACGCCCCAAACCCAAAAATCGGGCTCACAAAATTCTCGATCTCCGAATCCGGTGCCAACAGCCTTCGTAGTACTTTATTCTTGGCTGTTAACATTCATATGCCAGATTTCGATCCTGGGATCCTACAAGGGGAATTCTTTTTTCTAAGTTATATTTAACTCGCAATAAACATAACCACAAGATTACCTAATTCACAAAGGCAACATCATCATCACATATCCAGTAATATAATCATTTGAGTACAATACTGAAAGGGAAATAGATAAATTAAAATCAAGCTCCGGAGGACTACTGCACGATCAAAGCTCAACACTGCTGCAACCTAACATCACCTGCACGCATCTATCGTGCATAAGCTTATAGAAAGCTTAAAGGGTGGTGTAAGTGTGTGTACAAGGTAAGTGTCAAGTATTCAATACAATACCATAATCATACAATACCGAAAATACTAGTAATCCATAAATCGTACAATGTCTGAATAAGTAGAAATACTGACAAGATCATGAATTATACGATAATAGAGTAAGCGAAAATACTGACAAGTGCATGAGTCATACAATATCAGAATACGAAATAGAAATCAACTATGCAAATGAGGAGTCATAGAGAGCCAAATATCATATGCAAAAGATGCAATGCAATATACATTGCCGATGAGTAACACAAACATCATCAGCCCTACCATATGCCGCAGATGTAATGTAACATGCAGTGCGAATGGAATGACCATGCTGGAGTGTGAAGTCGAGATGATAGTACGTAGTATCGCAGGCTATGGTATCCATTACAAGAGACTTCTATCCAAACCAGTCTCATACCTAAATTTGGATAGTTAGACTTAATGTGGTAAACTCCTGATCTCAGGTTAGTCGTGCGCCCCAACTGAAATCCTAGCAATTGTGAAGGTACACGTAACAAATAGTTGCACACCACCATCCTGAGTGGATAGTGAATGAATGAATGAATGAGTATATAACTCCTGTTCAATAAGTCCACATATCAGTACGGTTCATCTCTAGGATCATCATCTGGGTTTAATACACTCCAAATGACATAGCAGCACAATCTAAGTGAGCGTAAGAAACCTTACTATCCGCCTGGCCAATAATCTGCCAATACTTATCCGGCACGTCGATAGCAGATCCATTCACGAGCTGGTTAAACTCAACCTAGTAATGCTCCCTACGCTCGAGCGGGTAAGGCCACACCCCCTCCCAACCGACCACGACACAGTGGGAGACAGCCTACTGGTATACGGCCCTCATACGCTCATATACATCCACTTCTGTCACGCCCCAAACCCGAAAATCGGATTCACATGAATCCCGATTGCCGAATCCGGTGTCGACAGCCTCCGTAGTGCCCCATTCTCGGCTCCTGATAATCTAATGCCAGATTCCGACCCTGGGATCCTACAAGGAGGATTTTCCGAATGAAATTTTTTTTTTTTTTTTTTTTTTTAAAGGAGCATAACCACAGACATAACCAAGTCACAAACAACATCACCACGTATCCACTATAACAACAATTTTAAGTACAATGCAGAAAGGGAAATACAAGGTAATCAAAAGCTCCAAAAGGTCCTGATGTGCACTCCTGTCTCAGCGCTGCTGTCGTCCAACGCTACCTGCACGCAACTATCGTGCATAAGCTTTCAAAAGCTTAGAGGATGGTGCAAGTGTGTGCGTAAGGCAAACGCCAAGTGTACAATGTCAGAACAATGCGGAAGCATGCGGTAAGTCCATGAATATACCAAGGCTGTGTAATGCAAGGCATGATGCGAGATATGAATGTCATCGGCCACACCGATGCGATGCAAGGCCTACATAGCCAAATGTCATATGCGAAATGCAATCCAAGCAAGTCGGTATTCCTCACATGCGTATACCAGTACAATTCCTCTCTGGATATCACCGGGGTCCAATACACATGCAGAGACTGCCACCTCCCTAGCTGCACAGTCAAGCAAGCGGATAAGACCTCACTATCCGCCTGGCCAGTAGTATGTCAATACCTACCCGGCTCGTCGATAGCGGACTCATTTGCGAGCTAGTCAAACTCAGCCTAGCTTATAGCCCTCTCACTCAGGCGGATAAGGCCACACCCCCTTCCAACCGACCACGACACAGTGGGAGACGCGGCCTACTGGTATTTGGCACTCGGGCGCTCGTGTATCCACTCGGTCTAGACGTTGGAGCATCTCCTGGTACCAAAAAGGTTCTGGGACTCTCACCCAAGGACATCCTAAGTGCCCACAGTGCTAGAATATGCATTTCCGGTATCCCATACGGCCATCCACGATGTATCTGTGGAGCCATGGCCCTGATGTCGCTAGGGCGTGCAGTGATCAAGTCATACGTATGCGAGATGCATGAATCACGCTGTCAGAACATGCAGCAATCCAGCGCGTACTGCGCGATCATGTGGGGTGCTCAGTCACCTAACGAGCCCCATAGATGGTCTGTCCAATGGCGTATGCTATGATCAGTCATTACTCATATCAAGCATACATATGATGCGTATGGGCATGAGTTATGAGATTATTCTAAACATGTTATTAGGCAATGAATAGTAACAGGTATGGACCTGTCAATGGGCCCTAAAGAGAATTACAATGCGGACATTTAACCAACATCGCACATACAATGTGGACGTCAAACCAACATTGTTTCCTAGGCACGGTTTGCCATAAATATCATTTCACGAACCATGAGAAACGTTCATTGCAATGGACTCTAAGGTCTTCCGTTGGGCCTCGATCCCTGGGCCTTGGATATATCAAAATGGGTTGTATTACATGGGACTCACATCCACCAAATGGGTTGCATTAATGGGCCTCACCAATGAGCCTTATGTACATTGCAATGGTCCATGATCCATGGGCCTTGAAATACATCAAAGTGGGACTACACACATGAGCTTTAAATAGGTCCAATGGGCCATTCTTTTTGCGCCCCATGCACATCAAATGGGCTTGATCCCATGGGCTTTATATGTACCAAATGGGCTTATTTCCATGGGCTTTATATGTACACCAAGGTGGGCCTAAATGAATGATCATAATGGATCAACATGGGCCCTATATACATATCAAAGCGGGCCCATTTAAACCATAGATCTGGCTCATTTTCCTTTGGGCTCACGTCATGAAATGAGCCCTCAAAATAGGAGGATAGTTTGGATGCTGCTTATCCATCATAGTGGAGGCCCACATGAAGGCCCACCAATGCACATCTATACATATATAATATATATAACATTCTATATAACATATATATATATATATATATATATATATATATATATATATATATATATATATATATATATATATATATTTACACGCACACACACACCCATACACAAATGGACAGAGTGGATAGAACATATAAATCATAGCAGGTCCCACTGTCCAAGTAGTGGACAGTGTGGATAGTCACATACATCACAGTGAAGTCCACCGTCCATACGGACGGTGGCAATATGACACATATATCACTGTGGCTTCATGTGGGACCCACCATAACCTATATTTTCCATCCAATCTTTTGCTAAGATCACAAAGACCTGGATGAACGGGAGACACAAATTTCAGATTGATCCCGAACTGCAGTGGGCCCAAAAAGAAATTGCAATGGTAAGGTCCAATCACCACTGTTTCTTGTGCTGTGGGCCGCCTGAGCGTTGGATGTGCCCCGTTTCTGAACAGCATAGATACAAAATATACATCATGTGGGGCCAGCCAACCCATTCCCACGGTTCCTGCTGTCGTGAGTACAGCAGCTATGGAGCTGCTGTACGATGCAGCATTAGCTGCTTCAACGGTAAAAGTGGGTCCCACGTGGGGCCCACCATAACATTTATTTGTCATCCAACGGTTGATAATGTCACTCAGACCCGAAATAAATAAATAAATAAATTTCAACGGGATTAAAAGCTTGGGTGGACCCCAAAAAGGATTTCAATGGTAGATTACAATCACCACTGTTTCTTGTGGTGTGGGCCGCCTGAGACTTGGATGGGCCTCATTTTTGGGGAGGGCCCACCTCAGCATGTGGGCCACCCTTTGGACGGCGTGGATACAAAGTATACATCATGTGGGGCCCGCCCGTGGAGCCGTGGACGGCCTGCGTCCGCCGACCGACTGCCCGCCGCTGGAGAGTGCAGGACGCTCGGCGTCCTGCGATTGGTCAGAGGCAGCAGCGCCTCTGCTGCTCCTTTTAAGAAAAAGAGTTTGGAAGGAAAGCGGTTTTTCCGCGATTTTTGGCCTGCGGGGCCCGTGAAATGAAATCTACTCCGGCCATTACGATCAGTGGCCCGAGGCCGTCCAAATGAGTCCAGAGTTTGAATTTTTTTGATGCATGGAAGTGAAATAAACTAAGAAAGTGATATTTGAATGGTAAAGGTGCGACCTTTGACGCTATGGCCCACCAGGTGATTGGATCAGCTTCAAACTTCTACCCAACGGCTACAATGCCGTGGGTAAGAGGATGGGCGGCTCAGATCGGATATAAGCATCAGGGTGGGGCCTATGCAAGAAGGCCACCCAAATTTTTTTTCTTTTCTTCTTTCCTTCTTCCCTTTTTCTTTTTCTTTTTCTTTTTCTTCACAGCGTCCAGCGTCTGGGACGCTGGACGGTTAAATAAATTTATGTATTTATTTTTTTTTTTATATGGCAGGTCCTGATGAAGTGGGCCACCACCTGATGGGCGGCATGAAAATGGTATGAAAGGTGGGCCCCACTTGGTTAACATAAATACTTCAGGATGGGATCTATTCAAGTGGGCCATCCCATCCTTTTGTAATGAATAAAATAAAATAAACTAAAATAAAAATAAGATAGAGAGAGAGACATGGAGTGGGACACGGCTTATGATGGAGGGTCCCCGTCATTATGGGCCCTCCCTTACATGAAATCATACAACAACGGGCCCCTTTGAACAAAGGACCATCAAAAATGTAAATCAACGGTGGAGATCCATCCTCCACCGTTATGGACGGTCTAGATGACCTTTTTGAAATGAAATAAACATCATGATGGGGTGCATGGAGAATGGCCCCATCATGGAACGATCATGATGATCCAAGTGGTCCATCGGCCACAAATAAAGGTCCCAAGTGAGATCCACACCATTGATCGGTGGGCCTCACTTGGTCCACCATAAAAACACATAAATCTACCCTATAGAAGCACCCACCTCTAGATCTTCTTGGTCCGTTGGATAGCCGGTCTCCTAGAGCTTTACTTAGATGGTGGAGATGGGAATTAGATGGCTAGGATGGAAGATTTGGGAGTGGAAAGTGGGCCTCACATATGCACTTCTCTCCATGGGGAGGCTTGGACGTTGGATGCTCTCCCTTGCTTGGGTTGAAGTGTTGAGAAATGAGAGAGAGAGAGGTGTGATTAATGAGAGATGGAGTGATGTGAGGTGAGTGATGGGTGAGGTGAGTGATGGGAGAAGTGAGTGATGGGTGAAGTGAGAGGTTAGTTGACTTAGGTGGTTGCTTGTCTTGTGGAGAAAGGAAGCATGGGTGTGTGTGTACTTGACATGAGAGGTGATTGATGGGTGATTGATGGGATTGATGGGACATATTGTAGAGATTCCTTGGAATTTGCAACGCGCGGTGTTTTTGCTCGAACTGAACGTGGGTCCGTATCTCGTCGTCTGGGTATCGGATCGGTGCGTGAGTTGCGGCGTTGGAACCGCGGCGACGGTGCGGTCGCAACGATACAAGTCTTGGATTAAGCCGGCTCAAGTGAATAGGATACGACTTACGGTCGTGCGCAACGTCAACCATAAGTCGCGGATTGCCGGAATCTGACGAGAAGGGTCGCGGGAATCAACGGAACAGTGCGGATTAGGATACGGGTCTTACAGCTCTCCCCACCTAATAAAAATTTCATCCTCGAAATTTACGTTACCATCGCAACTAATCATAATTCACAAAGGAAATAGGGAACATACATCATATTTAATCAAGCATCATAATACATCATACAATCAATTATCGAAAAGATGGGGATAACGCTCGCGGATCTCTGCCTCGCGCTCCCAAGACGCCTCATCCACACTATGGTGGCCCCACTGTACTTTCACCAAGGGAATGACCTTGGTTCTGAGGACCTACTCCTTTCGATCGAGGATACGAACTGGCTGCTCAATATAAGAAGCGTCCTCACGAACCTCCAACGGCTGTCAATCGATAACAGGGACGATGTCTGACCGACACTTCCTCAACATAGAGACATGGAAGACGTTGTGGACGCCAGACAACTGCGATGGCAAGGCAAGCCGGTAAGCCACAGCGCCAATGCGCCCAGTGATCTCGAAAGGTCCTATGAATCTCGGGGCAAGCTTGCCCTTCGTCCCAAAACGAACTACACCCTTCATGGGTGAGACCTTGAGATACACATAGTCCCCAACGGCAAACTCCAAGGGACGATGCCGACGATCAGCAAAACTCTTCTGCCGGCTCTGAGCTGTGCGCATCCTCTGTCTGATGATGTCGATAGCCTCTGACGTCTGCAGCACAAGCTCGGGACCTAGGAGACGTCGCTCTCTAACCTCAGTCCAACAACTCGGAGATCTGCACGGTCTGCCATATAATGCCTCAAAAGGAGCCATGCCAATGGTCGCCTGATAGCTGTTGTTGTACGCGAACTCAGCCAATCGCAGGTGCTCGTCCCAACTACCCGCGAAATCAATCGCGCAGGCCCGAAGCATATCCTCAAGGATCTGGTTGACCCTCTCGGTTTGTCCATCGGTCTGCGGATGATACGCGGTGCTGAGCTGCAAATCAGTGCCCATCGCTCTCTGAAAGCTCCTCCAAAACTGAGATGTGAACCTCGGATCTCGGTCTGAAACAATCGAGACAGGAACACCATGCAATCTCACGATCTCATCAATGAACATCCTAGCGAGCCGATCTGTATGCCAAGTCTCACGAATCGCAAGAAAATGTGATGACTTCGTCAGACGGTCCACAACAACCCAGATGGCGTCATGACCGCGCTGAGTCCTCGGCAAACCCAAGACAAAATCGGTAGATATATGTTCCCACTTCCACATCGGAATGCACAGCGGCTGCAATAGGCCAGGGGGTCTCTGGTGATCGGCCTTGACACGCTGGCAGGTGTCACACTCGGCCACAAAACTAGCTATCTGGCGCTTCATCCCTGACCAAAAATACTGGCGTCTCATATCGCGATACATCTTCGTCGAGCCAGGGTGAATAGAGAAGCGCGATCGATGTGCCTCGGTCATAAGATCTCGGCGTAAATCAGGGATATCCGGGACACACAATCGGCCTCTGAAGCGAAGTCCACCGTCAGAACCGACCTGCCAATCTGTCTGACTCTCAGATGCTGCCTCTGCTCGGTAATCCTGTAACGACTCGTCTGTCTGTTGAGCCTCGATCACCCTTGCGACAAGAGAGGGTTGAATCGACAAGCTCGATAGCTGAACGATAGATGACTGCAGACCAAACTCAAAGTCGTACTCTGCTATATCCTCGAGCATCCTCCACTCCTGAATCATCATATGCGCCACCAGGCCTCGTGGCTGACGACTGAGGGCATCTGCCACCACGTTCGCCTTGCCCGGGTGGTACTGAAGATCAAAATCGTAGTCCTTCAGGAGTTCCATCCAACGCCTCTGCCTCATGTTCAGCTCGGACTGAGAGAACAAATACTTCAAGCTCTTGTGATCGGAAAAGAGCTCGAATCTCACCCCATAAAGATAGTGTCTCCACACTTTCAGTGCAAAGACAACCGCTGCCAGCTCCAGATCGTGCGTAGGGTAGTTCAGCTCGTGGACCTTGAGCTGTCGGGACGCATAAGCCACCGGCTTCCCGTGCTGCATCAGGACAGCACCTAAGCCAACTCGTGACGCATCAGTAAATACAACAAATCCATCACTCCCAGAGGGAAGAGTGAGGACAGGAGCGGACGTGAGGCGGTCCTTCAACTCCATAAACGCCTGATCACAAGCGTCGCTCCAAATGAACTCGGCACCCTTCCGGGTCAACCTGGTCAACGGGGCTGCAATGCGAGAGAATCCCTCAATAAAACGTCGGTAGTAGCCCGCCAAACCAAGAAAACTGCGGATCTCGGATGCGTTCGTGGGCTGATCCCACTGACGCACGGCATCTATCTTCGAGGGGTCTACAGCGACACCCTGCCTCGTCACTACATGGCCGAGGAACTTCACCTCCTCCTGCCAGAACTCACACTTTTCCAGCTTCGCGTAAAGCTGGTGTGCACGGAGGGTCTGCAATGTAATCTCAAGATGTCGCTCATGCTCCTCACGAGTCCTCGAATATATCAAGATGTCGTCAATAAACACCACGACAAACTGATCAAGATAAGGACGGAAGACCTCGTTCATCAACTGCATGAATACTGCGGGCGCATTGGTCAGTCCAAAGGACATGACCTGGAACTCAAAATGACCGTATCGCGTCCTAAAGGCTGTCTTCGGGATATCCTCATCTCGAACCCGAACCTGATGATAACCGGACCGCAAGTCTATCTTTGAAAAGAACTGCGCCTCCTGCAGCTGATCAAACAAGTCATCGATCCTCGGAAGCGGGTACTTGTTCTTGATCGTGACCTTGTTGAGCTCGCGGTAGTCTACGCAAAGCCTCAACGAGCCATCCTTCTTCTTTACGAAGAGTACCGGCGCTCCCCACGGCGAACTGCTCGGACGAATAAAGCCTAGCTCGCGCAACTCGTCCAACTGCTTCTGCAGTTCCCGTAACTCTAGTGGTGCCATACGATACGGGGCCTTCGAAATAGGCGCAGTACCAGGCACAAGATCAATCTGAAACTCGGTATGCCGACGAGGTGGTAATCCCGGAATCTCCTGAAACACATCAGGAAAACCACAGACAACCGGCAGCTGGTCGATACTCAAAGCAGCTGGCTCCTCAACGGCACACGATAAAAAGTAAGAAAGCTGCCCTCCTCTGGGCTCGGCAACAAACTGAAACTCTGGCATGCCGGGTATGCAGAACGTGACTGACCTCGCAGAGCAGTCTAATATGGCGTAGTACTCGGCAAGCCAGTCCATGCCCAGGATAACATCAAAACCGGACATCGGCAATACAAATAGGTCGGCAGGCAAGAAGATATCCCCAATCAAAATAGGGCAAGACGGGCAAAATCGGCTCAACACGGCGGTCTTCCCTAATGGCGTCGATACTACCAAATCCTCACGGGCAGACTCCAACGGCAAACCGGTCGATCGGCAGAAATCATCGGCGACAAATGAATGCGATGCACCAGAATCAAATAGTACACGTGCAATGCATGCAGAGACAGGAAGAGTACCCTCGACGACCCCTCCTGATGACTGAGGGTCCTGCTGGGCGGCATAAAATCTGCCATGAGCCTGCTGAGGAGGTGCAGGTCCCCTCTGAGGTCTCTGCTGCTGCTGTGGTCGCTGTGGGGGCCTAGTCTGCTGCCTCAGCTGTTGTGGAGGAGGTACAGGAGGCTGGTGCTGCGGTCGCTGCTGCTGTGGTGGCTGTCGTGGAGGTGGATGTGGTGCCCTCGGCTGCTGCTGCTGCTGCGGATGGGGACACTCGTGCCTACGATGCCCTGTACGACCGCACCCAAAGCAAGTACCTGAAAACGATCCCGAAGATGGTGCTGGGGGTACTGCTGGTGCTCGGAATGCTGGGCGGGTCGTGCGCCGCTGCTGTGAACGATGCTGCTGATGGGAGCTACTAGAGGGTACCTTCCTCTTCTGATCTCCCCTCTGATCACGGGCCCTCTGCACACTGGCCCAATCTGTCTCATATATCAAGGCTCGCTCTACTATCTCCTCAAATGTCGGAAGCATGTGTCCGATCACACGGCTCCGGAGGGCTGGACGTAAGCCGTTCTCAAAACGGCGGGCCTTCCGCCCCTCATCATCAACAAGATACGTCGCGAATCTGGATAGTGCGACGAACCGAGCCTCATACTGAGACACAGACATGTCCCCCTGGACCAACGTCTCAAACTCAAGTGCGCGCTGCTGTCGCACATGCTCGGGGAAAAACTTCCGGTCAAACCGGTCTATAAAGTCCTCCCAGGTCCACTCAAAATCGGTGGCTACTGATCGGGCTATAGATGCCCACCAATACTGAGCCTCGCCCTGCAGGAGGAATACAGCCAATGGAACTCGCTGCTGAGTAGTACATCTCATGGTGTCGAATATCTTCTCCACCTCGGAGCACCATAACTCTGCAGCAGTAGGGTCCGGCTCACCCCGAAAACGTGGGGGATCGTGCCGTCGGAAATCCTTGAGAAGAGCGCTCGCACGCTCCTGCTCAGCCTCGGCCGGTGACACTGTGGGACGCCTGCTCTGCCCCTGAAGAATGGCGGTCATCGCCTGCAACATCTGCTGCAGCTGAGTAGCACTCACAGGTACGGTAGGATCCGCACCTGTCTCAGGAAAATGAGTGGCATCCTCAGGCTCAAAGGCAGGACTATCTGGTGGTGGAGTAGGAGTAGCGGCTGGTAAAGCAGGAGCTGCGGGTGGTGGAGCGGGATTCGCTCGGGTTGTTCTTCTAGCCATAATGTCTCCTACAGGAAGGAACAATGGCCTATCAGTCTTGAGAATCCTCGAAGGCACATACATTAAGCGTTACGTCGAAAAAAAAATCGTTAAATCATTCAGACTCGGAACCTATTTATAGTAGATATGTGATGTATTACTCAGGTATTCCCAAGTTATGCTCTGATACCAACTTCTGTCATGCCCCAAACCCGAAAATCGGATTCACATGAATCCCGATTGCCGAATCCGGTGTCGACAGCCTCCGTAGTGCCCCATTCTCGGCTCCTGATAATCTAATGCCAGATTCCGACCCTGGGATCCTACAAGGAGGATTTTCCGAATGAAATTTTTTTTTTTTTTTTTTTTTTTTTTTAAAGGAGCATAACCACAGACATAACCAAGTCACAAACAACATCACCACGTATCCACTATAACAACAATTTTAAGTACAATGCAGAAAGGAAAATACAAGGTGATCAAAAGCTCCAAAAGGTCCTGATGTGCACTCCTGTCTCAGCGCTGCTGTCGTCCAACGCTACCTGCACGCAACTATCGTGCATAAGCTTTCAAAAGCTTAGAGGATGGTGCAAGTGTGTGCGTAAGGCAAACGCCAAGTGTACAATGTCAGAACAATGCGGAAGCATGCGGTAAGTCCATGAATATACCAAGGCTGTGTAATGCAAGGCATGATGCGAGATATGAATGTCATCGGCCACACCGATGCGATGCAAGGCCTACATAGCCAAATGTCATATGCGAAATGCAATCCAAGCAAGTCGGTATTCCTCACATGCGTATACCAGTACAATTCCTCTCTGGATATCACCGGGGTCCAATACACATGCAGAGACTGCCACCTCCCTAGCTGCACAGTCAAGCAAGCGGATAAGACCTCACTATCCGCCTGGCCAGTAGTATGTCAATACCTACCCGGCTCGTCGATAGCGGACTCATTTGCGAGCTAGTCAAACTCAGCCTAGCTTATAGCCCTCTCACTCAGGCGGATAAGGCCACACCCCCTTCCAACCGACCACGACACAGTGGGAGACGCGGCCTACTGGTATTTGGCACTCGGGCGCTCGTGTATCCACTCGGTCTAGACGTTGGAGCATCTCCTGGTACCAAAAAGGTTCTGGGACTCTCACCCAAGGACATCCTAAGTGCCCACAGTGCTAGAATATGCATTTCCGGTATCCCATACGGCCATCCACGATGTATCTGTGGAGCCATGGCCCTGATGTCGCTAGGGCGTGCAGTGATCAAGTCATACGTATGCGAGATGCATGAATCACGCTGTCAGAACATGCAGCAATCCAGCGCGTACTGCGCGATCATGTGGGGTGCTCAGTCACCTAACGAGCCCCATAGATGGTCTGTCCAATGGCGTATGCTATGATCAGTCATTACTCATATCAAGCATACATATGATGCGTATGGGCATGAGTTATGAGATTATTCTAAACATGTTATTAGGCAATGAATAGTAACAGGTATGGACCTGTCAATGGGCCCTAAAGAGAATTACAATGCGGACATTTAACCAACATCGCACATACAATGTGGACGTCAAACCAACATTGTTTCCTAGGCACGGTTTGCCATAAATATCATTTCACGAACCATGAGAAACGTTCATTGCAATGGACTCTAAGGTCTTCCGTTGGGCCTCGATCCCTGGGCCTTGGATATATCAAAATGGGTTGTATTACATGGGACTCACATCCACCAAATGGGTTGCATTAATGGGCCTCACCAATGAGCCTTATGTACATTGCAATGGTCCATGATCCATGGGCCTTGAAATACATCAAAGTGGGACTACACACATGAGCTTTAAATAGGTCCAATGGGCCATTCTTTTTGCGCCCCATGCACATCAAATGGGCTTGATCCCATGGGCTTTATATGTACCAAATGGGCTTATTTCCATGGGCTTTATATGTACACCAAGGTGGGCCTAAATGAATGATCATAATGGATCAACATGGGCCCTATATACATATCAAAGCGGGCCCATTTAAACCATAGATCTGGCTCATTTTCCTTTGGGCTCACGTCATGAAATGAGCCCTCAAAATAGGAGGATAGTTTGGATGCTGCTTATCCATCATAGTGGAGGCCCACATGAAGGCCCACCAATGCACATCTATACATATATAATATATATAACATTCTATATAACATATATATATATATATATATATATATATATATATATATATATATATATATATATATATATATATTTACACGCACACACACACCCATACACAAATGGACAGAGTGGATAGAACATATAAATCATAGCAGGTCCCACTGTCCAAGTAGTGGACAGTGTGGATAGTCACATACATCACAGTGAAGTCCACCGTCCATACGGACGGTGGCAATATGACACATATATCACTGTGGCTTCATGTGGGACCCACCATAACCTATATTTTCCATCCAATCTTTTGCTAAGATCACAAAGACCTGGATGAACGGGAGACACAAATTTCAGATTGATCCCGAACTGCAGTGGGCCCAAAAAGAAATTGCAATGGTAAGGTCCAATCACCACTGTTTCTTGTGCTGTGGGCCGCCTGAGCGTTGGATGTGCCCCGTTTCTGAACAGCATAGATACAAAATATACATCATGTGGGGCCAGCCAACCCATTCCCACGGTTCCTGCTGTCGTGAGTACAGCAGCTATGGAGCTGCTGTACGATGCAGCATTAGCTGCTTCAACGGTAAAAGTGGGTCCCACGTGGGGCCCACCATAACATTTATTTGTCATCCAACGGTTGATAATGTCACTCAGACCCGAAATAAATAAATAAATAAATTTCAACGGGATTAAAAGCTTGGGTGGACCCCAAAAAGGATTTCAATGGTAGATTACAATCACCACTGTTTCTTGTGGTGTGGGCCGCCTGAGACTTGGATGGGCCTCATTTTTGGGGAGGGCCCACCTCAGCATGTGGGCCACCCTTTGGACGGCGTGGATACAAAGTATACATCATGTGGGGCCCGCCCGTGGAGCCGTGGACGGCCTGCGTCCGCCGACCGACTGCCCGCCGCTGGAGAGTGCAGGACGCTCGGCGTCCTGCGATTGGTCAGAGGCAGCAGCGCCTCTGCTGCTCCTTTTAAGAAAAAGAGTTTGGAAGGAAAGCGGTTTTTCCGCGATTTTTGGCCTGCGGGGCCTGTGAAAATGAAATCTACTCCGGCCATTACGATCAGTGGCCCGAGGCCGTCCAAATGAGTCTAGAGTTTGAATTTTTTTGATGCATGGAAGTGAAATAAACTAAGAAAGTGATATTTGAATGGTAAAGGTGCGACCTTTGACGCTATGGCCCACCAGGTGATTGGATCAGCTTCAAACTTCTACCCAACGGCTACAATGCCGTGGGTAAGAGGATGGGCGGCTCAGATCGGATATAAGCATCAGGGTGGGGCCTATGCAAGAAGGCCACCCAAATTTTTTTTCTTTTCTTCTTTCCTTCTTCCCTTTTTCTTTTTCTTTTTCTTTTTCTTCACAGCGTCCAGCGTCTGGGACGCTGGACGGTTAAATAAATTTATGTATTTATTTTTTTTTTTATATGGCAGGTCCTGATGAAGTGGGCCACCACCTGATGGGCGGCATGAAAATGGTATGAAAGGTGGGCCCCACTTGGTTAACATAAATACTTCAGGATGGGATCTATTCAAGTGGGCCATCCCATCCTTTTGTAATGAATAAAATAAAATAAACTAAAATAAAAATAAGATAGAGAGAGAGACATGGAGTGGGACACGGCTTATGATGGAGGGTCCCCGTCATTATGGGCCCTCCCTTACATGAAATCATACAACAACGGGCCCCTTTGAACAAAGGACCATCAAAAATGTAAATCAACGGTGGAGATCCATCCTCCACCGTTATGGACGGTCTAGATGACCTTTTTGAAATGAAATAAACATCATGATGGGGTGCATGGAGAATGGCCCCATCATGGAACGATCATGATGATCCAAGTGGTCCATCGGCCACAAATAAAGGTCCCAAGTGAGATCCACACCATTGATCGGTGGGCCTCACTTGGTCCACCATAAAAACACATAAATCTACCCTATAGAAGCACCCACCTCTAGATCTTCTTGGTCCGTTGGATAGCCGGTCTCCTAGAGCTTTACTTAGATGGTGGAGATGGGAATTAGATGGCTAGGATGGAAGATTTGGGAGTGGAAAGTGGGCCTCACATATGCACTTCTCTCCATGGGGAGGCTTGGACGTTGGATGCTCTCCCTTGCTTGGGTTGAAGTGTTGAGAAATGAGAGAGAGAGAGGTGTGATTAATGAGAGATGGAGTGATGTGAGGTGAGTGATGGGTGAGGTGAGTGATGGGAGAAGTGAGTGATGGGTGAAGTGAGAGGTTAGTTGACTTAGGTGGTTGCTTGTCTTGTGGAGAAAGGAAGCATGGGTGTGTGTGTACTTGACATGAGAGGTGATTGATGGGTGATTGATGGGATTGATGGGACATATTGTAGAGATTCCTTGGAATTTGCAACGCGCGGTGTTTTTGCTCGAACTGAACGTGGGTCCGTATCTCGTCGTCTGGGTATCGGATCGGTGCGTGAGTTGCGGCGTTGGAACCGCGGCGACGGTGCGGTCGCAACGATACAAGTCTTGGATTAAGCCGGCTCAAGTGAATAGGATACGACTTACGGTCGTGCGCAACGTCAACCATAAGTCGCGGATTGCCGGAATCTGACGAGAAGGGTCGCGGGAATCAACGGAACAGTGCGGATTAGGATACGGGTCTTACAACTTGGTCTCGACGTTGGGATGTCTCCTAGCCCAGAGGTTTAGGAATTTTCACCCAGGGTCATCTATGGCAGCCCGATGCTAGAACGAATTTTTGGTATCCCATTTGGTCATCCACGATATGCCTGTGGAGGCTACGGCCCTGATGTTGCTAGGGCGTATAGTAATCACAACATACAATGCAAGATGCATGAGTCATACAATCCAATCATGCATCAATCCTGCGCATACCGTGCACTCATGTGAGAAACCTCTGCCTATCAGGGAGTCTTATAACAACCTGCCCAATGACATGTGCAATGGTCAACCACATCTCATAACAAACATGCAGATGATGCGTATGAGCATGTATCATGATGCTATGCGGTCGCATACTCATAATCGGTATCAATAACCGGCATCGACAATCAACCTCGACAATGTGGACATTTAACCAACATTGCCCCCAAGGAATGACCCATATAAAGCCTAACATACAGTGGACTCATGGCCTCACACCAGGGCCAAATATACAATACCATGGGCCTTACTCAAGAACTTAATACACATCACGATAGGCCTCGCTCACGGGCCACATATACATCAAGTGGGTCACATCTCACGGGTCTAATATACATCGCAATGGGCCGCTCCCACGGGCCTAATATACATCAAGTCGGGCCTCACCATATGGGACGGAAATATATCATAATGGGCCGCGTCCCGTGGGCCTCAATTACATCACAATGAGTCTCAATAATTGGAATCGGCCTCAACAATTAGAATCGACACTCGAAATCGGCCTCGATACTCGGCCTCAATAATTAGAATCAGCCTATACCATCGGTCTTGACAATTGAAATCGGCAATCGGCCACGACAATCGAAATCGGCAAATCGGTCACGCCAATTGGAATCTACAATTGGTCATGATAAATGGCCTTGACCGCTAATCGACAATCGGTCAAGTCCATCGGAATCGGTAATCGGTCATGATAAACAGCCTCGATCGCTAATCGGCAATTCGTTAAGTCCATTGGAATCAGTAATTAGTCATGATAAACGGCCTCGATTGCTAATCGGCAATTGGTCAAGTCCATTGGAATCGGCAATCGACCATGACAATCGAAATCGAAAAATCAGTCACGACAATTAACACCAATAATCAGGGTCGATAATTTGCGTTGGCCTCAATAATCGGCACTGATAATCAGTAAATAAATAAAGCGGGGTCCATAGATGATCAGCCGATCATCCATAGTATAAAGATCCGCACTCAACCATGATTATATCAAATCTGATAGCATGGATCCATCTATATACGGTGAATGGGGCCCACTTATTTGGGTTAACCCACTAAGGGAATGATGAGAACGGGCCTAACAAGGCCTAAGGGAAGGTCACAATGTGGGCATCCAACCATCATTGATCATCAATGTGGACATCTAACCAACATTGCTCCCAAGGAGTGACTTACATAGGGTCAAACATGTAATGGGCCCATGGCCTTACGTACAATCACGATAGGCCTCATTTACGTCACATAGGCCTCGTCATATGGGCCAACATACATCTCATCGGGCCTCGAATACACAGCATGTGGGCCTCACACCTGGGCCTCAAATATATCATAACGGGCCTCGCACCTGGGCCTCATCACTGGGCCAAAATACAAACAGGTGGGCCTTGCACATGGGCCAAAAATATATCATGATGGGCCTCATAGTTAGGCCGCACCAATGGGCCTCAAGTGGGCTACATCAATGGGCCTCGTAAACATCGAGTGGGTCGTATCAATGAACAACTCCAATCAAACACGTATGTTACAGTGGGCCGCATTACATAGACCTCGAATACATCACAATGGGCCTCACTATAGGCCCTCCATTCATACAAGTGGGCCTTATCACATGGGCCTTAAATACAAGCAGGTGGGCCCCATCGTATGGGCATTAAATACACATCATGATGGGCCTCATGGATGGACCGCACTAATGAGCCTTAAGTGGGCTTCAACCACATCAAAAATCATTTCGATAGTTATAAGTGTAACATGTGTATCACTGTACACTATCATTCCATGGGGCACATGGCCCACTAATGATGATAAACACTCTCCAAACATTGTCCATGTACATCAGCACTGTCCAAACATTGTCCAGCACCGTCCAAAACAATTTGGATGGTGGATGAAACATACATTGAGGTGGGGTCCGCGGCACTGTCCAAAGGTGTTCCTGCACCATTGAGACGTTCTGGACTATGTAGATCAGAACATACAGCATGGAAGGTACCCACAGACTTGGATAATTGGACGGAGTGGACATAGAGTAAATACATCAAGGTCGGGCCACTGTACAGGAGATCTGGACGGTGAAGATATAATAAGTACATCAAGGTGGGTCCCTCCCACGCGTTTGGGATGGGCCCCACATCTTAAGACAGATGGGCGGATGGAGAAACACATACCTCGTGGTGTGGCCCACGTCCTCAAACGGGCGGACAGTGGGGATTAAACCCATGCATCATGGTGCATCCCACACCTGCACGGTCCAGATGGGGGACCAAATACATACATCAAGGTGGGTCCCACCACCTGGCAAAACAGATGAACGGCTTGGATCACAACACAAGGTGGGTATTCACTGTCATTGATGGACGGTTTAGGTAGAACCATCCACACGTGGTATTGCAGAACTTGCTGACGTCAGATCTCAGTGAGGTGGGCTCCACGTGCTTACTGAAATGCAGCAGCAGCTGCTGCATTAGGCACTCCAGCCGAATCATGTCCACCGTCCATGGGTTGGACGGTGTGGATGAAACACATCCACAGGTGGCCCTGCAGACCTGGACGGTGTCTAGCAGCGTCCTGGGCTGCTGGCCTAATCAATGGACGGTTTGGATATAATACATGCCCTGTGATGGGGCCACGAAACTTGCTGACGTTGATGCAGTGGGGTCCACACGTCCCACGTCCTGAAAACGGACGAACGGTGTGGATCTATGCCATACATCAAGGTGGCTACTCCCAGCTCCTGCCTACCCCAACAAAAAGGGATGGACGGTTTGGATGGAGCACATCCACCATGGGTCCACGTGCTGCACACAGCACGCCACTAAGTTGGCCCCACGTCCCATTTCAAAACACACGGACGGTTTAGATAAAAACGTATACATCAGAGGTGGGCGCTACAGAACTTGCTTACGTCCTGTAGTGGGATGGCCCACCGTCCAGATGATGGACGGCGTAGATAGAAATCACGGTGGCCCTACACAGCAGCAGCGGATGGGTGGACGGTGTAGATAAAACCCATGCCTCGTGATGGATCCACAAAGCTTGGTGTATCAGAGCAGCAGATGCAGCTACTTGCTGCAGGCCCTTCAAATAAAATAAAATAAAATAAAAGGATGGACGGCTTTGATAAAAACACATGCATCATAGTTGGGACCCATGTGGACATAGCCCACAGCTCTAGAATAAGCTGATATTTGTGTCTTACCCTCCAACAGCGATGCTGCAGGACGGTCTGGATGACTCAATATCAGGGTGGGCCCGTGATCTGGTAAATGGATGGACGTTTGGATGTATCACATACATCAGCGGGACCCACAGGGGGGTTGACGTCAATACATCAGCTGTATGACTGGTGTGCAGCAGCCCAGCCAACCACTTCCCATCATCCAGTCCTTGGACGGTGAGGATACATACATCGATATGAGGTGGGCCCCACATGCTGCCATAGTGGGGTCCATGTCCAAACAGATGGATGGCTTGGATACAATTCAAACATCATGGGTGGGCCGTTGCTCATAGAGAGAGAGAGAGTTATCGGTGGTGATAGAAGGGCCCCACCACTATGGGCCTCTCATTGATACAAAATATACATTAAGTGGGTCTCATTACAAGTGGGCCCTAAATCAAAACCAAGATGATGAACACCCACATTTAGATCTTGGACTCCTTCCACCGATGTGATTTAGAGCTCCAAGGGAATGATTTTAACAGTTGGGATGGACTTTGGAGGGTGGGGATGAGAGATGAGAAGGTAGGCCACACTAAGCTTCTCCATGGAAGCCATAGACGTTGGAGTTGCTTGGGTTGCTTGGGAGAACGAGAGAGAGAGAGATAATGAGAGAGAGGGATGAGTGAGTGATGGGGTGTGATGGGTGAGGGATGGGTGATGGATGTGTACTTGTGTAAGGAGAGAGTTGACCTAATGAGAGAGGTGGTTGTACTTGGGGATGGTTGCTTGTACTTGACTCAATTCGATTGATTGATGTGAAGTTTTATAGAGATTCTCTTGGAATTGCAACGTGCAGTATTTTCTTCGAACTGAACGTGGGCCCACATATCCTGGCATGGGTATCGCCTCGGCGAGTGAGACGCGGTGTCGGAATCGCAGCGACAGTGCAGTCGCAAGGGTACAAGTCTCAGGTTGAGCTGACTCTGGAATACGAGACACGACTTAGGATCGCGCGCTAATGTTAATAATAGATCGCAAGTCCCCGGAATTCGACCGGAAGGACCGCAGAGGCCTATGGAACGGTACGGGCTAGGATGTAGGTCTTAAAACAAATCACACTCACACAACCACATATCATATCCTCAAGTGTAACCTCATCACATAGTCCTTCAATTTCTTTCATTCTCAAGTGTAACCTCGTCACATTGTCGCACTACAATAACATATCCTTAAGTGTAACTTCATCACATAGTCCATCAATTGTATTATATTTTTAAGTGTAACATGATCACACTGTCACACAATCTTGGAGTATCCAACGTCATGACATAGTTTTACTGTATCACATTTACAAGTGGAGATCATTTATCATACTCTCATACAATCGTATCATATTCTCAAGCACAAATAGTCCATCAACCGTATTACATTCTTCAATTTGGAACCACTTCACACTGTCACACAATCATATCATATTCGAATGTGCAACATAATCACATGGTTTATCAACTATATCATATTCTCAAATGTAACCACATCATACTATTACAATATCATATCATATCCTCTAGCGCAGCTACATTACACAGTACGATAACCATATCACAATCTCAAGTGGAATCATGTCACATTGTCACACAACCATATCATATCCTTAAGTACAACCTCATCATATAGTCTATCAATCATATCATATTCTCAAGTGGAACCCAGTCCAACAAATGTCCAAAAAATCGCGGGTAAAGCCTTTCCCGGCGGTCAGGCAAGCGCTGACAAAAGTACTATCGGTAAAGGCTTTACCGGCAGTTATGCTGGAACAGCCGGTAGAGGCTTGTGTAACTGCCGGTAAAGGCATGTGGAAGTACCGATAAAAAGTTTGTATATGTGCAGGCCAATGTTTATTATATTTGATTGAAACTTGCATTTTTTTCTTTTTACATATTTAAAATTTAAAAGATAATATTATATAAATTCCATTGTCAACTTTGTTGCCACACTCGAATCAGCATTTTCACAATTGTTAACTCCCGAAAAATCACCTACAGAAAATATGTTAACTTTGTCCTTCATAAAAACTAATATTGATGGAAGGCAGTTTCGGCAATTCATGTAGCCTTTTGTCTATTCATTAAATTGCAAAAGTCAAGTTAGCAATTCCTGTAATTCAGGCCTAATCATGACCCATAATGGTCGTAAAATGGGCATGTAACGAGGATTTGTGGGTTACTTAAAGGAAAGATCCATCAAACTTGAGCTCGATCATAGCCCATCATTAGTCGGCCCTCAAAATAAATATTAAAATAATATTTACAATAACAAGTTAAATGGTTCCAAATACATTAAAAAATAATAATAATAAATCTATCGATTCAACTCTCATTCATCCTAGCCTAAATCCTGCAAAAAAAAATTAGTAACATCCCATCCCCCCCCCCCCCCCCCCCCCCCCCCCCCCCCCCCAAAAAAAAAAAAAAAAAAAAAAACTAACTATAGATATTTGTAACGGAGATAAAAAATTATGCTCGATATTTGAGTAATAAACCACATCTGCAAAATCAACGCCCTGATTTTTATTTTAGACAGTGAAAATCAATGCCCTGAATTTTTTTTGTTAGATGAGGATGAAATCCCTGTATTTACTAAAATTCTATCCACTAATTAGAGATTACGATTGTTGAGACTATAATTTTCCAAACCTATAAACATTTAAAAGAGGCTCATTAAGTAACTAAAAATTCTAAAATCAGATCATTGAGACAATTCTACTCAATGATTAGGGGAAAATGGATTGAAAGATGCACCTAAACTTTGTGGAACATGTGGATTGGTGGGTAAGTTAAAGCTCACATGAAGGCTTTTCTGCATAAATGGGACCATCACTGAATGTGGATGCCACTATTAAACCCAATAGGATCTTTCAATTTGGCAGATTTTTGGTGCATCTCCCATTTACAGTGCACAAGGCGCAACTAAACCCAGTACAACAGCAAAGCTAGAAAGTTGATTTTAGCTCAATCGGTGAGTTTTGAACCAATTGCAAACTTTCTTCGTGAACCTTGAACTCTATAAGACATTATTTCAAAGGGAAACAACAATAGCAAGAAGGACTATACCTCCACTGTAATCAATTTGAAATTGAGGCTTCCGAAATGTTGCTCAAACTCATACTCATCTCGAAGGTATTCCAATATCTGGGCATAGTTTGCATCGCGCTAAGCAATTTTAGATTTGAACGATGAGAGCAGACAAGCATGAGATGCAGACAATTATGTGCTAGCTTATAATTCTAATTCGATATTTTTGGAAGTCAATTCAAAAAACTGGGATTTTGATTTTGCAATCCAAGTGAACTATCAGCAGAAATTTGCTAGGTTGGTAATGTAATAGGTCAATTTTGGACTCAAGAGGCCAGGCCAATTGAAAGGACCTGGTTGAGTTGCAAGTAGATCAACGAGTTCTCAAGATTTTATATTACTTTGAGCATACACTTATTGGGAAAAGAAATTTTGTTAAGGACTCTCACTCTACACCAATTTACTTTAATAATTGTCCAAAAAAGAAAATTAATATAAATGGTCATTGTTTCATCAGTGTGTGTGCAGCCATCATTCCACTGTAGATCAATTATACTTCTAATTTATAATACAATGAAGACTTGAAATTTTGAGACACTTTTTATAACCTCTAGTAGTTGATTAGAAGTATCAGGAATGGCTATATTTTTTTCTTTTTAATGACCTACAAAAGAAAAGAGAAGAAGCCTATATGCATCATACCATCATGGCTTAGCAGTCCCATGTCTGGTATGGGCAGCTTCCAGTAATTCCAAGAGTTAAAATCCCTCTATAGTTTCATTCCTAGAGCAAGTAACTGAAGCAAAATTTGTGAAAGCTCACCACTTCATTTGTACATTCTCCTGAAAGAACAGTAATATAATAGAAAAGCCCATAATTAATTAAAAACCAAGACAAAGTTCTCCCATATGATCGGGCCTGGAGCATCCAATACCACAATGGTTGAAATTCATAGAAAAAAGAAAATTGTAGTAGCATCACAACTTCGAATGGGAAAGGAAGCGGGAGTTGCATCTTGAGCAGAAAGTTCCTATAGCTAAGCTCATATTACTTAACGGGTTCTGCTTAAGACTGAAAAGTGGGCATAAAATCCCTGAAAATTCATCAATTAGCACCCACATTCGGTTTATACCATTGAAAACTAACCTTCCACTTTAATCTTGCCAACTACTTTCTTTGTTGCTCCATATATTCACTCATATCCAATCGTATCGTGGCTGCCTCCTACAACAATGTCAGCAAAAAAATAAAATTAGCTATTTGCCACTTCATGCATTGCCTGAACAACTCTAATTTCTTGCCAATATTCATTTGACAACTTTGAAAGTAGAAAATATTAAAAGTTATTAAATAGATAAAAAGTAGCGACATGCTAACCAATATGTGGATAGGGCTAAAGAGGCTTGATGTCAAGTGACACTGGTTTGCTGGTTGTCAAACTTTTGTTCCTAGTCCACATAAAAGTGCTGATCTCAGGTGGCACTAGTCAACCATGATAATTGTCAGAAAGCCAACATCAAATAGATGGGACAAGGTTATGGTGATGATGATCATGATGCAACCAAATGTACCTTTGGCCATTTGACGCAACCAAACGCTATAATGGAGACTTTTATCGGAAAAAAAAAAAAAGAAGATATAAGATCAGCAAAAAACAGGCAATTGCTACAATTTTAATCTTTTTGTTGTTGCATACCACCCAATCTCTGAAGATCATCAATGTCTCTTCGAACCATGTCATCTCTAAAAACTGCCTACAATAGCAAACCAACAAATGAATCATTTTTTGTTACTTAGTGAAATTATGGGCTAAGAATCAAGATCAAAAAAATATCTGCTGCTCTGTTCTACTAAGAGTTTGCCTCAGTTATTCAAGTGCTTGAACAAGGGTAGCTTCTCGCTCCCCAGCTTCTCTCAAAGGACTCTCAAGTTCAGTTCTGGCTTCATTATTAGCTCGTGCCTCTCTCATATGATTTCTTCGTGAACAAATTCCATTCCCAATTGTATTTTTGAAGCTGAGAAATGGACTTAGGGAGCATGGAATTTGATGGAAACTGAAGAACATTTTCTAGAAGCTTTGCATAACCTGTTATAAACTCTGATGCTAGTATGTTCCTAGCAAGTAACTTTTCAGAGGAAGCAACTACATGAGCAAATTTAGATTGTCGAGAAAGCTCTAGTCAATGTCTTAGGTTCACGTACTTGAAAAATCAAACCATGGATTCCGTTAACAACTTGTATTAAGACGGGTTTTTTAATAAATATAAATAAAAAATTGCAAACTTCAACCATGTAAATGTAAAGGAAACAAGGATGAGTTTAAATGGCACTAAACTCATATATCTTTTTATGCTAACCAAATCAGGAGCAATGATGGGTACTTCAAAGGACATGACTCCAATTAGCAATGGAGGCAAACCTTGTTCCTCTTGAAAGGAACCATAGATAACAATGTCAGCCATTAATAACACTATTAACATCAACATCCATACCGTAGTGGCTTACAGAACCATCAGGAAAGCCCAGATGTGAAGCAATTTCCTGCACAAAAAATGTAATGAAGCAATTTATCTTCTCATATCTAAGAACATCAACAACTTGTATAGACTGGAGGACCATCACTGTCAAACATCAAATGCCACGGATAACAAATACCGAATTACGACAGTCCCCTCAAAATCTAAGTATCTTTTGCACACCCTCGGTCAAGGATCTCATAATTCATCATCCAATAAAGTTATTTTAAAAATGAGGAATACTAATTCTGGATGCACATTTGTAGACCTACATGACTAGACAACAGACAAATAAATAGAATTATTATTGCTAAAATAAACCAATAAACCATAGGAACAAATATTATCCTGATACAAAGCTTTTGTTACTGCTAGGCGTTCAATTCACATTGTTTCATGTGGTGTAATAGCCTACATGAGTTTTGGGTATAGCATTTGACAAGCAGCAACAAACATAGCTAATATAGCATTTGCACCAAGTTCCCCCTGCATACTAAAATGTTGTAGTCCAGATATTATAAATGATAAAGTGGTCATGTAATGATTTTCAATTTAACAGAAAAGAAAATAAGATTTTTTCTGCATTGGTATATCTATATCATCAAATAGATTAAGTTGACTAAAGCATATTGAAAGAAGATACACAGACCCAAAAGATTTACAATCTGCCTCCATACAATTTTCACAGTATCCAAGTGATTCCATATCAATCAAGTAAAAGACTTCCCATCTCTGATATCCTCCACATCAAACTTCCATAACAAAAGCAACATTTTCTTATACATAATCGCAATTTTGAACTATTTTCTTTTTAGAAAACTTTCAAAATTGTGACTAAGCATAAAAGTGCTGCTTTCATGCACAAATCGATGTAGAAGGTATGGGACCTGGCAAACTCTGGATTAGGATACCCTAACCACTCACACAAAGCATTGGGAATTCAAGAAGCAACTACAAAAAAAAATAAAATAATAATAATTGTAAAAAGTCAAAAAAACAATATTCTTTTCTGGTTAGAACTGAAAAGGAAATTATTCAAGTTCCTTGAACTCGAGCTGATTAAAAGCAGCTACAAAAATCCAATCTTTCCATTAAAGAAAGGAACTCAACTTCCAGCCTTTGCAAAAAGAGGAACCAGCTCCAAATCTAATCTGAAAGAAGTAAATGACGGAATAAAAAAAAGCACCTTTTCAAGGTTAATGTATTGAGGAAGAAGCAATGAGTGAGAGTGGGAGGGAGAGAGAGATGTGAAGAAGTGTGGAGAGGATTGAGGAAGAAGTAATGAGTGAGAGTGTGAGGGAGAGAGAGAGATGTGAAGAAATATGGAGAGGGGGGACACAGAAGCAACGAGTGGAGTCGGATCGTTGGCTATTTTCTTCTCGTTTTTTTTTTTTTTCATAATTGTTTGGAGTTCCTTTTTTATCTTTTTAGTTTTTTTTATAAAAAAATTGAGTGGTGATGTGGACCAATGAAGATTAGGCAAACAGGAGTTCTCTGCTTACCGAATAACAGAGGATCCAGACTTAAGCATATGATGAACAGGAGACAACCATATAAAGGTACAAATCACACCTTATGCACTAACAAAAATCAAGCCACTAACAAAAATCAAGCCAATCCTTTTATTGGGCATGCCCAGCTAATGCAACCAGTTATTCTATCAGCTATCTAGACACTTTTACTCCATTAATTTAAGGCCCGTAATTTGTGTGCTCTAATAACATCATTTCTACAATGCTAATCACACCTTATGCACTAACAAAAATCAAGCCAATCCTTTTTTATAAGTGTGAATTTTTGCTCATGCTCCATTAATTTAAGGCCCGTAATTTGTGTGCTCTAATAACATCATTTCCACAATGCTAATCTTTTAAGACCATGTTTGGATTGGGTGAAAAACTAAACAAGAGAAAAATAAAATGTAATTGATAGCCTAAGTATAAAGTTGATTAGTATGAAAGAAAGGAAATAAACATCATCTACTGATTTTTCTAGAGAATTCGTAAGTATTTTTTCAATGTTTTTGCTCTAATTTTACCATTTAGAATGCTACATCATTTTTTTCCCTATTAATTTATTTTTTGATAAAAAGATAATTTTACTCCCTTGTTGGGGAAAGTAAATTAATCTCTTTATCTTTTTATGTTTTACTGATAATGACGTCGTATTCTCACGAGAAAATCATAAAATGATTCCTTTGCTAGAATATCATGAGATTTTCAAAATCTCAATAAATAATCTTTTTTTCCAATTTTTACCAAATAAGTATTTACAAGTTTAAATTAATTAATTTCTGCTTGTATTTTAATTTATTAAATTAATATTAATTTGTAGTAAATTTTTAATACTTTATTTGCAGTGACATTCTTCCATTAATATTGCAAAAAAAACTTAGTGACAATCTCATTCTTCACAATTTCTCGAGGGATTTAAAGTTTGAGAGGTTTTTTTGGATATTATAGGAAAAAAATCATGAAAAAATTTAAAGATATTGATTCTAAATTAATAAATAAATAATTTATTTTTATATGACAAATTCGTTACTTTTTACTTTTTTTTTTAAAAGCATATTATCGCAAGAAAAATGTGATATTTTAAAACCCGCCGATAGTTTGAAAATATCGCATAATAGCGTGGTAATTTATTTTAACGAAAATATCGTGAGATGTTCAAAATCTCGGCAATATTTGTCACACTTGCCTGAAAAATAAGCCCCAGCCCAGCCCAGCCCAGCCCAGCTCAGCTCAGCGAAATAGAGGACGTGCTTCGAGGATTGCGTAATTAGTAAACTCTGTGGGGTCCACCATGGCTGCATTCTTATTATCCGCGCCGTCTATTCGTTTTTAAAGATCATTTTAGTTTATTAGAAAAAAATTGAAGTATATCCAAACCTCAAGTGGGCCACACCAAATGAAACGGTGGAAGTAATGATGTCCACCGTTGAAACCTTACTAGGGCCCACAGTGATGTTGATTTGTCATCCAACCTATTCATAAGATCACACAGACAAGGATGAAGGCAAAAACAAATATAAGCTTGATCCAAAATTTCTGTTGCCCCCAAGAAGTTTTCAACGGTAGTCGTTCAATTCACACTGTTCCTTGTGGTGTGTTCCCCTTGAGTTTTTTATATTTTCAATTTTTGGCACCAAGCTCTAAAACTATCTTATAAAATGTATGGACGGAGTGGATAAAATATATAATCCACGGTGGGCCTCACAGAGTTTAATCATTACGCAATCCGCTTTCCTTAGAATCAGCCCTGCATTTACCACACCTTCCCGCCACCACTTCCCTGTAAAAAAAAAACCTTATCTCAGAACACACGCACTCGCTCTCTCTCTCTCTCTCTCTCTCTCTCTCTCATGTCGTTCTGTCCATACCCTCTCCATCTTTCCTCCTTCCTTCCACCTCTCTCCTCAAAACCCTCTCTCTCTCCAATCAAAACTATAGAAACCATCCGATGCGCGAGGCGCTCTCAGAGGACTGGGAAGCAACGCTACCCTTCCGAGAAGAAGGAACAACAGCGCACCCGATCCAAAACCCTAGCCCCTGTTGAGAACAGAGAGGACGGAATTTGGAGGCTGTCGAAGCTCAATGTCCCTGTTGAGAAAGATCCTGGGAAAGATAATCTTGGAGTATCTGTTGGTCTTCTTGAAGCCATTGCCAAAGTCCTCGAATTCCCTGTAATTCTTCTTTTCCGGATATATTTTCTTTTTGGGATTGTTTGGCACATTGGATTTGATTTGGATTTAACTTAACCAAATCCAGGATTGTTCAATCGCTGAGGTTTTCATATATCAGTCGCGTTTGGCAGCCTTGAAATTGTGTTTGGCAACCTGAGTTTTAAAAAAGGCCACTCCATATAGAGAAGAAGAGAGCATTTATGACAGCTGGGGAGGATTGAAAATCCCTGTGGTTTTCATTCTACCTGTTGTGTTTCACAAACTGGATTTTCAATCCTTCAGAATCTAGAAAGTGTGTTTGCAAACCTGGATTCTGGAAAAAGACTACTATAGAGGAGGAGAGAGCAGTTATGACAGTTGGAGAGGGTTGAGAATCTCTAGATTTTGCAACTCATCTTTTAGACAAGATCAGTGTTCTAAGTATTGATGACATCAGCCGATATTTCCCAAGATGTATCTTGTGTCCCACCTGTGCAATACAAAACGCACAAGTTGTGGGATATATCCCACCTTGTGCTTCCACACATCTTACATTTATAAATTATATGAACATACTTGCATAAATTCAGATAGACAACGCATAGGTTAGGACCCCATACAAAGAAAACTTATTACGTGCACTTGTTTTTTGTAATGTTTTGATTTATAAGTGTGTATTGATGTCTTTTTTAACCATCACTGAAGTTTCTTGAAAAATTCGACCAAAGTCCCAATGTTTCCAACAAAAACGATACATTACATGATACAACCGATATATCCCATGCAATAACCGATACATATCTGTATCCCAAGGGTGTGATACATTATGCAATACCGATATTTCGAAGGACAAGATAAAAAAGAGCCCTTTTGAGGATTTTCAGTCCTAGGTGAATTTGAAATCCACCAAAATCCAGGGTGCTAAACACGACTTGGGTTCAAAATCTAGGATTGAAAAATCTAATTGCTCAAAATCCCTTCGGAGGGGTGGTTTGTAGATTGGGTGGCTATGCGAAACCAAACACGAGATTGGTTTTACATAGCCACTCAATTTTGGTGTGAGACCAGTCCAATTGCTTGGTGGTTTTTGTGTGCATGGTTGTACACAAGGAACATTACATGGCCTGAGAAATAGTCTGGCCCATTGAAAAGGTGGGACATGTGTACAAGGAAAAAGGAAAATGGATTGGTGTACGGTTACAGGTAAGTCACTTTAGGTAATCCTGTTTGGATGTAAGCTATAAGTCACTTATAGGAAAGTTGGTTTTTGTGCTTGGGTAACTTGTAAGTCAATTATAGGTAAAAAGTTGTATATTCACACCAAGTAGAGCTTGGAGTAGGGAATCGTTCCAAAATCTAATTGACACATAAGAAAGCTTGATACCAAGTACACCATTTTGTTAAGCCCATTTAGATGAATACTTGAGCCGATTCTTATGCTAAACCAACCAGCAGGTGGGTCATAAAAGTAGGTCCACATATTCAAAATTATATATAATGTGAAGCAGTAACTTAAGATAAACAACAAGGAAACAATTAAGTCATATTATGGATACAACCAAACTGATTGAACTCTTAAAAAAGGCCATTCTGAGGATCAAGTGGGTCATGCCACAAGCAACGGTTGGGATGGGGATGCTTACCATTAAAAACTATGATTATTTGTGGGGCCCACCGTGAACTGTATATGCCAACTAATCAAGTCAGGTGATTCTAGTGATCAGGATGATTGCATGCAGCAAATCAGGGCATTCTAATACCCAGCTGGGCTGCACCACAACCATTAAAACCATCCAGATTGTTGGTGTGGCCCACTAGATTTTGATATTGGCCTGAAATTGGACCTAAGGATGGAAACAACAGGGACTTAAATATAGATGGTTTGGATGGCCTACACAAATCACAGTGGGCCCTGCAAACAACCATGTTTTTGCAACTGCATAGGTACCATACCTTTTCTTCTTCTTCTCTTCCAATTGGAGAAGGGGGGCGAACCATTCAATGCTTTGGTAAAAAAAAGCCTGATATCTGTGGTTACTGGTGGTGGCCGGTGGTGCGCGAAGGGTTTTCTGGTTGCTGGAAGGGGAGAGAGAGGCCTGTAAGTGCACCACCTTTAAGTGACTTCCCAGTAAGTCACTTACATTTCACCCAACCTACAAGCATCCAAACAGGCCCTAGGAGAGAGAGAAGTATGGTGGTCTATATTCAATCTAAGGGTGGCCAGCATGATTTTTGTGCCAAGGAATGTTCATGATGGGGCCCTCACAATCAATAGGCTTATCATGTGTAAGTGAGCCGTGAACAATGTTAGCATTTCCTTTATCAAGACATGATGGCATGCTAATATGTAGGTCATTGCATAGAAAGTTCTTGTGATGTATCACAAATTCAGCTATCTAACCTAATGACTCCTGGTTGATTTTAGCAGTAACCATGTAGCCTTCTCTGCCGACCCAAAGCGGCCGGGACAAGGCTATGATGATGAGAAGCCATGTGTTGTTCTTTATATTGTGGAATTTTACGAGTAGTTTAAATGTAATTTGCTATTTATTTTCTTTCCGTTTGTGCTTCATATGAGCTGATTTGCAAAGTGATCTTCTTTGTCTTAGGTTGCTACTATGTTACCCCAAGAAGCTTTCTCCATTGTTCGGAAGTCCTTTGATGCAAGGAAGGTTGGTTCGAAAGGATATGTAAAAACAACATTTGCTTAGTAGAGAGATGCTCCAATGCTCTCAGAGCATTATAGGTTATAGTGCTCCTAGCTCCGTTGGAACACTTAGTCTAATCCATCGATCTAGATGTTCATTGGGTCCAATGCACATTTCATGGGTACCATGAAAAAATCACACTAATCTGATTAATACTAGCTTGATCAATGGCCTTAAATACGGCCAAGGTCGTTTAAGCAAAGGGTAATTCAATCCATCTATTTGTTAGGGACTATCGTGGATTATGTATTATTCTAAAGAATCGCTTTTGTCATGCATTCGTAACCATCCCATCCATGACTTGGAAAAAAGATGGCTATAGAAAATAAGACCTGTTCAAAGATGGATTGGATAATCCGATCAGTGTGATTTTTGTGCATGGTAGCCCATGAAATGTATTTTGAATTTATTGGATGGTTCACATTGATCAATTGGACTGTCGTAGCGAATCGATGCAACTAGGAGCACTATAACTTACAGTTCTCCAAGAACACTTGAGCATTTGTCTCCATGGAATGTATATTATAATCATTTAGAAGATTGAAAGGAATGCATGAAGATGAGAGCTGCTGATTGTGGAGTGTTCCTGAAAGGAAGTTCTATCTTAGAGATTTATTTGTTGTCAAGATCATGTTTGTATGTCGTGGTGCACTAGAAAACTGTAAGATTCTGGGTCTTTTATAGGAAGGTATTGCCTTTAATCAATCATCATGCCTTTGCTAATGTGAATTATTGAAGTACTTGTTTTAACTGCCTCATCATTTCTGTACTCAACGGATATTCTTGTGTTGGTAGAAAGGATAAGATGACATCTATATTGCATCTATTCATTTTGTGATCCTTGCAAAATAAATATTGAATCACGTCCAATTGCTATGCAAGTCACGGAGATTTCCCACTTTTCTCCTCTGCCCCACTTATAGGTAGTGGATGGTTGTACGATTACATCAGAGTGCTTATCCTCAGACTTTCTCACTTAGAGTTCCTGGTTTTCAAATTGCACCCTAAATCACAATTTCACGAGCAAAATACAACATCCAGACTTGGGAATGAAGTAGAGAAGAGCACAATCAAATAGAAAAAGATGATCTTACCTCTAGATGTAATTCCATAAATTGCAAAGCACCTGAAATCTAGCAGACCAAAATGTCCACTTTTTGAGTGTATCCCCTCGTACTTCTTCAACCTGCAAATGTTGGACTCTAGCGCTTGACTTGCTTCCCAAAGCTTACCAATCTGACTATGGAACTTTCAGCCAGACGCGGGACTTCCTGGTCCTAGAGGCTAGAGGAATTATGAATCCTGGGAGTGGCCAATCCTGGATTGGGGACTGCTGGATCAGTCAACCCTGGATTGTGCAGTAACACCTTTTTTAACGGGAGTTGTTAATCACAATTTCTGGAGTTTGGTGGTTGGTACATGGACTCAAGAATCCTAATCCCTAGAGGATCCAAACAAATGATTGACCCCAAATTCCTGGATTGGCCAATCCAGGATTGACCACCGCAAGGATACAAATGGGCTCTAAGGGCATAACATTTTCTTCCCCTTCTAGGCAGCATTTTCTGCCCATTTTGAGTCCCCTTCTGGAGCTATTGGACATGGTTTTGCTGTTGCTGATTTTGGCTTCATCACTAACTAAAGGTTGCCATATTTAATTAAGAAAATAAACATTCATACGTTAAAAGAGAAAGAAAAAGAAGACATTCGCTAGCTACAGTTTTTACAAAGTGACTTCAGCCTGACTTTTATTTGGCATGCCCTGGAATCTTGTCTGCAGCTATTAATAAGTACTCGTCCCAGTATATGATGCTGTATTGTTTGGTATTGAGATTGGTAACCAAGAACTTGGAGGTTATGCATGACAAGTTCCCTTGTCTGTTCAACCTGTTTAATGGTTATGTCCCTGTCATTTATCATCACATCTGCTATTACAACTTGATTGACAATGTCTGTTGAAACTGGTTACACTGATTTCTTCAAGCGATTGTGTTTAAATTTTGTTCTGGCACAGTCTAACTATTTTTCTTTCCTGATGTTTCTTCAGCTGTTGAAGGAGCCCAAGTTTGTATATACTGTGGACATGGATGTTAAGAAACTTCTGGATTCGGAGCCACGTACATGGGACTTTATTTCTCGGCTAGAGCCTAAACTTGGGCTTGTAGAATATATGCCTCATGAAAGAGTTTCAGATGATTTGATAAGCATGATACATGGTTATAAAAGGATTCATACAGATATGGGGAAGAGGGAAAGTGTTAATGACATTCACTCTGAGAAATCATACAAATTCCCACTTCCAAAGAAATCGAAAGTTGCAGTGGTGGGTAGTGGGCCATCAGGCTTGTTTGCTTCACTTGTGCTCGCAGAACTTGGTGCAGAGGTTACCCTAATAGAAAGGGGTCAAGCTGTTGAACAGAGAGGGCGTGATATTGGTTCATTGGTAGTTAGGCGGATTTTACAGCCAGAGAGCAATTTGTGCTTTGGGGAGGTTATCTCTTGATTCACATCCTTGGAACCTTCATTAATAGGTTGTCTTAATATCTTAATATTTTGTACTGTACTCTTGTAATGATCCTTTTCATGCATCTTCAATATGTCGCATCTGGATATTCTTTATTTATTATTATTATTTTTTTCAGTATATGATGCACATTTTGTTGTGCATAAGATTCACTACTCTGCAACTGCCTACCAGCAAGCACGTATGTGGCTTGTTGTATCTCATAAAAAATCTAACTGTTACTTTAATTGTGAGACTTGGTCCTCTACTATTCATTTGTTGTGCTGTTAAAATTTAAGAAATACGACCGGAGTTGAAGTGGATAAGCGTGAGATTTGTTCTAGAACAGGGTTACTTGTGTTTTCTAAGTCTTATTTGTATTACAGATGTCATTTCTTTATGAATAGGATCTTTGTGTTGTTTTTACTTTTTACATGGCTTTTACAACATGTGCATTTTCAATGCTACTACCACAGATGTGTCTGTTAGCTGTTTTAGTTGATCCATGGTAGCATCTAGCATGTCACATTATGTGCCAGCATTTTTTGCCCCAAGTGGATAATTGATTAAATCTGCAATCCTGGATCACTTTCCTCTTGTTGTTTCTTTTCTCTTAAACTTGTTTTGTTTGAATGAATGTATGTAGAAGTTGATTTTTGGAGACCAAGTCTCTCATGGCATTGCTAGTTTGGAGTCTTCCTCCATGAGTGTGCAATGGGGTCTAGCATCAAACTTTTCTGTAGCCGATCCTTATTAATCTGAGGCAATAGAGAAAAGAAACCATGCCTGCTTATTGCTGCTACATAGGAAATGTATAACTTTTTGACTTTCAAGATCAAACTTAGATAGCAATTGTGCAGGACCATGACAGATGAACATCTTATCTTCTTCTTCTTCTTCCTTTTTTTTTTTTTTTTTTTTTTCATATTAACAAATTGAAAAGATCAACAACCATCAGGAAACCTCCGTTTTTAATTGAAGTGCAATCAAGTCAAGCTTCAACCTTGTCTGGCATAGGAGATCAAACATAACAAGTAGGATCTCTTTATCCATTTCACAATGGCAAGAGATGTTTGGAACTTTTTCAATACTGGATTTGGGATCTCTTGGATCTTCATTAAGTCCACTGGGGATAGGTTGCTGGATGGCGGTTGGGCCATCCAAAGGTTGAAATGAGATTCTTTGGGGTCTTATGAGGATAATGGAAGGAAAGAAGGAGAATATTTTTTTAGGATAATGCTACTTCAGAAGAAACCATACAAAGAAAAATTCTTTACATGCCATCAATTGGGGGTTGCAAGGCAGGATTCCTAGAGTGCGCAATGGTGGTCCTTTTAGGGAATTGGGTTGGGGATAATGTAGGCTGAAGCTAGCTTGGGCTATATGGGTGTGGGTCTTAGGATCCTACTTAACCTCGCCCCCTCTTCTGCAACAAATCTATACAAACAGGTGAAAATTTTCTTGAGAACAAGGAGCAAAGTTGTGTCCTGGGTTACTAGCTCAGCTGTTTGCGCTTCAAAGTTTTACAACCAGCTAGCATCAAGCTTTCTCTTTTGCTTCAGCTTTGGTAGACAGTGTTATACGAATTGTACAATTCAGATTGTATTGTCACCCAAATCACATTTCAATGTGAATCGTACTAATGTGTGTGGATTGTACAATCATAATCGTAAATCATATGATTCACACGAATTGTATAATTCACATATGTGCATAAATCACCTGAAAAAACCAGTGAAAATTTGATTTTAAAAAAAAATATTATTTTTTTCTTTTGTTTGTTTAGAGGGAGGGAGATTTTTCCTTTTATCTTAAGAAACCTAGAGTAAAAAATTCAATATATCTTTTTCGTCGGTCAACTGAATCAAATGTCGCTTTCTTCATTGAGAATCTACATCAACATAGCTACAAAAATACATAAACTACTTATAGATTCTTTTCTCTTTTCCTTATTCCCCCTTTAGGATAACTAAGTTGAAGATATTCAATATATATATATTTATCTTTTTCTTTATTTTTAAGATTCTTTTGAATCTTAAAGATTTCTTTACTTATTTTTAGGTTAAATAATTGTTTTTCCTAATATTTGTCTTTACTCTAGGGTTGTGTTGATTGTTCTTGAAGATGGTGAAGAAATCTAAGGCTGAGCATAATGACCCATGTGAGATTATTACTCAAAAGTGGATGGGAACACTAACCTTCACCTCAAATGCTACTTTTGTGGTAAGATATATTGTGAGATATATTTTGAATGAAACATCACCTTGTCTGAACAAAGAAGAACATAATGACATGTTCACAAGTAGGCGATGTTGTAGTGGAGAAGTTTAAGAAAATGCTAGAGACGAACTCTAGTGATAAGAAACAAGAAGAAGCTATGTATGATGTTGGAAGAGTCCCAGTTGTACATGACGTGGAAGAATTGGGTGATAGAGGAAAAAGGAGAAAGACTATGGGTGACTTTGTTGGAAGAAATAATGAGGAAGAGGAAAACAACATGCCACTCAAAATAGAATTTGGAATAAGGAGATGGAGATAATGTTTGTCTTTTTATTACTTGCTTTCTCTACGCAAATGCTTCACCATGCAATCTTGTGAAGAGTCCTTTTTTGCATTGATGTAGAAGCCATTGCTACATTTGGATTAGGGTTGAAGCTTTCCACTTATCATGAAGTGAGAAATAAAATTTTGAAGATGGGGTTTGAGAACATAGAGAAGGCAATTAAGGTGTACAAGAAAGAATGGGAAAAAACAGGATGCACTATTATGTTGGACAGGTGTACAAATGGAATGAATCAGTTTATTACCAAATTTTTCGGTTAATGATCCAAGTGGTACTTTTTTTTAAAATAAAATAAAAATCTGTTAATAAATCCAATGTTTCCAAGAATGCGGACAATTTATTAGCATTACTAGAGTTTGTTATTGATGAAGTCGGTGAGGAGAATGTGGTACAAGTTGTGGATAGTGCTTCTGCTTATCTAAAAGCTGTTCAAATGCTGGTGGAGAAAAATAAGTTATTTTGGTCACCATGTGTAACCCATTGCATAAATCTTATGCTAGCAGACATCCGTGATTGCAAGTTCATGTAGATACTGTGGCAAAGGTAAGGGCTATATCTGTGTAGATTATTAGCATTGCTGGGTTTTGAATTGAATGTGAAAGCATACAAAAGGCAAGTTGACTTGACCTGCCATGACATAATTTGCATGTTTTATTTAACACTAAAGATCATGCATGAGCATAGGATTTTTTTGAGGTCAATGCTTACCTTGAATGTATGGGAAGGGAACCATTTTTCCAAGACCACAAAGGGAAAGCACGTGCGTGATATAATCTTAGCTTGACTTCTGGCCATTTATCAAGTATTGTTTGAAGACTACTCTCCCATTGGTTAAGGTACAAGTTAGTTGATTCACATGAAAGGCAGGCCATGTGATACATTTATAAAGCTATTGATCGGGTGTAAGTGAATATAATGAAAATTTTGGGAGAAGTTAGAAAATGATATTTGGTGATTTGAGAAATAATCAACAAATGGTGGAATCTTAAGTTCCATAGGCCATAACATGTGGTGGCCTGCTTTCTAAATCCAAGATTTCAATAGATTGAGAAGTTTCATGTGGATTTGGAAAAAAAAATGTGCCCATATGATTGTATTGTAAGAATGGTTTCAAATTCAAGGTTAAGGGTCCTATCGATGAGTAGAATGGACAAGTTGAAAAGCCCTTATGGCTTGTTTAGAAGAGAAACTGCAAAGTTAACAAGAATAACAGAGCAACGGGTAACTTTTGAATTAATTTGCTTGTTAATTATTTTTTGACTTTGATTGGTTAAATGTCTATTTTGATTTTCAAGTTATTTAGTTTAATATTTGATTCCTTAATCTTTGTATTATATGATACATAGGTTTATGATGGGGGAGTCATAGAGATGAGCGTCCAGAATTGCAAAAGCTGACCATTTGTATTTTAAGTCTATTATGTAGCGCCACTGGTTGTGAGCACAACTAGAACACTTTTAAGTAAGTGAAAAATTATTGAACTCATTTGATGGATTTCATTGTTAATTTTTATATACTTAATTAATAATTATATTCTATAATTAATAATAAAACTATATGTTCATGTAGATACATTCTAAAAAGAGAAATAGACTTAGCAACAGAGACTGAATGCTCCCATGTTTGTAAAATACAATCTTCAATTGGAAGTGTGTCATGCAAATGGAGAGAGAAACAAGGGCTCGATCTAATCTGCTTATCAAATATAGAATATGATGATGAGTGGATCACTGAGAAGGGGAATGCTGCCCTTTTGTATGAATGTGGGTGAATGTTTTGTTGAGGCGTTAGAGGATGATGACGGTGCAGGCTCTACCTCATAACCAGATAAAGTGACGTAGTCTGATTGCATTGCATGTTGTAATATAGTCTTGTACTCTTATAGACTTACACTTGGTAGTGTCACTTAGTTATGCTAAACTGATAAGCATAAACTATTTTGTAGAAAAATTTCAATTATAAGCAAAAGCAAAAGGAAAAGCGTTAGTTGGGGAAGAGGAGGAAGATGAATTTATTTCCAGATAAATTTTAAAGAAGAAGATGATAATGCTATTGCTAAAATTGATATTAATATTAATGATGATGGGGATGATGGCGCCAACTCAGATGCGCAGAGTGAGGGCCAAGAATAGATTTATTGGACATTTTGAATTATAAAAATGAATGTATGTATATGGTCAAACGGTTTTTTCTTTTTGATTTATATAGATGAATACATGTAAAAGGGTAAAGGGTTAATCTATTGTACTTGATTATCACAATGACACATTTTATACACTTATAGATGCACTGTATACAGTTGATCACATGATAATATCATGATTATTATTGTTTTTAGGGAGAGCTAATGCTTATTGGGTATTTTGGTTTAACACAGCTTCGCACTAAAAAAGAAGCGGGCTACGTCCGAGCTAAGCTTGAAGATGGAAGTCCTCTTTCGTTTCTTGAATGTTAATCTTTCTGGGCTTTCCAGTCAGTTCACTAGGACAGGTGGATCAGAGAATACATCTCTAATTTTGGTAGTCGATCTTGGTCAAGTCCTTTGCAAAGACTAGTGAAATGATTGATCGCTGAATTGAGATGATAGGTGCAGCTCAAGGAAGAGCATGACATACAACAGCCATGGCAAGGTCCACAATCAGTCTCACTACTAGATAATTTTAGCAAGCATTGGGGGCATGCTCTCTAATGAGAGCTGTATTCACAAGAGTTTCCTTGAATGATGATTCGGTACAGGGATGTGGCTAACTCTGATCACTTGATTGTAAATGAAGTTAAGTGGGTTGATTTTAATGTTGTCATCTCTTTGAGTTTAATGCCAAGTGAGGTTAACTCCTAGGCCAATTGTTTGGCTAAAGGACTTGAGTCCATTTGCCTTAATGGGCAGTACCCCTTTTCTCTCTTTTAATAAACTGAGTTATATATAAAAGAAAAGAAATAAACACAAGCACTGAAGTTGGCACCGAGGCATTCAAATGTATCACCATCAAACCAGGAGTGGAAAACGGCATGCTCGAGTTGTTGGTTGCAAGGAAGAGCTGGGAGCCCATGAATACATGTTTACCAAACATTGCTAACATGCCAACTAAATCATGCCTAACACTCCAATAGTCCAGTTTAGCCTAAATATTGTGCATTTTATCGAAAGGGAAATTTGTAAACAGTTAGAGTCTCTAGCATGCAAGGCCAGACGAGCTTGCTATCCATCATCTTCGTCATCTAAGCTCTATCCCAAACATTAGGGCTTTGCTATTCACGATTAAAAGAAAAATGACTAAATGAAAGAAATTAAATGTTAAATTGAGAGAGTTTTATAATTATTCTGATTTTTTAATGCACGTTTTTCTAAATTATGAATCAGTTTGCTTTGCTTCCATTTAATTTTATTATTTATTATTTGGAAAGGGTCTGTCTCATGGTCGGCACATTCCATGCCATTAACCAATCTGAAACTTGACGTGAAATGGCAAAAAATATATCACTAGAAAAAACAAAAGAAAATAGACATGGCGCAAGTAACATTATAACTCTCACCTTGTTGGAGATTTTGACTGGAAGGAAACGATACTGGAACTTAGTGAGAATGGTCTTTTTTTATTTATTGCTAGGCAAGGAAATTATGAGTTGGATGTTTTAGTGCATGAAGGGGTCCTTACATTTCTCATTGTTGGAATTTTTTTGCCCTTCCATAATAAAGCCCCCCTTTCAGCTATCAAGAAAATAATGAAAAGAGGAGGTTAATTGATGTTAGTTTGAGAATGGCGGCAAGGTAAATAAAATCGGAAATAAGTGCTAGTAGACATTTTGAATCAAATAGGAAAAGGCAATTCTCTTGCTGAACTTGAATCTGAAATCACACCTATTTTTGGCGTTGACTACGGTAACCAGGTGTGATATCAAGGAATGAAATGGATTTGGATTTTTAAATTTCAGGTGACAATGGTTTCTTCTCTTTCATCTTATGCTATGCAATTGAAGTTGATTTTGCAGCTCGAACTTTACAGGTTCAATTAGACATGCGTATCTTAACATTTGGTAAACATTTTTCTTTATGTATTTAGCGAAAAAGGCACCGCAGAAATGCTATAATCTTAGCACAGTTGGAGGCATTATTGCTGCTGCTGTGTTATTTATTTATTTTTATTCCTATTCTGTACAATCATGTCAAAATTTTCCTCTATTTCAATGGAAAATATTATTTCCGTTGTTTTTCTTGCTGTGTCTGCCTAGTCTGTCCTTCCACTTTTTGATTTTTATTTGTGTGTTTTTTTTTTTCATCTGTTCTTTCAGCTTCTTTTTTGAGATAATTTATTAAGTACTTAGGTATGGCAGGGTGGTGCAGGTACGTGGAGCGATGGAAAGCTGGTAACTAGAATTGGGAGGAACAGCAACAGCGTTCAGGCAGTGAGGATCCCTTCTTTGTGAACTTCATGCTTTCCCTTATGAAAAGTTTTCAAGATCTTTTCTTGACCATATATTATGTGTGCTGGCTTGTCTTAATCATATCCTGTGTTTTAAATAGCAAATAGCATGTAGTGTTGCATCCACCCCTTTGAAGCATGAGGCGTAAGCTACGTGCTACTTCTGACTACTACTGAATTTTGAATTAAAATAATATGAAAAATAGGACAAGTAGTAAATGTAAAGATTTAAAAAAAAAGCAGTGTAGCTGATTCAATACTGTTGCTCATATTATTTATGACATCATAATCATCTAAGCTCTGTCCCAATTAATTGTGGTCAGCTAATGCCATATTGTTTGGATTCATGATGGAAGTTATGGCATAAGTTTGGATTCATGCTCAGATTTACTAAAATCATTGAAAAAATTAACTATTTTTTAGTGAAAATAGTAACGTGCACCCAATAATTGAAAACATTAATTTATGTTACTCTTTTAGTAAAAATAACATGTAGTGTAAGCTACGTATTGCATAGCATAGGCTAGGTAGCATATAGAGCATATGCTACATAGCATGTTAGCGTGTAGCATAGGTTATGTAGCTTGTAGCGTATGATATGTAGCAGGTAGCATTCGCTATGTTGCATGAAGTGTAGCTCGTAGCATATGCTACATACTGTGTAGCGTATGCTATGTGCAACTTAAGCTATTTTCATGTGTTATGTAGCATGAAGTCTGGGCTGCACTGCTTGCATAAGCAATTTAAAACACTTATCATAGCTAATAATTTTGGCTCCTGACTGCTAGGTTTATAAGAGAAAAATGAAGAATGAAGATTGAGCTGAGTGGATACTTGCATGATATACCATTTTATGCTACTCACCATAATATGCTGTCAGACATTTCCCTTCTAATGGACCTACAGATTTGATTATTTTTGGTGCCTCTTGCCGTATTTGATACTGTAAAGAAAGGACAATGGATAGGTTCTGCACGGATGCTGCATGGGTTTCCATAGAAGTCTGTTGTTCTTCCCTTTCTTGATTTGTTTGAAATCTCTGTGATAAGTGAAACTTTCCCAAAATTCTAATGTCTTACAATGGTTAGTATTTATTTATTTATTTATTTTGGGAAGCTTGTTTTGTTGAACTAACAAGTTTCTTATTCTATGACTAGAAATTGTATTTTTCCATGGGCGTCTAATGCATCCCTCTTTGGTAGTCAAGCCCTCGCTCAAATTCTCTAGCTTGTTGGCATTGAAGAGTCATTTTCGCAAAGAATTCTCAAAGACCAATCAATAAGTTTTCACTAGCCATATCAAAACTGTTAGTGGAGACTCCAAGCATCATAAGTTTTCAAGAAAACCATGTTACTGGTTTTTGTTTTCACAGGAGCTCCTTGGAAAGAAGTTGTAGGCCTTTTTTTCGTAGTTTTTTGCATTTGTATTAAAATTTCATGTTCTGCTGACATAAAAAAGTCCAATTTTGTCCAATGTGGTGCTATCACAACTAGGTAATGGGTTTTCCAGTACTGTTGCGTTTTAATAAAACTGTAGAACCTATGCTCTCAGTTAGCAACTCATGATGCTTCCAATGCAGCAAGTTATATAGGAAGCAGGAAATATTCTCACTGCTTTATCTTGTTATGCATGCCAATTCCTCTATTATTTTCACAGTTGCTTACCCACAAAACTAACTTAAGCTATTTTCTGTTAGGTTATGAAAACTCTTGTTCACTTTGGAGCCCCACCCAATATTTTGGTTGATGGGAAACCTCATCTGGGAACAGATAGGTTGATTCCATTACTATGCAATTTTCGGCAACATCTACAGGGATTGGGGGTGAGTGGCATATCTTTACCTTCAATTGTGGTGACAAAGCTTTAATTCTGGATTACTTTGATTCTCAAAGGCTTATAAGTTATAATTGCATATAGGTTAACATCAAGTTCGGGACTAGGATGGATGATCTGATTGTAGGGAAAGGACGGGTTGTGGGGGTTGAAGTTTCAGATGCCAGGAATGAATTGCATTCTAATAACCAGAAACTGACATTTGATGCTGTTCTTTTAGCAGTCGGGCATTCTGCACGTGATGTATATCAAATGCTTCTTCGGAATAATGTGGACTTGGTCCCTAAAGAGTTTGCTGTGAGTCCAAACGAATATCATTGAGCTAATACCATTTCTCATTTATTCTTTTCACTCTTCTGAACTTGAGGCCGTGTCTGCTGTTTTTTGAAATGGGGATTTATGCATTACAAGAGTATATCCAGTATTTGTAAAAAAAAGTTATGTCCAGCGGCGCATTTTCTATGCCAGATAAGTCTAATATGGTAGAACACAGTGCATGTTTATATGTGCATATTTCTGATGGATATTTATTCTAGGAATGAGATTTTAGACACATGCACAAAAATAAAAATAAAAAAATCCCTCATACTGGTTGCTGTAGAATTTCTGTAAAATGCTATCTCTACTATGGTTTATGTTGCCATTGTCTCATAGCAGAAAATGGACAGATATTTTAAAGCTGATTTCGGTTGTTTTCCATTCTTCTGGACCAAACTTAATAATACAATAATAAAATAAGGTGAATCTTCATGCTTTGGAAGTCCAGACATACCATAGTTGACATATCATCAATTAGAAACCTTAGCTGATAGGACCTGAATATGCCAACTATGGAGAGTTGGATATTCTTGGCAGTGTCCTGAATTTTTATTTTTTTATTTTTCCTTTTTCCAATGTTTGTTAGACACACGTCGTAGATTCAGTACTGAAGCTTTCGTTGCCCTATCTACAAAAGTATTTGAAAACACTGTGCCTGCGTTATCTAGTCTAGAAATCATGGTATAGTGAAGAGGGGAGAGCGAAAGAAGTAACAGAGGAAGAAAATCAAGCACCATCATATGCATATATGGATAAATGTTAGTATCAACAGGTTTTGCGCCATAAAGTTCTTGAACCCCATAAAATATTTCCTTTGGAAAAAATTGATACTTTCCTCTGACATTGCCCCACTTTTATACCCAAGAAATACCTGATATGTACCAAGTACTTCTTTAGTTCTCCAATTCCCCTGTTATCACTTTCTATAACCTTAATATCATCCACATCAATGACCAAGACAATCAGACTAGTGGCAGTCCTAATAAAAATGGAATGACCAGCTTGGCTCCATCGTGGCCCAGAAGCTATTACCACTTTGCTAAACTTATCAAACCAGACATTGGGGACTACTTATAGCTGTGGATTGACATTTTCTTTTTTAACCTGCATACCTTTATCAAATTTCCCCTGAGCAACAAATCCAGGAGGTTGCTCCATCCATACCTCTTTACTGAGGTTCAATGTAAAAAGTCAGGGCCAAATTTGTTAACTATCACTGAAAACGATTACTCTGTTAGCATTAAGTTTAGCAACTAGGAATAACGTCTTAAAATTAATTGGCCACAGAATTTTTTGTGGATCCTTTTGTGACCAAGTAAGCTTGTAGTAGCTCAATTATGCCATCTGGTTGAAACTTGATAGTGTAGATCCATCTGCACCCAACAACACATTTCCCTGCTAGTAAATAGTCAACTCCCAGGTCTCATTTTGTTAGAGAGCAGTTATCTCCTGATCCATAACCTTCTTTTACCTACCATGTAACAAGGCTTCCTTATACAATTTACAAACAGACCAAGGTTTAAAGCATTGTCCAAAAATGGTATGTGTTGCTCGATATGAACCTGTACTTGACAGGTTTTGTCCACAAGTGGCGCGGCTGTATTTGCTTGATAAGGGGATACATGTGTCGATATAACCTGGTTTTGGTAGCAACTAATATGGTACACCAAAATCGATTTTCAATCCTTTGAACAAATAAAGAAGAAACAGACAGAAACCGCAGCATTGCAAATTTGCGATAACACGGAGATAGAAAATGAAATGAAACAAATTGAGAAATGGGTGAGTAGTGCTAAGGTGTCTGCCTTTCCTGAGAGCAACATGAAGGTCTAACTCTTCGAAGGTACCCAGTGGCATAGGATGGCTAACTCGTCTTCCACTTTGTGTAAGTTTGGGCTTGGCTAGAGTGTTGTGAAGGCAGGGGAGGACTAGGCTCGACAAAATTTGCCCGGGCACAAGTGAAGTAAGAAGAGTCATCATGGTGACTTTGTTCCACGCTGAGAATAGAAAATTAGCCTCAATAAAACTACTCTCACTAGAAAAGAAGAGGTGGTCTGAAAAAAAATATGACATCAGCAAAGACATATTCTTCCTTAATAAGACTCGGACTATAGCTCATGTATCCCCTTCCCCTCTGAGTTCTTAAGTACCCAAGAAAAATACACCTTATTTCATAAGGGTCTAACTTTTCAACATCTGGTCCCAATCGGTGAAGAATGCATACCCATCTAAGACTTTTGGTGGTTAGGAAAACAAGGGAACTCCTAGGAGCATAGCTGAATGAGGAGATTGATCATTATGAACCAAGGCATCCTATTAATCAAGTAACACGGAGTTAAAACTGCATCACTTTGGTAGCTCTTTGGAACATTTATGTGGACCAATAAAGCGTGTGCAACTCTGATCAAATGCCATTTTTTCCTCTCGACGATATCATTTTACTGACGTTTGTGAATACAAGATGCCTGGTGTAAGATCCCATTATCAAATAAATGCGATTGAAAAGTTTGAGACATTTTGTGCATTATCTGAATGTAGATCATATTGAATTGATTCTGAATTTCCATTAAAAAAACATCTTTGGAATGGAAAATAACTCAATTATCTTGCATTAAATAAAGTCAATTAGTTCTTGAATGTTCATTGGCAAACAAAATACTTGGAATCCAAACATGATAGGATCTTGAACACATCTCCAAACATTAAGGGAGTGTTTGGCGCATGGTATTGGGAAGGATTAGGTGGGATGGGATTCAAAAAACATAATTATTACATATGGGAGGGATTGTCCCCTGTTACCATGGGATAAGCTTAATTCCATGCTATGTTTGTAATACGGTGGTACATTGAATGGATATACCCACCATCATTTGAAACTATTGAGAATAACACGTGTTATATCCAAACCGTTCATCTGTTTTGTAACCTCGTCTTATGGCATGGGCTTAAAAATGATGCAGATCCAAAGCTTATGTGGGCCCAGAGAAGTTTTCAACGGTAGGTATTCAATCCCCGCTGCTTTCTATGGTGGGGTCCACTTGACCTTTAGATCTACCTGATTTTTTGGCCCATGCTCTAAAATGATCTCGAAAAATGGGTGGACGGTGTGGATATAGCCCACACATCATGGTGGGACCTACACAACTTGCTAACATTGAGTGGAATTGGCACGGGACCAATGCAATTCTATCTATTCTAATTTCAAGCTTTTCCTGTCTTCCCAAACACTGAGTGGAATTGGCACGGGACCAAATGCAATTCCATCCCACCTAATTCTATCTAATACCAAGCGCCAAACGCCCCCTAAAGGGACTAAAGCAATGAGACTGAATTACGTTATTCTATGCCTGGTGGGAATGTGACTGTGTGATGCTTAGTTCACAAGTCTGACACTCTATCACTTACATAGAAGACATGACTTTGTGATGCTTAGCTCACAAGCTTCACACTCTAGCACTGACACAGAAGACAAGAATGGAATGAGAGTCTTCAAATTCTTCAAGGAGCGGTGACCTAGCCGGCAATGCCACTAATGAGGGGATGTAATCTACATGATAGCTCTGACTCCTTCCCAGTCCAGATAACAGAGAACACCAATCCATGTCCTCCACCAATCCTCTTCCTCATCCTTATATCCTGAAACACACAATGGGTAGGATAAAAAATTTTTAGACGAATTGAGAGACTTTGTAAGTAAGTAATTTACTAACGTATGTAAGATTAAAAGGAAATTTAGATACATAAAGGGCAGATGCGGAAGAGATAGAAGTAGGATAAACAGTGCCCCAACCACATACTTTGGTTGATGTACCATTAACTGAAGTAAGAAAAGAGTCGGAAACTGATTTATCAATAACAGGAAACGACTTACCCATCTTATGATCAAATGCTCTGGAGTCAAGACTCAAGACCAAAGGAGCTGATTGGAGGGAAGTGAGACAAGCTGTACCTGGATTTGCAAAACTGGCAGAGGAGGCAAGAACACCAGTTGAAGGCTGAGGCTAACTCTATTCATCTTTGGTAGAGTGACTGAATCACCCATTGTATTTTGCCGCTATTGAATTGAGATAGAACCAGCTGATTGAGTTTTCTCTTCTCTCTCCAGAATAGGAATAGGAATCTTGGTTTGTGCATGCCGCTTTCACTCATAAGTTCCACCACCTCTCTATTGTATGATTACTACACAATGAGGGGTCCATGGCCTCTCATTGACTCACAACCGCAGGCTTATAACCTCCCCACTCCGTGCGCGGCCTGTATGGTCTCCCTGACCACCATCACCTCGGCCAGCAAAAGAAACTACGGCAGATCTTTCACGTACTTCCACTTCACCAGTGGTGGTTACAGTTCCAAGAGAAAAAACTCATTGATCATGGGCATACACCTCATTTAGAGATGTTCCACGTCCAAAAATTTGCTATGGGACTCCGACTTCCTCAGATTCATGTCGAAGACCCGATAAAAATTTTTCTAGTTGGGATTTTTCATGTTGATGCTTTTGTTTCTCCCAATCACTTATTAAGTGCTGATACAAATTTAGTTCTTCCCACATACCTTTCAGATTAGAATATCACTCACCAAAGGTTTTATCACCTTGTTGTGAGGCAAATATTTCTTTGAAAAATTGGTTGATATGTGAGATATTTTTGTCTGAGGAATACTTCTCATATAAACCTCCCAGGTATCTTTGGCAGTATCCATGATCATAACATTCGAGTCTACAGATCATTCCATATTGTGCCACAACGACATCATGATTTTAGCATTCTTCTGAACCCACTCATCATTCTTACAATCATCCTCACTGGGCTGGCTTATTTGCAGTCCGCTACTTTAATGTTCTCTTTGCTGTCAGGGAGACTTGAACAGCTTTTGACCATTGGAGATAATTAGCTCCATTTAATTTGATTGAAGTTATTTAATCCTTGAGCATGTTTGACAGTATGAAAATACCAGTCTTATTATCAACTTTGAATTCCCTTGGACCAAAGGAAAATCAAATTCGGAAATGCAATATGATACAAAACTTATAAGAAAACAAGATGACACCGGCAAACCTCTAATCACATGATTGCACACCCGGCACAATTGATGGAATGAGAGTTTGCTCTACGTACTTCGAGAAAAATTACATGTCCAACCCAGATTTGCACACATCCAAACCCTGGTCACATTTCAGTCCAGATCTGCACATGGTCCAACTTGGGTCTGCACACCTCTAGCTCAGATCGTACATCTAGTTCAGATCGACACATGTTTGGCTCAGATTATGCTTCTGGATCTACAATCATCCAGCTCAGTTCACATGTCCAGGTTCAATTCCACACTTACAATGCAAATGACCAATTTAGTTTCTGCACAGCAAGAAGAGGAACATACATTCCCTAAATGGAAATGAGCACTCAAGATGTAGGAATTCACAAAAAACGGCAAAAGCCCGAGAGAAGAAAAATAGAGAAAGGAAGTGAGAGAAAATCAGGTTTGGATCGATATGTCAGCCTTGTAGAAATCAAGGCATAGTGAGGAGAAGAGAGGGAAAAAAGAGGAGACAGAGAAGGAGTGAAAAATAAGGGACAATCTGTCCACATATCACATATCCCCATTCCCTTGCTTTTATTAATGGAGTTTTCATCAATGAAGAAAGTGCCTCCGCTAGCACAATGTCCATGTACGCATACTATGTCTCATGCGTCCCACATTATGTACTATAATGAATCCAAACGTGGAGCGACATACATGGACACAGATTTGATGGAGCATAAAGTTGTGTGGCCCACAATACTGGGCCATTCAGCTGTACAACCCACAACACATCAACATCAACAATGCCCATGGATGGAGCCATTCATCCAATCATTTATGGTGAGGTACTACATAGAATGCATGACTAGGCTCACATATTTATATCATCTCACTGTCAGCAAAGCTAACTTGAAAACACCATGCCCGTGTTGTCCACAATCCCCATGCATGGAACCGTTTGAGTAATCATCCTTGAGGTGCCACATTGCAAAACTAACTTGAAAACATTACACCTCAACCATCTATTTTGAGGTGCCACATTTCAAAACTAACTAGAAAACATGTTGCCTACATTTTCCACAATCCCCCTTCATGGAACCATTCATCTAATCATCCATTTTGACATTTGGTGCTATATAATGCATCACGAGGTTCGTATATTTTTCCAAGTATGCTTGCCGGTAATATATGTATAGAGTATAAAGAAGTGGTTGCTTTTCTTTTCAGCACTCTTTGCATGCCTTTTGCACACACTGAGACCATCTCAATAGTCAGTGGATCATGTAGCTAGGATGCTTTGGATTGATTTATTACCTCATGCTTCGCTTTGGTAAGTTTCTCCTCGTATCTCAAGAATTTCTAGTGCTAGTTCATTGTCATTTGGAACTGCTGACACCAGAACATACCTGTAGCTTCTTTCTTGCTCATTAATAGCAACGTTTTAAAAATAGAGTAGATTGGTTTGGCCTGGAACCAGTCGCAAAAATGGCGGAGGTCACGTAAAACTCGAGTCAACTGCTAGGCATTATGTTTTTGCTTAAAAGGTTTATAGCTTGAACCCACAACCGCGAAAGGTGACACAATTAGAAAAGGCCTTATCCACTATAGGAGAAGTGTATTGCTTGTTTATTGTTTTTAGTTGTATTGCATGTATTTTAAGAAGTGTGCAAGGTCGAAATGGGTTGATTGGTGGTTGGACCAAATTGGCTGTCGGATAGAAATTGGTTGGGCCCCTGTTAGGGTTTTAGAGCCTTTTTCTTTTGTATATCCTGACTTGATGCATGGAAGAGCGTGAAGGGATAATGAGAAAGATCATTGTCTTCCTCAAGTGATTAAAACCTTGAATCCACAAGGATATTTTCTTGAATCCACAAGAAAAAAGAAGAAGAAAATTTGAAATTTTATTAATCAATAATTGTCTAATGTGTATGTCTCAATTAGGCCATTAATAAAGAAAAAAATAAACCAAAATTCGTAATGATAAAAAATAATAAAATTCTAACTCTAATAAAAGTCCTAATTCTAGTAAACTCTTCTAAAGCCTAATTTCTAAAAATAAAAATTCAAAATAAACTTTTGCTAGAAGAGTCCTAGCATGATTACAAGCTATTTCTTAATAAAAAAAAGAAGAAGAAGAAAATCTAAAACTTTAAAAATAAGAAAATCCTACAAAAATCGGAATTACTAAAAATAGTAATTTTCCCTAAAATTCTGTTTATGAGCTAAAAGCACGTGTTTTCTTGTGAAACGGACAGACACGACCCACTTTGTGGGTCGGTTCACACGGGATGACCTGTTACAATAAAGATTGATAGGTTATGCGTCCTGTAACGATACTCGGATAAAAAGTTATGGCCTATTTATGGTTCACCTTCTTTTGATCCAACCATGCTAGGAATGTATCTATGCCACGTCCTACATCAGATCCCTCCCTCCACTTGGAAAAAACTCGTCCTCGAGTTACTCAAGGGACTTCGCTCATGATACTTAAAAATAATTTCTGGCGCTGATGTTTATCAGCCTTTTCCTTGTACTTTGCATTAGGCTCTTGAGCTGACACAACACATATACTCATGCTCTGATACCAACTAACGTAGGGAAGAGCGTGAAGGGATAATGAGAAAGATCATCGTCTTCTTCAAGTGATTAAAACATTGAATCCACAAGGGTATTTTCTTGAATCCACAAGAAAAGAAAAAAAAAAAATGGAAATTTATTAATCAATAATTGTCTAATGTGTATGTATCTCAATTACACAATTAATAAAGAAAAAATAAACCAAAATTCATAATCATTGAAAACTGCAAAATTCTAACTCTCTGCTAAAAGTCCTAATTCTAGTAAAACTCTTTTAAAGCCTAATTGTTAAACATAAAAATTTCAAATAAACTTTTGCTAGAATAGTCTTATCATGATTAGAAGCTATTTCTATAAAAAAATAAAATGTAAAACTCTAAAAATAAGGAAATACTACAAAAATCGGAATTACTAAAAATAGTTTTTTTTTTCCCTAAAATTTCATTTTTGAGCTAAAAGCACACATTTTCTTGTGGAACAGATAGACACGACCCACTTTGTGGGTTAGTTCACCCTGGATGGCCCGTTATATTAAAGATTGATAGGTTGTGCGTCTTGTAACAATACCCGGATCAAAAGTTATGGTTAATTTATGGTTCACCTTCTTTTAGTCTGACCATGCTAGGAATGTATCTGTGCCATGTCCTACATCATGACTTTATCCTGGATCACTCTGAAATGCATCATGTAGCTTTCTTTGAGTCCCTAAACTGTATGGATTTCATTAATTTGCATTGGACAATTGTATCAAGAACATTAAATCCAACGTCTATGAGACCAATGAGATGTGGTTAACTTTTTTGATGCATACTTGTTATCCAGTATTTCTAATGTTTTGTTATGTTTCTATACATGGTTGAACAGCTTGGTTTGCGAATTGAGCATCCTCAGGAACTCATAAACAGTATACAGGTAGGATCTATATCCAATTTTCTTTTGAAAAAATATCTAGTAGTTTCTGGTTAAGTGTGATTTTTTATTTCTTTATTTTTTTTCTCTTTTTTTTTTTGTAAGCTAAGAATGAAGTTTATTAAGGGGATCACCAAACGGCTTGAACAAGCAAAAAACAACTATAGCCCACACACCAAAGATCAATCACTTAGCCACCCTATAACATCTTATAAACATTTGACTCCAACCTACTTTTGTCCCAAATTGCCCAAATCATAGCCGATAGAAGCTAGGAAGAGACCTTCAATGGGTCCTGGCATCAACCAAGGCCATCTTAAGAAAACAAAGAATTTCTCTCAAACCATTGAAGCAAACGGACAATGGATGAACAAATGTTCAACTGTCTTAGCCATCTCTCAAACACATTACGCAGCAATTGGGAATCACCATTGATCTTTTATGAAGGTTGTCAATTGTGAGAATCCTATTTCTACCCATGACCCAAGCGAAAGTTGCTACCTTGGGAGGAGCTCAATAGGACCAAATGAAGGACAAAAGACTTTTCACTCTTTTCAAGAAGGGGCACACAACTTCTTGTAGGAGTGGACCAATAAGTGACTTGACTTCTCCAAAGACCACACCATCAAGTCCCTCTCTTTGAATGTTGGCTTGAAGTGCTTGAGCCATTCCAGAAGCTGAATGAAGTCCTCAACTTCATTAGATAGATTTCTTTGGTAGGGAGGAGACCCAACAATCGCATTGTTGAAGATAGAATAGCAAAGATCAATGGCAATATCCAAATTTGCAGCAAGTTTGGCTAACCTTGGAAAATCTATTTGGAGCGCTGACTCTTCAATCCATAAATCAACCCAGAACTGGATCCCTCTGCTCATCACCACAAGAGAATTGGGCCCCCCTCCTTAAACCTATTATCCAAGGTGAGAAACCCCCCTTCACAATTCGAATGCCTTGTAAAGAGATAAGGCCTTCCACTACCAACCCCCCTACCTAAATGCCATATTTGCTAACAATCATCACTCCCCACAACCTTTCTTCCATCTCGAACCTCCATATCCATTTGCCAAGCAATGCCTTATTCATCTGCTTAAGGTTCTTTATGCCAGCTCACCCTTTCCTGTAAGGTTTGAATACCTCATCCCACCGCAGAAGGTGAGACTTATGCTTCTCTTCAATGCTACGCTATAGGAAATTCCGACTCAACCTTTACAACCTCCTTAATGCTAATGTTGAACATTTGCAAAGAGACATGGAGTAGAATGGGAGATTTGATATAAAAGCTTTGATCAACGTAATCCTTCCTCCAAATGAGAGCTGCCAACTTTTCCACTTAAATAGCTTCCTTTCGACCCTTTCAAAAACCTTATTCCACAGGTGTTGGGCAGGCTTGCCAATACATAAGGGGAACCCAAGATACATTGAAGGGAGTTACCCAGCTCGACACCCAAAAATATCCACCAAACTTGTGACTTTTTCGCTATGAATGCAAACACCCAACATTTTGCTCTTGAATATGTTCGCCTTTAACCCAAGTACTACTTCAAAGCATCTTACCAACTTCCTCAAGTTATCCACCAATGCAACCTTTGCATCGTAGAATAGATTGGTATAATCATTCATTGTTGAAATGAAGATGTGAAATCAAAAGTGATGTTCCCCATCCCGAATCCTCTAATTAGCCCCACGGCTTGGCTTCCATCCAACATCTTGCTCAACGCTTCAACGATCATCACGAAGAGAAACGGGGAGAGGATCCCTCTGCCTAAGGCCTCTTGATGCTTGAAAAAGAAAAAGAAAAAAGAAAAAAAAGCCTTTGGCAGAGCCATTAACTAGAATTGAGAATCTTTCCAATAGATACCCTCGCATCCATCCCCTCCACTTATACCTATATCCCAATCTCCCTAACATATGGTCAAAGAAGCCCCAATTCACGTGATCATAAGCTTTTTCGATGTCCAATTTGCAAACTATACCTTTCCTCTTTTCCTTATGCCTCAAATTAAGGCACTCGTGAGTGATTAGCGCATTGTATAACAATGTTGTCAAATGTAGGGGTGTACACGAACTGAGCTAGCTCGGTCAACTTGCTCGACTCAGCTCGAAAAAGCTTGAATTGGCTCAGTTCGAAGCTGAGTTTGATCCGAGTCGAGCTGTTTTTTAGAGCTCGTAAATGAGTTCGAGCTAGCCCCAGCTTGACTCGGTTCGATATATAGCTCGAACCCGGCTCGACTTGGATTGACTCGGTTAGGTAGTATAAGTAAAAGAACATAAAAAGAAGAAGAAATGGGTATTCTCTGATGTTTCAATAAGAATTCTAGAAATGAATCTATGTAATCGAAGTAAATGTAAAACAGAAGACAAAGCAATGGATATTCCTTGATGTTGCTCACCAAGTGTTTGATGAAATGACTCAACGAAGTGTCGGTTGGTGGCTAGGAAGGTATGTTTCATCAAACAAATCCCATTTTTTCTTGATTTTGATGTTGCTTACAATGTGTTTTGATGAAATAGCTGTAAAATCGCTGCTGGTGTTTTACTTTCAGTGAGAATTTGAAGGTGCAGCCCATGTATTTGTGAAAATGCTGCATAGGCGAACTCGGCTCGATCTTGGCTCGAACTGGCCCAAGTTGCCGACCAAACCGAGCCGAGTTGGCCAGTCAGGCTCGAGGACTGAGCCGAGCTGAGTTCGAGCTAAGGTCAGCTAATGGCCGAGTCGATTCAAGCTGAGGCCAGCTTAACTCGGTTCGACTCGATGTACAACCCTAGTCAAATGCAATCACATACGCGCATATATGTGAAGAAATCGCATATGCCATGATGACATATGTGATTCTGGCAAGTATGCCATGGCATTCTTTATTATGGGATGAAAACTATACTTTCCTCTTTTCCTTATGCCTCAAATCAAGGCACTTGTGGGCGATTAGCGCATTGTCCAACAACGTTGTCAAATGCTATCGCATATGTGCATATATGTGAAGAAATCGCATATCCCATGATGGAATATGTGATCCTGGCGAGTATGCCATGTCATTCTTTATTATGGGATGAATATGCGATTACATATTCGAGTATGCAATCGCATACTGCATATGTGATCGCGTATTGCCCAATGGGACTTTATTTTTTTATTTTGCAATTTCAATCACTTTTGCCTATAAATAAGTGCTCAAATCCCCTCCATTTTCACTATTCTCTACTTTGAAGCTTAAAATTTCTCACTCTCTCTCCTTAAATCTTCTCTCTGACGATAACCGATCCCTTTCCTAGAATTTGGCAAGAAAGCTCTTTAAGTTGCCTTTCACCAAATCCCAAAAGACCTGGAAGAAAGCCAAAGGGAAGCCTTTCAACCTTTGAGCCTTGTCCCTTCCTAACGAAGCCACTATTGCTTTAATCTTCTCCATAGAGAATGGTGTTTTTGAATGTTTGTACAACTCTGTAATCAATTGATGAGTCAATTTTTTTTATTTTTATATTAATGTTATTTTGCTTTGATATTATTGTACATGGGCAAGTATTCAATAACAGTAACGGTGGCTGTAACAGCTACCGCTATAACCGTTACAGTATGGGCCATTATGGCCTTTAGAAAAAAAAAAACAACATTGGCCTATTATGGGGCCTTTACGGGCCATTTTTCCATAATGACTGTTATGGCCCTGCAACGTGTATCAGTGCCCACCATTATCTATTATGCTATTACATAACCGTTTTTGCGTATCTTGTACATGGGTTTTTTGGCCCATTATTGTCATAGTATTGTGTCAGTATACAAGGGTTAGTCTAGAAATTTACATATTTCCCAAAAATCTCAATTGTAGATGTGTGTGTGTGTGTGAATTTGCTAAGCCCAAACACCCCTCTAGGGGCGGCTACATGGAAATTTGGCATGCTTGTGGGACATTGGAGTCATTAGCCATACATCAGGTGCACCCCGGTGTGTTAATGACCTGACTTCTTAATCAGTCTTGTCAACTCGCAGGTAGGTAGCAAATTCTTGTGAATGATTTGGCCTTTTAATCGGATCATTGTGACGAAGAATGCTAAGACTTTGAAATCTTGTGAAATTTTTGGAAAAGAATTAATCAAATGATAGATTGTGTTAATTACGCGAGATATTCAAAATCTTGTCAATTTTAAAATTTGTGGTTTTATCAGAAAGTGATAGTGATTCTACATCAAAAATGGTTTAGAAGTTAAAATAATTCATTTTATACCTATATATACATTTAAAGTTTTAAAACTATTTATTAATTTATTAAATATTTCTACGTTTTTATTTTTAGTGAGATTTTCCTAATACGATGAGTAAACCTATCTCTTGAGAAATTGCCGAGAACAAGGTTTGTCACTGTGATTGTTTTATGGATAATAAGAATTATTATTGAAAAAGAAAGAAAATTACAACTGCAAGGTCATCCATTGTGGCCCTGAAGAAAAGAAAAACAAAGAGAACAATAGTGAGAGGCTATAAACACAAAAGAAAACACCTAGATTCTTCTATCAGAAAACATTAAAGAATCCCTTCTAACTCCAGATTTGGCCAAAAAATCTTCTTCTGAGTTTGCCTCATTAGGGGTTGACTCATCAGGTGTGACACATGTACAAACACAATGGATGGGTTAAATTTTTTGCCAAATCAATGTACACACGGCCCACCTGCTCACAAAGCAGCCTGATTTTGGGCTAGGTCATCTGGATCGTGGAACCTGCATGATCTATGGCTTGGATGTTCCAATACCTACATGTGAAGATAACTCTAGGCTTGCAAAACCCTATAAATCATCATTATCATCATCTAAGCCTTATCCCAACTAATTGGGGTCAGCTACGCAAATCTTATTCTGCCCTTGCAAAACCTTGTAAATATGATCATCATTTGAGCCTTATCCCAACTATTTGTGGTTGGCTACATGAATCCTTTTCCACCCTTCCACTCTATCAAGGGCCATAACTTCAGTTAGGCCATAGGTCATCAATTCATTTCATACTACCTCCACCCATGTCCCTTTGGGCCTTCCCTTGCTCTTTAGAGCTTTCGAGTTGTACCAACTCACTCTTACTAGCACAATTCTTGGTCTCCGGTGCACATGATCAAACCATCAAATCTACATTCCTTCATTAACATTTGGTGCTACTCCTAAGTTCCCTCGAGTGCATTCATTTCTAATTCTATCCTTGTCTTGCCACACATGAATTGTTGACCCAAGATATCAAAAGCGGTCTTTTTGGCAACTTCTTGGTCAACAATCTTAACTATTTCCTTGTTCTTACTCCTATTATTACTAAAACTGCACTTCGTATACTCTGTTTTACTCCGACTAATTTTAAATCCTTTAGATCTCAAGCACCTCTCCATAAATCTAGCTTTGTGTTAACATCCTCCCTCATTTTGTCAATCAAAACCCGATAAATATATGGGAAAATTCTATGTAGTGAGATCCCTATACATCAATGAAGCGGTAGCAATACTAGAAGATGGAGGGTAAGGCCATTTGACATAAAGCTATGCTTCTGTGGTTGATAATGTAACCTTTTTTTGCCCCAAGTGTTTCTATGGCATTGTTAAAGCATATTAACTCACATCATAAGCATGGTATCCCAAATTGGTTATGTAATGGTCATAACGGTAATAACTGTTACGCGTTACGGGGCCGAATGTCCATTACAGGCAAAAAAAAAAAAGAAAAGCCGTAACGAACCCCTAATGGTTTTGTAACGGTCCGAAAACAGTTTTTTGTTTTCAAAAAAAAAAAAAAAAAAAAAAAAAAGAAAGGAAAAAGAAGAAGAAGAGGAGCCATAACGGTGGCCATACCACTTTGATCGTAAGACAAACACACACACACACCCCAAATGCACTCTCACTTAACTCATGCTGTAAACCAGCCTTATGGAACTCATCTAAGGACACTTCAGAATTACTGCGTATAGTTCCTTTAGGAAAGCTATTTCTGTAATGAACTCTTATGCCCTGAACCATGAGAAAGGCCATTTCCTGAGACAAATGATCACATGTAGTTATTTCTTTATTTTTATTTTTTTATTGTGTCATGTTTGATACAGATTACTTGATAGTGTTGTTATTATGAAATTTCTAAACTCAGTCTGCATAAATCTGCAGTATTCTGCATTGACCTCTGAAGTTCGTGATGGACGTGGAAAGGTGCCTGTTGCAGATTACAAGGTTGTGAAGTATGTCAATGAAGAGAACAATGGTGCTGCCACCAGTTTAAGGGAAACGAGTCGCAGTTGCTATTCCTTCTGCATGTGCCCAGGAGGGCAGGTATCCTTTGCTCACTGAGCTCTGAAACATCTTTTCCAGACAGACCTTTACACATGCACCTCTACACATTGCTGCATGTGCCAATCTGTGGGGTGCTCTTTCCAATACTTGTCTACATTTGGCACATGTGTACAACATCCAAACTGTGGACTAGGTGGCCGGTGGCTGCCACCATTTGGATGACCTGGCCCAAATATTTGGTCATTCAATTCATCAGGTAGGTTACACCTTACATGGATAGAAATAATGGTCGGTTTAAAACTTGACAACTGGTCAGCTCATCTGCATGGTGGGGCTCAAGTGTCCCACTTTTGTCCCGGGTCAGCGTGTGTGTGGATATGTGCAGTTGTTCATGCGTGCTTAACAAAACTCATTTCATTTGTAGTCATGGTGTGCCGTAAAGGCCATTACGTAAAGGTAACGATGGCTACCGTTACACTTTACGAGGTCGTAACGGCCATAAATTGAAAAGAATGACCCGTAATTGCCATTAACGGCTGGTTACATCCCCTATAAAGGCCATAATAGCCCCGTAATGGTCTATTATGGGACATATATAAGTTTTTCATACTTTTTAATCAACATTACGGGGCAGATATAGGTTTTTTGGGGGTTTTTTCAATAAATAAAAAAATAAAAAAGAGAGACCGTAACGGTCATTACGAGGCTGTAATAGCCGTTATGCCCTGCATCGTAAAGGTAACAGTGGTGGCTGTTACGGCCACTGTTACCGTTATGGAACACCTTGTTTGTAGTAGGAAATGAATGGATTTGTGGAAGTGCATGCTGGCAGGTTGTTCTTACTAGCACGAATCCAGCGGAACTCTGTATCAATGGCATGTCGTTTTCTCGAAGAGCATCCAGATGGGCAAATGCAGCACTTGTTGTCACTGTGTCATCAAAGGATTTTGAGGCTTTGCAGTGCAATGGTCCTCTTGCTGGCATCGAGTTCCAGGTACCTTTTCTAGTACTCTTCTTTACTATCTGTGCATTGAACATTCAGATTTCTTGATTGTTGGATTGGTCTCTTGTTGAGAGAAACTTTGATACTTGGGCAGTGTGTGATGGATGATAAGATACGCGGGCACTTAGAAACTTAGAAATTACTTAGAAACTGCATATGTGGTGTTCATATAATTCAAATGAGTAATGGGGGATACGATGCCGATACATAGTATTCCTTCGAATTTTTTTTTTATTATATATATTTTTTATTACAGGACCATAACGGCAGTTACAGTCTGTATCGTAATTGCCATAAGGCTTTACTGCTACTGAATACCTTGAAAATTACTTTTATTTGGTTATATGACTATCGTATTGGTGGAGATTATAAAATTAAAAATGAAAGTTATCCAGTAGTCCTATTTCAAAAACAAGTGTCCATGAATCAGAGGTTAGGATTGCTCAACCAATCTGATTTTATAGTTGTGACTTAGTGATGGGGTTTTCCTCCTCAGTTCAGAGGAGAGACAGTGCAGTGGTTGAAATTTTGGAAGGTTTCATCACGCTGCTCGACCGGTCGTAGGTGGTCTTCGACCGGTCGTGGGAGGCGCTCGACCGGTCGTAGGTTCGAGCCCTGTCACGACTCAAAGTCCAGCGACTTGTTGCTAATTTTCTTCGCGGTCTACGACCAGTCGTGGGTGAGCTACGACCAGTCTTAGGTGAGCTACGACCAGTCGTAAGCGGGTAGGACCAGTCCTGAAATTTCTAGGACCAGTCATAGGTTACGCAGTTTTTGCGTGAAATTGCGGATTTGAGTCCTTTCGCAATAGGGATGCGGAAAGGAGTTTCCTAAAACTATAAAAAGGGTTCTCTAGGATTTTTCTAGGGTATGAGAAAAACACAAGAGGGTTATCAAAGGTGAGAGAGAGAGAGAAAAGAGAGAGAGGAAGCTTGTGGAAGGGAGCCGTCGTCTCAGCGCTTCTACGTCCTCGTGATCGGTGAGATCTCTCAGTTTTCTTTTTATTCTTTTATTGTTTATCCGCTCCTGCGTGAGTGACGAAGGTTATAACGTTCTACTTTCATAGTGGATTGTTGATCTGGACGAGGTCTCGTGGTTTTTACCTCTTTGAGGGTTTTCCACGTAAAAATCTCGTGTGGTGTGTGATTGTTGCTTTGATTTATTTCATTGCATTATTATCCCATAATTCTGGTTTGTTCGGGCGGCTAGATCCTAAGGTTTTGTGCAAGGCCCCCAACAAAGTGGTATCAGAGCGCTAAGTTCATTGAACGGGTAGGATCGGTTTGGAATTATGAAAGGTGGCTCATCAAGGATGATCAGCCTCAACGGTTCTAACTGGATCATATGGAAGGCTTAGATGGAAGACTTGCTTTATTGCAAGGATCTATATTCTCCAATTTTAGGCATATCAGCAAAATCCAAGGATATGTCTGATGATGATTGGAAGAAGTTGGACCGGAAGGTGGTGGGGTTTATTAGACAATGGTTGGATGATTCTGTATTCCACCATGTGTCTACGGAAACCTCAGCCGCTAGCCTATGGCTGAAACTACAAGGGCTGTACGAGAGGAACACAGCCAGTAATAAGATTTTTCTGATAAGGCGACTTGTGAATCTCAAGTTCAAAGATGGTGGTTCTATGGCTGAGCACATGAATGAGGTCAACAATATAGTGAACCAACTCTCCTCTATGAAGATGGTCCTGGATGATGAATTGCAGGCTTTACTATTGCTTAGTTCATTGCCTGACAGTTGGGAGACATTGGTGGTGTCTCTAAATAACTCCGCGCCAGACGAAAAGGTATCCATGGAACAGGTTACTAGCTGTCTCTTCAATGAAGAGACAAGGAGGAAGTCTCAGGGGTCTACTCAGCAAGAGACACTTGTGACACAGGAACGGGGGAGAGGAAAGAACAGGAAGGGCGGGAAGGCCCGAGATAAATCAAGAGGCAAGTCGAGTAACAGAAAGGATGTTGAATGCTGGAACTGTGGCAAGAAGGGCCACTACAAGCATGAATGTCGTAAGAATAAGAACGACAAGAAAGGAAAAGGAAAGGAGAAGGAAGATGAATCAGATTCTACTGCGGTCGCTTCAGATGGCGACGTTGTTATTATTCTTTCCACAGATCATGATGTTTGTCTCACGGCTACGGGTCAGGACACTGACTGGGTGATTGACTTAGGAGCTTCTTTTCACGCGACTCCACGCAGGGACTTCTTCACAAGCTACAAGTCAGGTGACTATGGAACTGTGAAGATGGGAAATTCTGTCGTATCGAAGATCGTGGGAGTTGGTGATATTTATGTGAAGACTGATATGGGCTGCACGTTGGTTCTCAGGGATGTGAGGCATATCCCAGACCTTCGCCTCAACTTGATGTCGATGGGAAGGTTGGATGATGATGGCTATGAAAGCCGGTTTGCTGGTGGGCGCTGGAAGCTCATCAAAGGTTCGTTGATCGCAACCAGAGGAAAAAAATGTTGCACCCTGTATAAGGCAAGTGTCAATGTATGCAAGGGTGAGTTGAACGCAGCGGAAAATTCAACTATAGACATGTGACACAGGCGTCTAGGCTACATGAGTGAAAAAGGGCTTCAGCTACTAGCGAGGAAGCGGCTCCTTCTAGACGTGACAGGTATACTTCTCAAAACCTGTCTTGATTGTTTATCAAGGAAACAACATAGAGTTTCATTTGTTAAATCTGCTTCTCATGTAAATAAAGTGCATGCATTAGATTTGGTTTATTCTGATGTCTGTGGTCCTATGAGGACAAAAACCTTGTGTGGGGCATTGTATTTTGTTACTTTTATAGATGATGCATCTAGGAGGGTTTGGGTTTATGCTTTGAAATTCAAGGACGAGGTCTTTGGTGTGTTTAAGTTGTTTCATGCTATGGTCGAGAGAGACAGGTAGATCATTGAAGTGCATCCGCACTGATAATGGTGCTGAATACATCAACGACTTTCATGAGTACTGCAAGTCCCTGGGTATACGGCATGAACAGACGGTTCCCAAGACCCCTCAGCATAATGGTGTAGCTGAACGAATGAATCGCACCATTGTTGAGAGAATCGGATGTATGTTATCCCATGCAAAATTGCCCAAGACGTTCTGGGGAGAAGCAATGCACACGGCGGTGTATCTGATAAACAGGTCTCCATTAGCCCCATTGAATGGAGAAGTACCTGAGAAGGTGTGGACTAGACAGGATCCATCGTATAGTCATCTCAGGCTGTTTGGATGCAGGGCATTCGTTCACGTACTGAAGGACGAGAGGTCCAAGCTCGATATAAAGATCAGGCAATGTGTTCTTAGGGTACGGTGATGAAAAGTTCGGTTACAGATTGTGGGATCCGACCGAGAGGAAGCTCATCAGGAGCAGATATGTGATTTTCTTTGAAGATTAGTGTATAGAAGACATTGGTAAGCCAGAGAAGAATCAGCCTAGTTCAGGTGAGCTAGAGGACATGGATCCGGTTATTCCTCCCGTGATGCCTGATGACGGGGGAGTACAACGAGGTGCAGAGGACGAGGGGGTTCCTACAGAAGATGGACAGGGGGACAGCCCCCACTTGATCCACCTGTTGAGCTACATTTGAAGAGGTCATCTAGGGACAGACAGTCGTCTAAGAGGTACTCACCGCATGATTACATTATGCTGACTGATGGGGAAGAGACGGAAGATTATTCTGAGGCCCTAGCCGATAAGCATAAGGAGGAGTGGTTGAAAGCTATGCAAGAGGAGATGGAATCCTTGTATAAGAACCACACCTATGATATGGTGAAACTGCCTAAGGGCAAGAAAGCTCTGAGCAACAAGTGAGTGTTCAGAAAGAAGGTTGAGTAGAAGAATTCACAGATGAGGTTCAAGGCCAGACTTGTGGTAAAAGTGTTCGGTCAGAAGAAAGGCATAGACTTCGAGGAGATATTCTCACCAGTGGTGAAGATGACATCCATACGGGTGTTGCTTGTGTTGACAGCTAGCATGGATCTGGAGATAGAGCAGTTGAACGTTAAAACTGCTTTTCTTCATGATGACCTGGAAGAAGAGATCTACATGCACCAACCAGAGGGGTTCGAAATCAAGGGCAAGGAACATATGGTGTGTAGGCTGAGGAAGAACTTGTATGGGCTGAAACAAGCTCCACGATAATGGTACAAGAAGTTTGACTCGTTCATGTTACAACATGAGTATGACAGAACAGAGTCGGACAACTGTGTGTTCACGCGCAAGTTCTCAGATGGTGATTTCATAGTTCTGCTCTTATACGTTGATGACATGCTCATCATGGAAAAAGACATCAAGAAGATCGACAGGCTGAAACAGGAGTTGGGCAAGTCGTTTGCGATGAAAGACTTGGGCACGGCTAAACAGATCCTATGAATGGAGATAACCTGTGACAGAAGCAGTAGGAAACTTTGGCTGTCATAAGAGCGGTATATTGAGAAAGTCCTAAAGCGGTTCAATATGAATGCAGCGAAGCCGGTCAGTACTCCACTGGATGGTCACTTCAGATTGAGCGACAGGCAGTGTCCCAAGACGAAGGCAGAGGTGAAAGAGATGCAGAAGATACTCTACGTGTCAGCTGTAGGAAGTTTGATGTATGCTATGGTGTGTACACGCCCAGACATAGCATATGCAGTTGGTGTGGTCAGCCGGTATCTTGTCAATCCTGGCAAAGCATTGGGCAGCGGTGAAATGGATACTGCGGTATCTAAGAGGCTCATCCAGGTTTAGTCTATGCTATGGTGACGGTAAACCTGTGATAGAGGGCTACACAGATGCAGATATGGCAGGTGACATAGACTCCAAGAAGTCTACATCGGGGTTCATGTTCACGTTTGCAGGGGGAGCGGTTTCTTGGCAGAGCAAGCTACAGAAGGTCGTAGCATTGTCGACTACAGAAGCCGAGTACATTGCAGTCACTGGGGCATGTAAAGAGATGCTTTGGATGAAGAGGTTCCTACAGGAACTTAGCCTGAAGCAGGAGGAGCACGTGGTCTATTGCGATAGTCAAAGTGCTATACACTTGAGCAAGAATCCAAGTCAGCACTCCAAGTCGAAGCACATAGAGGTTAGGTATCACTAGATCAGAGATACTTTGGAACAGAAGGTGTTACAGCTTGAGAAAGTTCACACGGACGATAATGGGTCAGATATGATGACCAAGACTTTGATCAAGGGCAAGTTTGAGGTTTGTAAAAACCTGGCTGGCTTGAAGAAGCTGAATTCCTCCTGAGTCGGAAAGAGAGATATTTGATGGGGTTTTCCTAAGTTCAGAGGAGAGACGATGCAGTGGTTGAAATTTTGGAAGGTTTCATCGCGCTGCTCGACCGGTCGTAGGTGGTCTTCGACCGGTCATGGGAGGCGCTCGACCGATCGTAGATTCGAGCCCTGACACGACTTAAAGTCCAGCGAGTTGTTACTAATTTTCTTCATAGTCTATGACCAGTCGTGGGTGAGCTACGACCAGTCGTAGGTGGTCTATGACCAGTCGTAGGTGAGCTACGACCAGTCGTAGGCGGCTAGGACCAGTCCTGAAATTTCTAGGACCAGTTCTAGGTTACGCAGTTTTTGTGCGAAATTGCGGATTTGAGTCCTTTCGCAACAGGGATGCAGAAAGGAGTTTCCTAAAACTATAAAAAGGGTTCTCTAGGGTTTTTCTAGAGTATGAGAAAAATACAAGAGGGTTATCAAAGGTGAGAGAGAGAGAGAGAAAAGAGAGAGAGGAAGCTTGTGGAAGGGAGTCGTCGTCTCAGCGCTTCTACGTCCTCGTGATCGGTGAGATCTCTCAGTTTTCTTTTTATTCTTTTATTGTCTATCCGCTCCTGCGTGAGTGACGAAGGTTATAACGTTCTACTTTCATAGTGGATTGTTGATCTGGACGAGGTCCCGTGGTTTTTACCTCTTTGAGGGTTTTCCACGTAAAAATCTCTTGTGTGGTGTGTGATTGTTGCTTTGATTTATTTCATTGCATTATTATCCCATAATTCTGGTTTGTTCGGGCGGCTAGATCCTAAGGTTTTGTGCAAGGCCCCCAACACTTAGCAATAATGGGTTCAACAGAGGGTTCCACCATGCAATCAGTTTAATTCGAGTTAATGTATACTATGCATACAATCTATGAGTGCCTGAGTATTAAGCGTCATACTCTGCCAGAGTATCAAATAGATCCCCTTTCTTACTGTACTTTTCTATTCATCTTTGCTATATGTGCATTGGGCATCTGTGTTCTTGATTGCCCTAATGCATTGGTTTCTTATTATCTTCCTAGTTCTTTTTTTTTTCATGGGTAGTACAGTTGCACTGGTCATGAATTTATTTATTTTTTTTGAAAAGAATTTTTAAACAGAGAGGGCACTCTGCAGTGGCCCTTGTCCAAAAACCCTATTTCCCTTCTAGTATTTAGATATCTGATGTTTGACAGCTGAAAATATGTACATGTCATATTCTGCATTAGGTCTTTGCTTCATGTTCTCTTAGGTTGAATTTAAAAGAAAAAAGAAAAAAAGAAAGAAAAAGAGAGAGCAAGTAATAGATTTCTGGCATATTTTTTGATAAAAAGTTCATTTTGAGGTTTTATTGGCTTTTCCTGTTTACCAGAGAGAATTCGAACAAAGAGCCGCTACAATGGGAGGTGGAAATTTTGTTGTCCCTGTGCAGACTGTTATTGATTTTCTGGATAACAAGCTATCAGGTAGATACTGTAGAATCACCTTACATTCCAACAATGATTTTTGCAGCTGAGCATCTGTATGTGCCCCAGATGTGCCGATGTGCAGGCATGTGAGAGATCCAAGATCATCAAGTGGGAGAGGGACCTTTAGAAATGCTAACTAGTTGTTCACATTCAACCTTTTTAGGCTAGGAACATGTTGGGTGAACGGCAGAATCACACACAGATGAATCTAGGATAGCGATCCAAAATCACCAAGCAAAAGGAAGAAGAATACAACAATTTAATGTGGAAAACCCTTTTAGGAAAAAACCATGGCACAAAGCGACAAAGATTCACTATGAAAGCAGAAATTACAAAGAGAGAAGGCTTACCCGATTCGAACAACCTCGAATCTCATCCTTGCTCCACCCCTTTGAAACCCTAGAAATATTTAGAAACCCTTGGAATACATCCCAATCCTGTTTACACCCATATTTATAGCCTATGGGAGAATCCCAAACAAAATTGGAAACAAATTTTGCAAATCCGGTGGATCCGCAGAATTTTGCACAAAACGTTCGATGTCATCGAAACTTATCCTTCGATGGCATCGAACTAACACCCAAACTGTCCAGAGACAAAACCCAATTTTCCGTAAAATCTTGATTGCATCGATCTATGTTCGATGTCATCGAAGGTTCAATCGAACATCCATCGATGGCATCGGAAAAAGTGCCCAGATGGGTCAGCTACCAACTGGAGAAAATCTGGAAAATCTCAATGGGATCGAGCACTGTTCGATGCCATTGAAGGTGACATTGAGCAGACTGTCGACGGCCACGACAGACCTTGTATCTGACTTGATTTAAGACATCAAATACAATAGAACATTCGCAGAGGGTATCATTTGATGAATGTTCATTGTCCATGTTAGCACATGTGGGGTGCTTTTGTTTGGCACATGCAGATTTCGTGGGTTGAAAATGCCTTTTGGATGACATCGCAAATCCCTCTGGTCATTCAATTTGATTTGCAAAGGATCCCATCTGCTGTTAGGTCTGCATGTACCTTTGGAGATCCAATTTGATTCCAAATCTGCAATTAACATTTCTTACCTGTGTATTCCCAGTAACATCTGTACCAAAATCAAGTTATCGTTTGGGAGTTAGGGCAGCAAATCTCCACGAGTTGTTCCCCATTCATGTAACGCAGTCTTTACAGCAATCAATTTCAATGTTTGACAAAGAGGTAATTTTCATCATTTCATGTGGCCTCCCCTTTAAATGAATAAACCTCTGAGCTTCTTTTTTTTTTTAATTTGAAAAATTATACAGTTTCTTGCTAATTCATACCTTCTGAAAACTTTCAGCTGCCTGGATTTATCTCCAAGGATGCTCTTCTTCATGGAGTAGAGGTAACATACACCACCTTTTTTGTCAACTTGTATGTTTCTTGCATGAATGAAATTCAGGAATTGATCACACGCTTGTATGTTGCCATTGCTATCTTTTCCGGAAGAGGCGCAAACTGAACTTGCATGAGACTCTCACACTTGCCAACTCGAAAACACATGCAGCTCCCCAAGCTGCTCATTAGGAGGTCCCACTGTGTGAATGAATCCCTTGCCCAAAAGGTGCTGCCAGTTTGGGTGGGCTCCACATAACCGGTTTTGTTATTCATCAAGAATTGTGTTTCCTGAGGGTTTGTTGTGTTTGTTCAGGGTGGGAGTCTTTTGAGCCGTGTCGTATTTTGTTTTTCTTTTTGTTTTGTCTTTCTTTTTCTTTTTTGTCTGTTGCTGCTTTCCTGCTTTTTGGCATTTGGCCTTTATAATATTCATCATCTTAAAAAAAAAGAAACTATATATATATATATATATATATATATATATATATATATATATATATATATATATATATCCAATCTTCCATCCCATAAATGGACTGGCACGACTTTCGGGTCAGGAAATCTACATTGTGCAGTCTGACTGATGAAGGGCTTTGATCTTGCATGCACATATCACTTTGGCATGTTTGAGCTGGGAATCCTGTGGGATTGCACTCATGCGGGGCCCGCTTAGCTATTTCTGGAAAGATGGAAGCCCAACTCCCAATTTCTCAAATATATTGAATTGCTCTTCCCACCTTAGGGTAGTATCTGCTGATTACATCAATGAATTAGCAGTTCCTAAAATTTTGGTGCCATCCTGATATTTTGATCTGTTTGTGGTAGAGGTGTTAGAAAAACTAGACACCAAATACACCTTTTCTTCTTCTTCTTCGTTTTCTTTCTTTCTTCATTTTTTTTTCTCAAAAGGAACTCACTGATTTCAACTTTCTCATCACTCCCTACGTTTGTAAGAAAAACTGGCTTTCTTGCAAATGGGTATTTTGATTTTCATGAGATTCCAGCATTCATGTCCATTTTCAGAACTGTAGAGGGTGCATCCACCCTATTCACATTGGCTGCCAAAAAAGCATCTTGAGTACTCGGTTAATAGTTTCCTAGATCTTCCCATTATAATTCCATGGGTCATTTTACCCTGGAGGTATCCTATGCTGCTCCATCAAAAGAAACATCAGTTTGTATTCAACCCAGCAATTTTGTGGGTGGGGCACAACTTCCGGTAAACTGATCCTTTGATCTGGTGGTCCCCACACGGGATATTACGTTCCCTAATATTTCCTCCATCAAATGATCTACCCCATCCTTTCTTGGAGTGCTCTGAAACATTTTTTTTAGATGTACCCAATGCTGCACATGTGAAGGGCCCAATCAGACAGTTAAGATCATCAAATCGGGGAGATTATTGAGGCATCTCCCATCAATAGGGTCCACCATATGAACCTTCTGGGTCACCAAAAGGCAAGGCTCAGTGTACATCCAATTGAGCTGAGCAGATGCTTGGTCAAACACTGTCTGTTCTAGGGTTGGGTCGGGTTGGTTCTCAACCCTAGCCCAACCCAAGGTTCTTGTACCTCAACCCTAACCCACGTTGCGAATTCTCAACCCAAGCCCAACCCATGCGGGTTCGGTCGGGTGGATACATGCTAATATTTTAATGATTGCATTAGTTTATTATATTTCGATACATGTCTTATTTTTATATTTATGATTTTATTAATTATATATGTAGTTCTAAACAAACGAGCTAAAATATAGGACAACTAATTTAAAAGTTGTGTTGTGTAGCACACAATCTATTTGGGGGAGAGAAATCGAGCATATCTTGTTAGCTTGAGTCATTGGAAATGATGTGGACCAATGAGACCCGACAACACCGGAATTTCCTATGTCTTCAACACATATGATCCACACTCAATTATAATTTATTAGTAACTTATCTATTGTTCGGGTTCGAGTTAGGGTTGGGCAACCCAAGACCTCAACCCGAGCCCGACCCAAGTTTTATCGGGTTGGTGTTTGTATAGCCCAAGCCCAAGATCAGACTCGATACATCCTGCCCAAGCCCAACTCAATGTCGGGTCAGTCACAGGTCGGTCAGGTTCAACCCACCCAACTTTCAGCCCTAGTCTGTTCCTCAAGGAGAATTCTGTGAAAAGCTTCTCATCGTTTATTTATTTATTTTAATAACTTCAGACAAGGACAAGCTCTCCAGTTCAAATTACACGAGACAGTGATACCTACGAAAGCACATCACTGAAAGGGCTTTACCCTATTGGAGAAGGTGCAGGGTATGCTGGTGGTATCGTAAGTGCTGCTGTCGATGGCTTGTATGCTGGTTTTGCTGTTGCCAAAGATCTCAATCTCTATCAGGGCAGCATACAGTCGATCCTGGGTGAGGCTCAAAAGAATACCGGTTTCGTCAAGTACTGAGGAGTTTACTTTGTGCTGTTTGCTCCATTCGCTCTTAGCTCTTAATTCTGGCCTGAGCTTGGAGCTGAAGATTTTAGCTGGAACTGCTTCGTTGGTGCAACGGCTCACTGAGGGAAATGTATATTAATTGCCTACTCTGTCACCAATTTTGTAGGGCTAAGGGACGTGGTTCAGATATTCAAGAAAGAGCAGTTCAATGCGGGGTTATATATATATATATATATATATATATATATATATATATATATATATATATATATATATATATATATATATATATATATCTTTTTCTTGATTTTATTTTTATTTTTTTCCCATTTTGAATCGGCTGTAAAGGGAACTGCTTATTTTATGAAGATGCTACTACAGAAAATGTGTAACTGTATCTGATTAGTGAGAAGCTGGCAAGTATTCTATGAGTAGGGCCTACCTTTCAGGGATGCATAACAATCATCTGATGTCCCCACATTGGATATGGCAATTCTACAAAATGATCCCCTATAAGATTATCCTCGCCATCTTATTGCCGGTGGATCAAATGACATGAAGTTTTGATTAATAAGATGAGGGAGGGTGTAAACACAGCTAGATTTATGAAGAGATGCTTTAGAACCCGAAGGATTTTAAATTAGTTGGACTAAAACAGAGTATATGGAATGCAATTTTAGTGATGGTTAGGGCCATGGTCATGGGTTGAAGTACCTATTGTGGTGAAAATCTCACTGTGGTGTGAGCACGTGGGTGTGTGGGGTGTGAATGCGTGTGTAAAAAAAGAGAGTGAAAATGAGGAATTAATTAAGACTTGATCAAGAAGTTTTCTAAAATGATCACTTTTGGTACTTTGGGTCAATAATTCATCGGTGTAGAGATTAAGAAGGATGTTGAATATAGAATTCAAGATGGGTGGAAGAAATGGTGATATGGTGATGTGCTTTTGAAGTATTTTGTAATCATTCATCATGTTCTACTCGAATGGATAGCTATAATAAGACCAGCCATGCTTATGGGACAAAATATTGAAAAAAGAAGAAGAAGATGACTAGCCATGCTTATGGGACAAAATATTAGGCAGTTAAAGAATGACCTGTTTATAGGATGAGTGTAGCTTAAATGAGGATGTTAAGACATGAAGCAGGATTGTGTCCTGTCCCCACTTCATCTATCCAGGGGCTCTGTTCATCAAAAATTTCAGATCATTTTAGCATATGAGCCCAAAATTAAGGCACATGTGGACCAAACAGTGGGGATTGAATGCCCACCATTAAAAACTTCACGGGAGCGCAGGTTTTGGATGAAGCTGAGATTTGTTTTTTTGTTTTCCTTTCATCCAGGTCTATATGACCTTATGAACGGTTTGGATGGCAAATAAACATTGGTAGGCCCTAGGAAGGTTTCAACAGTGGATGCCATCACCACCATTGCTTCCTATGGTGTGGCTCGCTTGAGCCCTAGATCTGCCTCATTTTTGAGCTCAACCTAAAATGATATCGAAAAATGAATGAACGGTGTGGATAAAATCCATACGTCAAGGTGGGCCCCTGCTTGACCATTAACGATAGAGGTTAGGAGTAAATTGGTACAACTTGAAGACTAAAAAGGAAAAGGAGAAGGTTCAAAAAGGATGTGAATGAAGGTAGTAGGAAAAGACTTGATGACCAATGTTTTAATTGAAGGTTTGACCCTTGATAGAATGGAATGGCCAGACATGATTCATGTAGCTGACCTCAATTAACCGGGATAAGGCTTAGATGATCATGATCCTATTACTGGTGAATGAGGGGTGGGGATTGTCCAGTTGAGATCTATGGTCCATTGCGAATCAGTGGTGGGGCTCACTAGATGAATGATCTGGATCATTTAACAGGCAGCTTGACTTCTCAGGAAAGTGGCTAAAGCTAGCTCATGGGAGGGATGTTAGGGAAGCTTCTTGAAGGTCACTCCAGTGAAATCTTAACCATGGATCTGGTGGGCCACTATGGAAGGAGCTGTAGATCAAAAGTTGGAGAGAGACTGAACCATCTTAGCCATTACATCTTGGCAGTCCAGGAAAAGGCATTCAACAGATGAAAATTACACCCCACAAGACTTGCTTATTTTCATCACATGCAGATGGTGGCTCTTTATCAACAGTTCTTGAGTGCCAGTGAAATGCATGTACGGTGGAGACGGCCGGTGATAGGTGCATCTTTAGCTCTCTCTTTTAAATAAACTCGATCCCTCTGAAAAATCAATTCGCATTTCAGTAACATAGGATATGGAAACTGATACAACAAGGGCATTTGGATGGTAAGGTACTTCAGACAGGCTACTTATGCCATAAGTAGCTAATCTTGATTTCTACTTAATCAGCATATAAGTCTCTTTGGTAAACAACATGCTTATCATCTAAAAAGTAGAAAAACATATTTGGTTTTCAACATCATGAGTAATTATCTCGAAAATCTGTTTAGTCCCCCTCACATCCATTGTCCATCATGTGGGGCTAACCTTTGATGTGGATCGTTCATTGCGTGGGCACCACCTTTGAAGTGGGCCATCCATCATACAGGGCCTGCCTTGGTTGTGGCCATTCATCATCAGGGACCAACCTTTAATGTGCACAGTTCATTAGGTAAGGCCCAACTTTGATGTTAGTCATCCATCATGTAGGGCCCACCATCAATGTTATTGTCCGTCATGTGGAGCCTACTTCAATATCCACTAACCATCATGTTGAACCCATCTTTGATGTGGACCGTCCATCACGTAGGCCCACATCCGATGTGGGTTGCCCACCATGCGGAACCTACCTTGGATATGGGCCACTCATTATTAGACCTACATTTGATGTGGACTGTCCATCAGTGCCCACCTTGGTGTGGATCATCCATCCTGTTGGGCCCACCATTATTAATAGCACATCATGTGAAGCCCACCTTTGATGTGAGTTGCCCATCATGCAGGGCTCGCCTTGGATGTGGGTCATTCATCATTAGGGGCAGACCTTTGATGTGGATCATCCATCATGTGGAGTCACCTCTATATGGGCCATAATCACGTGGGGCCCACTAGATCTTCTACCCATTCATTGGATGATTTTCCGGTCTCATGAACTTAGGAGGAGTTCATGGCCATTAGAGTTGTACACGAGCAAAACCGAATCGAGCTTGGCCCAATTCAGCTCGGCTCGGCTCGGCCAGCATGCTACCCTAAGTCAAACTCAGCTTGGTCATTGAGCTTGACTAACCAGCTTGGCTCGACTCAGTCAATCGCTTGGGCAAGCTTGAGCTCGATCTCTTAAGCTGAGTTCAAGTTCGAGCCTACGAGCTGAGTTCGAGTTTAAGTTTTACAGTTTTTAATATACATGTAATGTAGAATATATAATTTATTTAAATATATAAATATTTATATTAAGTGAACCCGATCCGAGTCGAACTGAGTCAAGTGAGTTAGCCGAGCTAATTCAATTCATGTATAGCTCTAATAGCCATAGAGAGCATATTCTCTTAAATAATTTGTGTCACCTATGAAAGTAAAGGAAACAAGTTACAGTTTTTGAAGTTGAAAAGTAATGAAAATTTTGAAGTTGAAAAGTAATGAAAAATAAGTTGTTTTTTTCTGAAAAGCTACTTGTTTAAGTTTAACAATCAAACTATTTTTTCGAGCTGAAAAAATTAACTTGACGATCAACTTAAACCCAATTTCAAGCCGAGTCCTGTCGAGCATGTTAACCGAGCTAACTTAGTGTACAACCCTAATGGCCATAGAGAACATATTCTCATAAATAATTTTCAGCCACTGTGTCACCAATAAAAATGAATGAAATAAGTTTCACTTTTGGAAGTTGAAAAGCAATAAAAAATAACAGATAAAAATAAGTTATTTTTTCAAAAAAGTTATTTATTCAAGTTTAATAACCAAATTAACTTATTTAAGAAAAGTAACTCATTAAATTAAAAAAGTTAGTTATTTGGTAACATCCAATCAGGCCCTAAGCAACTAAGCATCATCTGATCAAACAATTATTTTAACTCAACAATCAAATTACAACCATCTGATCAAAGTTAGTCAGTGGAAAATGGACTCAACAAACAAATTACAAGCCAGTGACGAGGATGAGGTCCAGTAAGCAGTCCTATATCACTGGCAGGTCCTTTTACTGATACAATGATCCGAGAGGAGATAAATCCAAAACTCAGCCGGGCCACATGCCGCCAACTTAGAGGTTGAGGATCAATATTAGATTGTCCCCGTTGGTCTATTGACTATTGCAGTTTTCCAATCGAGCTGATATTTCGTATCTACGGTTCAAATAAGGGTCCTCAGCGGATGGACGGTGTCGATTTACAGTAAAACATGGTGGGCCCTAAACAAACTCAGTGTTTTATGCGCTGGGTAAAATACATTGCCGCCAACAGAAGGTGTGAGTTTGCTATCCCAAGGAAGCATTAGCACGACATCCACCGTACACGTCGCATGCATCTATGCCACTTCAGCCCCATCGAAATCGTGACCCACCGATCTGGATGGACATAAAAAAAGAAAAAGAAAAAAGAGAAAGATCAGACCATCCTCACCGTCCAATCCGTGGCCATCAAACGAACAGTTTCAAGGACAATGGTGGATAGTTGAACAGGCAACGTCGGGCGCCTGAGAACGCTAATCAGATCGAATTTCAGGGACAACAGGGCCCTGAAAATTGGATGGTTGAAATTGATATGCATGCATGCCACACGCACTGTCAATGAATTGTTAACCCATCCTTACGGTGTGGTGAACTCTCAACATGTATAGCCCATTGAGGACACATGACCACAACCGATAATTTCCTTACTTGTTAGAAAAAAAAACTAAGCTGTCATAGTTCAAACGCCATGACGTGGAAAATGCCGTCTTTTCCGATGTCTATGTTGGGAACTAGAATCCTATGATAGTTCACCACCATTTTAAAAGTGGTAGTGAGCCGTTCCCTGCGCCCGTGCCCACATGGTATGGTTGTGCACCAATCTAGACAGTCTGAAATTCGTTGAATCCAATGTGGAGGGAGCAGAAACCAAATATCACATTGAGCGGATGAGAGTAACCATCAGATTTATTTTTTTTTCCTCCTTAAATCCAGACCGCTCACAAATTTACTTCCATTGCATATTTGTTTTGCCAATTACCTTAGTAATGTAAATAATAATAATAATAATAATAATAATAATTTAAAAAATAAAATAAAATAAAACCTTTTCCTTTCAATTTTACCACCGCTAAACCAAACATGAGAATCATGAATCAAATAGATATGTATTTAGGAGACAGGAATTTGTAATTATTACACTTTTCATGATACCGTTTGATCAAAATTTCAAAATAATATTACGAGATTTACAAAATCTCCGTGATATTTGTCACGCAGCTAAGAAAGCTGAATCGCCACCATTTTGAAAATCGTCATATTTTTCTTGTTGAATTCAGACCACTCAATTTTGATCAGTTCATATGGGCAGGTAAAGGACTGCCAAACTCAGATGCATGGACCCCACAACATGTTGGAACCAATCGGTTTGTGGGTCGCCATTCATGGATGTGTGAGATTCATCTACCACACTTCGAAAAGAAAGCATTCCATACTAACCGATTCGGGTCCATGACCATGGTTCCAATGCACCAGATCTTGTAACACTTATAAACGAGGCCCTATCAATTAGTATGATAGAAAGAAATCAATGACAGACACTAATACAATTAAATCAGCTCTCCACAGACAAACTTGGGATTTGCAGATCCCCGGTAAGATTGGCTCATGTGTGGCCCGAGCTGAAAACATGCAATGAAGGAACACTTTCTTCTTCCAGACAAGACACACCACCTTCATTTCTCAAGTTCTAACAGTACGATTTTCATGGAAGTAATCGGCGTTTATAGTACATAGGAAGCTACAATGTGGTGAGATTAACAGACTGTCGCCGATTCTCAGCTAAATTCTCACGCATTACACATCAAAGTTATATTTCGTAGCCCATGTTCATTTTGACTGAGTTTGGAGCTTACCAGCTTAGACCGGCATCTGCATCGCGTGAATGATAGGAATCATCGGGCCGCACAATGTTCACATCCTCAAACTCATTGTCATCTGGAGAGGAAAAAAGAGAAACGTTGGAAACATAACAGATTTAAGAAAATCACAAGCACGATAGGAAGATCCGTTCTGCCTATTAGTTAAAACGATTGATATTCTCAACGTGGTTGAAGTTCATTTCCCTTTAATTTGTTGTGGTGATGCCACGTTTGCTAGAAGCAGAAAAATATCTCGAAAATGCAGTGTGGTCTTCTTCTCGAGTCCGACACCCCACATGTTGGTAACAAAAAGAGTAGGGAGTACACAAATGCATGCTCTGCTATGTTCGGGCAGGTCTGATTTTTCATTGATCCAGACCGTTCGCCTGCACAAAGATAGTTGAAAAGAAAAGGCCGACCATCCATATACGCTGCCAAGAAACGGATGGCAGGGATTTTTTGATGAAGAAGATTTTTGGTCCATTGCCATCCAAGTGGACCCACCAGAAGAACAATCTAGATCACTGAATGATGGACCCCACCCATAGAGAACGCTTGGCTTAGATGGGCATAGTAGGTTTTAAGGGATTAAAATGCAGAAAATTTGAGTCATCTCTCAGAAAGCAATGGCAGCGAAATATAACCAGCCAAATATCTCATTGACAGACTAGCATGAGAGTGGGATGTCAAAGTCATGGGCCCCATCATGTAGATGTCCAGGCCCAAGAATCAGGCTGGTCAAACTCATTAGATGGCCACGTGTGCACATTTGGATGTGAACTGTCTGCAAATCTTATTTTCCTTTTAGGGTGCCACTTGGTTGCCCCAAATATCATGATTAATCAATCTAATTTGATGCAAAATATAATGATATTTATGAAATTTGGTGCAACCAAACACACCTCTAATCTTAAAAAAGACATCGCTAATTTCTTTTTTAAAGTCGTCCATTGTCTTCTTACATATGACCCACACAATTAGCTGACTGGCCTAATTTTTGTGGCAGACATACTGTGGGGCTCGCCTGATGTACAGCTCAGATTCCTTGGCAGGTGCCGAGGTGTCTGTGGAGAGGTGCGCGTGGCGCTGTGGGCTTACCAAAGGTCCCGCAGATAAAGTTGAGACAGTAGAATTGCATATACTACTTTTAACTATAACTATTCACAACTGCAAGATCAAAGAGATGAAAGAAGAAAATGCGTTAAGGAAACAACCTTTTCTCAGTGTCAGCACCACAATAGCATCATTTTCGACCTGTAATAGGAAGCATCAAAGGTAATTAGACCCGAATAAAGAATTAACACACCCATAAGGCCCTGACACTCTTTTATAAATAAATAAATAAATAATCTATGTATCCAACCTAGGGCTACAACTTGGGTTCTAGTCAAGCTCATCTCGCTTGACCCAAAAGTTCGCATCAGGTTTGTCAAAGTCCAGAGGTCGAGTTTGGGTTGGAAAATGTCAACACTTGACCCAACCAGAGTTCAGGTCAGGTTTGTAAAGGTCCTCAGGTCAAGTTCAGGTTGCTAGGATTTCTTCATTAGTCAACGAGTGGGTGGGTAGTGTTAAGGCAGCCCCGGCTGCTCCTCTCCTCTAACATTTCATCTGGCTATTTTGGGCTTTGTATTCTTTTCTCGCTTTGCAAGTTCTTTCAATAAAATTTGTTGTCGCTCCAAAAAAAAAAAAAAAAAAGGGTTGAAAAATGCCAACCTGATTCGGAATCAGGTTGGTTTCAGGTTGAGTGATTTCAAATCGGGTTAGGTTGGGTTGTCAATAATCACATCTATTTGGGTCGGGCCGGGTCTGGCGGGTTGGTTCGGGTATAGAGGAATTTGGGTTGGGTTCAGATTAGAATTCAGGTCTGAACAGGTTGGTTTGGGTAAGAATTTCCATTTCTGGAGAGTCATGATTCATGGAGCCAAATCCCAAATAGCTGGGACTAATCTATGATGATGATGATATAGAATCACACCCCCAAAAAAAAAAGGAAGACAAGAAAGAAATCACTTGATACGGGCACCTTCTGCTCTGCCAATGTCTTTGAATCATCCAATACTTCACTGGTAGCATTCAGAATTAGACGCTGATTGTTGACTTCCTGGTCAATGAGAGAATGCAGCTTCTGCTTGATGTCTAAAACTGTTTCGGTTGGATCGCATTGCACAAAGTACGTTGTCTTATTGCGCTTGATACGGATGTACATAGCCTTCACCATTGATACAGATAAATGTCCTCGTGAACATGGGAAATGCAGGAAAGAACAAAGGCATAGCAAGCTAAAGCCAACAAAGAGCAGTAAATAGCACCAAAGTTGTCGAGGGCCAACAACAACAAGCTTAAACAATTTCAACCCTATGTGTACCTTAACCACATACTCGGACGTGCTACATTTGATGGTACATGGATTCTTCTACATGGGACATGCATTTCAGGCCAGAATACAGCAACGACGAGCATACGGATGCTTACGTGAGACTCCATAGAATCGAGTTGCATGTACCCATCTGTGGCACAGTTGGCATATATGCCTAAATCATAAAAGCACAACTCTACATGTGGAATAACCCACATATCACAATAATTCCTTGGTAAAAGGATGAATTTGTTAGTGAGAAATTAAACCATGCTCTACTGGACAGGGACCTTTTTTCGGTTTTATTTTTTATTTATAAAGTTACTATTTTAAGAATCAATTAAAATTTTATATCACATCCACAAATTCCTTTTTCCCTCATCTTATTATCTATTAGTGTGACTCTTGAGTTCCCTCGAAGGTATTGCTTGCTAATTCTATACTTGTCTTGCCACTCATCCATCTAACATCCTCATTTCCGCTACGCTCATCCTATGAACATGATGTTCCTTGACTAGACAACATTCTATCCTGTAAAACATAGCTGGTCTTATGGTTACCTTATAAAATTTCCCCTTCAGTTTTATTAGTATGCAACAAGCACATAAAACTCCAGGGGCACATCTATACTTCAGCCACCTAGCTCTAACTCTACAATCAACATCCTTCTCAATCTCTCAGCTCTATTGAATTATCGACCCCAGATATCGAAAATGGTCATTTTGGGGCATCTCTTGGTCAGCAATCTTAACTAATCCATCATCTGCACTCCTATTGTTACTAAAATCGTAATCCATATAGTCTATTTTTGTTTGACTAATTTAAGAGCTTTAAATTGTAAAGCATCCCTCTAGTTCTAGCTTTGCATTGACCCCCTCCCTCGTCTTGTTAATCAAAAATATGTCACTTGCAAACAATATACACCACAGGATCTCTTGTTGTAAATGCCTCGGTAGCGTGTTCATAACCAATGCAAAAGGGTATGGGCTTAATGTCATGGGGACATCATGTGCACGCCCCCCACCCTACACACATATTCGAGGAGGCGGCGGGCCCCAATTTCGATTTGGATCAACGACGGCATCTTTAGAGGGCCTTATAGTTAGGGGCTGCGCTATGGAGCATTGGAGTGGACCCGATCATCATATAGATTCTACCATCGGATCATATGATCGTGGCACACTACCTTAGATGATCTAGGATTTTGAGTTTTGACTATTCTCATTATTAGAAACATCATGTACGACCTCAATTGCTTACATTAGTTATTATTTTATTTACTTCAGCTTTAAGTATTAGTGTGCGCACATGGCGCAAGGGTAAAATTGTCTTTTGGGGTTTAGGGTTTTCTTATAAATAAGCAACCCAATGTAGGTATTCTCAATGAAGTTTATGAATAAAAAAAAAAATTATGCGTTTTCTTCTTCTCAATCTCTTTAGGTTGAAGAATCGAATTGAGTGCAAAACCCCCCATTTCTCAAAGGGCCTACTACCATGATACGAAGCCACAACCATCCTAAATCATTCTTACTTCATTACGCCCCAAATCCATCATCCTCTACATCCCTTCCACCTTCAGATTCACCCTCTTTCGTATCCAACTTCTATCCTATAACAGTGCACAAACATATTTTCAGATTTTGGCCCATCAGAGGGGCGGAAACTTCGACGGAGCACCACACACAAACCGTGCATCAGATCGACACGAAATTTGGCATGGAGGCAGTCCTACCCTGGCCGATTCTAGCCTGGGAGTCGGTTTCCAACTTTGTGGGCCCCACACACGTGTGGACGAGTGGTGAGCCCAGGGCTAGCTGTTTTCCACGCACGTGGCTCATCTCAGGTTCTATCTTTCTTCTATTTTCCTCCTCTTTAGCCTTAAATCCAAATCTTTTACCCTAAAGAATCCCAAATCCCAAATATTCCCAAATTTGCAAACCCTAGATTTTTCCCCGAATTGAAACATGGTGAATCTCTTGAATTGGGGAACAATCCTTTGCAAGAATGGATGAATCTTACACTCATTTGAGCTTGCTTGGTTTATAATTTTATTTGATTCAACCATAAACTTGTGTAGGCTTGGACCCCCATAGATTCCCCTTTTTGAATGTGTGATAGTATGTAGGATGTGGAATTTTGTGACTGTTTAAATTGGTATAATCATGAGCTTGATTTCTTGCATTCTACAATTAATTTCATGTCTGGCATCATAATGCTAACCCCTCGTGCAACCCTATAGTAATTGGAAACTCACTTGTCTCTCCACTAGTAGTTCTCACATTTGTGTTACCTCGCCCTCATAAATATCCTTGATCATGTCAATATATGCTCTTGAAATTCCTTTCTTTTCCAACAACCACCATATTAATTCTTTGGGAACCCTATTGTATGCCTTACCTAAGACAATAAAGACCATGTTCTTGGAGATTCATGATTTCTTGACATCTTTAACTAAAATTTTCAAATCACTAGAATCTAGCTCTAATATAAATTATGAAAAACCCAATCAAATGAAAAAAAAAAAAAAAACAAATAAAAACCCCACCATATGGAAATCAAATGACAAAAAAATCCCATTCAAATAAAAACCCCAGGTCCCCAGCGTATGGAAAAAGAATCCCAATTGAAATTCTACAAACCACATTGGAATTCTAGAAGATTTTGAATTCAAAATATAGTGCAAGCAATCTATTAGTATTATATTTGAGCACAATCTCCACTTCGACCTGCACCAGGAAGGTGATGCTCTAGCCTTTGGTTTGCGATGGGAGATGGCATATCCAATTGGCTTGAATTTAGGTACAGTGACAAAATCTTGGCATGGTTTCTGCTTGCCATTTTTGCGTATTACTTAAAGAGGAGGAATGTTGAGGTTTTGTTCAATGGAAAAACACCACCAGTCTCATGGGAAGAGCCCTGGAAGGATTTTGATTCAACAACAGGCTGGTGACATGACAGTTTGTGTTAGAGCCCTCCAGTACATCTTCAGTTCTATTTCAACACTACCCATAAACCATATCTCGATAACTTTCATCCCACCTCTTCCCAATTCTACAAAAGATTGATTTCCTAGCAGTTAATGAGATATACAAGAACAGCCACTGTAAATTTAGAAGAGGCTCCAAGAACACCCGCTGTAAATTTAGAAGAGGCAGCACCTCTTTCCTTGGCGCTTGATATCAGTTTGGAAGATGAGTGTTTTCATGGAGAAAAAGGCAAACCAAGAACAAATGAAAGCAGTTACGTACCATTTTATGCAGTATGCAGTTGACAATCAATTGCAGAAGAGACTGATGCTGGTACTTGTCTGCCTTAAGCACTGTCAAACAATCATGGTAATAAAAATAAAAAATAAATAAATAAAAGAAGAAGGAAAAAAACTTGGTCAAGCCAATCTTTTCCAAGGCTCCAATCTGAAATTATGGCAAGTAATGCATCACAAAATAGGAGCACGTTGGGCTGCACTATTGGAGTGAATTGCAATTTTAGTCTACAAAATGAAATTAATAGAAGTATAATTTCCTTTCCCAGCATTCATATTCACGATCTCGGCTCCAAATTGCAAATTGGTACTTTCAAGTTGGACTTGAAAGAAACATAACCACGGATTTAAGTACCAGTTTCAGTTGGGAGTGTGACTCGCCTGCAGACTGAAACTGGTACAACTGCCCAACTTGGTTCGACTCCATCCTGTTTTTGTCTCGTATCAGTGTGGTGATTCGTGTTGTTCCAGACCAAAACCGATACGACTCAGACTATAGCAAATCATGACAGACGATATTTAAAACCATGAACATAATTAAACTAGGAACCACATTGATCTTTGTTACTTCCTCCCAATTAAACTGAATTTCCCCAATTCAATTCACATGGCATTCAAACATAGGCTAGGGAGCAGTGAGCAAACTCCATGGAACCAATAGATGTTCTCTGCAGAATCACATCAGCCTAAAAGATGCACTGTATAATTGGGTTTTGCACAACAACTTAGTGATTCAGACCATTGATCAGTTGCCCCTCCTCCCTGATGGCACATTGCCCTGAAAATCTCCCTGATGGAGCAATCCTGACCTTTCAATTTGTGACCAACAAATAGATGGTTAAGTAGGAGTACATAGAGACGGTTCATATTCAATCAGAAAAAGGGCCTAAAATTGGTCTGAAGGATCTTTCCGTCTAGGAGAATTTGCGTGATGGTCCATCCACAGTGGGTCAGACGATACTAAAGGTCTGGACCTCTCAAACATGCCCCATTTGTACAAACTAAAAACCCGAGGATACTGTGCATATTCTTAGGTCAAGGATCACATAAGTCGTCTTGAAAACACTGAGTATCTGAGAAAGTTATAGAAAGGGTAAGTTCAAGTTCAGATTCTTCTGAGGTACAAGAAAATCTAACTGGCTACACAGATATATAAGACACATGCTGATACTTTTATGCATGTATGAGCAGGTAACATATGGTCAGAATGTTTAATATGTGTTGGAAGATAAGAATAATGACTCCCTAGCATTAACCCAAATTAGTTATTCTTCAAGAAATTGCATGTGAAATGAATATTGAAGCCCAAGTAAGCTAACATTCACATTCATTAAAAGGTCCTAGATCGAAATGCATTGAGAAACTAAGGTAGTTCCACAAAAAAGATGTGTCATCCCAATCAAAACCAGATAATGCAATCTTCAACCAAGACATAGACTAACAGTTCTAAGGATAGGAAATCCATGTCATCGACTTCATCTGAAAATGTAAAGACAAATCTATAGATGGGGTAGAGCAAAAGACCCGTTAACACAGCCCTCTCCTTTCCTCTTTCAACTTTTCTCCCATTCTGAATTACTTTTAATGTTGATAAAGAAGTCCATTAGTAACGGCTTGGGGTGCACATAACATATTTCCAAGTATCCAATGTATTACTCAATGGAAGGTATCACATGAGGTCAATGACCACCTGATGAGTGAGCTTTATTAATGTTTGGGCTAGTGCATCTTAAGACTTAAGAGTGGGTTCCACCTATGAGGCACCCCAAATCCTATATAAGTGCAATGATTTAGTGTACATGCAAAATGCTCCCTTCTTAACATGAACAAATGCTGTTAGCATTCCTCTTTCATACAAGTATGGACAACAATGGATCATCTTGACACTGGGTCACAACACATCCATGGTGGGGCACACGTGTCGAACAACTTGGATTTTCTAAAAACTTTTGTGCATGTGTTGGATACCTTTTTGCGTGCGCACCCGCTCACTGCACAATTCCCTCCTAGTTCCTTGAAAAGATAGAATCCCAGAATATAATTAGGCTTGAATTCAAATTGGGGATACCCGAGATTTCTTTGAAAGAAATCAATGTAAAAAACTCAGACTTCCATTTGCATTTGAGAGATCGAATGTGACTGTTCAAGTCAATTAAGTTACGAGACAAAAGAGAATACATTGAGCAAGCTAAGGAAGATAAACCCCTTTGAATAGGAAGAGCAAGGCTGACCAAAACAGGATTCTAATGTGGCCTCCAACGCAATTAAATTGATGCACACAAGACATTGCTCCCACCTCTTCAAAATCGCCTAAAAAACCTTAAAATAGAAGATGAGCTGCCACAGAAAGGTCCATCACTCGAAAACCACACTTATAAGATGATCATTTACAGTACAATCCGACAATTTGCTTATCAATTGTGTCATCATAATCACATCGTCCAAGCCTTGTCCCAACTAATTGCGGTTAGTTATACACGAATCATGTTCTACCACTCCACGCAATCATAGACCATATCCTTAGTTAAACCACAGGTCCTCAACTCTTTTCTTACTACTTCCACCCACATCCTTTTGGGCCTTCCCTTGCCCTTCTAGAGCCTTAAACTAAGACCAACGCACTCCTAACCAATGTAGTTCTCAGTCTCCGTTGCACATAGCCGAACCATCAAAGTCTACTTTCCCTCATCTTATTACCTATCGACACTACTCCTAAGTTCCCTCCAATGCTTTCAATTTTGATTTTATGCTTCCTTGTCTTGCCACTCATCTATCTCAACATCCTCATTTCACCCATATTCATCCTATGAACTTGTTCCTTAATTGCCCAACATTTTGTCCCATAAAGCATGGATGCTCTTGTAGTTGTCTTATAAAGCTTTCCCCTTCAGTTTGATTAGCATGTAACGATCATATAAAACTCCGAAGGCACATCTCCGCTTCTTTCACCAAGCTTGAATTCTATGAGCAACATGTTTCTTAAATCTCTTTGCTCTCATGAATTATCAATCCAAGATATGACAGTGATCTTTTTGGGGTACTCCTCGGTTATCAATCTTAACTATTCCTCATTTCAAGTCCTATTGTTACTAAAATTGCATTCCACATACTCTGTTTTACTTTAACTAATTTTTAAAACCTTTAGATTCTAAGACATCCTTCCATAGTTCTAGCTTCGTGTTTACCCCCTTCCTGTCTTGTCAATCAAAATTGTGCCATCTACAAACTGCATACAACACAGGACCTCTTCTTGTAAATGGCAATCCAATATGTAAGATTGCTTATTATTCCTCACATAGAGCCAGTGCCATTTCTAGGCCATGGATGGACAGATGAGATGGTTCGATCCGTTTGATTTTGAGCTACAGACCCTACGATCCATTGAATGAACAGTCTGGATTTCATCAAATATACTGCCTGTACAGTTTTCCATTTGCAAGGAAACCTACGCATCTATCAAGGACGAGACTTTTTTTAAAAATAACTCATACCCATAACAAATTGAATTCTACGACAACCAAAAACCAATTCATGCTCAGTTCAGCAACCATACAAACAATCAAACTCATGGTCACTCAACTTCATCACCTATACACCAAACCCATATATTTCAAAGTTCATTAGATTCAGATTCATACATACATGTGACGAGATTTCTCCAAAAGAACTTCACATAACAAGAATGATATTTTCTTCTCCCTGAGACCACATATTGCAGCAGTCAATTTAGCAAACATACAATTAGAATTGTTGTGGGGAAAACCAAACTGGTCTATTGCACAGAAGTTACAGTAACTCTCCCAACAAAGGGACGGCCCCTGAGCCGACCCTGAGTTGCGCAACTTAAGGGCGAAGCTTAGTGAGGGCAATCATCTCCCGAGCTGACCAAGTCAATCCTAACCAGAGGCGGGTCTGAAAGCGTATCTCACCTCAAACCAAGAAAGGAAAGATTCAGTATGATTCTACCCGAAGATCACGCTGACCAAGGTGGGCTCGGCGATACTTTCAGAAGAAGAGTCTCATCCAAATAAGGACCCTCCAGCAAATCCCCAGTGTATCCCAATAGGATACGCAAGTCTTGAAGCCGTCTAAACATCCTATAAGTACACCCATTGCAATTGGAGAAAAGTAAGTACCAAAAAAAACCTAACTCAAGTCCCACTTCTACTTTCAGTCCACTCGCCTGACTTGGGCATCGGAGGGTCCCTGGCCACAATCGGTACCCCTGTTGTCATTTACATAATGTTGATGCAGGTATACGTGCGTCTGCGGACGACTACACCTAACCAGTCAGATTTGAGCAATAACAAATTGGCGTTGTCTGTGGGAACGACAACAAAGCCATTAAGTTCCCATCAACATCAACATGAATCGCGATTCTTCCCCCTTCCCCCTCAATAGCTAAAAAGAAGAGAAGGGCACTGGCCACGACTGAGCATGTGCATGGGGAGCAACTTGAGGAACCCTAAGCTTCGCAGTCGGCCCCCCGATCACAGCCACCATCGCCAATAATAGCGCAAAGATCTCGAAACTGGGGAAGTCGGCTTAACTCCCTCAAAAACCAGGTAGGAGCTTTGACTAACAACATCAACCGCATCATGAGACTATTAGAAAGGCAGCACATGCTCCCCGTTGATCAACACGAAGAGTTGGAAACAGTGATTGAACAATCCCGCCCAGTACCTGTGCCCCCTGAGCCACTCACCATGAAGGCCCGATTAGGAGGAAGCATGCACGTCCCAACACAAACCCTAAAAAGCACCGAGCTCGCCGAGTCCAATTTGCGACATACACCAGACAAAAGAAGGCAATCGCGGGGAAAGACCCTACAAATCATAGCTGAAAATGAGGTCTCCTGGCAGGCAGAAATAAAAGAAATTCGAGATCAAATCGATGATATTCAGCAAGCCTACCGAGAAAAGGCCCCAGCATCCGTCAACGCCCTTCTCGAACAGACAGAACCACCGTTTACAGATGACATTATGCAAGCCCAACTGTCGTCCAGATTCCAAATGCCTTAAATATCGCCATATTCAGGTTCGGGAGATCTAGTTGAAAACCCAAAATCTTTTAGAGCATGGATGGAGCTCCATGGTGCCTCTGGACCTGTGATGTTCACGACACTCTCCCTAACACTGACTGGAGCAGCTCGGAAGTGGCACAGGCACTTGAAGCCAAAATCTATTAGTTCATTCGCCCGGCTCAGTAAGGCGTTCACCACCCAATTCATAGGGGGGTAAAGACATAAGGAAACTTTCGACCCACCTCCTCACAATAACACAAAGGGATTGCGAACTACTGAAGGATTATATAGTCCGATTCAATGCTAAGGCTGTCGAGGTAGACAACTATTCTGACCAGGTCGCTTTTACGGCCATGATGGCCAGTCTCTAGCAAGGAAAGTTCATTTTTTCGATTGGGAAGAATCCCCCAACAACTCTTGCCGATGTCCTCAACCGGGCTCAAAAGTATTCTAACGCTAAAAATTTATTCAACGCGCGCAGAACTACTCGAGGTGAGAGTAGCTCGGCAAGAGACAGGGAAAGGAAGGGAAGAAAGGAGGCACCTGACGCAAGTTCTAAAAGGAGAAAGGAGGACAACTAGAGCAAAATCCCCTGATCTAACCAACCCTCGAAGAGCCAGTTTCGCAAGTACACCCCATTGAATACTACCGCGAAACAGGTACTCATGGAGGTCAGAGAGGAGGATTCTAAGGTGGCCAAAGAAGATGAGTGTTGACCAGAAAAAGAGGGACAGGAAGTAATATTGTCATTTTCACTGGGATCACGGTAATAATACGACTGAATGTTTCGACCTCAAAGGAGATCGAATCCCTCGTCTAGAGGGGATACCTGCACAAGCTTGTCGACGGCAATAGAGAGAATAAACCAGCTAGGTAGCAGGAACGACGCAACGAGCAAGCCGACAACGGAGCCATATGGGAAATACGCACCATCTTTTTCGAGGGCCCGCCGGGGGTGGCAATTCAAACCATGCGCATTGAGCCCACGCACAAAATACGAACAGTGTTGGAGAGGAGCATCAAGTAAAACTTGTCGGGCGACCTAGGAATGAAACAAGGATAGACTCATGCAATGTCACCTTTATTGAAGAAGACGCACGAGGGATTCAACACCCCCATGACGACGCATTAGTGGTCGCCATGACCATTGGTAACCATAGGGTACGTCGGATATTGGTCAACATCGGAAGCTTAGTGGACATTCTATTCACAGTCGCCTTTGATAAAATAGGAGTTGGAATGTCAAGATTACTACTTGTGTGAACCCCTCTACTCGGCTTTGCAAGGGAAAAGGTGACCTCAGAATGGAGTGTTGATCTGTCAGTAACGGTCGGAGAGGGTAACAACCAAGTCAGCACCATGGTCGACTTTCTAGTGGTAGACTACCCCTCAGTGTACAATGTGATCCTAGATAGGTCGTCCTTAAACACCATGCAAGCTGTAGTCTCCACCTACCACCTCACTTTGAAATTTCTAATCGAGAATGGGGCCAGCAAGGTCCGGAGTGACCAGCACGAAGCCCAGCAATGTTATTCAATAGCCCTCCGAGGTCCCTACTTGAACCACAACTCCAGGCAAAGATGGTTGACCTGTTGAAACAGCACGGCCATGTGTTTGCTTGGTCACACTAGGATATGCCCGAAATAGATCCGTGAGTTGTGGTCCATCGATTGAACGTAGACCCTGACCATAAGCCCATAAGACAAAAAAGGCGAGCATTTGGCCCAAAAAGATACGTAACGATTAATGAAGAAGTCAGGAAACTCCTCTAAGTCGGCTTTATTGAGGAGGTACATTATCTTGACTTGTTGGCCAATGTCGTACTGGTAAAAAAGGTTAGCAGAAAGTGACAAGTTTGCATTGATTAAACTTATTCAATAAAGTTTGCCCAAAAGATAGCTTCTCTCTCTTAAGGATCGACCAACTTGTAGATGGCACTGTCAAACACACACTCCTTGGTTTCATGAATGCAGAATGCGTATTCGGGGTACAATCAAATTGCCATACACAAACATGACAAGCAGAAAATAACCTTCATCACTGATAGGGGATTATACTATTACCGAGTGATATCGTTTGGGCTAAAGAACATTGAAGCAACGTATCAACGCTTGGTGAACAAAATGTTCACCAAGCAAATCGGGAACATGATGGAAGTCTATGTGGATGACATGCTCGTTAAGAGCTCCATGGCAGAGGATCACGTAGCGGACCTAAAGGAGATGTTCATGATCCTAAAAAAATACCGAATAAATCTAAATACAAGCAAATGCGCCTTCGATGTCAGCTCGGAAAAATTCCTAGGCTTCATGGTCCACCAAAGGGAGATAGAAGCGAATCCTGAAAAAATTCGAGCTCTCCTATAAATGAGTTCTCTCAACACGATAAAGGAAATTCAACAACTCACGGGCAGGGTGGCGGCTATAAACAGGTTCATCTCCCCGGCCACAGACAAATGTCTGCCCTTTTTCAAGCAACTGAAGGGAAGTAAGAAACTGACCTGGACGGAAGAATGTGAGCAAACATTCCAACGACTTGAGACTTACTTGGGGTCCCCATCATTACTCTCCAAGCTAGAACCTAGGGAAGAGTTGATGTTGTATTTAGCTGGATTGCCAACAACAATCAGCTCGGCCTTAGTCCGAGAAGGAGGTGTCTAACAACCGGTCTATTATGTGAGCAAAGCCATGGTTGATGCAAAAACACGCTACCCAAAGATAGAAAAGATAGCTCTGTTATTGATCGCATCTGACCTTACTTCCAGGCTCACACCATCGTGATTCCGACCAATTAGCCACTTTGTAAAATACTGCAGAAACCTGAGGTGTCGGGACAGCTCACCAAATGGGTGATCGAGCTAGGCGAATTCAACATTGTATACCGACAAAGAGCAACGATCAAATGGTAAGTCATCACCGACTTTATTTCAGAATTCACTCACCTCGCACCCTAGCAACAGACAAAAGTTAAGCAAAACGCAGGATATAAAGCATGGACCCTCCACGTAGACGGGTCGTCGAACACTTAGGGAAGTGGAGCGGGATAGATCCTGACTTAACTGGACCAAGTGAAGGTCAAGCATGCCTCTAACAATGAGACCGAGTATGAAGCACTACTTGCTGGCTTGAGATTAGCCAATGTGACGGAAGCTAGGATATTAAAAATCTACAGTGATTCCCAGCTAGTGGTAAACTAAGTCACCACAAAGTACCAGGCCAGAGGAGAGAACATGATTGCTTATCTAACTAATGCCCGAGAACTTGCTTGAAGGATTCGACAAGTACGAGATCATACTATTCCCCAGATCGGAGAACACTAATGTCGATTCTCTAGCTAAGCTGGCCTCAACCATCAACGACGACCTCGCCAAGACTGTACCAATCAAATTCTTACCTGAGCCGAGTATCAGTAAGCTCGACCAAAAAGAAGCCTTTCCGATCAACCATCCACCGAGCTGGATGGACCCAATCAGGTGTTACCTACAACAGGGTGAGTTACCTGAGGACAAATTGGAGGCTCGGAAGATCAAACATTGATCTACTCGATACACGATACTGGGAGACGTCTTGTAAAAAAAGGGATTCTCACTGCAATAACTAAGATGTCTACGACCGGACGAAGTTGAATATGTATTAAGGGAGATCCACGAGAGCATCTATAAGAATCATTCAAGCGAAAGAGCCCTAGCCCATAAAGTAGTCCGACAAGGATAATACTGGCCCACAATGCATGAAGATGAAAAGCAGTTCACGAAGAAGTTCGACAAGTACCAGTGCTTCACAACAGTACCGCGACAACCACCCAAGCAAATGACCCCAATAAGCAGGCCCTGGCTTTTTGTACAGTAGGGGTTGACATCTTAGGACCCCTATTAATGGGTAAGGGACGGACTAAGTTCACTATTGTCGTTGTCGACTACTTCACCAAGTGGGCCGAGACCAAGCCCTTAGCTTGGATCACTGAACAGAAAATGACCGACTTCGTCTGGAAAAACATTGTTTGCAGGCTTGGCATTCCTCACACCATCGTTACCGACAATGATAGGTAGTTCGACAACGCCCGATTCCGAGGATTGTGCGAAAAGCTCGGCATTCGCAACGCTTTCACCTAACCTCGACAACCCCAAGCCAACGGCCAAGTAGAGGCAGTCAATAAGATCATAAAAACTACCTCAAAACCAAGCTCGAAAGATTCAAATGAGCTTGGGCGGAGGAACTGCTGCACATTTTGTGGGCATATCGGACCACTGCTCGCTCAACCACCAAGGAGACCCCCTGTTCTCTAGCCATTGGTGCAGAAGCAGTAGTCCTAATGGAAATTAGAATCCCCTCAAGGTAAATCAAGCTATTCAACTTAGGGTAAAACACTGCACAAATGATGTTAAATCTCGACTTGCTCGAAGAACTTGAGGAAAAAAACGCAAGTGAGAGTCACTGCCTACCAACGGAGAGTTGCTCGATATTATAACTCAAAGGTTAAAGTACAAAGATTCGGAACAGGAGACTTGGTGTTCCGAGAGATCTTTTAGAGTACCAAGGAGCCTGGCTCAGGAGCCTTAGGACCGAGCTAGGAAAGGCCCTACAAGGTCACCGGTATAGTCCGACTAGGAACATACCGGTTGGAAGACATGTACAGGCAGCCTTACCTCATCCATTGAATGACGAGCACCTAAAGATCTAATATCAATAGGAACAGACCCAAGGAATTCTACAAAGACATCTCAACATACCAGGCCAACAATGCACCTCAGGTGCCTGCTACTTGTAAACCTCCCTCTATGAATAAAAGGAAAAGGTTTATTTTAGGACCACCAATCTACTGCCCCTAAGGGACTAACACAAATAAAGACATGCAAGCTACACTACACATGAGGTGACATAAAAAGATCTGAGAAAAAAAATTCCTTTTTTATTAATAGAAGAGATGTTACAGGGCTATTCCTTACAAGAGAATAATAATCAAAATACAAGATAGTGAAAGCCTAAGGCTGCGAGGGCTCTTTGGCCTTAGAAGCAGCAACTTCAGGGACTTCAATAGTGTCCTCATCTAGATAACTCAAGTCTAGCTCGAGATATCGACTTTGAACCTCTTCTCGGCAATTCTAGAAGCCAGTGTTGAATGTCTCCTCCAACTCTGCCAAGTGCCCCTTAGAGGCCTTGTAAGCATCCACGGCAACCGCTTCTCTCATGGGAATCTCGGCTTTGATCCCTGCCACCTTGGCCTCGGTCTCCCCAGAGCGTGCCTCTGCCTCGACTGCCCAAACTTTTGCCTCATTGGCCCTTGCCTCCAGCTTGGCGGCCTTGGCTAACGGGTCAACTTTCTCGCGTTGTTCAGTGGCTAGACGAGAAGCGTTTACCTCACGGTTCTCCAGGGATACCCTTAAGGCCTCTTGAAGGACTTCGACTTTTGCGTGAGTCGCGGCCTGGGCCTCTATGGCAGTCTCCAAGTCTGAAGCTTTTGCCTGCAGCTTAGCTCTGGCGGCTTTGAGCTTCCTATTTGCATCATCCACTCAAGCCTTCAAATCAAGCGAGAACTGGCAGATAGCAAGGGCCCCGAGTGTGCCCTGTGAAAATAAAGCAAGTAGGTCAGGACAACATCCAAAAAGAAAAAGACAGGAAAATGGGGAAGGCGAAATGCCTGGTCCTCACTACGACAACCAAATGCTCACCTTAATGTTCAAGGCCGCCATGGCTGAGAGGAGGTTGGGGCACAGAGATAGCATTAAATTCACGTCCTCCTCGGGGACGTATCCTCATCCTCAATTCACCAACATGGCCGTATGCATTAGGAGGGAAGTAGACGAAGCCCCCGTTGTTGCCACTCCCTCGAGAGCTGAGCTATGGTGCTTAGACGCACCCTCCAGAGCCCTAGCTATCTTAACCTAGGTTTCCTCAGTGCGGGCGAGGGACATGTCCAGATCAACAACCTCCCTCGAAGGCATGCTTGGAGAAGAAGAGCCCAGCACAGACGGCATCTGAGTTGCCACCTGGCACTCCATGGGGGTGGCTACGACCTCAGCCTCCACCTAAGCAAATGGTGGAGGAACCACGGGAGCAACCCCAGTTGCCACCCTCTTTGCCACGTGTGGCAAATCTGCACGCGAAAGGACCCACCGCAAAATGCCTAGCTAAAGCTAGCTAGGCTATCCTCCTGGCAGCAGCCTTTAGCCGGTCCATCTTGAAGGCGGATGGCAACTTCCTTTTCTTTAGCTATGATTGATCAGACATCTCTGCAAAGTACAAAAGTTAGAATGAGTCAACGCTGCAGTATTCATAAAAACCTAACTGAAAAAAGAAGGAAACCGTATTTACACGCTAAGCCTGCCAAAGAGAGGTCGACCTATTGTAAGAGCTGAGTGATTAACCTCCTACAATCTCTTTAGGTCGCAGGTCGCTCTCTGGCGATCCTGATCTGACGTAAAAAGAAAGTAGAGAGACTGAGCTGGGACTTAGGGAAAGCTACAAAGAGAAGAAACGGAAAGACAAGTCAGATATTTACAAAAGTAATAATACAAAAGAGCTAACTGAGTATAACAACTCAGCATATGTTCCGACTTGTGAGGGCAAAGGAGGTGAGGACTTAAGTTCGTAATCCGTCAAGCTCCGCCGCAAGGGCCTCCCACTCTCCAATCGCCAAAACCACATGTCCTTCTAGCCTTTGTTGGAGGACGGGTTATTAGTAATGATGGCATGACCCTTGCCTGACCACAAAGAAAAATAGTACTAACCTCGAGAGTCAAGATTGCTCTTAGCTTGGTATAGGTAGAAGAGTTCGTCCATAGAGAGCTCAGAATTGCAAACCTACTGCCACAGGATGTAGCAACCAAAGACAATTATCCACACGTTGGGATTTAGTTGTCTTATAGCGACCCTAAGACGGTGGATCATCTCTCTCACCACCAAATGAAAGGGTAACCACAAGCCGCAAAAAAAAATAAAAAAAAAATCGGATACAAGGCAACCTCCCCCACAGGAGGTTGACTTGGAAGCTCTCCCACCCGAGGAAGCCAAAGCCCCACCAAGCTCAGGATCGCATACTCTAACCGAAGGGCCTTTAGGTCCCCCATTCTCAACCTAGACACAAAGATGTTGGCCATAAGGGCCACCTCCCTGGAAGACAAGGAGGTCGACTCCACTTGAGGCGAAGGTGCCTCCCCTATTTGAGGTACCTTCTCTATTGATAGTTTCTTAAGAGGAAAGGTAGGCCCTTGGGGCCCAGACCCCAAAGATAGGGCATACCGGGAGTCTGTACTATTACTCACTGATTCCCCGTGGAAGGCCCCGAAGATGGAGGCAACCCCGGAGTTCCCCTCAGAAGAAAAAATTAGAAAAAGAAAAAGGAGGCGCTAAATAGAAGGAAGAAGAAAAGGGTAGAAAAGAATGGAAGAAATGAGAAGGTCTAGCCGTAACGGAAGAAAGCCTTGGCACAAAGATCTCCGGCTAAGGAATGCCAAAGGAAAGGAGACTTATAAGACGGAGATTGAAGGAAAGACCTGACTAGCAGAGCTCGAGCTTCGTAGAAACGAACTATTGATCTACTGAGGAGGAGAAGCAATACTTATATAGTCCTTGTAGCAGGGCATTTATTGCCGACTAAAGCCACATGGGCTCAAGGCAACGCTTCAATTGACGTACCCCTCCACGTGGCAACACGAGGTTAGCCCGGGCAAGACCGTGATGACGCGAGCGACGATTGTCCGTTTGTGTTTTGTCTCGGGGCTAAACAACGTTCCCAATTAATGGATGTCCCCTCATACCTCGCAATCGCTATCATATCTTTTTCGAATCTTGCAACAGGCGTTGCCTTTTTTGTTTTATCCCCGCCCTTGTCATTAGATGACAAATCTAAGTAAGACTTGAAATTTCAAGAAAATAAAAAGACCGGGCTACTTGCAATTTGGAATTTAGTTCCCGCACTTCTAGACTAGTTTAGGCTCCTACTTCCCAAGCTCGTGCACGACGAGCTCGAAAGTGGGGGGACAAATGTTGTGGGAAAAACCGAACTAATCTGTTGCATGGAAGATACAGTAAGTAACTCTCCCGACAAAGAGACAGCTCCCGACCCGACCCTGAGCTACACTGCTTAAGGGCAGAGCTCAATGAGGGGAATCGTCTCTCGAGCTGACCAAGTCAACCCGACCAGAGGCGGGACCAAAAGCTCAGAAAGAATGCCGCTTCGAACCGAGAAAGGAAAGATTCGGTACGATTCTACCCAAAAATCACGCTGACTGAGGCGGGCTCGGCGATACTTTCGGAAGAACATTCTCATCCAAATAAGGACCCTCAAGAAAATCCAGCGTATCTCACCAGGATACACAAGTCTTGAAGTCGCCTAAACATCCTATAAGTACACCCATTGCAATTGGAGAAAGGTAAGCAACAAAAAAAAAAACCCTAACTCAAGTCCCACTTCTACTCCACCCGCCAAACTTAGGCATCCGGGCCACATTCGGCACCCCCGCCGTCCTTTACATATTGTTGATGCAGGTATACGTGTACCTGCAGGCGACTACACCTAACCAGCCAGATTCAAGCAATAACAAGAATTATGGGCACCTAAGAATTCATCTGCATCACCTATATCAAATAAAAAGGAAAAACCAAATGCTTCAAAAGATCATTTAGATTTGAAATTTTGAATCATGGGTACCAAAAGATTGTCAAAGAAATAACTCCAAACCCCTGACAAATCGATCATTTACCGTCCAATTCGACCATTATACAGAATTTGGAGAATGGGTATTTAAGATTCATCACTTTCAACAAACCCCTCATAAAAACATCAAAAAATAAAGATTAAAATCAATTGAATTTGAGAAATTTCTAGAAGAAACTGTACTAAGAACGCTCTCTCCAAAAAAAAAAAAAAAAAACAGAAATAAATAGCTCAAGCATTTCTATTTTTAGAAAAAATGAAATGAAATTTCATTACTTAGTTTGGTATTGACACCAGATAAGCATGAAAGATTTGAATTCGAACCTGAAAAAAGAAAAAAAATCGGTTGCCGATCTCTCCGCAACTTTCAATTCTGCTGTAGAATCGATTGGGATTTTGTTCTCAGAGGAATTATATGATGTACGTGGCCTGCATTTTCGAACGGTATACACGCGTTGATAGTTTTAATGAATGGGCCCATATTTCGAAGATCCAGGCCATTGGTTGTTGAATCTCAGCAAGGATGGACCATGAGGAGGTATTTTACGGATTTTACCGGGCCTACTTGTAAAAAATGAAAACCAGATCCCATTGTAGAAACTCTCGGTCAATCTCTCCGCGGACTTAGAATGGGTAGTGACCCCCAACTACCCAAGTCATAGTGGAAAATATCTATGATCCTATCCAAGCCGTCCATCAGTTTTTCCAGCTCATTTAAGTACATAAACCCAAAAATAAGACAGAAAAAAATCTCAAGTGGACCACACTACAGGAAACAGCCGAGATTTAACTCCTACCCCTCAAAACTTCTTGGGATCACGGAAGTTTGGGATCAAGCTGATATTTGGTTTTCCCTTCATCCAGAGGTTTACGCGGCTTTATGAACATATTGGATGGAAAATAAACAATTCCGTGAGCTTTAAAAAGTTTCCAATGATAGGTGTTCAATTTCCATGGTTTCCTTATAGTGGGGTTCACTTGAAATTTGGATTTGCCCGATTTCTGGTATAATGCCCTGAAATGAGCTGGAAAGAATGGGTGAATGGTGTAGGTGAAACACATAAAACCATGATGTGTTCACGTAGCTTCTCCACCACCGACGTAAATAGTTGAGGTGTCATTGTCCAATCCGAATCCCCTCTCGACCTCGGAAGCCGATTCAGTGTACTGACGTTTGGGGCATTGACGTCAGAAAGTTCCGTAGGTCTCATCTCCAATCAATTTTGCAAGTTCGTTTTAAGGCGTGGGCCAAAAAATAAGACGTGCTAAAAGCAGTGCGAGATTAAACATATACCATTAAACTGTTTTAAGGGTTACATATATTTCGGAATAATATTAAATTTATCTTATTAAGAGATTAGATGGAAAATAAACATTATGGCAGGCCTTATCCATTTTTTAAGAGAGAAAATCGTGATCCTTATTGCTATTTTTGGTGTGGTCCATTTGAGCGTAGGATATGATTCAACCTATTTTTATAATGATCAAAAACCTTGAAAAATGAATGACCGGTGTGGATATAAGAAATACATTATTGTAGGTCATCTAACTTTAATTTCCTTTGAGCCGTTTGTACGACTTGGAAGTCGAGGAGCGTCCGCGCTCGTCTTCGCATGACAAGTATCCATACCAGCTGCATAGCTAGGGTGTGGTACACCAGCCAATCTGCTTCCCTCGACCTCCAACCAAAGCCGCGGCTCGTGGATTAGTCAATGATAGATTGAGTAGTGGGACCTACTATCCAGGTAACAGTGGGCACAATAACGCCCACCGTTAAAAACTTTGGAAGGATACAAAAGTTTTCGACCAAGCTGATATTTTTCTTTTTCCCTTCTTCCATGTCTTTTTTAACTTTTAAAGAGGTTGGATTTCAAATAAAAATCATAGTGGGCCTTAGGATAGTTTCAACTGTGGGAACCACTCTCCCCACTGTTTTGTGTAGTGGGGTCCATAAAACTTTTTATCTTCCTCATTCTTTGGCACATGCCATAAAATGATATCTCAAAATGATACAGCACATACATCATAATAGGCCCCACGCAACTTGCTTACGCCACTTCAGTAGCGAATCTCGCTGCTCAACTTGTCAGTAGTTAATCCGCGTCCCCCAGCTAAAGCTTCCGGTGGTGCAAGTCCTGCTTGGGCTGAATCTACGTCCAAGCTTTGGTTTTTCCAAGTAGGGCTCATTTTTCTACGATCCAAGCCGTTGATTTGTTGCATCTCAACTAGGATGGACGTATAAAGTAAATCATCTAAGATCTTAAAATCTCACCCTAGGAACGAATAACCTTTCTTTGATTGAATGTGAACAGTAACTTGACTTTGTTTCTTGGCCGTCTAGCTATTGGCCAGTTATTGATAAGTTAGGGAACTTCCAATCTAGAACATAGATCGTCCATAATGAGGCCCGTCATGTGAACGGTTTGAAATCACTGATCTATTGGCCCACATGCAGAAAATGAAAGGCCGAACAGTGATGTACAAGCCACACAGGTTCATTCCCAGCATTGGGTCCTTGCTCTTATCCTGGTGGTAGACTCCGTGGAGTTTCAACCCCGGGTCAAGGGTTCGAGTACCCATGGTGTGTGCGCGTGTGGCGTGAGTGTGTGGGGGTGTGTAAAAATAAAAAAATAATTAAAAAAAAGAGTTCATTCCCGGCATTAAAAAACGCCTCCTTGGTCCATGCCACCTTGCTGCTCGTCGGTGCTGCGTGGGCCTTACCGCAATGTATATGTTTTTATCTCCGCTGTCCATCCATTTTTTCAGCTCGGGCATGAGCCAAAAATGAATTAAATCCGAACCTCAGGTAGACCATACCACAAGAAAATTGTGGTGATTGAGCACCCACCGCTAAAAACCTTTCTACCGTCCACAGCAATGTTATTTTCAATCCAACTTGATGATTAGATCGCGTCGCATGGATGAAGGGAAGTCAAGAATATCAATTTGATCCAAAGCTTTTGTGGTCCTGAAAGTTTTTCAAGTGGTGTGGTCCACCTGAGATTTGAATCTAGTTCATTTTTGGAGCCATGCTTTAAAGTGAGCTAAAAAAATAGATGGCTACAAAGAAGTTTTTAATAGTGGATGTTCAACCACCACTATTTTATGGTGTGGTCCACCTGATATTTGGACCTTACTCACTTTTGCGGCCATGCCTAAGTAAGCTAAAATATAGATAGCCTCGGTAAGTTTTTAATAGTGGGTGTTTAGTATCCATTTGTTTCATGTGATGTAATACACTTGAGATTTAAATTGCCTTAATCTTAGGCCATGCCCTAAAGTGAGCTTAAATATAAATGCACCGCTAAGTTTTTAATAGTCCATGTTCAATTACCACAGTTTCATATGATGTTGTCCTATTGAGATATAGACCTACTTCATTTTTGGGCTCATGCATTAAAAAGCTAAAAATAAGATGGCTCCTAAAAAGCTTTTAATAATGGGTGTTCAATCATCATTATTTTATATGGTGTGGTTGACTTGAGATTTAAATTTGTCTCAATTTTGCACCCACCCCCTAAAGTGAGCTAAAAAAATAGATGCTAAAATTTTTATTAGTATTCAATCAATGTTATTTCATGCGATTTGGTCCATTTGAGATTTGGATCTGCCTTGTTTATGGGGCCATGCCTCCAAAGTGAGCTAAAAAACGAATGTGAGCGCTGACCAGTAGTGATGGCTAATGCTTGCAGGGTTGGTATGCAATCTGCATTGGATGGTGCTATGGGGGCTCAATAGTGTGTGTTCGCCATCCATTCATTTTGAATCATTATTTTAAGACATGATTTTTTTTATAAATTATTTTTTTTTTAATAAAAAATGTAGATTCAAATTTAAGGTGGACCACACTGCAAGAAAACGATGGTGAGATTAAATGCCTACCATTACAAACTTCAAAACATTTTAAGGTGCATTGTAATGTTTAGCTTTCATGTAATTAGTTGATTACTTTTATTTAATCAGCTGATTATGTCATATAGACCTGATGAAAGGGAAAGCAAGAGTCCAGAACTAGTCGCCGGGAAGAAGCTTTTAAGATTAGGCATTCAATTACCATCGTTGCATGCGAAAGGTTCATCTGAGATTTTGATCTGCTTCATTTTTTGGCTCATGCCCGAGACAAGCTGGTGAAATATATTGGCCGCGTGGATAAAACACATGCATCATCGCAGGGCTCACAAAGCACCGTACAGTTATGATCGGCTACTGACTCGCATCAGTGGAAACTCATCTGATTGGTAAGGCCCACTCTGGAGAGATCAGAGCCGTTGGTCAGGCAATCATGCTGTAAAATTGCCCTCGCCCAAAAAACAGACCGGTTAACTCATCAGGCAAGGCGCACTAGAGTGGTGATTTGTGTGCGAGCGCTTGTACCGAAGGTCCCTCAGCCGAATCTCACAAGCGTGTGCCAAACTGGCACGCGTGCCGCTGCAATACCCCATCTGAAAGATAACCACGTGGGCAAGCTGTGTGGGACGCGGATTGCGTACTGACAGCGTCAGTAGCCAGGTGGCAAGGCGCACTACTGACAATGCTCAGTGGGCCCCGCATGGTGTATGTGTATTTTATCCAATCCGTCCATCCATTTTTCCAGATTATTACAGAGCATTATACGAAAAATATGAGCGATATTAAAATCTCCAGTGGACCACACCACAAGAAAACAGTGTAGATTAATACTCGCCATTAAAAACTTCCTACTGTTCAATGTAATGTTTATTTGTCATCCAACCTGTTGATTAGGTTAAGAAAACCTGGATGAAGAAAAAAAACAAATATAATCTTAATCTAAAACTTTTATGGCCCGTTAGAAGTTTTTAATGGTAAACGTTCGATCAACACTCTTTTCTTTGGTGTGGTATATATGAGATGTTTATCCGTCTCATTTATGGTCTTATGCAATAAAATAGTCTGAAAAAACAGATGCATGGCGTGGATAGGACACATACATCATGATAGGGCCCACGGAACACTGTCAGTAGCTACCTCACTACTGACGCTGTCATTACGCAATTCGCGTCGGCGTTAGACCAGATCCCAAAATTCTGCCTGATGCATGGCTCAGGTGGGCCACACCAAAGGAACCAATAGAGATACACGGACGCCGTCTGGCCAGCGACCCCAACACCATCCAGCTAGCTGGTGTCAAAGCTATGCGGGCCGCACCATGATGTGATGTGTGTTTTATCCACCCCTTCCATCCATTTTTCCAACTCATCTTAGGGAAAGAGCTAAAAATTGAGTAGATCCAAACCTCAGGTGGACCACACCACACGTAAACACACGGTTGATTGAATATAGTTAAAAACTTTCTAATGCCGACATTAATGATTATCTGCCATCCGACTTGTTGATAATTACACGGATATGAATGATATGAAAACATAAATATAATTTTATCCAAAACTTTTATAGCCTCAAAAAATATTTGATGTTAAGTCTTCCAATCCTTACCATTTGATGTGATGTGGTCCATCTCTAACTTAAATTTATCTTATTATTGAGATCATGTTCTAAAAGGAGCTGACAAAATGGACAAAGCATATATAAAATACATACGTCATGGCTGGGTTTGTAGAGCCTTGCCATCATCTAGGTGGCTGATTTTTGGAGTCGCTAGCCAACCGCGAGACAGGCACGGAGGGGCCTACTCGGAGTGGGCACCACTCATCTATGCAGTGGAAAAGCTCTATGAGCCTACCAGTGTATGCATTTTTTATCATGCCATTCATTCATTTTTTAAAGATCAGTTTATATCATTTGTCAAAAAAATAAATAAATAAATAAATAATCCAAAGCTAAGTAAACCACACCGTAGGAAATAGGGAGGATTAAATGCCTATTATTGAAAACTTTCAGTGAGCCACATAAGTTTTGGATCAAACCAATATCTATGTTTTCCCTTCAAACAGGTTTACATGACATCATGAACAGGTTGGATGTCAAATAAATGTTATGAGAAGCCTCTAATAAATTTTCAACAATAAGTGTTTATTCCTTATTATTTACCCTTTAATCCTCATTATTTACTCTGGTATGTTACGCTTAAGCTTTGGATTTTCCTTATTCATTAGGCCCATGCCATAAATGGAGTTGACAAGATGGATGAACCATATGAATAAAACACTTGCATTTTAATGGCTTGGGTTGAAGGTCTCAAATGTACATCTGTTCATGGATTTAAGTGATATATGAGTTGGCCCACAGCAACTTACTAATTCACACTAGTTCATCAATTCAAGTGATATGTGAGTTGGCCCACGGGGACTTCTTACTAATTCACATGATTGAGCGGAAAATCGATATAAACACTATCCATTTATTTTACAAGTTAATTCTTATCTACACTATTATCCCTTGTACAACTCATTTTAGTCGAAAATTGAAGCATATCCAAAGCTAAATGGACCACATCATAGGACAAAGTGGGTAGGGCTGTACATTGAGCTGAGTCGAGTCGAGATGGGCCAAGCTGTTAAACTTGAGTTTGAAGGAGGCCTCAAGTTCAACATTGAAAATTGACTTATTTTCAAAAGCTGTTAAGTCGAGCTTGTTTATATGTTAATTTATTATATTGTTGTATAAAAAATACAAATTAAATATTTAAATGAGATGAGTATGGTCAAGTAAGATTTTTTAACCTTTTAACTTTTATTTTATATATATATATATATATATATATATATATATATATATATATATATATATAGGAACGCTCACCTGTGAATCAGTTTGTACAGACTCCATACGAACTTTTTTGATAACTTATTACATCTGATGAATTTTGAAAATCTGAACGGTCCACATAAAGCAAAACCTCATGAAATCCCCTATTGCCAAATTTTACTTTGAATCAAAACTTTAATGGGCCATGAAAAATGCAAACAGTTTTTTCCCTTGATTTGAAATTTTCTTTGCTATGGCTCACCAGAATCTTAGATTAGAGTGAAAATTCACTCCCTACGATTTCATGGGATTCTGCATCTTATGGACCGTTCAGATTCGACACTCATGACATGTGTGCAAAGGTACGCACATGCATAGGTGCGTAGCCGAGCATGCCTCGAGCCCAATCAAATTGAGTTGAAATGCATCATGTTTGAACTAGGCTTGAGCTCAATTTAGACTCTAGAAAATGAGCTTACTTTCAAGCCCAGTCAATCCGAACTAACTTTAGCTGAGCTTTTTGAGCTAGCTGGACTAAGTGTACAGCTGTAAAAGTGGGTATAATGATGTTTACAAACCTTCCCAACACATGGTGATTTTGTTCGGCATTACAAATGTAATGTCAACTTGATCCAAAACTTCTCTGCCAGTTTTTAATGCCCTATAATAAACTGGAAAATGGATGCAAGGTGACGTAGAGGAGGACGTGAGGTCGAGCACCGTCTTCCTCAAAATGATAAATATTACGAATCCATGAAACTTCTCTGGACTCCTCACAGAGACTTCTCGAATCCACGAAGAAAGAAAGTAGAAAATAAGAATAATTTCTAATAAATTCGAAATTGATTAATGAATCCCTAAAATCGAGTTCACAATCTTTTAAATAAGGGAACCAAGCAATAAGAAAGAAATCAGACTCAAACTACAACTAAAACTCCTAGAATTTGCAACTTACTATAAATAGTAAACTTACTATTTATAGACGGTCATGATGTCTACTAGTGCGCAAGGTTTTCGGCCAAAAAATAATAAGTGTCCTATTTGGCTTCACCAAACCGTTCTCCTAATTATCCTAAGCACTTTTCGTGTTGGACACAACTCCTAAAGCCCAACAGATGAAAAGTTATACTCAAACTAAAACTTACTATTTATAGTAAAAATAAAATTAAAACGAGAAAACGACCGTCGATCAGGGAATTTTTCACAAATCCGGGCTGCGCAACCCAGCATAGCCGGGTTGGTTGGCTAAAGTAACTCGTTCTATCCCATAATCACATATTTTACGTCGGATAACTCATTTCGGATTGTGAGATACGTCCGATCTAAGGTCCGATGGTCCGGATCACTTCTGTCGCCGACCGTTCCTTTTCTGATCCATCTTGGCCATGAAATTGTCCGCGACCCGCTCTACATCACAAGGTTTGAATTTGGACACATACATCACAGTGGACTTACAGAGTTAACTCAGTTACTCATTGCGCAATCCACGTGGTTGATTAGGTCATATAGAGACTTGGCTAAACGCAAATAAACTTGATTCAAAACTTTTGTACCGCCAAATTTCTTTTAACGGTGGGTGTTCAATCACCACCTTTTTCTATGTTGTGGTTCACCTGTGATTTAATTTGCCTCATTTTTGGATCCATGTCCCTAACTTAGATGGAAATTTAGATGGACGGCGGGATAAAACACATACATCAGGGCTGCACCACGCAATCCTATTACGGTGCTCTAGGATATTCGCGTTCGAAGCAAGCGCATAGCCTTCTGCGCAGTGGGCCCCCACCACATGCAAACGGCATCCCCAACCTTCCAATCTCAAGCTTTAATGGTGGAATTCAGGGCTTGTCCAGAGCATTTCATCCCAATCCGATTCCTCCCCCTTTTGCCCTTTTTTTTACCCATAAAGCCCCTGCAAATACCTACAGTTTTCCATTCTCCATTGAAGGACAGAACAGTAATAAGGGCAAAGGAGGAGAAAATGGGAAACACGTCGTCGATGCTTACTCAATACGACATTGAAGAAGTTCAAGAGCACTGCAATCACACTTGTACGTTTCTGCCCTTGCATTTTCTCCATTTCTCATTTTTCCCACTTATAACTCTACTGTGATTTTATTCGGCATCAGTTACGCAGCAAGAGATTGTATCGCTGTACCAGAGGTTCTGCCAGCTCGATCGGAATGGCGGCGGATTCATCTCGGCCGACGAGTTCTTGTCCGTACCGGAATTCGCTGTCAATCCTCTCTCTCAGGTCATTATTGTTGTTGTTGTTGATATGGTGGTGGTTGTTGGAGAACGAATTGCCTGCCTCCGGAGTGCAGCATTTTCGTGCATCCAAATTGTGTCCCTTACATGTGTGTGATGATTGTTATCTGAATAGCGAAATAAGTGGATTGCCTATGCATGAGTAATGGAGATTGCAAACTGAAATCTTAATCGCATACCCATGTGGGAAGACATTCCCAATGCCATATGTCTTTGAGAGAGGATGCTCGATATTTCGCACCTTACACATTTATAAAAACCTCTGAGTGGGACTAGGGTTTTATGTCTATGTTGGTCAGGGGGCCGAGACATATATTTATAAAAAAAGAGGGCTGGAGAAAGTTACCTATCACAATTCTCCCCTCTCGAGTCTATACATTGTAGGTTTTCATATTTGTTTGAATAACCGTGCATAGAGACCATGGTTATGGTTCGAGCGTCCCGCCTTAAACCTATATGTATCAATCATAACTGTAGTGAGGCCCACCGGATCGCTCAATCTGAATAATCCAATGGTCATATCAAAACCGATGATCATGTGTGGTCACCTAATTGAAATCTTACTTTTTCCCACTTGGGTCATATTGATCTAAAAAAAGAAAAAAATGTTTTATTTATTTTATGAACCAGACATCCTATGGACTGAGCTGTCGATTAACCGTAAACCAAAAAATATTCTTTGATTAGGCTATCTTCACCATATGATAAATGGGCCTTTTCTCACTTTATAGGAGCTGTTGCTGGTTTTTGTCTCTTCATATCCATGTGTATGCCAACAAGGGCTAGAATTGTCTTGGGCATCGTTTGGATGCCTGCAAGATCTGTAAGTGGTAAGTGGCAAGTAAGTCATTTGCAGGCGGTGTTTGGGGAGGAAATTCAGCTGTAAGTCACAACATGTAAGTCACTTACAGGCGAAACTGCTAGGAAACTTCATGGGGCTGGGGGTTAAGAAGTCACTTCCTTGTAAGTGACTTACAGCTCTCTTACAACTTAAAAACTTACAGAGTTACAGGCATCCAAACAACCCCTTAACACTTTGATTTTTGGACAACGGCACAGTCACTATTGGAAGCACGGAATAGGCAGTTCCGATCTTTTCCTCGAATGCCATGTATTCAGAATGACCTGCCTCGAAAGGCATGGAATCTACTCTCTTACTGCTGCTGTTGTTAATGTTGTTTTAGTTATTTTCACTGTAGTTGTGGTAAGTATTGTATTTGTTGTTGTTCTCTGTCTCAAAAAAAAAACGAAGAGAGAAGAAGTTGGTGTTGTTGATGCAAAGGTGTCCTTGAAAATCGATGGTATTATTATCTGTTGATCAATTGTAGTATGGGACCAAGAATTCCGCCATTTAGGAGCAAGGTGTTCTGTAACAGTAACGGTGGCCGTAACAGCCACCACCGTTACCTTTACGATACGGGGCATAACGGCTGTTGCAGCCCCGTAACAGCCATTACGGTCTCTCTTTTTTTATTTATTGAAAAACCCCCCGAAAAACCTGTATCTACCCTGTAATCTTAATTAAAAAGTATGAAAAACCTATATATGTCCCATAATAGACCATTACAGGGCTATTATGGCCTTTATAAGGGACGCAACATGCCATTAACAGTAATTATGGCTCATTTTTTTCCATAACGGATGTTACGGCCATTACGACCCCGTAACGTGTAACGGTTGCCACCGTTACCTTTAGGTAACGGCCTTTACGGCTCTGTAACGGCCTTTACGGCACACCATGGTTAGGAGTGAGATGGTACAAATTGAAGGATCTAAAAAAGGGCAAGGGAAAGGACCAAGAGGATGTGGATGGGGGTAGTGAGAAAGACTTGATGACCTATGGTCTAATTGAAGTTATGACCCTTGATAGACTGGAATGGCAGAAAAGGATTCATGTAGTTGACCCCAATTAGTTGGGATAAGGCCTAGATGATGATGATGATGATGATGATGATGATTATGTGTCGATCGATTGTAGCATGGGTCCCACTTTTCATTGATCTAGACCACGTATCTGGTGGGCGCTGTTGTTGCTGGGACACATTTATGCAAATCTTGTACAGTAGGTCATCTTTAGTGTTAGATTGGTGAATTAAATGGATGGTTTACCCAGTCATGCATATCCTATGGGAAAAAGTTCCTGAAGTGTGGGGCTAACGTTCTATTATGGGGATTTTCATGATGTGGCCCGCTAGAGGAATGATCTGGGTGATGGAAAGGTGGAGCCCGCTTGCTTACCCGCCATAAAGTATTGTTTTTTGTGTTCTAATACTAACTTCCATACAATGGGCTCCTCTGTTGATCGGTCAGGGCCAAAACCACGTTGACTACACAATCCTAACTTTCTATCAGTCAAAGTGCTAATGGTGGTCGTAGGTGAAAAGGGCAAGGGTGTGCACATTTAACAGGCAAGAAGTCCATTGGTTGATGCTCATGACCATCTGATCAATGTGACTTTTGGGCCATGATGTAAAGAATATAGCCCAGGAAAACCTAGGAAGGTGAGTGAGCACACTAGTATTCGGCGAATCACCATAGAGATGAGGGAGATACCGTTAGGCTATGGATCATGGGGTGGGGTTGGATTTCTCAACAAACGTTGTGAATGGATGTTTTGATCTTTCTGTTTCCTCTCTTGATTTTTATGCTTTCATTGGTTGCAATACATAGGCATCAACGAGTTTGATTCCCCTCCCCGTGGATTACCCGATACACATGGTTTGGCGGGTCATTTCGTGCATCCGCAGGGAATAGTCTCACATTAAAAGGGGTGGGGACTCCTTGTCGTCATAAAAAAAAAAGAAGAAAAAAAAGAAAAATCAACGTTCGAATTTTTCCATTCCACAAACCAGGAGAAACCACCCTTAAATCTCTGATTTTTTGGTCTCATGATGCCTGGTGGTATCCTTATCTCATTGGATGGTTTTGGGGTGTGTGAACAAACAACCAGGAGGGAATTTCTAAGGCCATATGGGCCACACGTGCACACACAGACCAACATATGACCTAGACATTCTAGATTGTGATGCATGTTGGTCCCCTTGTATCATTGCCACTGAAAAAAGTTACAGCTGCTGTCACTGAGTTTGGTGATTATTGTTGTATTCACAGAGATTGCTAAGGATGCTTGATGGGTTGAACTTCAAGGAATTTGTGGCATTCTTGTCTGCATTCAGTTCTCATGCGAGTCTTCAGCAGAAAATTGAACGTAGCTCTCTTTACTTAAACCTTGTGTTCAAAGAGTTTCACGTCTAATTCTCTTCACTTGCATTTTTTTTTTTTTTTTTCATTTTAATGTTTGATGTTCGTTTTTTGTAGTCATCTTCAAGGTTTATGATTCGGACTGCAATGGGAAGGTTACTTTCAATGATGTGTTAGATGTATTGAGGGATTTGACAGGATCCTTCATCTCCGAACAGCAGAGGGAGGTTGGTCTAATTTTAATTGGCCTAATTCATCTCTTTTCCTCTGCTTTTATTTTTTGAACTAGTAAGCATAGAAGGTTTGGAAAATGGAGTTATGACCACATATTAACTGACTGGCATTACCACGTGTAATGGTCATTGTGAGACCAAAAAATGGGCAAAATGGAAAATGTCCAGCCCCATGTGAAATAACAACTGATTTTTTACCGATAACAACATTATAATTGTAACATAATGCTATTATGGTTTCAAAAATGGCTTTTACTCACAATGGATTTTTCCATTATATAACGATTGTTAATAAGAAAATAACAGCTGTTATTTAGAAAAAAATGGCTGTAACTTAACAGACGTTTTTTGTTACCCAATACGATGGAGATTGACTGCTATGGTTATAATAGTTGTTGCGATGTTTTTTGACCTTGCCATGGGATCTTTTCAAGGTTGCCAACTCACAACCCATTATTTTGTATTCCCTCTTTTATGCAGTATCTTGTTTAGCTTAGATAATTCTAATCTCTACTACATAACATGTGTCGCAGGGGAAAAAAATCTACCCAACTAGTTTTTGAGATGGCTAAAACTTTGCATTCTTTGAGGATGTGGGAAGGTATTTTAGCCAAGTTAAAGGGTATTTTTGTAATTTAAAGTAAGTCCAAATGTGCATTTCACAACTTGTGGTTTGGATTTTGTCTGCTCCCTATAAGACGAGAGGATGTTGTAGATTTTACCTGCCCACTGAAACCCACGAAACATGGGCCAAGTTCATCCTCATATATACCTCCCAACTTATTATTGTTATTATTTGAGAGATCCTCCTGACTTACTGCCATTATTTAAAGACTGTAGCACTTGGATCCAGAGCCATTTTGCAATTATCCATATTCCATACCGTTTGTTTGACGGGCCATGCAATGCATGGTTGATAACCAAAGCAACCTTCAAGATTGGAAGACCCTATGGATGGCCCACAAAAGAATGTTTAAAGGAGACGGTCCATATTCACAAATGAAAAGAGTTAACCGATCTAAGGGTTGACATATTATAATGTGAGCTTTTATTTATTTATTATTATTTTTACCTACCCCACAATGAGGCCAATCATATATATGGATTGGATCATTGAGACATGGTCTCATATTCAATAACTAGTCTCAATGTAAAAATAACAATATGTCAAGATGTAAGCCCCCCCCCCCCCCAATCAAAGAGACGTTTCACAACCATTTTCCTCTCCTTTCTACCACACTTGCAAATCACTTCCTCTCTCTCTCTCTCTTGTTATCTCGATGCAAAGATATTAATATGATAAATAGAGAAATATAAATTAAATACCAAATATTGCAATAAGAAATTTTAAGAATAAGTTGGAAGGAAGGCAATTGGATTTGAAAGAACGTTTAAATCAAAATCACATGCAGTATATTTAGTGGAGGCGCGGATCCATGTCGCTTTCTTGAAGACTATTTGACCCATTGGATGGTCTGAACGTACTATCTAAATCTCCTGCAAAGAAAGTCTTTTGGATACAACCACTTCTCGGTGGTTGATGCTTAAAATATCCCTTTTTTATTATAGGAATTTTTGTTTAAAAAAAACTTTCTTTTAAAACCAATTGCCTCCCCCCCTATTTTCTTAGTTTTTCCACATTAGCATTTATAGGAAATTTAGATGGTGACATGGCGGACACTTGGCGCAGAGGTGTCGGCCTATGTATACTTTTGTTGGGCCAAATATTCGGCCAAACATAATCTCCGGAAAACTCGATCGAACAAATAAACTCCGGAAGACTCGGTCAAAAGCTTTGAGGTTAAGCTAAAGGAAAAATAAAAATAAAAGATATATAATTTTAAAATCTAGCTAAAACCACTAATCCCCCACCATTTTTAAATCAACAAAAGATATGCGAGCATTTGATCTTCCATGCATAAGCAAAGGTGTCTCATGGACTTGAACCTTGCTTTAGTGAGAGGTTATCCTTTTCCATAAACTTAGTGGACGAATCTCTTCAAAACTAAGCTTTTTATTGGTAAGATTAAAACCTCACACACACGTTTGATCACCACCTCTCTGGTGAAAATAATGTCAAGCACTTTTAAAGCCATGTTCTCATCCCACTTTCATGGGTGCTCTAGAGAGTTAGCTAGATTCTCATAGAAGGTGGCCAAACCTTCACACTCATATTGGTGAGTCTATCAAGGACGCATTTGTGGCCATGCGTCCCATCCATAAGGACTATAGAACTCATTAAGAGGTCCAACCTTATCCTCTAAATATTCACAAGTAGTACTGATTCTTAATAAGAATGGGTCAAGAAACTCAGTTTCTTCAATTTAGTACCTCTAAGAACTACTATGTAACTCGTTTTTCCCATTGAGACTATTTTCTGGAGTCTCCAGTCATAAAGGTTGGGTAACAATTACATGCAATTTACTCAATTGGCTTGAGACCTGTTCCTTTCGAAATGTTGTAGATTTTTTCTCTTGCAAGGCTTTTGGTTAAAGGATCCGCCAAATTGTCTGGTGATCTGATTTCGTTTATAGAGATGACTCCTTTGAGTAATTCTCTAATCCTGCTATGTTTTCGACTTATGAGTCTTCTTTTCCCATTATATCGTGTATTATTTGCTCGTCTGATAGCTGCATTACTATCACAATTTAGTTTTACCGAAGCTATGGGTTTACTCCAAAACAAAATATCATACAATATATTTTTCAACCACTCGGCTTCTTCTGCAATGGAGGTTAAAGCTATAAGTTTAGACTCTATAGTAGACTCAGAAATAATAGATTGCTTCTTAGATTTCCATGTTACGGCTCCTCCAATTAGGAAGATGTATCCACTTGTCGCTTTACAACTATCAGAAATAGAATTCCAATCAGCGTCAGAATATCCTTCTAATACTGTTGGATGTCTACCGTAATGTAAACCATAGTGCTGAGTTTTTTTCAAGTATTTCAAGACTCTCCGTATGGCTTCCCAATGATCATTGTTGGGATTACTAGTAAACTTAGTTTCCCTACAACATAAGCTATATTCGGTCTAGTACAAATCAAACTACCAATGACACTAGCATAATCATTCTGATTTACACTTGTTCCTTTATTGGGATATTAGCATACGCTAGGATCATAAGGAGTACAAACGGGTTTGCAATCTGACATGTTATACTTTTTTAGAATGGATTCAGTATAATGAGCTTGAGAAAAAGTATTTCATTGTTCTTTCTAATAATTGTGATCCCAAGGATCACATTAGCCTCTCCTAAGTCCTTCATTTCAAACTTTATTTTGGTTTGATTTGTGATGGTGTAGTTTGATCCAAATATTAGAAGATCATCAACATATAAACATATAATGACACTTAATGCTCCATTGTTCTTATAATATATACATTTATCTACTTCATTTATTTTAAAACCGTCATCTCTTAAAATAGAGTCAAATTTAGCATGCCACCGTTTAGGAGCCTGCTTTGAACCATACAGGGATTTAACTAGTCTGCACACCTTTAAAGGTTGAGCAGGGTCTACAAACCCTTCGGGTTGCTCCATATAGATTTCCTCATCAAGATCTCCGTGCAAAAATGCAGTTTTAACATCCATTTGATGTATGATTAAGTTATGTAAAGATGCTATTGTGATTAACACTCTGACAGATGTAATTCTAGAAATGGGTGAATAGGTATCAAAGAAATCTATTTATTCTTTCTGTCTATAACCCTTGGCTACTAACCTGACCTTATACTTATCTATGGATTCATCAGGTTAAAGTTTCTTTCTAAAAATCCACTTACAACCGAGAGGTTTAAAACCACCGGGTAAGTCAACTAGATTTCAAGTATGATTAGCCAATATGGAGTCCATCTCTGAATCCACAGCCTCCTTCCAAAAGGAAGCATCGTGAGATGACAAAGCCTCCCGGAATGATACGGGGTCACTCTCTATGTTGTAATAATAAAAATCAGGTCCAAAATCCTTAGATACCCTTGTTTTTTTACTTACCCTAGGCAAAGCATTAGGATCTATGGATTCTGCTGGACTTCACCATTCATCCAATCTAGTATTTGGATCTAGAGGTTCACCCCCACTAATTTCTGATTTAAAAGGAAATGTTCTCTCAAAGAAGTCTGCGTCTCTAGATTCTATAATCGTAAAGTCACCTAAAGTTAAAAATCTATAAGCTTTACTGTTTTTTGCATATCCAACAAATACGCAACTCACAATTCTATTTCCTAACTTAGCCCGTTTAGGATCTACTAGTCTAACATTACCTAGACAACCCTATGTCCTAAGATAGTTTAAGTTAGGAATTCTACCTTTCCACAACTTATAAGGAGATTTGTCACACTTACTCGAAGGAATCCTATTGAAAATATAGGTAGCTATTAGAATTGCTTCACCCCATAAACTGTTAGGTAATCCAGAAGAACTAAGCATTGCATTCACTAAGTCTCTTAATGTTCTATTTTTCCTCTTAGCAACTCCATTTTGCTGAGTGTAGGGAGCGGTGAATTGATGAATGATCCCATGTGACTCACAAAATTCATTGAAGGCTAAAGATGTGTATTCACCTCCTCTATCACTTCTTAGGCATTTGATTTTGCAGCTAAGCTGATTTTCTACCTCAACTTTGAAGGTTTTAAACTTGTCTAAGGCTTCATCCTTGGACATAATGAGATACACATAACAAATCCTAGAGTTGTCATCTATAAAGGTAATAAAATATTTTTTACCTCCTCTAGTTTGGGTTTATTTTATGTCACAAATATCAGAATGAATCAAGCCTAAGAGTTCAAAATCCCTATCTACAGATTGAAAGGGTTTCCTAATAGATTTTGATGTACTACAATGCACACATTTATCATAAGAGAACTTGTCACTTAATTTAGGAATTAGGTTTAACATACTCATCCTCTTTGTGTATTTAGGATTGATGTGACACAATCTTCCATGCCAAACATTCACATTGTGAACACTAATAAAATAAGCAGAAGAAGAAGCTTTATTCAAGTCAATAGATAGTTTGTACATACCATCTACTTTATAAGCTTTTCCTACAAACTTACCATTCTTAGAAAAAACAACTTGCCTACATTCAATAACAACTTTAATCCCCACCTCATCTAGCAAGTGATGAGACACTAAATTCTTCCTCAGATTTGGGACACGCAAAACATCTTTAAGGATCAATTCTCGCCCAGAGGTAAACTTTAAAGTCACGTTACCTCTTCCAACGGCTTTAGCAGTTGTAGTGTTGGCCATATGAATAATTTGGTGATGTTGGGACGATAGATAGGTGTTGAACCAAGACCGGTTCGACCCAACATGTCTTGTAGCTCCTGAGTCGAGCCACCATCCTTCTTTCACATCGACAATGTATATTTCCATGATCATAGCCACCAGTTCCTCTTCATTAGCTTTATCAACTTTATCTGCTTCCACCATTTAAGCTTTAACTTTTCCTTTACGATGTTTGTAGTTCCTAGCAAAATGGCCCGAAATACCAAACACAAAACATCCCAATTTAGCCTTATTTTGTTTGAAATTTGTGTAGGGTTTTTTCAGGTCATGATTTGATTTGTTGTTAGGATTATTAGGTCTTTTTGGATGTTGAATTTTGGTATCAACGTTGTAGACTTTAGGACGACTATCATCTTTATGATCTTGAAGACAAGCCTCTTCTTTAATATATAGCTCCACAATAAATTTCTCCATTGTAAAACCATCAGTTTTCCTTCTAAGGTCCTTCTAAAATTCCTTCCAAAGGGGTGGTAACTTATCTATAACTGATGCTATCAAGTATTGTTTATCGACTTTAATGCCTTCTTGTAATACCTCATTAAAGAGGAGTTGAATTTTTTCCGTTTGCACTACAATAGATTTTCCGTCAACCATCATGTATCAGTTAAAACGACTTACCGCATATTTTTTAGATCCAACCTCTTCATTGTAGTATTTTTTTGTGAGAGCATTCTAGAGATCCTTAGATGATTTGTGATCACAGTAAAAATCAAACATAGGGTTTGTCATGCAATTTAAAATATGATCTTTATAAAGATCATCATCTTCTTTCCATTTCTTAATTTTCTAAGATCGATAGGGTTCCATTAGGTTGGTATTCGGTTCCTCCTCTAAGATATATAGAAGTTTCTCTATTCTCAATAGAAATTCAATTTTCTTCTCCCACCTTTTAAAGTTTGATCCATCAAACAAATCAATTGTCACAGAGGATAGGGAGTGACTCTTAGAGGGGGACATCAGACACAAAGAAGGATTCCTTCTTCTTCTTCTTCTTCTCTCTCTCTCTCTCTCTCTCTCTCTCTCTCTCTCTCTCTTTTGAAGATTAATTAATTTCTTAGTCCAAATCAGTAATTGCAAAATAATAGTGAAAATCCAATTAGGTGAAATTAGTTCCTATTAGATTTATCAGATCGAATAAATTGATTGAATCCTGACAGATTAATGAATACGTAAAAGGGCTTGAAAAATATGTATAACTGTTTAATCTTGAAATAATATAAAGGAATGGATCTGCATAATTAGAATCTGAAATAAAGGATCTTCAGATTTATAATCTAAAATAAAGGATATGTAGATTTATAATATGAAATAAAGAATTCGCAGGTTAAAAATCTGAATTAAAGGATCTGTAAATTTATAATTTGAAATAAAGAATCTGCAGGTTATAAAAGTGCTTGACATTATTTTCGCCAGAGAGGTGGTGATCAAATGTGTGTAAGGTTCTAATCTTACTAATAAACAACTTATTTTTGAAAAGTTTAGTCCACTAAGTCTGTGGTAAAAGATAACCGCTCACAAAAGCAAGGTTCAAGTCCATGAGACACCTTTGTTTTTGCACGGAAGATCAGATGCTTGCATATTTTTTGTTGATTTAAAAATAGTGGGGGATTGTTGGTTTTAGCTAGATTTTTAAATTATATATCTTTTATTTTTATTTTTCCTTTAGCTTAACCTCAAGCTTTTGACCGAGTTTTCTGGAGTTATCTGTTTGACCGAGTTTTCCGGAGAGTATGGTTTGGTTGAATATTTGGCCCAACAAAAGTATATGTTGGCCAACACCTCTGCGCTAGGCGTCCGCCACGTCATCGTCTAAATTTCCTATAAATGGTGATGCAAAAAAACCAAGAAAAAAGGAGGAAAAAAAAAGGCAATTGGTTTTAAAAGAAAGATTTTTTATTTTTTTATTTTTGTTTTTTAAATGAAAATTCCTATAATAAAAAAGGGATATTTTGAGCATCAACCACCGAGAAGTGGTTGTATCCCAGAGACTTTCGTTGCAGGAGGTTTGGATAGTATGCTCAAACCATCCAACGGGTCGTATAGTCTTCAGGAAAGCGACATGGATCCGCGCCTCCACTAAATATACTGCATGTGATTTTGGTTTAAACATTCTTTTAGACTTTCGATCCAGGTGCCTTCCATCCAACTTATTTTTAAAATTTCTTATCGCATTATCTGGTATTTAATTTATATTTCTCTATTTATCATATTGATTTCTTTGCATCGAGATAACATCGCTCTCTCTCTCTCTCTCTCTCTCTCTCTCTCTCTCTCTCTCTCTCCTCCATTTGCATTGCATGTCCCATGTCCACTAGTATATTTAAAATCAGAATGCAATATACAATGTATATATTTGGAATTTTATTTTCATTACTTAGATTATTTTGCATAGCAAAGGTGAAGTGGTCGTGTAGTCCATTAAATTATAGAAGTCACCAGTTATAAACAATAATGACGGTGTGTTTGGATATGCTATCAGGTTGAATTACAATTATTAGTCTAATAAATTGGAAATAGTCCAATTGTAGTTTCCTTTTGTGTCGTTTGTACTAAAGCATGAGTTCCAAATTGACATTACATTACTTTCAAGTTGGAATTTGAATGAAACTGCAATTTGAGGGCTATTCCTTATTGTTAATACTATGAATTGTTGTTAGTTTTGTTCATTTCCTCTTTTTTGTTTATGTGTGCATCAGAATGCAACCAAAGTGTTTGGTAGTGAGTAAAGCTTCAATCGTGGAACAATGTTGTTGTTGTGTGTGTGTGTGTTTTTTTTTTTTTAAAGAAAAAAGAAAACAAAAAGAGATGAGATGAGGAATTGATGACTACATCATTACAAAACATCAATCCAAAAGGAGTAAAAAAGAAGAAGAAAAACACTCGGAAGAGTGACATTCAAAAGTCTTAAGTGACTTGGCCCATGCAATGGATTTTATTATCCAAGGGATTTTGAAGTAAGTTTGTTGAAGGTACTGATTTCAAATTTGAAATGATCCATGGGATTTTTAATCAAGTTATTTAGTGGAGCTCTTGGACCCAATTAATCTTATCGAGGAAGCTCGGACCATGTTTTGTTTAGGATGTCCTTGACTCATGTCATGTGCCTAGAGAGGCCAACTCAGAAGTGGACAGCCTCACAAAATCTGGACCTGCAGGCCTGCGCTGGTCATTTATGATAGAAGATGGTGCATTATTTATTTATTTATTTATTTCTTTTTGGTAGTGTGTTTCAGCACCTTGCTGATAGGCATTCCACCCCCCCCCCCCCCCCCCCAAATGTGGATGTCGTTGTTTCCTATTTCAGGGTCTTGTATTTTTCCCGTTTGGAGGGTTTTCTTTTGAATAGAAGTAGAATATTCACAAAAAAAGTTATCTAGTGAAGCCTTTTGCTTCAGAGTTCGATGTGCTTTTGGGTTCCAACCCATGGCTCAGTGGTAGATAGAGTGTATTTCAACACTGAGGTCATGAGTTCGAGTGCCCATGTGTTGTGTGCGTGTGGAGGTGTGTATGCAAAAAAAAGAAAAAAGAGTTATGTGCTTGGGACCTTACTAAAATGCTTGTTAGTTGAACCTCCATTAGTATCAAAACGATGTAAAAAAGTCTGCATGGTAGGAGCAGACCTGGTTTAAATTTTCTAGGTATGATCACAGGTACAGATGAGGTGTTTCAAAGAAACATGGGATTCAAAATACATTTTGGCTATTTACGGGTGCTGGATATATGCATACAAATGCCGCATGCATTTATTGCCAAGAGTCTTCTAAATTAGAGAGGACTGCTAATTTATCTGGCAATTGAGATAACTAATAGCATGCTTAAATATCTATGGGGAACCATAAAGTCTCAACCCTAGGGAGACCAACGACTCTAACCTTGGAGAAGAAACTTGGTTTTGTATTGCAATAACCAAAATATAATAGCCGCCTTCAAAGAGTCACACACACAACCCTTTTATAAACTCCCCATAAAGTAGTAACTACCCCTAAACAATTAGTGACTCCTAACAAAGTAGTAACTTACCCCTTAAACAAGCAAAACCCCTCATAAAGGGTGCATCAATATCTATTTCTTGTTTGGGTTCCAGTCTTTGCCTGAGTGGTAGACTTTGAAGAGTTTCAACACGAGGTCTTGGGTTCATAACCCATAGTTGGTGAAATCCCACTACGGCGTGCCTGGGTGTGTGTAAAAAAAAATAAAAAAATAAAATCTATTTCTTATCACAAGAATCAGGTGGTCAGGTGGGCCCCAATTAGCTGAACAAAAGTACAGTCATGAAAAAATTGGCCAAAGTTTTCTAGCTATCCCACTTATTTCCAATATCATGGCACTCTTATCAAGTGGGCCACCTTCATCTCTCAGCAGTAGCATCTACATGGTGAGGTCCACATGATGGATGGCTTGGATATTCCACCGGAGTTCCAAGCTGGCATATGCGATGGTGTGCTTATTAGTTGACTTGTACATGCATGTGGGCTTACCAAAGCTTTCCATTCCTTTCTTTTGAAATTGTAACTCCCATTGAGTTTGTTTTCTTGAAAATCTAGCATGGTTTTGTTGTTTTGCTTGAATTGTGTGCTGATATTTCACACACGTATCTGGAATGCAAATAATATATTGAGTTCAAGTAATTCTACCATTCTTGATTTCAGGTCTCAATACTAATGATTTATTTTTGTACTTGACTCAGCAAGTTCTGACCCATGTCCTAGAAGAAGCTGGCTACACAAAGGATTCTTTGCTGGTTTTAGCCGACTTTATGAAGGTACTGTTGTACGTCTGTTATGACCATTTCTTTTTCTTTTCTTTTATTAAAAAAAAAGATTAATAAAATTTATTAAAACCACAAAACAAGATATGAAACTAAGGGAGCAGAATAGATGAGCTGGTCATGAGTGACCCACTTGTTACAAGGGAATTGATTACAATTACATCATTCACAATCTTCAAAATATCACTGAATGCAAGTCTCCTAATAGATATAGAGCCCTAATTTCTGAAATAGTAAAATTAATTTCTAGAAGCCTGGGTTTAAGGCCTTTCCCCACTTAATAGCTCTATGAGAATCCTGTTTGATGATAAAGTTACTCAAGAAGGAATTCAAGTAGATGCACAGACCATCCCGAAGCGCCTAGTTTCTGCCTCGATCGATCCCACCAACTCCACAGGGATCAGAGAAAGCCATTCACTATTTCACCCTTTTCATTTTTCATAATTCCACCAATCATGGATGGACACAGTAGAATAGTGAATGGTGAAAACCCATCAAAATTAAGCTTTAAAAATCCCTACCGTGGTGGCTTCCACCAAGGCTTAGTTTTTTTTTTCCCTTAATCTGTTCACACTGATTGTCTTCCAATTGATGGCTAGGGCAGTCCTAGAAACATCTTTGAATTCCAGCTTCACCATCACCCAACGTAAGGGCGTCGCCTTTTTCTTGTTTTTAACACATTCCATGGATGCCACCTTATTTTCAAATACTCCTAATTTTTTTTTTTTTTTTTGAATGATAACTGAAAATATTATTGTAAAAAAAAGAAACAGTGATGAGTAATCATCTCGAATTCAAAGAGCCAAAAAAGAAAAAAGAAGAAAAAAAGAGAAGAGAGCCAGAAACAAAAACAAGGAGGCAGCCCTAATTGAACAGAATTCCCCCAAATACAAAAAGACTCCCAAGAGGAAAGGCCCAACTGGAAACTCCACCTGTTGAAGATCGGACTAAGCACAGCCCATTTAAAAATTATGACTTGAATCATATGTTTCCTTCTTTCCAAAAACCCCACATGATCGTGAAAGTATCTCGCCCCTAGCGCTGCAGAATAGAGAGAAGAATCACCTCCACACCTCTAAACCATAAATTTTAAACTCACCGACTTGACTTGAAACTTGGCTGACTCAATACAACAAGATTTCGAGCTGATTCACTGGAACCTCAATACTATAAGGGACTCAGTCTCAATTTGGAAATACCCATTGAGTTGACTCGAATTGGATCACTCACCTTGACAAATAATTGTTTTCTTAAGAAAAATATGTGGGGTGCAAGAGTTGAACCCCAAAACTCCATGAATTGATGTAATGCTCTTAACTAGCACATCAATTGCTATGTTGCTGCTTGTTTTTCTGTTTATAGTTGCCAGCTTGGCTCTCCCTTTCTTTAATAAAATTACTGTTATCTTTCAAAAAAAGGTTTAAGATATTACCCTTCTAATGTAGGACAATTAACCACTTGCTCTAAAAGCTCGACCTGTTAGAGCATGACGAATCAATCCCTTTCTTTCATAGCCCAGGCCCCACATTGCATGAGTTGGGACCTCGGCCGAACCTCCCTCGTGGGCCCCAAATCACATGGGTACTGCCTCACACGAGGCACCCGCCTCACATGGGCCGCCCACCCCGAGTGTGTCCCCGCATCCCACAGGCTACCCCACTTGAGCCCGGCGTGAAAATGCCCCTGCATTAATCACCCCCGGTGAGGAGTCTCGAACTCGAGACCTCCCGCTCTGATATCACTTTGATGCAGGACAATTAACCACTTGCTCTAAAAGCTCGAACTGTTAGAGCATAACGAATCAATCCCTTTATCTTATAGCCCAGGTCCCACATTGCATGGGTTAGGACCTCGGCCGAACCCTCCTTGTGGGCCCAAATCACATGGGTATCGCCTCACATGAGCCACCCGCCTCACACGGGTGGGGCCTGCCTCTCACGAGTCACCTACCTCACACGGGCCGCCCACCTCGAGTGTGTCGCCGCATCCCACAAGCTACCCCCTCGAGCTTAGTATGAAAATGCCCCTGCATTACCTTCCTAATACACACACCCACACCCACTTGCAAACAAGCGGGGAAAGAATACAGCGGAAGGAGGGCAACTAGCAATTTACAGCCCAACAAGTGACTTAACAAAAAGTAAGTCAATTTTCAAGTTATAAGCCCATTCAAGAACATAAACTTTAATAGATAACAGAGTAGCGTCGAGAGAACATGCAAGATCCCGGAAATTGCGTCTATTTCGCTTGCCTCAAATTGCCCACCAGATTGCTAGCAAAAGAAGGTTCCAAATGGGCCGCACCTTCTTTACCACACCTCCGCCTTGCCAAGCCCAAAGGAGAGGGCTGAAACTGATTGCGGCATTACCCAAGTGATCTGCAATTTTGGAAAGAAAATGCTCCCAAATCTTGGCAGAGAATGGGCAAGTCATGAACAGGTGGTCGATTGATTCCGAGTCTCTCATGCAAAGGCAACACATATTCGGAATGACCATGGCTTGCTTTTGGAGATTATCAATCGTCAACACCCTCTTCCTTCCCACAAGCCAAGTGAAAGCAGCCTCTTCCTTTTCTTTTTTGGAGAGATCATTCTTAATAATTTAATTTAATAATAATTAAACATTGAATTTATTCAGGTTAAGTCTTCAATTTGACCGCATAAGAGGAATTATATGATCCTCGATCTGAGGATGTGTACAATATACTTGTTTTCAGTTCGGGAAGTGAGGTCCATGGTTCAGTAATCCAGACCATTGGTTTGTTGAACTTGAGCCCCACAATGGATGGGCCATGCCCCAAAAATATCCCAGATTGGAAGACTGTAGCTGCCTATGTTTGGCTTTTTCAGTTAAATGTGAGCCGTTTTGCAGCATCTCTTCTTAACCACCTATTTGCTGGCCACAATTGAAATGTTATGGTTATCCTATTCCTATCAAAGTGATGCTCTAGGCGTGGCCCTTCCATCTCTAGGGCCCAACAAACCAATGGTCTGGATCATTGAATATGGGCACACTTATACAAAATGAAAATCTTGTGTACGGTGCATTTTCTTCAGTCTGAGTAATGTAAAAATTCTTGGTACATGTATGAAGTTAAGCACACATTGATCTTTTTGGAGTCATATTTTTGACTAATATCCATTTTAATATTGTAAATGTGACCAAAGTATTCTGTAACGGTAACGGTGGCTGTAACGGCCACCACCGTTACCTTTATGGTACAGGGTTTAACGGCTGTTACAGTCATTTTTTTTTTTTTAAATTGAAAAGAATCGAAAAAACCTATATCGGCTCTGTAATGGACCATTATAGGACTGTTATGGCCTTTACAGGTGGTGTAATGGGCTGTTATGGGGACTGTAACGGCCTTTATGGGTCATTTTTTCTGTTACGGCCGTTACGGTCTTTACGACCCCATAACATGTAATGGTTGCCACTGTTACCTTTACAGCACCCATGAATGAGACTGCATTTATATGTAAAATTCATGATCGATGCTACAAAATAAATACCATCACATGTCGTTTGCAGATTCTCGAAAGCTCTGGTTTGAAGAGTTTGAAGATGGAGGTCGAAGTTCCAGTTGATTAGAGAACGTTCTGACCATCCATTGCGGTTAAGGGAGCAACAGGGTATGATTCTTTCAATTATCCTCCTCGTGTTCTGTTTTCATGAAATGTGACGGTCTAAAAGGAAACATTGTAGGATAGACCTTGTTATCTTCTGATGCGGAATGATCATATACATTCGAACAAATGGTATCAGTGTAGGGCCCACTGCATGCGTGAGTGCCATCCAACCCGTCCAGTGGACGTGCCTCCCCTAGGTGCATATCCCAAAACCCAGCTTGATCTTTAAAGTCAGGAGGGCCACCACACCAAAGGGAATAATGGTAGACACTGGGGAGGGTGACTCCTACCATAGAAACTTTCAGATGGAATATGGGGTCCACCATGTAGCACGTATGCCACCCAACCCATTTCTTACCAAGAGCCATACCACCATATAAAGCAACAGATCAAGAACAACAGGTCATTGGAAAAAATGCAGGTGCACCAAAACCCGGGAACATATAGGTTTTAGGCATGATAGCCGCTCCTGTGTGTCCCACATGAATTTTGGATCATCAGCATCATTTGGATGTACTGTGAATTTGAGCAGACTCAACTGATTAACGGTTTGGATTCTATACATGCATCATGGGTGGACCCCACACGGGCTCGAATCATAAGGTAATTTCAAAATTCGCATCCTTGTAATAAAAAATTCCTTCTCATGTCCATCAAATGACGTAAAGAGTTACATGATATTATCAAGATTATTCACTACCTCTCTCTATATGTTCTATACAAGCAGGCCTCTGACTGAGGCCAAAGTTTCTTATTGTGTACAAGCATCCACCACATACCGGGTGGCCCCCACCATTATGCACGAGGCTCTAAAAGAGTCTCTGCTGATCAGGTAATCCTAACCATCCATCATATCGATCTCTAGTGGGGGTGGCTAACAGTGAACTGCGAACTGACAGTGGGGTGTACTAACAAGCTAACAAAAAAAATAAAATCCATCGGATGCCTGAAAATGAGAGAAGGGTTCAGGACCAAAAACTGTCCGGTTGCAACAGCTCATGTTACAACAAGAACCCAAAAATCAGATAGATCCAAAGCTTAAGTGGGCCACACCAGAGGGAACAGTGAGGATGTAAACCTCCACCATTAAAACCTTCGACTTAGGAAAGTTCTGGTGGTGTGGCTCACTTGAGATTTAGATCGAATTGATTTTTGGGCTCATGTCCTAACATAACTGATGGACGGCATGGATGCCTTACACATCATGGTGGCCCGATAGCTTTTTGTTGCACGGGCTCCCTGCCACATCCAGTGTCAACCAAAGGGACACAACATTATGCAGCTGGTGGAACCGTAGGATGGCAGATCTCTCTTTCTACAGTAACTGTGGTAGAGAGAGATATTGGGAACCATCAAGTGGGCCCTATCATAGATGGCCCATGTTTCGAATGTTGGGGAACCGTAGAAGCGCACATAAATGAATCAAGCAAATCAAGCAAAGTACTACCAATCACACAACAAGTTTAAACCCAAACAATTCAAATTTTATGTGAAAAAACCCCATTGGAAGAAAACCATGGCACAAAGTTCTGAGTAATGCAATACGGAAGTACAAAATTATAAGAAATGGTGTTAGTGATTTGAATAAGTCTTGGATTCACTTCACAAGCCCTAGCTATGCCTTGAAGCCCTAATGAATGAATTAAAAAGCCTTAGAACTCTTCTCCTCTCTCCCAAATTCTGATTACACCTCATATATATATATATAGCATCATATAGTATGACAATTGGAATAGGAAACAAATCCCACACTTAACAATTTTGCGCGCACTCAATGGGACCATGATATTGATGGCATTGACGATCAATTGATGACATTGAACACCTGGCTCCATATAACCGCTGTTTGGAGTCCTGCTTACCCTGTTTTGCAGGCAAGGCAGTCAACCCCGGACGACTAGGTATTATCCTTAGCTTTAGGAATAACACTAGCCAATCATAGCCGTATTGTACAATCATACCTGTATTATCCCTAGCTTTAGGAATAACACTAGCCAATCATAGCCGTATTGTACAAAGAGTCCTCCATGTGTATCGGAATTCGTTCCAAGGGGTTAACCTATCCCACGGTAGCCCCCCAGACGAGTCCGTACACAAAGTTTACTGATAAGATTATCTCATGCTACTCGTACCTCGCTCAGAATGGTGACTAGGCTGGGCATACGAACAGAGCTAGCCTATGAGTAGCTACCTGCTTCTCCAAGTTCCGTTAAGTCAGTCAGGTCTCAAGTCGTTTAATGGTCTTTTTGAGGCCAAGTAGTATGGATTCTGCTAATTGCTTAGGTAGAGAGAGAAACATCCTGCTAATGAATGGCTTAAGCCACACCAAGTAAGATAGGAGTGTTCCCAAAACATCCCAGCAACAAAACATGGATTGTTCGATGGCGGCATCGAACACCCATTGATGGCATCGATCCCACTCAATGGCATCGAGTGGTCTCTTGATTACAGTGATATGGGACTCTTGATTACAGTGATATATCCTATTGTTTACAGATTTAAGACATCAACGACATCAAAACCACATCTTTTAGGCAATTTTAGCCATCACTTCTCTCTTAACTGTTCAACTCTAAACATTGGTGTTTTACCTCTTTCATTTTCCTCTGTCGGTTCATCCCATCCATTTATTTTAAACCACTTGCCTCCGGTAGGGGGGACTAGATGGATGGTCCCGATTCATATCAGCAGTTTTCGCCTCGCTGGATGCTGCAAACTGTCCACCGTACACGTGGCATACATACACACCGATGTTGATCATCCAGGGTTGTGGCCCCCACCATGGATTAAGCTTAGCCCGAAAATCATACTGATTGCAAAGGTCTAATCAATGAAATTTCATTCTGGTCCATCCATACTAGAGCCCATGATTTGGATGGTTCAGATAAGGCGTGCACGTAAGATGCTCATTGTTCATTAATGTTTCCACAGGCCAATGCTGGTGGAGTACACAATAAGTATACAGGGGAGATGTGTCCACCGTTGGAGTTTTGTAGAGATGTATGAATCAGGGCCGTCCATCAAGTGGACTCTAACATGGATGGCTCATATTTTGAGAAATCCCCTCAATAGATAATCCTATCCATCTTCATCTTCCACAGCGCTAGGTTGTAGGGCAATCTTTCTGATATTTTACTTCTATTTTGGACCACACATTATTTTATTTCAACCATCCATCTATCATGGTCAACATAATCGGATCATCATCATTCTGGGGAAATAATGTTAATCATCTAATATTTTATTTTATTTTATTTTTTCCATTCGAATTTGGGCCACTGGCTATTATACTTTTATCCATCCATTTGTGAGTCATTAATTGTATGGTTAGGATTGCTTGAACAGTGTAATACTAAGGATATACTCCATCCACAATGGGACCCACAATTTGGATGGTTCGGATAGCTTTAAATCAGTGTTATAGGGGAGGAGATAGTCATCACAATTTATTTATTTATTTTTTCAGAAGGTGCAAAACTAGCACGAGCCTAGCCAGTCATCTAAATCAGTGTAATTTCATCCGTTTTGAAGCTGGAGGATTTTGTGCAAACGCCGCCATGGTTTGGTGATATGCGTCTGTCTGATGGGCCACACCATGGATGGGCCATTCTCTAGAGGTCAACTTGATAGGATTATCTTAAAAATTGAGGTGAAATTTGCGATGATTGGGTGGATGGGATCTTCCGGTCAGTGCAATTTGTCTTTATGAACGGTGGATATGCCATGGAGATGAAAATTGCAATGGTCACAGATTGGTTATTCCAATTTGCAAGTTAACGAGTTATTATTGGTGCGGATCATGCGATCAATGCAACTGTTGGGCTTGGCTATTTGAAAATCAACGGTGAGATTGGACCAATCCACGTACGCCACCTGTCACATTGACCACATAAACGCATGTGTGAGCTGGTGATCCCTACACCCGCCTTCTAGCCTGTGAAAAAGATATGTGGGCCATACCAAGATGTATTTGTTGGGAATTTATACATATTAATATAATTTCTATATAATGTGGAAATCGAAAATGTAAAAGAATCTGAAATGTGGACAGGCTGAAGCACGTTTGAAACATTGTCTTTAAAGTATTATTTGCCCCTACTCAAGTAAATTGAGTATGCTTATAGGTTACAGGCAAACTGCTTATACGATACGATGAGCCTGGTGTGGGTCTGCGTTCAACAAACATGAAGGCCCACTAAACGGAACTCTATTACATAATTTCTGGCAGAATTACAAAAAGAGAAAAATTTCAAAAGAAGAAAAAGGAAGAGAAAATGTGATTTTGACCACTACACTGGTCATTTCAGATCTTCAACCATTGGGTCAGTTGAACCGTCCTATACCACACCGTTGGTCTGTTCTTTGAAGCTAAGGATCAAGCCTTGTTGTATTGCTGTAATCACTGGATTATAAGAGTGAGAAGTAGTGAGCTGTCTTAGTTCGTATGGTATTGCTGGAAAGTGCACCACTAACGCCTTTACAGCTGCACTGCCTCACATGCCCACGCCTCCGCATTGAGCCCGTGTCCGAGATCGAGACCGAGCCTGAGCGCGTGTGCGCATGGTCCACGGACTAGATAAACAAATATTATGGTACTCCACACTTTTCATTTAAACACCTTTTTTCTCTCTTCCCTTTCCCATGTGAGACTATTCCCAAAAATCCACAAAAAGTGTTTTTTCAAACAACTTTTATATATTATATATTATTAAAAATATATTTTATTAAAATCAATATTTTTACAAAAATCCCCCACTTGATTTTTTATAAAAATATATTTTCTCGATTAAACATTTCTGCCAGAATAATCAGCTTATATACATAAAGAAAGATATCTTTCGATTTTAATCTTTCCTTAGTGTAAGTATCTCAAAACTCTGTCGAAATGACTGATAGCTGTAGCTTTGAACCAGTTATTCCTAGATAACAGAGTTGGAGAAACCACACACATATTCGCTATGTGTTGTTAGAGTTCCCACAATTTTGCTCAGCACAATTAATGGCCATGTGCTTATCCTAATTCGTGAACGATTCTGAGAGAAAACTCCTAACTCTTATGAGAGATGGCACCATCTCTACGCTCATATATGTGAAATCCTTCCAATGTCTCCGTTACTATAAGACATTTGTCCTAAACACTGGATGTCATTAAGAGTTCTAAGACTCAATCCTCTTTCGTAACGCTCAGCACTTATCTATTAGGGATGAAGTTTTATAAGTTAGTGCTGAAAACTTTCCATATATTAGTGACTTGTTCTTACCCATTAAACCCAAAATTAGAGATTTTCTGACTTTAGGTTGGATTACCATCACTGGTAGAACTTTGGTTGAAGAGTTTTAACCCCATCCCTCTAGATGTAGCCTTTACTACCTCTCTCGGTAGAGGTTTAGTGAAAGGATCTGCTAGGTTATTGCTTGATTTTACATAAAAAACAAGAATAATTCTATATTGAATCAACTGTTTGACATAATCATGTCTAAGACTAATATGTCTAGACTTACCATTATAGTGCCGCTATGACTCTAGCTAATGTGGCTTTACTATCACAATGTAGGACACAGTCGATATAAGCTTTACACAGAAATGGATTTCTAATAAAAGATCCCTTAGCTACTTAGCTTCTTTGCCTGTTGCAGACAGGGATATAAATTTAGACTCCATAGTCGAGTGCGTTATGCAAGTCTGTTTCTTGAATCCCCAAGATACAACTGTACATCATAGGGTGAATACCCACCCTGTAGTAGACTTGTTGTCCCCTGCACTCGATATCTAGCTCGCATCGATATATCCTTCCAATACGGTAGGAAACTCTAAATAAAATAGTCATAAGTCTTTGATTGCTTTTAATTAATCAAGGACTCTACTAATTGCATTCCAGTGTTCAGTACTGGGGTTACTAGTAAACCTATTAAGTTTACTCATAGGATATGCGATATTAGGTCTAGTGCATTGCATAACATACATAAGACTTCCTATAACACTCGCATATTCTAATTCTGCAACTCTTCTTCCAGTATTTTCTTTTATCTTGATACTTAAATCAAATGAGAATTTTGCTTCCTTTATATTTAGATGGTTAAACTTGTTTAGTATTTTCTCAATATAATGAGATTAATAAAAAGCATAACACGCACAATACTTTTTAACTTTGATACCTAGGATAGTATTAACTTGTTCAAGATCATTCATTTTAAATATAGAAGAAAGAAACTTTTTTGTTTCAGTTACACATTTCATTTTATTACTTATTATTAACATGTCATTAATATATAGACAAATAATAATGATATATTTACCATCTACTTTAGAATATATGCATTTGTCGGCTACATTATGCATGAAACCATGAGATACTATTTTGGAATCAAACTTCTCATGCCACTGTTTTGGTGCTTGTTTTAATCCATACAAAGATTTGACTAATTTACATACTTTGTTTTTATTTCCTGCTCGAATGAAACCTTCAGGTTGTTTCATATATACCTCCTTATTGATGTCATCATTGAAGAATGCGGTCTTTACATCCATTTGGTGGATGTGAAGATGATGTATAGAAGCTAGCGCAAATAATATCCTAATGGATGTTATCCTAGCTACAGGTGAATGTGTCAAAGTAATCTATCTCTTCTTTTTGTCTAAAACCCTTGGATACTAGTTGAGCTTTAAAGGTTTGGATAGTCCCATCAGTGTGATATTTCTTCCTAAATACTCACTTGCAACCTATGGGTTTAGAATTTGGAGGTAAGTTATACTAGTTCCCATGTTTGATTTGACATTACGGATTCCATTTCATCATTTATAGCTTCTTTCCAGAAAGCTGAGTATGTAGAGGATATAACTTCTTTATATGTTTTAGGATCATCTTTTATAGTCATTATTATAGGTATTTGTCTTACAACATTTTCTTTATTTGCTTCTACTAGATCGAAAAAGACGCGTTGTGAGTTTATGTAGTTATCTCTTAGGCTCTTCTCTATTCTTGTCCTTTGACTCCGACGAGGTTCAATAGGAGTTTCCACTATTTGTGGAGCTGTGCTATTTGGTTCTCTATTAGGAGTTTGAATTTTATTATCCTTTGACTCCAAGGATAGTGAGTTCTCAAAGAATTTAATGTCTCTTGATTCTATTATTGTATTAGACTCCATGTTTGGAAATCTATAAGCTTTACTATTTTGTGCATACCCTACGAAAGCGCACTTAATAGCTCTTGGTCTTAAATTGATTTTTTTTGGATCAGGGGTTCTGTAGTATGCAAGACACCCCCACACTTTAAGATATCCTAGGTTAAGTTTTCTACCTCTCCATTTTTCATATGGAGATATTTTATTTTTTTTAGACATTCTGTTTATTATATGGCATGCTGCAAGCAGTACCTCACCCCATAGATTTAGTGGCAACTTTACTCTTATCAGCATTGAGTTGACCATCTCTACTAATATTCTATTCTTCAGCTATTCCGTTTTGTTGTGATGTGTATGGAGCTGTACATTGATGTACTAGTTTATGTTCTTCATAGAAGTTATCGAATTCACTGGAAAAATATTCTTCTCCTCTATCGCTATGGAGAATTTTTTATCTTCTTATTTAGTTGATTCTCTACTTCTGCTTTATATATCTTAAACATGTTTAATGCTTCATCTTTACTCTTTAACAAATAAACATACACATATCTAGAGCAATCATTTATAAAGGTTATGAATTACCGTTTACCTCTACGAGTAAGAATGTCATTTAACTCACAAATATCACTGTGCACAAGAACCAATATTTGAAACGATCTTTCAACACTTGAAAAAGATTTTTTTATCATTTTGGATAATATGCACACTTCACATTTATCTGTGTATGAGATTAAACCATTCTTAGCCATGAACTTCAAGGTACTATACCTTATATGAGATAGTCTGTCATGCCACAGTCCAGCGGATTCTACCATATACGCATAAGTGCTACTTTCATTTAGAGAAAACTTAACCATCCCGTTACAAGTATATCCCTTTCCGACAAAATTTTCATTCCTTGACAGAATCAGTTTACCTGGCTCATATACCACCCTTATACCTGATTTTCCCATAAGATCCCTAGAAATTAAGTTTCGCCTCATGTTTGGAATGTGCAGTACATTAGTCAGAATCACTTTCTTCCCAGAAGTGAATATCGGTTCGACAGTTCCTTTGCCGACGACCTTCGATCGGACTTCATTACACATTTGGACTTCTTGATCATCGGTCAATTCCTCATAGGTTTTGAAGACTGATTTGTCATAGCACACATGTACTGTAGCGGCAGTTTCATACCACCAGCCTGGAACTTTGCCTTAGATGGTATTCAGCTCAGTGACCATAGCCATAATATCGCCTTCTTTTACTACACTTGTCTCTCTTTTTTAGATTTGCGATATGGCATACTCAAACATAGTGTCTGGTTTTCCCACAGACATAGCATGGGTCTTTGAACTTTCTGTTCTTCTTTTGAGTGTTTTTCTTGAATTTTCCTTTATTTGGTTTAAGGGAATCGTCCTTCTCGGGATTTTTGTTATTGGTGTTCTCTACTGTATATACCTTGGACGAGGCATTCCCGTTATCACTCTTTCTGCCGCGGTTACGGGATTCTTCCTCAATCCTGAAGTGTTTCTGGATTTGTTCCAGTGTGTAGTTCTCGGTTTTATGTAGCAATTTCTTTCTATAGTCTTTTCATATCGGTGACAATTTAGCGATTATAGATCTGATTTGGAATGATTCAGGAAGATCAATATTTATCACTTTGATTTTGTTTACTATTAGCTGTAGTTCTTGGATTTGGGGCAACAACGGTTTATTATCTATCATACTGAAGTCAAAATACCTAACGATGAGAAATTTGTTGGTCCCTTCTTCTTCAGCCTTGTACTTGAATTCCAGAGCGGCCCAAATTTCCTTTGTTGATGATGTCTGTTGGTACAGATCATACAGGCGGTTGGAGAGCGCGTTCAGAATGTGTCCTCAACACAAGAGTTCGTCTTCGGCTCGTTTAATACGGGCAGCTACCTGTTCAGGTGTGTCGTTGTCAGTTGCTTTAGGTAGCGCTTGCAGATTTGAGTCTAGTATGTACTAAATCTTCAACGCCGTCAAAAGAAATTTCAACTTGTCTTGTTATCTTGTAAAATTAGTTCCATCGAACCGATCAAGACATATCAAGTCCTGATTCATTAACTTGATGGACGAAACATTGTCGGCTTTGATTACAAAATAACGCTTTAAGATTGTTAGGAATTTATACAGATTAATATAAATTTTATATAATGTAAAAACCGAAAATGCAAAAGAATCTGAAATGTGGACAGGCTGAAGCACGTTTGAAATACTGTCCTTAAAGCGTTATTTGCCCTTACTCAAGTAAATTGAGTATGCTGATAGGTTACACGCAAATCGCTTTTAGGATACGACGAGCCTGGTGTGGGTCTGCGTTTAACAAATATGAAGGCCCACTAAATGGAACTCTATTACACAATTTCTGGCAAAATAACAAAAAGAGAAAAATCCCAAAGGAAGAAAAATGAAGAGAAAATGTGATTTTGACCACTACACTGGTCAGTCCAGATCTTCAGCCACTGGGTCAGTTGAACCGTACTAGACTACACCGTTGGTCTGTTCTTTGAAGCTAAGGATCAAGCCTTGCTGTGTTGCTGTAGTTACGGGATTATAGGAGTGAGAAGTAGTGAGCTGTCTTAGTTCATATGGTATTGCTGGATTGGTTGTGAGATGGATTGGAAACCCATCCAAGCAATCATTTTATAGGCTCAGATGGCTGAGAGTTATGGTCCATGGACATAAATCTCACTAGCCGTTTTATGGCTGTTGGATACTAGCTGCTATATGACCGTTGGAAACTAGCCGTTTTATGGCTGTTGTGAGAGAGCTGGCTAGCCGTTTTATAACTGTTGGGCTAGCCGTTTTATGACTGTTGGCAATAATTTCTTACAATTAAGTCTATAGCTGTTACCCATTTGTGTAACAGATATATTTCCAGCCACTATATAATTAGAGGGACTTTCATTCGGTCCTCTAATTTTCGTCCAGCCACTCATCTGCCTTAGCCACTTTGTCTCACTAGTTCACGAAGTGAGCGACCCTCTACGACACGATGTGTACGTCGAAGTGAAAAGTACGCCACTAGCGCCTCTACAACTACACTACCTCACATGCCCACGCCCTCGCACCAATTCCATGACCGAGCCTGAGCTCGAGTCTGAGTGCGGTGGTCCACGGACTAGGTAAGCAAATATTATGATACTATACACTTTTCATTTAAACACCTTTTTTCTCCCTTCTCTTTCCCACGCGAGACTATTCCCAAAAACTAACAAAAAGTGTTTTTTCAAACAACTTTTATATATTATATATTATTAAAAATATATTTTATTAAAATCAATATATTTATAACAGTATTTATACAATCTTTGCCTTCCATCCATTTTGCCAAATCCTTCTAGAGATTAGCCTAAAAAACGAGGTACATGAAAAGCTCAAGTGGACCACAGCATAGGAAACTGTGGGGATTGAAAGCTGATATTTGTATTTTCCCAAGGGTTATTGTGACTTTATGAGCAGGATGGACGGCAAATAAACATTGCTGTGGGCCCCAGGAAGTTTCCAACGGTAAATGTGGTCCACTTGAGCTTATCATCTTTTTCATTTTTGAAATCATGCCCTAAAATCATTTCGAAAAATGGATGGACGGTGTAGATAAAACATATCCATTATGGTGGGCCACACAGAAATTTTCCACCAGCTAGCTGCTGATGTAGGGTCACCAGCTAATCCACCTCCGCAGTTCGCATTAAGTTCAGGGAGTTCAAACGCAAAAGACATCTTCTCTGCAATGGCCGCCTCCACCTGCAACGTTTCCCTTTTCTGTACCCTATCCAAACCATCCCTTCCCTTCAATCCCTCCCTCAAAACCCTAAAACCCCAATTCCCCACCAAGCCCCATTTCCCCAACCCCCTCAGAATCCAATCTCCACCCTTCAATCCCTGCTTCCCCAAATCCTCACCGACCGATTTCCCCCTCCCTTCCGACCCCACAACTTCCTCCCTCCCTCAAACCCTCAAAACGCGCCTCTCCTCCGGCGAGACTCTCTACGGCATCTTCCTTCTCGGTTTCTCCCCCACCCTCGCCGAGATCGCCGGCCACGCCGGCTACGACTTCGCCGTCGTCGACATGGAGCACGGCCCCGGCGGCATCTCGGACGCCCTTGCCTGCCTGCGTGCTCTCGCTGCCACCCAAACCCCTGCGATCCTCCGCGTTCCGGAATCTTCCGATGTCTGGGCCAAGAAGGCCCTTGATCTTGGCCCCCAGGGGATCATGTTCCCCATGATCGACGGCCCAAAATCCGCCAAGAAAGCGGTCTCCTACTGCGGATTCCCGCCTGAGGGCGTCCGCGGGTCCGCGCACACGGTCGTCCGGGCGTCCAAGTACGGGATCGACGACGGGTACTTGCAGAATTACCAGGATGAGCTGCTGATCATGTGCCAGGTGGAGACGGAGGAAGGGGTGAAGAAGATCGAGGAGATCGCGGCCGTTGATGGGGTGGATTGCATCCAGATGGGGCCGTTGGATCTGAGCGCGAGCCTGGGGTATCTGTGGGACCCAGGGCATAAGAAGGTGAGGGAGGTATTACATGGGGCGGAGAAGAGGGTGCTGAAGACGAAGGGCGCATTCTTGGCCGGTTTCGCCATGCCGCACGATAGCCCAGAAGAGCTTAGGGTGCGCGGCTATCACATGGTGTCTGGTGCCGTGGATTTGGGGCTCTTCCGTGCCGCGGCCGTTGATGACGTGGCAAGGTTTAAGAAGGGTTTGAAGGAGGCTCAGAAAGAGGAGGACAAAGATGAGAAGTACTGGAGCGAGTGAGGTGATTCGCGCGTGTAAAATTTTATGTGGATACTCGCGCGACGTAGTAACACGTGCGAGAGATGAGATCTGGGCCCTTTTTGGGTGGTGACCACAGACGACTAGCAACCCGTCCCCGTTCATTCATGAAGTGTGCCATGCGTTTAGTTGAATTTTAGTTGTGGGTTTGTTTTTTTTTTTTTGTGTGAACCGTTGATTTTGCTGATGACTAGCCGGAATCTTGATCACGTGTGCCATATAGGTACATGTGCGGGGACCTCAATCTTTTATCTTCAGTGTTTTGATGCAACCACCCTTATGGGTGGTCCAAAAGGGTATTGCAATATATACACCTCCATTTTGGAATAGTGCAATACTGAGTGATAGGCATGTAAAGTGTCACAGGTCTTTTCTCCTAAGGTTAATAAGGAAATGTCATGTGACAAAAATTAATAAATTACATTCATAGGTAAGCTTATATCCATGTTGAACATGGATTGTTGGATGATTTTATTAAAATGTTTAAATGTTTAATTTTTTTTTATAAATGTTTGACATTGTCCATACTCGTGTCTTAGCAGTGGACTCGCATAGAGTTTCAACATGAGGTCATCGGTTCGAGTATCCATTGTGGTGAAATTCCATTGGAATTGGGATTGCAATTCGTGTGGAGCCTTTGGCGAGAGTAGAAGCGATAACATGCTAGTTACCCTTCTGATGAAAAGGTCCATATTCTTTGTTGTTAATCTAGTGAATGAGCCAGATTATATGTTCATTTTAAAACAGATGAGTCATTTTCCTGTGTGGCTTTGCAAGCAAAGATATTATTTGTACTCAAACCTCTGCAATGCCCAAATTTTAGAATCCTTACCGGACTGGTTTTGGAACATGTCTTCTCCAGTCTCCTGCAGTCCTACTTGAATCTTTCTCACAAATGAATCAAAGTTGAGATCCTGAATTCATTGCAATTCGGTAGTAAGACTTATCTCAGCACAATTGATCTGAGTTCCAGCAAAAGTGAGGGTCCATTGCCACATTATGTTACTCATTTGAGAGTTTTAGATCTCTTCAATATTTTATTTTCTGGACCCCTTCTCATAAGCATTGTTGAAATATCTCATATTTCTCATCGCGACCTATGTTCTTATCGCTTTATCATAATTGTTTAAATTGTAGCATTTCTGTCTTTATGTAAAACAAAAGCCTTAGGACCCTAGATCTTGTTGCGTAGGTGGACATGTCTCCAAAAGGAAAATGTGTTTCCTTTTCCGTCTTTGACTATTCGAATGTCCATACGGCTGGGCTTTCTCTGTTGTGGTCTATCTAAGGAGATGTATTGTAGAGAGAGAGATTTCATTATTTCATCTTATAGGGTATTCTTTTGTGAAAGCTTTCTTGTATAAAGGAAGAGAGAGAGGCGACTCCTGTATTTATTTATTTATTTCTTTTCTAGTGAAGAAAATTTTATGTTGCTGCTCTGTTGGATATGTATATTGCCGAACCACGTAAATTCCTATGCTTCTTGTTTCTTATTTTAGTTTGGCCATTTTCTTTTGTGATTTTGGCTGTCTATATTGATCTCCTATGTGAGTTTTTCCGCAACTGATATCTTATGCTATCCATTAATGGGAGAACTTCCTTGATGTTTGGGTGACTCGACTCAATTGAGAATGATGAATTTGGTAAAAAAAATCTCTATGGAAACATAATTGAATGTTTCAATTTTACACGTGCTCGAACGGTTGCTCTCAACTCAATTGAGAATAATGAATTTAGTTAAAAATAATCTCTATGGAAATATGAATTCTATACCCGTGCTCGAATGGTTGCACTTGTGCAACAATAATTAGTCAGCTAACTTCCCTGCATCCCCGATAAACTACAATTCTTTGATAACTGTTGATCTCAGTTGGAACAAATTCTCTGGAAACATACCAACGTGGATAGCAGAAAGCTTATGGATTCACAACCTTTGGTCCAATATGTTTTCTGGAACTACTTCCCTACAACTATCCCATCTTACTTCTCTTCAGATCTCGGACCTCTCACATAATAATATATCTGGAGCCATACCAAGGTGTTTTTGGTAAATTCAGTGCCAATATGGCTACATTGAAGAATCGAAGTAGACATATTTTGAAACATATTTATGCTGTTGATGATGATCAGTTTGTAGCCCATGGAGAGAACATAACAGTCGTTGTGAAAGGAAGGGTCTTCGATTATACTAAAGACACTTTCCCTTGTGATGGTTATAGACCTTCAAAGCAATTGTTATGATGCCCAATCCCATGTGCTAGTTTTCTTAGATTTGTTTAGTTGTCAATAATAATCTTTATGCATGGAGAGATTTCTTAAATAGAGTTCAAGTTATGTTTGGAGAGTTGTTGGATAAGAGTCCTATATAGATTCCTATTTCCTTAAATCGAGTCCATGATATGTTAGGAGTGTCATTGGATAAAAGTCTTATATAGATCCGTATTGCCTTAGAGTCTAAGATGAGAGTTGTCAGAGAAGAGTCATATATATATATATATATATATATATATATATATATATATATATATATATATTTGTTTGGTTGAAAATAAAAAATGATAATCACTTTTCTTTACTGCGCATGTAGTTGGATAGTTAGATAGTATATAGAAATAACTTCTAGGCAGGCTTCGTATTAGAGTATCTTCATTTTGTGGCTGTCTTCTTCTGAAGGATATAACATCCATGTCAACAATGAGCTTGAGTACATATAGAATGATTTTGCTTCTATCCATGATAATGTCGCCAATTTCTGTTCCACTAATCACACCCCACTTGTGCTATCATCCAACCTCCTACTTCCAACACTCCAACGGGCTTCTAAACCTCTTTTTTTTTTTTTTTTGGGTATTGTTTTAGTACGTCGATAACCGACTTCTAAACCTCTTAATATACCCCCTGGTGTCTGCCGACTAAGCAACATGAATGCAAGAAGAAGCGATTGTGTTTCAACTACAATGAATAATTTCGATTAGGGAATTGTTGCAAATGCCTTCAACTGTTGCTACTAGAGGTTGGTGATAGTTTATAATCTTAACTTAGCTTGGAGGACTATGATGCTCCCACGATGGAAATTTCTTCGAATGCCCTTCTAGGTTCTCAAAATTCCAATACAATGCGGCTTTCAAAACATATTAAGAAACAACCAGTGACGATGCTGGTTGACTCGGGTGCCACCCATAATTTCCTATATCTGATCATAGCCAAGCAATACGGATTTTATTAAGCTGTGCTGATCCCATTAAGGTTATTTCGCTAATGGTAGTATCGTGCACAGTCTGGAATGTTGTCACAATATCACCTTATATGTACAAGGCTATAGATTTATTATAACTTTTTTCTTATATCCATTTATGGTTATGATGTAGTTTTAGGGGTAGAATGGCTCAAGTCACTCGGAATTATTAATTGGAATTTCAAGAATTTAACTATGCAATTTCACTTGAAAAATAAATCAATCTAATTGACTGGCGTCGCTTCAATTTTCGACATTGTCAATAAATCTGTTGAACAATACCTCCAATGTTTTACCAGTCATCCCTCACATCATTGTGTTCAATAGCCTCTTTGGGTGGAGTACTAGTATAACACCTTATTCCACGACTCCATTAAAATGTCACCCTTTCAGGTAGTATATGGACGTCCTCCTCCACACGTTGAAACTTATGTGCCAAGCTTCACGAGTATGCATGCCATTGACTCTAGCTTGTGTGATCGTGACCGTATCATATGGGTAGTCAAAGATAATTTAAAATTAGATCAAAATTATGCGAAGGTATATGCAAATCACCAGCACATTGAGTGTAGTTTTGTCATTGATGATTGGATATTTCTGTCTTTAACACTATCGATAATGCACTATGGGAGATTGTGAGCCACATAAGTTGTCTCCTCAGTTCTACGGCCCTTTTCAAGTCACGGCACATATAGGACCAATTACAAATAAACTCACATTACCGCCATAGTCTAAGATCCATCGAGCGTTTCATGTGTCGGTCCTCAAAAAGAAATTGGGGGCTAACATCCCTTCTTTGATAATTTCTGATTTTGGTCATATTATATAAACTCAATGTAAGATACTTGATTGAAGAATTCTCAAGCATAAGAATCAAGTTATTGCCAAGGTCCTTACGTAATGGGAAGCTTTACCAGAATAAGATGCCGTTGGGAAATGTACGACGACTTTGTTACTTGTTTTTTAGTATGTGCAACTTGAGGGTCCTTACTCTTGCCTGGGTGGTAGACTCTCGGGAGTTTCAACTCCCGGTCAAGGGTTCGAGTACCCATAGGTGGTGAAATTCCACCAGCGTGAGTGTGTGGGGTGTGTGCGCGTGGGTGTAAAAAACAAAAAAAAAAAAAAAAAAAAAAAAAAAAAACTTGAGGGCAAGTTGCCATTTAAGGGGGTGTATTGTTACAATGCCTAGTGCCATGTGTCAATTTTCTTAGATTTGCTTAATTGTCAATATTGATCTGGACGTGTGGAGGATTGCTGATCACTGATTTTTTTTTAATAACATGAAAGACATGATTCTCGTTACTCCCTGTTCTGACAACCTATTCTTAATGCAACTTGTTTAGCACATGGGATAAGTAGCAAAGGCGTCTAAGTTGGAGATGAAGCTATGAGGCTGGAAGTGATAGATGGTGAGCAATATTCAACATATCCGGATTATCACCTTTCTATACGTCTTTGTTTTGTTCATTACTCAAAATTGTAATGTAAAGGAAATGAGCAAAGAGTACAAGTTATCTTTTAACAACAACTGCATGGGACTGCTGTTGTGATAATTTTACGTTGTTTGATTTACCCATAGTAAAATTGTAAATTACTTCAATATCAAATCTTTTTAGCAGTTTTACATTACTTCATTGTCAAATTATCATCAAAATAAACTGATGTTGCTGTTTGGATGGAGTTTTTTTTTTTTCCCCAGTAATTATATGAAAAGTGCAATGTTAAATATATTTGTATTTGACTGACCATTTCTTTGTTTGGCTTGACAGTGGTAAAACAGTAAATGACGATACAATTAGTTTACATTACTATGGAAATGAGCAAAACAAACCAGCCCTAAAGAAGCTAGGAAATAAAACCACTTAGTATATGTTTATTTTGAAAATGTCTTGAAACGTTGTTTAAATGAGCCCATTTTTCTTTCGACTTCGCCGTTTCTTAATAAATTGTCATCCTTTAAAATAAATAAATAATAAGATAGCCCATTTTTCATGTTGAATGGTTTTTATTTTTAGTTTTAGAATATGCATTTTATATATGGATCTTTACTATTTGTAACAATGATTTATTATTTATATTGATTTAGGCTTTATTTGGATGATCGGTTGAATTGAATTGTTGTCATCAGTGATCTAAAACGGACATGGCTAAACTGTAATTGCTAGCTTGAGTATTCATATAATGGGTCTTCAAAAGGATTTGCAATTAAACGTATATTCATGCCACGTGAGACTTGAAAGGGAGGGAACTGCAATTTAAGAGTAATTCCTCGTGAAAATATGTGATAATTTCTTCGGAATTGATACCATGGAAGCCAAACATGTTGGACCTTGTGAAAATTTTTATATATTAAGTTTTACGGACAAGCTAAGTCTATGTGTGTTCAAGTATATTTAAGTGTGCCTAAGTATATATAACTACATCTAAAGGAGCGTCTAGATCATAAGTTACTTTAGATAAGCTATTTATACCATGGGTAGCTTATCTTGATTTCTACTTATTTAGCAAATAAATATATTTAGTAAACAACGTACTTACTAGCCAAAAAGTAGAAAATTATGTTTAGTTTCTAACATTATAAGTATTTATCCCTCAAGTCAGTTTGCTCCTCTTACATCCATCATGTGGGGCCAACCATTGATGTGGACTGATCATTGTGTGGGCCCTACCTTTGATGTGGGTTGTCCATCATGTTGGACCCACCTTGGATGTTGCCATTCATCATTAGGGGCTGACCTCTAATGTGTGTCATTCATTATGTCGGCCTCACCTTTGATGTGGACCATCCATCATGTAGGCCCTACCTTTGAAGTAGGATGTTCATCATATTCGCCCGCTTTGGATATGTGCTATTCACCATTAGGGGCTAGCGTTTGATGTGGACCATCCATTTTATGGGCCCACATTAATATAGGGTCATCCATCATGTGGGCCCCACCTTTAATGTAGATTGTCCATCGTGTGGACCCCACCTTTGATGTGGAAAGTCCATCAAGTGGGGCCTCATTTTATATGGACAGTGAGAGAGACTCCTTTGATATAGACCTCGAGAGAGCCTTGTTCGACGTGGACCATGAAGTGAGGGAGAAAATTGGATAAACAACAAGACAAAAAGCTATAATTTATTTTTATTTTTAAATTATCAAGATAAGTAGATTTCAACAAATAAGTTACTTATACAATAATGCTTACCAAATTAACTTAGGTGGAAAAAGTTAATGACATAAAATAAGTTAAAAGTAACTTATTTGGTGGTATCCAAACAGGCACTAAGGGGGTGTTTGGATCTTAAGTTGCTTAATATAAGCTACTTATTCCACAAGTATCTTATCTTAATTTCTACTTATTAAGAAGATAAGTATGTACGGTAAACAACGTACTTATAAGCTTCTCATCTCTTTTGTCTCTCCTGATTCCTCTTTTCAACAACTTATGAAAAGTAGAAAAGCTAAAAAAATTAATTGAAGTGATTAAATATTTTTAAGTAAAAAAGCTACTTACAACTAATCATAAACCAAACTTATACGAAATAAGTCACTTATCTACTGCTATAAGTAGAAAAAGCAACTTATTTGTTGGTATCCAAGCAGGCCGTGAGTTTTTTTTTTGGCCACACAATGGTAGTTTCCTTGGAAAAAAAATGGATGGATCTATTATACTCCCTCTCTTTGCTACTTTTAAGTAGAGGTGGGCATTGGACTGTGTCGGATCGGATTGGGTCTAACCCGATTCGGTCCGAAATCTAGCTGGACTGACCCGAATCCGATCCGATCCGGGACATAGGAATCGAATCGAATCGACACACGGTTGGCCTTACCCGAACCGAGTCTGACTCGTTCAAGGAAACCGAGTTGGATCGGGTTGGGTGCAATTCGGATCGTTAAAAATGGTGAAAATTATTATCCTCGTTACTATTTTCAGTGTGATCCATTTGAACTTTAGATATGATTCATTTTTTAATTTTTTTTCCAAATGATCTAAAAGGATCATGAAAAATGGATAAACGGTATGGATATAATAAATACATCATTGTGGGGCCTACGTAAGGTTGATATCATTTGAGCCGTTCATACAACTCGGAGCTCGAGGCGCTGCAGCTGTGAATGTGCTGTGCATGACAACTGCCTGTAACGTGTTGCGCACGAAATGGGGACTTTGATGTTATCAAGTTCTGTAGGTTTGATCATGGGATATGTGTTATATCCAAACCGTCCATCCATTTGGCGAGCTCATTTTAAGGCTTGAGACGAAAAATAAGATAGATTTGACTATCAAGTGGACCACACTGGAAAAAGCAGTGGGGATTGAACGTCTACAATTAAATGCCTTTTTGGGGTCACAGTCTCAAAGAAGTTTTGGATCGATTTTAAATTTATTTTTCCTCTTAATTCAGGTCTTTGTGACCTTATGAACAGATCGGATGGAAAATAAACATTACGGTGGGCCCTACGAATTGTTTAAAAGTGAAAATCATTCTCTGTTACTATTTGTGGTGTGTTCCAGATGATCTTTAGATATGATCCATTTTTTTTTGGATAATGCTCTAAAATGATCTTTAAATACATATGAACGGTGTAGATATAATAAATACATCACTGTAGGGCCATATAACTTTGATCTCCTTTGAACCATTCGTACAACTCGCAGCTCAAGGAGTGTCAGTGTCTGTCTTGGCACGACACGTACCTACAGCTAGCCGCACATAGCTGTGTGCAGTACACCAACAAATATATATAATTTTTATTGTACACAGTAAACTTTGTTGGGGCTTACCTTGAATGCATGTGGTTTATCCACGCTCTCCATTTGTTTTTACAGATCATTTTAGTGGTTGAACCCAAAATCGATGCATATCCAAAGCTTAATCGGACCATACCACAGGATAAAGTAGAAGTATCGATAAGAACTACTCTGGATCAAGTAGGATCAGATCGGTTCGGATCCATTCGAGTTGGGTCGGGTCGGATCAGGGCCAATTCGAACTCGACCCGAAAATATTTTGGATTTGGATGAAGCTACCCGATCAGCACCGATCTAAACCGTCGGTTCGGTTCTGATCGGGTCAGATCCATCGGATAAGGTTTGTTTTGCCCAGCTCTACTTTTAAGTTAGAACTACCTTTTCAAGGGAAAAGGATTGGCTACTCCCCCTCTGGTCGGTGCTGTGTGGCCCCACCATAATGTACATGTTTCATCTATGCCATCTATCTATTTTTCTAGATAATTTTATGGTATGATACCAAAAATGAGGTATATCCCAATCTCAAGTGGACCACATTACGGGAAACAGTGTTAATTGAATGTTGATCATTAAAAACTTTTTGGGGCCATAAAAGTTTTGGATCAAGCTGATATATATATATATTTTCCCTTCATCTGGTTCTGTATGACCTAATCAACAGATTGGATGTCAAATAAACGGTTAAGTGGGCCTTAGGAGGATTTTAATGGTGGATATCCAATCACTATTGTTTTCCTGTGGTGTGGTCCACTTGAGATTTATATCCCTGTCATTTTTGGGATCTATATCTAAAATGATCTGTAAAAATGAATGAATGGCATGGATAAAAGACATAAATCATGGTAGGGCCCACAAAGCACCGACCACTAGCCACCGGGCTAGTGGCAGGGGGGCCAATCCGTTTCCCTTTTCAAGTAGGGTGTGGCAGAGGATTCTAGTCCAAGTTTACAAGCCTGTTTTACACACCACGTAAAATAATCAAGCTCTTTGGGCCATCCTGTTGTATATGTGAAATCCTCTCCGTCCATGTTGTATATGTGAAATCCACTCCGTCCATCAGGTTATAACCTTATTTTCCTTGAAGATAATCTAATGAACAACTCAGATGGGTCACAAACAACAGGAACAACTGAGTCGGATGCGACACATCTAAGTCAATTCAAATGCAGTCAGTCCCAATCTACTTGGACGCCATACATCATCAAGATGACTCGGACTGAATTAAACCCCAACTCAGGTAAGTCACAACTCAAGAGTTACTGAGTTTTAAAATCCATGATCATATCATGCCACATCGTCAATGTGGGTTTGGTTGTAGAGATGGCGAAGAGCGAACGGTTCGTGTGTTTGGGTCAGCATGGCCCATGCATGGGCCACACAGTAAGCATGCTGTGGCCCAAAAACACCCATAAGTCTGTCTGATTTCTGGTGCATGGCTTGTTCATAATGCTGAATTTGGTTGATAGATTGATAACATTTGTTAAGGTTGGTTTTTCATAACAATAATACCTGTTTTGAGCTAGAAGCACATCTTGGGTTCGCCCTTTTCTTTTCTGTTTTCTGCTGTGCTATGATTCTTGGGTTGGGTTGGGTTGGGTTGGGTTGGGTTGTTCTTGGGAGTTGGTCAATGTCCCTTCCTGCTTTTTATATATTGGTTTATTTTTAATTTAATAAATATAGGTGGCCAGTTCCCACCTTAATAAAATAAAATAAAATAAAGGTTTGGTGTGATTGACACAAAGAAGGTTGTAAAGTAATGAGAAAAAGATTATGTTGTCCTCAAGTTGGTAAAACCTTAAATTCACAAAATAAAAAGAAATTTGTAATTATATTATTGGATAATTCATTTGGAATGTTTGATTAAACTACTTATATGAAAAACTCAAACTCTAATACAAGTTTTAGTTTGACTAGAAGAAAAGTTTACTAAAATAATAAATTTTGCCAAATATTGAAATGTATAAATTAATCTTATTGAAGGATTTCTAACATAATTAGGAGCAATTTCTAAAGAAACATAAATTCTAAAACTCTAAAAATAAAGAGATATAAAAATAGAAATGACTAAAAATAGTAAATTTTTTCTTTCTAAAGTTATAATTTTGAATTGGAAGGATGTGTTTTCTCATGAAATAGATGAACACCACATATCAACTAGGTTAGTTGACCTCGGATGATCCACTACATATACCCGAATCAAAAGTAATGACTAATTTACGGTCTAGACTTCAAATAACAATTTCTCCCTACTGGGAGTGAATTTCTTCAATCTGGACAAGCTTGGAGCCCAATTATAACACGCCTTAAGTAAGATTAGGCTTGGATATGATGTACCAAGTTTGCTTTTGTTTGGATTTGTTTCGGTCAAGTTATGCCAAGAGTACTAAATACATTTGAGGTCCTGATGCGCTCTCAATTTGTAGGGGCTTTATAAGAGTACATGATACACATTAAAATGTTTAACATTGTTCCCTCTGATTTGGACCGTCGTACTTTTATTTTGGATTTGTCCGAGCTCCAGGCATCAATTGAAAAAATATGAGGTGAAAATGATGGACGGATTGGATGTCATTAAAACGTCACTATGGACCCCACATATTGTTAAGCTTATGTGATTGTCTAACGGCAGTTTTCAGTCGATTCAAAGCAGTATGTTTTCGAACATTTGGGTTGTGTTTATAAGAGACAATTCTTCGAATCATCTCTATCATATGATGCAGAAGATGATTAGAAGAATCATCTCTTATAGTGTTGTGGTTCTACTTTGGTCGTCCATCAGTTTCATGTCTAAACCACGTGTTTGGTGGTGTTTAAGATTTGGGGTATGCTCTTGCAATATAGAAGATTTGGGGTTGGCCCATCTATGTGGGGCCCATCTGATCAATGGTGGTTTGTATCACCGGAACGTGGGATCCTTGGGCTAAGGGTATAGCCTCTCTGATTTATGGACGGGAATTAGAAACATGAAAAGGAGGAATTATTGGGAAGGAGTTATTTGGTACTCTGGCTGCATATGACGCTTGATACACGGGGCCGTTTGGTATTTTACATGATGCATCTATCTAAACTGGGACCCATTTAATTTGACTCAATTGTTTGCCACGTATTCAATTTCTAAGTAATTTCCATGCGTGGGCGCATCTCTACCGTCCATCACATTCTGCCAGACTATCAAAACTTTTCTCATTATTGGGTCCTATGTGTCAGGACATGGTTTATCTGTGTCCTGAAAAGCCCATGGCATACAAGTAGGACCCATGGTTCAAATGATCCATGCCGTTGATCTGGCGGCCACATTGTGGATTTGGATGGCCCAAAAACCTCCTCATGGGAAAATCCATGACCTTTCTAGGAATACTGTGGTCCAAAGATTGAGTTCTAATTTGGAAGATTTATTGGGGGTCCCTGTATAGATGGGGTCCATCAGGTGAATGGTTTGGATTATCAAACCATATAATCCACTAGCCACATCCAGATATATTTGACTGGATGGTTTATAAGGCAATCCATCTGTTATTTTCCTTCTAGTTTGGACCACTCACTATTTTACTTTTAACCATCCATTTGATAGCCATTAATTGGATGGTTAAGATGCTTGATCAGCATAATCCGAACATCATAATATTGAGAAGCTAATAACAACCAGCTTATTATTATTATTATTATTAATTTCCATTCGAATTTGGATCACTGACCATTGTACTTTTAACCATCTATTTGATAGTCATTAATTGGATGGTTAGGATTTGTTGTTAGTGTGATATTACGGATATACTCCATCCACAATGGGACCCACAATTTGGTTGAGAGTGGATTGGCTAGTGACCCTGCCACTAGCCAACGGCTAGTCGTCGCTGCTCTGTGTGCCCCACCATGATGTATGTGTTTCATCTATGCCGTCCATTTATTTTTTTAGATATTTTATGGTATGAACGCAAGAAATAAGGTATATCCCAATCTCAAGTAGACCACATTACTGGAAACAGTGTTGATTGAACATCCACCGTTGAAAAATTCTTAGGGGCCATAAAATTTTGGATCAAGCTGATCTTTGTTTTTTCCATTCATCTAGGTCTGTGTGACCTAATCAACAGATTGGATGTCAAATAAACAGTACAGTGAGCCTTAGGAAGATTTTAATGGTGGACATCCAATCATTACCTTTTTCCTGTGGTGTGGTCCACCTGAGATTTATATCCCTCTCATTTTTCACGTCAAGCCCTAAAATGACCAGTAAAAATGGATGGACAGCATGGATAAAACACATACTTCATAGTGGGGCCCACAGATCACCGACCAGTAGCCACCGGGCTAGTGGGAGCGAAACTAGCCAAACCTCTTCCAATTTGAGATGGATGGTCCGGATCGCTATAAACCAGTATCACAGGGGGAGGAGATGAGTCACCACTTTTTTAGATGGTACAAAACTAACATTGAATGTAGGTAGCCATCCAAAATATATTCATAGAAGAACTTCCTAGCAAGCCACTTTATGTTTGATGGGCCCCACCAAGGATGGGCCATGTCCCAAAAATCAACTTGATCGATAATCTTAACTCTTTGGGTGGTGGCCCGGAAATAGACGGTTCAGAAACAAACCATGATAGCAATCCACGCTCAGCTGAAAAAAGAAGGCCAAAAATTCATGCATTGATTGTACAACGAAATTCGCGATGATTGGGTGGATGAGATCTTCCCATAAGTGCAAGTTTTGTCTTTATGGACGGTCCACATTGAGGCCCACCATGTCAACGGTGGATGTGCCAAGGTCCTGAAAATTGCAATGATCAGAGGTTGGTTATTTCAATTTGCAACTCAATGAGGGACTATTGGTCCGGATCATCTGATCAATGCAACTGTTGGGCTTGGCCACTCAAAATCAACGGTAGGATCGGACCGATCAGCGTACGCCGGGTGTCACCATTGACCGTATTAACCGTTGCCAGCGCATTAAGTAGCCGGTCAAAGGCACAAGACACATCATAAGGCTTATTTTATCAACCGACACCATCCTTTCTTGTTGCTTGAATCATGTGCTGCCACGTGGGGTCGCTTTAGAAACGGATTGGCTACTCGCCCTGCCACTAGCCCGGTGGCTAGTGGTCTGTGCTCTGCGGGCCCCACTATGAAGTATGTCTTTTATCCATGCCGTTCATCCATTTTTACAGATCATTTTATTGTTTGATGCCAAAAATGAGAGGGATATAAATCTCAGGTGGACCACACCACAGGAAAACAATAGAGATTGGATATCCACCATTAAAATCCTCCTAAGGTCTACTGTACTGTTTATTTGACATCCAATCTATTGAATAGGTTATACAAACCTAGATGAGGGGAAAAAATAAAGATCAACTTGATCCAAAACTTTTATGGTTCCCAATTGTTTTAAAAAATGGTCCACGTTCAACCAACATTGTTTCATGTAATGTGGTCCACTTGAGATTAGGATGTATCTCAATTTTGGGCTCATAGCATTAAATGATCTAGAAAAATAGATGGACGGCATGGATGAAACACATACATCATGGTGGGTCCCACGGAGCACCAACCACTAGCCATTGGCTAGTGGCAGGGGGAGTAGCCAATCCGTTCTCGCTTTAATAGGCCCCAGGTGGACCCCACTGCGCGCCGAAAAAACTGTTTTTATAGCCGTTCGGAAAAGGCAGCAAACGAGGCTTGTGAATTCTAGACGCGTGTGGGAGCCCTGTCCATCTATTTCCAGCACACGTTCCTATATGAAACAAGTGTGTGAGATCTGAGCTTTTCATCAGGCGGGTTACACTCTTTAGGCTTATGGATTGAAAATCAGGCCACTTTACAAATCAGGTGGGCAATGGCATGCAAAACCAATGGACGGCCACTAACATTGTTTTAACCGTCAGTTGAATTTGTATGCTGTGGCCCACCGAAAGAGTCAACGGTCTGATTTTTTTGTCAGAAGATCTAAGATGTATGGATTTTTCACACGTGTTTCATATTGGCACGTGTTAAATGGTAGGGTTCAGCGCGCGTGAAATTAGCCAGCAAGTCTCGCTGCTAAGTGCTCAGAGGCTTAGGCTTTGGACGGACGGGAGAAAAACGCAAGGTACGCAATAGGAGCACTGAATCTTTGCTCCACTGTATCTTGTTTCACTTGTAAGTAAGCAGAGGAAGGGTGGGCCCACCGTGGATGGACTGAAAGTCAAGAATCGAACCATTCCCAGTTATCGTAACCATTTACAATGGTCGGATTCGTTCTCGTTGAATTTGATCCGTTGAGGTTTTATTTATTTAACCATCTATTTTAAAACAGTTAGGATCATCCAGTTGGTTTGATTCTTATCCCACGACGTATACATACGTCTCCTAAGATTTGAACGCTCCAGATCGCTTTACATGTACCCAAAGATATCATGGAGCACAGTTTCTCTTGCTCCCGAGGTGTATGTTGCGAAAATGTCGGTTTAAGTTACAGTTAGAAATCTAACCGTTGTATTCTTCCATTAAAAGGACCCGAGATGCAATAATACAAAATCGGTGGCCCCTTTTTCTCAACTAGACGTTTGACTTTCAAAATTTTTAAAATTTTAATATTGAGGAATGCTTGAGTGCTCTCAATGGGACACTTAGACAGTCCAATCAAACGATCTGAACTGTCCATTAAATCTAGGATACCTTTCATGGGCTACAGTGAAAAAATCACATGGATGGGATGATCCAATCTCACCTTGATTTGCTTTTATTTTCTATATCCATCCTTTTTCCAAGGCATGGATGGGGTGCTTAAACAACTCCCTAACAAAATGTGATTCTTTAGAATTATAAGCATCCATGATGGGTCCTAATGTATGGATGGATAAATGGTTGGTGGATCTATTTTTTGTGTAAATGATCTAGCCCGTCCATATTAAAAGCCGTTGATCAAATGGTTAGTATTTTTCAGAATAGTTGATGTTTACATGGTAGCCCATGAAATTTTCCATGGACCTAATGAACCGTCTAGATCAACGAATTGGACTGTCCATGCATCTAAATGCAACTAGAAGCACTAGAAGTTATAGTGCTTTGAGAGCAGTGGAGCATTTCTCTTTAATATTTTTTTTTTTTTGAAAGATGAGGAATCTTCTTTCTATGCAAATATAGGAAGTTGGTTTTCATTTACAAAGATCATGGTTCTTTCTGCACGGTCTGCTTCTATTTTCTTCCTCTTTATGCAAATCTAAGAAGTGGGTCTAGTTTATTGTTAGCTGTATTCGTGTGTTTGTTGGGCCTTTTCGAGTAGAATTCATTTGTTCAATTGATTTTGGCGATCGGTTCGAAGGAAATTCTGTTTTGAGGTTGTGCTTAAAAAAGATGTCTTGATTTCGATAGGCATTCTTTTCGATCCAATTCTCATTTCAAACGCCAATTCCGAATCTGTCGAGACATTATCAGGTAATGCTTCATCATCTTCGTCTTTGCATTTCTTAGAATTTATGAACTTCTTGTTTCTTTTAGTTAGAATCATCATCTTCATCATCATCTAAGCCTTATACTAACTGACTGGGCCGGCTACATGAATCCTTTTCTGCCGTTCCACTCTATCAAGAGCTATAGTTCAGACCATAGGCCGTCATGTCTTTTCTTACTATCTCCACCCATGTTGTTTTGGAATGCAATATTGTTTGAATTCATGTTACCTGATGCAACCCTCCTCCTATATCCGGGCTGGGGACTGTTACAACCTCATTGGCAAATGCAAGAATTACGGATCTTAGGCAAGGGGAAATGAGCATAATCTATGGAGTTGAGAGTATTTTTTATTTGAGTTTAATTTCTGTTTTATTATCATTTTTGGGTGGACCAGATAATTTCTATTTCATTAATCTTTAGGAAAACTGTTACGTAGTAGATTTTTATAAACAAGTGTAATCCCTTCTTACAAAGTAATGAATATCTATTGGCTTCTTCTTAGAAGTTTGGAGGTTTTGAGCTCTCCCTTATATAGAGATCCAGAGGTACAGATCTCCCTCTAACGAGATGTATCATCCGTTTTAATTCAGTTAAATCATCTTGCGATGATTAACATCATTATAGGGACCGGCAATGAGAGCATAAAACTCCCATGGGTGCAATGTAATAGACTGTTGCATAGGTTTTTATATATATATATATATATATTTACACACGCACACACACCCCACACACTCATGCTAGTGGAATTTCACCACCCATGGATACTCGAACCCTTGGCCTTGTGTTGAAACTCCTGAGAGTCTACCACCTGAGCAAGAGTAAGGATCCGACTGTTGCATAGGTTGATTACAATCAAGCATGATCTAATAGTCTAGTATATAGGTTGATAACAATCAACGAGTTTTTAGTTACAATTACGCATGTGCTAATCAGTACTGTGTTCTTCAGCTACACTCTTAATTGTGATTTTTTAAAAATATAATTTCTGGGAAACTCGTTTTTGGGAATTGGCTTTTTACATTTTCAGCTCAAGATGTTGTGTTTTGGATTTTTTTTTTTTTGTTTTAAAATTTTGCTGGATTTCTTCTCTATATTTGATCCATGGTTTGCTTTTGTGATATCTTTGAGTAATGGGAATCTCGAATTGTGTGGTGACTATGAAGAGGGGAAATGGAAGTTTGATTAGTGCTGATTCCATTTTTTCATGAAGTCCCAAACACAAATCACTCAAACCATTATTTAGCACTACATCCAAATGCTACCTAAATTTTTGTGATATATCAGGAACTTTGTGTGTGAGAATTTAATGCATTCATTTTTTGTTATGCTTTTGATACAGATTGATAGGAATTATTCTTCAATTCGTGATCTTAAGATCTAGAGTTTTGTTGGTAAACATGAGTGGATGTTTTGTGGCTGAAAATAGTCTTTGTTCTACAATGGCTGAAACTGAGGTGGCTGCTCTAAAAGAAGCCCTTCGAGCCCAACATCATGTTTTGCAAAAACTCTATGTTGATCTAGAAGAGGAGAGAGAAGCTTCCGCAACGGCGGCAAGTGAAGCACTATCCATGATCTTGCGCCTGCAGGAAGAGAAGGCCGCGGAGAAGATGGAAGCGTGTCAATACAAGAGAATGGCGGAGGAAAAGTTGAGACATGTTGAGGAATCTTTCGCAGTTTTTGAAGAAATCATGTTTAGGAAGGAAATGGAGACCACTTCTCTCAAATTCCAAGTTCAGGCTTACACGTACAAATTGTTGAGTATCGGTTTTCCGGATCTCAATATTGCAGAAATGGGATTTTTAGAAAACGCTCACAACAAGGATGTTTACTCAGATAACGTGATTGTTCATGGAACTGTGAGAAGGTCCACATCTCTGCCTGCAATGAGATCTAGAGGCTTGAATCGTGAGAAGCGGGGCTTTGAAAGAAGGCCTTCGTTTTCACTGAGGCAAGAAAATGACAATGGCATGGGCTGTAAGTTTGATGCCCGATGTGAAACTGGATCCTCCTTTAATCATGAAAATTCCAGTTGGGCATATGAACCATTGCAAAATGTGTCTGAAGAATCTGTGATTGAAGACTGCATTTTGCCTTCAGAAGAAATTGTGAAAGATCCATCATTGCACAACAAACCCATTGATGGAGAAAACCAATCAGAATGTGTTTTGGAAAAAAAGGAGCCTCAAGAGACGATATCGGCAAATCCCATGTGTTTGGGGTTTGGACTGATGTCTTGTTCACATGGGCCATTCTACAATTTATCAGAAGGAAGAATTATTAAATTGGACAGTGAAGGTACTTGCTTGTGTTCACATTCTCAAGCTGAAGATATGTTGAATTTGTCAGAGTTTGGTGTGAACATGGATAGTGAAGTAAATGGAAATTCAATCCAGTCCATGAGCATTCAAGATATCTTTGAAATCCCACAAAACCATGAATGTCGTGAATTTCTTAAACTGAAGAAGGAAGTCATGCAAAAGTCGATATTGGAAGCTGAGAATCGGCTTGGGATGCAGGATTTAGCATCAAAGGGAACTCTGGAATACTATTTAGAAGATGAAAATCAGCAGACGAAGAAGGCGTTGATATGTGCACCTCATCTTAGCAAATTGTGTATGAAACGAAATGGGATTAATGTAGATTGGGCTCTTGTGGATTCTGGACTTGTGCTTTCGCCATCTCAAGTTGAATTTCAGCAGCTCAATAAACGGTTGCAGCTACTCGAGGATGACAGTCGGATTCTCAAGCAGGAAGCTTCCGATAGACGGAATGAAGAATTGAAGTTGTTGGGGAAGATATGTGAACAGCTCCAATCAATAGAATTCCAGATAAGAAGTAAAGAAGCTAAGAAGAGGTCTTCAATGGATGACTTTGCAATGGCCTCTGTCATGAATGTATGTCTATGTCGCATCATGACTTGAATTTTGCTTTGTTTGATTGGTTACCAACGGATGCCATGGTTTTATTCCTAGATGCCCATCTTATCGATCTTTCTCTTCCGTTCTAAAGAGGAATTATTGGGTTGTGAGAGTGGGACTGGGACCCATGCTCCGTGAATTGAGACCATTGATTTCATAGCCCCATTATCCCCATTATGATGGTGATGCCCCGGAAATCTTCCGGAATGGAAGATATTAACCCTTTGGTCATCAGCCTACAAAAAGAAGGTTTAAGGGGGAAAAAACACACATTAAGAGTCCACATTCAGTGGAAAATAGGCCAAATATTGAAGGGTCTAGATCTGCCAATGATGTTCTGAGGCATCCCCACCTCCACAGGTGGGCCCATCAGAACAGTGATCTTGATTACATTTGCATAGTCCATTGTGGTACATCAAGAAAAAAAGACCCAACTTCCTCTTCTCTGGCTAACCATTTGCTCTAGAATTTGTTTTACCATAACATTATGAGAGATGTAGGAGAACATGATCTGATTGTGTTGTGGATATTTACAGAATGTTTGGATGCACCATTGAATCAAATTACTCTCCAAATTGCAATTATGTTAAATTCAAGTTGTAATTGGGAAGAATGTAACTGCAATTTGAGGGCTACTTCCTAGTTGTGAATATCAGTGTACTCGAAAAGTCAGTCCTCTCCTCTCTATTGAACTAATTATCATAATTCAATCCCATAGTGCGTCCAAACATAGCCTTAGTGGATTTCTTAAATGGGTTGTAATTTCACAAAACAAGTACACATATCTCATGGTAGAGTTTATTGTGTGAACAGGCAATGCTACGTTATACGCTTTAGATGATGGAAATAGTTACTATATTAGTCAGCAGCCATGGACCTTCACACATCATGAATTTTCAGATATGATTCTATCTCCGCCATGCTTCTCGACTAATCAGAAATTGTGGAAGGGCTCTTTCGGTTTGTGTTGCAAAGCAGGTGAATTGATTGTTGTATTGGATTTTGTATCTCTGAGATGAAATATGTACAACTTGTGAATTCCTTACTGTAGATTGGTTTTTGTATCTTTCTGGTGTGAAATATATATGGTGAATGTAAACTACATACTTTAGAAAGTAAACTTGTAATGCGTATTCCTGTTAGCGAAATGTTGAGAGATTTATATTGGATTCATGATCGAAACATTTTTTTACATCAATTCTCATGCTTTTAAGGTTTGTTTATATTTCCGTCTTATGTTTGTTATTTTGAATAGGGGTGCTGTTGGATGCAGTATAAATAATTGCATTTGTTAGTCTAATAAAGTGAAAATAACCAAATTGTAATTTCATTCCTTAGCATTCATATTAAGTGTCTGGGCCCCAAGTTTCATCTACGCTAGTTTCAACTTGGCCATGAAGGAAAATAATGCAATTTTGGGGCTGCTTCCTCGTTACGATTACTAGAAAAACATGGTCTAGATTCTTTTCTTTTACCTGATAATGTGCATATTTTTCTTGTTCTCTTTTTATGGGCTCCTGCATTACATTTCATTAGACATTGATGTGATTTGGCACCAAAAAAGGAAAAAAAAAAAAAAAGAAAAAAGAAAAGAAGAAGAAGAAGAGAGAGAGAGAAACGCAACATTGTGTTAATTGAGTATACCAAAAATAAAAGTAAATAGCAGAAGTTGCGTAAATGTTTTTCCAACAGTCCCTCAATCAGAAGACTGAGAATCTTAAAAAATTGAATTCATCACAGCAACCAGTTTCTTCAGTGCAAATTTATACTCTTTTCATCAATCTGGCAGATGATTTGATACCTGTCTTCAACAAGATTCTATTTAATAGAATCATCTATACATGGAAAGACTCCATCTATAGCTATCAGTAGAGAGCAGCAATGGCCATGCTAGATTTGAAAGAATTGGGGGAGAATCGCCAGTCTGTCCCAATCTCTGCGATACAGATGGTCCATGGTCAGTGACCAGGGCAGCTCATCTAGTAGTTCCCATCTTGGATGGAGCACAGCCCACAGCTTTCCCCAAATGAATGATTCTAACCATCAGATCTATGGCCACTTCCCTGATGTGTAAAGTGTTGATCATTTTCATTTCTGATTGAACATTTAAGATTATCAGACAGGTAAAAGTTCTGGTTTGTGGTCCATCCATATGAGGGACCCACGTTATGAAGATTCTGATCACAGCTAATTTGTGAGCTAACAAATGACCCACTAAACTCAAAACCAAGCCATCATCACTACTGCAATCTAACAGCGATTAGACTTTGTCGGTCCCTATTAAACAGGCTCATTGCAACATCGATCACGATCTTGAGAAGCCCAAAGCAATTGAACTCAAAATCTGAAATGTGTCTCATGTCTCCAACAGACTACCCATCATATCCTCCAGTTATAGTAGAAGATGATATCCCAAGTGACGATGTGAATGTTGCAGTTGTGTCACCGGCAAGATACTTTTTCAGCCGTTCCAAGTCATCGGCAGCGTCAATCATGCTAGGCCTGGTCGAGGGGGCCTCCTGGGTGCAAAGAAGTCCCAGTTCAATCAGCTCAGAGACGGCGACCTCCCACATCCTCCTAACTTCAGAGCTCTGATCTCCCAACTCTCTTATAAGAGAGGAGTCAATAACCTTCTCCAACTGACCATGATAATGGCGCTTAACCCATTTCGGCAAGCTTAGACCACCAATGAAAATCTCATCCGTTGGTCTCTTTCTCGTCACCATTTCGAGCACTAAAATTCCAAAGCTGTATACATCTCCCTTTGTCGATGCACTTATTCCCAATCCATACTCTGTTGAAGTATTGTCACATTTGCAACAGATATCTGAAATAAGACTTAGCTTTCGAGTATTTTGTCTATGCGAAAAACCTTGAACCAAAGATACTGTAAACATACACCATATAACAACTGGTCTGATGCCTAGCATTCCTCCAAATTGTTTGCAACACATGGATGCATCGAAGACATCCGGCCAAACATTCTGATTGGAAAATCCTAACCATTTAATCGGTGGTGTACAAATGCACACAGAAAGATTATATCAATTAGATGGTTATGATTGGCCTAGCAATGCAATTTTTGGTTAGTGGCCAACCACTTATGGGGACCAATCAATGTGCAGTCCAGATTTCATACACATACGGCATTTGTATGGCAAATGATGTGGAGGAACGATACATCCCGTGCTTCCAGCGGCGTTGGATCAACATCTGTATTTTCTTATGTGCATATATAAATGAAGCTGCGTTTGGACACTGATGAAGTGAATTGCAATCATGTTCAATAGAGAGGAAATGACCACATTATAGTTGCCTCCCTTAGGGCCTGTTTGGGTGCCACCTAAAAATGATTTCATTTCATTTTAGTTAGTTGTAATTACGTAGTAGAGATCGTATTTCTTTTTTATAAGGATTAAAAACAATATTGATAACCAACAATCACGATCTCTTGTACATAACTACGATTAATAAAATGAGATGAACTCATTTTTAAGTGACACCCAAACAGGCGCTTAGTATCTACATTGGAAAAGTAGCACATGTCAGTCACTTTCCTTGCAATTCATTTGGATCTAAATCCCTCAACATGAATAATAAGGCAACTGCAATTTTTTCATACCGGATGATTATTGCAATTCAATTAGATAGTGGACCAAACACAGCCAAAGCTGGTCACACTTTCAAAGACAAGCAATTCGAAAGCCTTGTTGAAATTGGTACCTGGGGCAATGTATCCAATAGATCCACAAACCAGGTTTGCTGTTGAATTCGTCGTGTTCTCATCCATCCCATTTCCCTCAATCTTCATGATCAATCTAGAAATTCCAAAGTCCGATACAAGGGCAGTCATGTCATCTTTAAGGAGGATGTTGCTTGGCTTCAAATCGCAATGGATAACTTGGAACGGAGAATGGTGGTGTAAGTAGGCCATCCCCTCAGCTACATCGTTACAGATATTCACTCGTTCGATCAAACCCAAGTCTGAATATCCTGGATTCTGTGTCTGCGGGTAGAGATGGCTTTCGAGGCTTCCATTAGCCATGAATGGAAGAACCAATGCCTTGAAGTCTGGAAGACTGCAGGCCGTTACAATCCTCATCAGGTTCCTATGCCTAATTTGCTTCAAAATCTGGCATTCTCGATTGAAAGTCTTTACAGAATTTCCAGCTTGCAGCTGTAGAACTTTGACAGCAATGATTGAACCATCTCTCAGCACACCCTTGAAAACACGTCCAAAGCTGCCGGATCCAATCATGCGGCTCTGCTCGAATCCTTCCGTTGCCTCGATGAGTTCTCTATATGTGATTCTTGGGTAACTCAATTTCAAGGCGAGAGTGATCCTACTTGAACCCCTGTTTCTTATAAATGAAGGCTGTTTGATCTTTCTAAAACTGACCACACAACAGATTGTGATGAGAAAAGCGGACGCAGACACAAGGCCAACAAGCAAGTACACGGATTTGCGAGAACGGAAGGAAGTTTCCTTGGAATTGCAAATTTGAAGCCCGGGTAATGACCCACATAGACGTGGATTTCCTTGAACTGATTCGATGGTTAAAGAATCAAAGAGATTGCCACTCGGTATCGATCCGTTGAAGTCGTTGAATGAGAGATTGAGTTGGGCGAGAGTCTTACAATTCTGCAGTGATGCTGGTATCTCTCCAGACAAGAGATTGCATGAGAGATCCAAGGACTGGATGCTGATCAGATTGCCCAAGGATTTGGGAAGTGGGCCTTGAAGAGAATTGTGAGAGAAGTTGATCAGCTCAGCTTCCTCGCAGCCATCCAAATTGGGTGGGATGTTGCCGCTGAAGCTGTTTGATGACAAATCAATTGCACGAGCGGTGTACATTTTACCTAGCTGTAGTGGCAATCTTCCTTCGAGGAAATTGCTAGACAGATTGAAGTATATTGTAATGCCCCTCAAGCCAGCGACTTCTGCTGGCACAATTCCTGTTAGCCTGTTGTGAGACAAATCTAAGATCTCTAAGCTTGTACAGCTTCCAAGGCTTGTTGGGATGCTGCCTGAGAGCAAGTTTTCGTTGAGGATGAGTTTCCTCAGTTGATTGAGGCTTCCTAGAGAGGAAGGGATGGCTCCGGAAAGTCTATTTCTTGACAGGTCTAAAAGTCCCAAGTGAGTTAGAACACCTGGAGGAGATGGAATTGCTCCATGTAGTGAATTGTTAGATAAGCATAGTCTTTCTAGATTTGTTAGAAGCCATATCTGTGATGGTATGCTTCCGTTCAGACGGTTATTTGATAGATTCAACAGAGTTAGATTCGAAAGGTGGGATATACTTGGTGGGATTGGACCATAGATGAGATTATCTTGAAGAAGTATTTCTGAAAGATTGACGTGCAGCTGGCCCATTACCGATGGAAGTTCACCTCCAAGATCGTTACCATCCAGCTGAAGCTCCAGCAGGTGGGTCAAATTCGAAATGGCAGTGAAGAATGAGGTGAGATTAGTATTGCCGTCGTCACTCGATAGATTGTTATAAGAAAGATGCAATGTTTCCAACTGGTACATATGCCTTACAATCTCCGACGGCAAGCTGTTCGTCAGGAAATTGAACCCCAAATCGAGATCGACCATCTTAGAGGAATTGGAGAGAGATGCTGGAATGCTACCACTCAGTTGGTTCTGATACAGAAAGAGAGCTCCCAAATGAGTCAGATGGTTTCCAATCTTCGAAGGAATGAAACCAATGAAGGAATTGTCGGAAAGGTCGATATACATCAGCTCGGTGCAGTTGTAGAAGAGTGAGGGCGGGAGATGGCCTTGTAGCTGGTTATTGCTGAGGTCGATGTAACGAAGTCTTGTAAGTTGACTGAAGCTTTCGGGAATTTCACATTGAATCTGGTTCGAATGTAGGCTCAATCCCTCTAATCTAGTTAGAGTTCTGAGCTCATCGGGCAGGCATCCTTGAAGTGAATTTTCTGAAAGATCGAGCCGTTCAAGGTGAGTGAGGTTAGATAGAAATGGTGAAATAGTTCCTTGGAGATGTCCACCAGAGAGTATGAGCTCGGTCACTCTTCTGCTGTTCGGACTACACATAACTCCGTTCCATTTGCAAACATGGCTCGAGCTATTCCAATTTCCAAGTGTATTTTGAGGATCGACGACTATGGTTTTCTTGAAAACCAGGAGGGCCGATCCGTCTACGCTTATACCGTCGAATTGGCGGTTTTGGAGGGGAAGAACAACGAATGGGAAGGTGAGTAGGAGTTGGGTTATGGCTACAGTGAGAAGACCCATTTGGTAAGTCTGCTTGCTACTGTGAGTAATGGGAATGTTTCTCAGTATGATGCAAGAAAGACAATAGCAAAAGGGGGAGAGAGAGAGAGAGAGAGAAAGAGAGAGAGAGAGAGAGAGAGAGAGAGAGAGAGAGAGAGAGAGAGAGAGAGAGAGAGAGAGGTAGTGGAGAAGGTGACCAATCAAACACCTTGTTTGAAGATGCTTGGAAACCAGAAAACTAGTATGAGCTGGAGACCTTGAGCCATTGGGCTAGTGGGATGTAAATGTGCTGGATTTGTTTTCAGATGTGGTGGCCCATGATACATTTCTCAAGTGCAAGTATAGTTTGATGAGGCCTCCACTTCTATCAATGTGGGGCCCATGGTTTAATATCTTGACCCTTGATCCGATTGGGCAGGCCATGGATGGGGGATGCTGCAAAAATTTCTTCGAGTGGAAGATCCTAACCATTCGATCGGTGGCATACAAATAGACAGTTTAGAAAAAAGCAGACCATTGATCCATTTTCACTAGAGAAATGGTCAATGATCAAAGGGTTATTAGGATTTTCCTATCTGGGATTTTTTAGTCCTCCCCATCCACTGTGGGGTTAATCAGATAAATGGCTTAGATCACCCAGAACTGTATGCCCCACATTTCCTCAGGGCTCAATAATGGCAACCCATGGCCTTCGGTATAGAACTCACCACTCTATTATCTTTAAAACCCACCACTCTATTATCTTTTGAATTTAGGAAAAGTGAAAAGACATTTGGTTACTATGAAGAAAAACGGAAAATCCTTCTCATTTGAGAACTAATCTGTCTGTGAAAAACAGCTGACATGGTTTCCTCTTTGGTGGGCCATGTATAGAAAAGCCATCATTAGATGCACGGTTTGATTTTAAGTAGGTGGGCCATCTTGGTTTAGTCTTTTTGTTTTGAGATGCGATCTTAGCAATAGAGATAAATCAATCAGTCTGCCCTTTTCCTGGTAAAGATGATGAATTATGGGGCCCTTAGCATAGCTCTAAAATTTGATGGCTTGACTCAGAACTTGGCCGAGTCAACTCGACTCGACGGTTAGATTTTAAGTAGGTGGGCCATCTTGGTTTAGTCTTTTGCTTTGAGATGTGATTTTGGCAATAGAGATAAATCAATCAGTCTGCCCTTTTCCTGGTAATGATGATGAATTATGGGCCCCTTATCATAGTTCTAGAATTTGATGACTTGACTCAGAAGTTTGCTGAGTCAACTCAACTCGACGGTTCGATTTTAAGTAGGTGGGCCATCTTGGTTTAGTCTTTTGTTTTGAGATTTGATCTTGGCAATAGAGATAAATCAATCAGTCTGCCCTTTTCATGGTAATGATGATGAATTATGGGGCCCTTATCGTAGTTCTAAAATTCGATGGTTTGACTCAGAACTTGGCCGAGTCAAATCGACTCAAGGGTTTGATTTTAAGTAGGTGGGTCATCTTGGTTGTCTTTTGTTTTGAGATGTAATCTTGGCAATAGAGATAAATCAATCAGTCTGCCCTTCTTCCGGTGATGCCGATGAATTATGCGGCCCTTATCATAGCTCTAAATTTTGATGGCTTGACTCAGAACTTGGTTGAGTCAACTCGACTCGGCTGGTTTTTGGGCCTGAGTTGTGTGGACTTGTAATATATTAGACTCGGTCAACTCGATCTTGACTCTGTCTATTTGAATTAGAATGGTGACGAATTATGGGGTCTTGGATCCTCATGAAGACATCCTGGTGTGTATGTATGTCTCATGCAGCCATAAATGTGATGAGTTCGATCACTGTCTTACAACCCTTTAAGTAGTGATACCAAACCTTAGAAGTTTTAGTATTAGACTCCAACTCAAACTCCCTAAAATTCATAACTTACTACAAATAGTAAATTTACTATTTATAGTAAGGGTCCTATGTGGCCTTACCACATTATTTTTCTAATTTTTCTAAGCACTTTTCATGTTGGACACAAGTCCTAAAGCCCAATGGATGGAGAGTGACAATCAAACCAAAACTTACTATAAATAGTAAAAACGGAAATAAAATTGATTTTTGACCATCAATTTGATAGAATCTTGCAAATTTGGCGTGGGAAACCCCACATAGTCAGGTTGCTTGGCTAAAATAGCTTCTCATAGCTCAGAATCAAATATGGTACATTGAGTAACTCATTCCAGTTTGCGAGATATGCATGTTTTAAGGTTCGGATGGTCTCGATGACTTCCACCTCCGATCTAGCCTTCTCTGATCCATCTTGGACATGAAAAGTGTTCATGACCTGCTCTACATCAATGTTCTAATCACATCATCTATGCAAGTGGGGCCCAAAGTCCTGTGATACATGATGTTGATTCGATGGGCCTCACCATGGAAGGGAATCCCTGGAATTCATCCAGATTGGAAGATTCTAGCCTTCCTAACGTGTCTTTAAAGTCTGATGATGTATTTTTTTTAAAAAAATCTTAATTATCTATTTGTAGCAAACTCATTGAGGGGTTAGTATGCTCCAGTCATGGAGATTTCCCATATGTGCTGTGGGGCCCATCAGATCGACAACCTGGATTACCAAACCATGGGACCCACTTAGTACATATTGTTTTACCTGCATGGATTACCTTGGCATTTTCTCTCTTATTTTTGTTTGCTATAATGGTTTGGGTTTTTACCCTAGGTACACCCATTGTTTCATCAAGCACAACAATAGCATCACTTTACAAAACACTATCTTTCTACACAGGAAAGGACTGTTTACCTTTTTTTTTTTTTTTTTTTTGAATTAAAAGGCTCATAATCACAATTTTCAATTTTCAATGCACCTATACATTCTTTCATCATTACTCTCCAGCAAACTCTTTAATAGAAACTCCCACCGCAAAAAAAAAAAAATAAAACAATATTTTTTTCTTTTACTTTTACTTATGTTGAACTAGGCTTGTTTAGGAAAAAAATGAAGAAGAGGAGATTAAATTTAGAAAAAATTATAAATATTCCATTTTAAAAAGATTAGTTCTTATTTTTTCAAAAGATTTTACTTAGATGAGTTTTTTGTCAAGAAAACGAAAAAAGAAAAAAATAGATTAAAAGAACTCCAATTTTATAAGATGGGTTCTTCTCCTTACTACAAGGATTATATTCAGATTAGTTTGCTGAGAAGAAACTGATATAAAAAGAAGAGAGATATCAAAAACTCTAGTTTTAAAAGATAAGTTCTTCTTCATTCTTTAAAATATTAGGCATATATTAGTCTTTTATCAAGAATTGAACTTTGGGCTCACTTTTAAAATGTCAAATGATATCCAAATAAGATAATTTGAAATCCATTTGAAAGTTTATCGAATTATCTTTCCAATGAGCTTAAGATCGCCTCATCTGACCTGTAATGAGAGAGTTATGGGCATTTTTTGTGGGACCGCGTGACGTATTAGTTAAACTACGCTTACTATTTTGAACTCACTTTTGAAATGTCAAATGGTCTTCAAATAATATGACTCTAAAGCCATTTAAAATATCATTGAATTATCTTTCCAACAAGCATAAATTTACTCCAATCTAGCCTGTAATGAGTGAGTTATGACCATTTCCATGAGACTACGCGATGTATAGTCCAGACTGCAAACTAGACATTGTCAAAATCATAATTTAGACTTGGGAGAATTTTTTAAAGGACAGACAATGTTTAAATGAGATGATACAAAAGCCATTTGAAATTTTCTTATATTACCTTTCCAACCAAAATAAAATTATCCCGATCCAACCTATAATGAAAGAGTTACTGTTAGGTGTCAAATATTGCATATTTCTCCCTATTTATATCTTGATTTTATGAACATGATAATGCTTAATGAGTATATTTTATACATTTTGTATTGCAAAGTGAATCTAAGAGCTTGAATTGAAAAGAATGTTAAAAGTATGGATTTGATGCTCAAGAATCACCAACGCAAGGGATAAATCGTTGGAGACCAAGATTGAAGATTTCAAGATCCTTAGATTCAAAGAAATCAAGTATAGAAGGAAGTCGAAAGTGCAAAGTATAAAAATTCAGAGAATCTGAACTTTACTGTCTATGACATTGACCATCGGTCAATGACATTGCGAATTACATGAAAATCAAGTTTGGTTGCTGGACAAATTGGATGCATTTCTTAATGACATCGAATCCATGTTCGATGACATCGAGTTTTTAAAAAAATTTTGGAGCAACTCGCTGGAACATTCTAGATACTTTTTGATTACTCGAACACCCATCAATGACATCGAAAGTATGTTGGATGACATGAAGAGTTACGCAACGTGAAAAGGCGAGACTTCCATATTCGATTCATGTTCGATGACATTGAAAGCGTTACATAGAGTGCATAAATTTGAGGTGGTTTCCAAAGATGGTTGGACAAAGGCCATAAACATGGATTCTTTGAGGAGTTCTAAACACGAATTAGATTTCAAAAAGCAAAGCAAAAGGGTGGAGTAACCTTCCAAGAGTTTTTCTTCTTCCTTAATTTATTTTTAATATTTTATTTAAGGGTTTTAGTCTTAATCATGTCTATGATTAACTAAACCTCTTAACTAGGGCTAAAAGGTGAAGCTTGTAACGTGTTGAGATGTTTATCTTGCTTTGATTCTTATTTATGTTGAACTTCATTGATTTCTAGTTTGAATTTAATGAATATTTTCAGTTTTCTATGATTTATTGTGACTCAAATTACAATACATGCTATGATAGCTTTGAATATCTATATGTTTTGAGATTATGAGATTAGTAAAATTCGTGATTCACCATTGTTTCCTAGGTATGGTGGATGGATGAATTCCCTTCCAATCATTATAATACCCTTTCATGAGTGGACTAATTTAATGAAAAGTTCAGATTTGATTTAATTAGTTCATCTTTTAATTGGATAGGATAGGACTTTGATTCTAATTATGTTTATTGAAGCTAGTAAGGAAGTAAGGTAACATCCTGATAGTTACAAGTAGATTCTTTGCGCTCTAGTTTCCTTTTAGATTGTAAATACTTTATTCACAATTACTCTCATTTATTTAAGATTTTATTTTAGATCTTGTTCTAGTTCTAGTTATTTTCAGAATACGTACAAGTTTAGTCCCCGTGAATTCGACCTCGGTCTCACCGAGTTATTACTAGATCGCGACCCTGCACTTGGGGTTGTGAACAATTATGACCATTTTCATTTGATTGCGTGATTTATTATCCAAACCATGATTATTATTTTGTTCAAATTGTAATGTAAACTTCGGACCCACTTTTAATGCTATCTAAATGAGGTGATTTTAAAATCATTTGAAAGCTTGTCGAATTACCTTTCCAACGAGTACAAAATCACCTCATTCTGACCTATAATGAGTGAGTTATGCCTGTTTTCATGGGACCTTGTGATGCGTAGTACAAACTGCGATATGGGCATTACCTAAATCATAATTTTTGACTTTGAACATACTTTTGAAAGGTCAAATGGTCTCTAAATGAGGTAATTCTAAAGATATTTGAAATTTTGTAAAATTATCTTTCCAAAGAGTACAAGAGCACTCTAATTCGACTTGTTACTAGGGAGTCATTGTTATTAGGGAGTTATGACCATTTTTGTGGGACGCAAGATGCATTGTCCCAACCACGATATAGGTTTTACCTAAATCGTGATCTGACCTTCGGGCTCACTGTTAAAAAATATAAATGGTTTGCAAATAAGATGATTTTAAAGTCATCAAAAGTTCATCGCTTATCTTTCCAACAAGCATAAGATCACCCTGATCTGACCTATAATGAAGGAGTTATAATCATTTTTGTGGGACTACGTGATATATTATCCCAACTGTGATGTGGGTTTTACGAAAATCCTAATTTATACTTTGGGCTTACATTTGAATGGTTAAACAATCTCTAAATGAGATGATTCAAAAGTCATTTGAAAGTTTGTTAAATTATCTTTCCAGCGAGTATAAGATCATCCCAATCCAACCTATAACAAGGGATTTATGATTGTTTATGTGGGACTGTGCCATGTTAGAAAAACTGCAATCATAACGCGATTTGCAGTTTAAACAAATTACGATCGTGGTTTGGCATGGTCTCATGGAAATAGACATAACTTCCTCGTTACTAGTTGGAGTGGGGTAATCTTGTGTTCGTTGGAAAAATAATTTGATGAACTTTCAAATGTATTTAGATCTCATTTGAATACCATTTGACTTTTCAAAAATGGGCCCAAAGTATAAATTATAATTTGGACAAAACAACAATCATTGTTTAAACAATACATCTCACAATCTCATGAAAATGGTTATAACTTCCTTATTACGGGTTAGATTGGGTGATTTTATACTCATCGGAAAAAGATAATTTAACAAACATTGAAATAACTTTGGAATCATCCCGTTCGAAGACTATTTGACCTTTTAAATGTAAGCTCAAAGTCAATCTTGTGATTTGGACAATGAACAGAGTGTAGTTTAGACTGTGCATCGCATAGTTTTATGGAAATAGTCATAACTCACTTGTTATAGGTTAGATCAAGGTGATCTTATGCTTGTTGGAAAGATAATTCAACAAAATTTTATATAGATTTGGAATCACTTCATTTAGACATTGTTTGAAAATGTAAGCCCAAAGTCTACATTACAATTTGGACAAAATAGTGATTGCACTTTGGACAATGTATTACATGGTCCCACGAAAATGGTCATAACTCCCTCGTCACGGGTCGGATCGGGGTGATCTTATACACGTTAGAAAGATTATTTGATAAAATTTCAAATGACTTCATAATCAACTCATTTGGAGACTGATTGACATTTTAAAAGTGGGACCAAACTCATAATCACGATTTAGACAATGCCCAAATTGCGGTTTGGACCATGTATCGCACAGTCCCACTAAAACGATAATAACCCTCCTGTTATTGGACATATTACGGTGATTTTGTACTCATTGTAAAGATAATTCGATAATATTTTAAATCGCTTTAGAATGATCTCAGTTGGAGATCATTTGACTATTCATAAGTTTGCCTAAAAGAAGAATCATGGTTTAAGCAATGTATCACACGATCCTATAAAAATACTCATAACTCTCTCATTATAGGTCAGATTGGGATGATCTTATGTCATGCCCCAAATTCGAAAATCGGATTCACATGAATCTCAATTGCCGAATTCGGTACCGACAGCCTCCGTAGTGCCCTATTCTCGGCTCCTGACAATCAAATGCCAGATTTCGATCCTAGGATCCTACAAAGAAGATTTTCAGAATGATTTTTTTAAAATGGAGCATAACCACAAGCATAACCAAGTCACAAAACAACATCACCACATATTCACTATATCAAAAACTTTAAGTACAATGCGGAAAGGAAAATATAAGGTGATCAAAAAGCTCCAAAAGGTCCTGATACGCACTCCTGCCTCAACGTTGCTGTTATCCAATGCTACCTGCACGCAACTGTCATGCATAAGCTTACAAAAGCTTAGAGGGTGGTGTAAGTGTGTGCGTAAGGCAAATGCCAAGTGTACAGTATCAAAGCAATGCGAAAGTATGCTGTAAGTCCATAAAATCAACCATACCAAGGCTATGTAATGCAAGACGTGAATGCTATTGGCCATACCAAGGCCATGCGATGCGAGACATGAATGCTATCGGCCACACCGATGCAATGCGAGGCCTACATAGCCGAATGTCATATGCGAGATGCAATCCAAGCAAGTCGGTACTCATCAAGTACACATATCAGTACAGTTCCTCTCTGGATATCACTGGGGTCTAATACATTCACACTGATTGCCTCCTCCCTAGCTACACAGTCAAGCAAGCGGAATAGACCTCACTATCCGCCTGACTAGTAGTCTGCCAATACCTACCCGGCTTGTCAATAGCGGACTTATTTGCGAGCTGGTCAAACTCAGCCTAGCTTATAGCCCCTTCTCTCAGGCGGATAAGGCCACACCCCCTTCCAACCGACCACGACACAGTGGGAGACGCGACCTACTGGTATTCAACACTCAGATGCTCGTGTATCCACTCGGTCTATACGTTGGAGCATCTCCTGGTACCAAAAAAGTTCTGAGACTTTTACTCAAGGACATCCTAAGTGGCCACAATGCTAGAACCAAGTATTTTCGGTATCCGATACGGCCATCCACGATGTACCTGTGGAGCCACGGCCCTGATGTCGCTAGGGCGTGCAGTGAATCAAGTCACACATATACGAGATGCATGAATCACACCGTCAAATCATGCAGCAATCCAGCACGTACTGCGCGATCATGTGGGGCACTCCGTCTCATAAGGAGTCTTGTAAGTGTCTCAGCCCAACGGCTTATGCTATAATCAAACATTCCTCATATCAAGCATACATATGATGCGTATGAGCATGAATCATGGGGCTATACTAAGCATGCCATAAAGTGATGGATTAGTAACAAGTATGAGCCTATCAATGGGCCCTAGGGAGAGTTATAATGCGGACATCTAACCGACATTACTCTAACAATGTGGAAGTCAAACCAGCATTGTTCCCGAGGCTCGGCTCGCCATAAATATCAATCAATAAATCATGGAGGAATCGCACATTGCAATGAACCTTAGGTACATCCCATTGGGCCTTAATGCATCAAGTGGCCCGTATCTCAAGGGCCTTATATTAAGTGGGCCACATCAATGGGCCTTATATTCATCAAATGAGCCACATTAATGGGCCTTATATACATTGCAATGGGCCATAGCCCCTGGCCTTTGAATACGTCACAATGGGCCTCGTAACATGGGCCACAATTACATTAAGATGGACCTAATCACAGGGCCTTATATATATATATATATATTAAATAGGCCACACTAATTGGGCCCTACGTATACTTTAAATGAACCATACCAATGGGCCCCATGTATACATCAAATGGACTCTCAACCAAATAAGAGTGGTGATAATGAATTCCACCATTTAAATTCCTAAGGCTTACCATAACATATGTTTCCAAATAACCTATTCATAAATTAACATAGTGACAAATGGAGTGGAAACAAATATTAGCTTAATATACCATGGCTCTTTAGAAACTTTGAATGGTGGACGTCATTGTCCACTATTCCAAGTGGTGAGGCCCATGTCCAGTGCATGGATGGTTAGGATATAACACATGCCACATGGTCAGGGCCCACCATAGCTTTGATTTTCCATCAAATCTTTTCATAAGGTCTTAAAGACCTGAATCAAAATAAATTTCATATTGATCCAAAACTTATGTGACAACAAAAGGCTTCAATTGACAGATCCTTAAACCTGACTGCTTTTACTGTGTGGTCCACTTGATAGGAAGATTTAAGCCTTTAAAATAAACTTTCAAAAGGGTTGGATGGCTTGGATGCAACATATGCATCATGGTGGGCCTCACGCACATGGCACACCAATTAAATAGACGGTTTGGATAAATCACAGACACCAAAGGTGGGGCCTACTGTGCCTGGATGGCATAAATAAAACACATACGTCAGGGGGGGTTTCCACCGTCCGCTGGGCCTCCACCGTCCGCCTGGACGGTGGCAGCAAGGCACGTACATCACTGTGGGTCCCATGTGGGGCCCACCATAACGTTTACTTTCCATCCAGCCCGTTGATAAGGTCGCACGTGACCTGGGTGGACGGAAAAATGAATATCAGGTTGATTCAAAACTTCTGTGAGCCTTTAAAAGGGCTTCAATGGTGGCCATTCAATCACCCTATTTCCTGTGATGTGGATCACCTGGGCCATAGATGGAGCCGATTTTTGGCGAGGACCCATTTCAGGAGGTGGCCCACCGTATAGACAGTTTGAATATTACACATACATCATGGTGGGGCCCACGCACAGGACCCTAGAACGTCCGCCCGTCTCCCTGGGCACTGGCAGCGTCCTCCTGCAAGACAGCAGCAGACCCTCTTTACAAATATATTTGTATTTTATAAAAAAAGGGTTTTTCGACAGTTTTTCATATGTGGGGCCCGCTTCAAGCGAATCTACCCCATTCAATGAATTCTTCAGTTCATGCCCCACCCATCAAGACCAATATTGGGTATCTCTCGGCATGTATAAAAATTTCAGATGAATTTGAATGGTAAAAATCGTCTTTGCTAAGGTATGGCCCACCAGATAGTCAGATCAGCCTCATTTTTTTGGCTCAACACCTAAAATGATCTAAGGAATGAAACGGGCGGCTTGAATTAACAACATATATCAACGTGGGGCCCATATGAATTGTCCACTCAAAGCTTTAAACCAAGCTTATATTTTCGTTTTTCAAATGACGTCCAGCGTCCAGGGACGCAGGTGCCAAAGATGTGGGCTGCTCAGGTGGGCCACCAGATGATGGATGGTATCGATGCAATACCTATAAAGTGGGCCCCACTTCTAAGTGACTTAGGTAAATACATACTTCATGGTGGGGTCCATCCAAGTGGGCCCCAAGGCCATATTATCACAAGAAAAAGAAATCCAAGAAAAAAAAGAGGGAGAGAGAGAGGAGATTGGGACATGCGTGATGGAGGGACACCGGTACTATGGTCCCTCTCTTCCATGCATTCAATATACAATAAGTGGGTCCCAAATCATGTGGGCCCATTAAATCGAAATTTAACGGTGGAGATCCCTTTTCCACTAAAATAGACGGTCAAGATGACCTCTATTCAAGCTAGGAAAGTAAACATCATGATGGGGTACATGGAGAATTGCCCCATCATGGAATGATATGAAAAATCAAGGTGGGCCATCGGCCACATCTTAGGGTCCAAAGTGAGATCCATACCATTGATCGGTAGGCCTCACTTGGCCCATCATAAAAATAGGAAAAACTAGCCTATAGAAGCACCCACCTATCAATCTTCTTGGTCCGTTGGATAGCCTATCTCTTTACGCTTCACTTTGATGGTGAAAGATGAAGAATGGAGGGTTAGGATGAGAGATTTGGGATGAGAAGTGGGCCACCAACATGCACTCTCTCACATAGAAGAGAGCTTGGACGTGAGCTTTCTCTTCCTTGCTTGGAAATGGTGTGAGGAAAGAGAGAGGGAGATGGGATGTAAGGAGATGTGAGAGATGGGTGATGTATGTGAGTGATGGGTGAGGTGATGGTGTACTTGACATGAGAGTTGACTTGGTGGTTGCTTGACTTGTGGAGAAAGAAAGCATGGTTGCTTTGTACTTGACATGAGAGGTGATTGATGGGATTGATTTGACAGTTTGTAGAGATTCTCTTGAGAATGTAAATGCGCGGTATTTTCTCGAAATAAACGCCGACCCACATTGCTTAGTCAGGGTATCGAATCAGTACATGAGTTGCGGCGTTGGAACCGCGGCGACGGTACGGTCGCAATGATACAAATCTCGGATTAAGTCGACTCAAATGTATAAGATATGACTTACGGTCGTGCGCAACGTCGATTATTGGTCGCAGGTTGCCGGAATTCGACGGGAAGGATCGCGGAAGTTGACGGAACAGTACGGTTTAGGATACGGGTCTTATATCTCAGGTTCATTAGAAAGATACTTTCGATAAAATTTTAAATAACTTTGAAATCATCTCATTTAGAAAATATTTAGCATTTCAAATGTGGGCTCATAGCTCAACTCTTAATAAAAAGGCTAATTTAAACCTAATCTTTTGAAGAAAGAAGAAGAACTTATCTTCTAAAAGTAGAGTTTTTTAAATTTAATTTTCTTTTAATTTTTTCATCTTAGTTTCTTCTCAAGCTAACCCCTCTTGGCATGATTTTTGTAGAAAGAAGAAAAACCTATATTCTAAAAGTGGAAGCTCTCTCTCTCTCTCTCTCTCTCTCTCTCTCTCTCTCCCTTCTATTTGTTGTTTACTAAGAGACCCATTTAAGTAAAATCTTTTGAAAAAGAAGAATAATCTATATTTTAAAAGTAAAGTATTTGTACTTTTTAATCTAATTTTCTTTTCAAATAAGTCTAATTCAACACGATTAGTAAAAAGAATAAAAGTCCATTTTTATGAGGTTATAGTTTCTATAAAAAGTTTGCCAAAGAGTAATGATACAAGAAAGTAAAAGTGCATGGAAAATTTTTAAAAATATGATTATATAAAAAAAAAGAAGATAATTATAGGCGTTTTGATATGAAAAAGGTAACCAATACTCTTCCTAGGTAGAAAAATAATGATTGAAAAACAATGCTAATCCTTTTGATTTCTTTAAAAAATGACTAGTTTGTGAAGGCCCAAAATGATTTTTTTTTTGGAAGGACAAACCAAAAAAGAATTATAAATGGTGGACCACACCATTTCTTCACAGGTCCACTGCTTGCGTGCCAATCTAAACCATCCAAATTGTAGGCCCCATGGTCGATTTAGCATGGCCCCCCAAATCACGCATATTGAACTCCTCTAATCGTCCCATCGGTGGATGAATTTTCCATTAAAACTAGACATCTAACCAGTGCCTTTTTAACCGTCGGTTTGATGGACACCAATCAAATTTAGGATCGTTTGGTTAGTTCCATTTCTAGCTCTATGATCACCCAAATAACCAATCTGGGCTGTCCATTATGTCCAACAACATCTTTCACAGGCTACCATGTAAAAATCATCACTACCAAAAAATTGCAACCATCTTGATTATCAATAACCTATAAAATGGACGGTCAATATCATTTAAGGAAAAATAGGCCTCTCAATAATTTGACCCATGGATTTGTTGACACGAATCATAGATTGGTTATGGTACTAAAAAAACCGCCTTCATCAGATAATCTTAACCATCCAATACATGGCTTGAAAAAACGGTATAAATAAAAAGGCCAAATTATTCATTGATCTGATCATCATGTCAATGTGATTTTTCACATTGTACCAAAAACATTTCTTACCCAATGAAAGGTCCGGATCTATCTATTAGACTGTCCAAGTGAGCTGATGTAAGCAGGGGCAATACAACTTACACTGCTCACTGAGGGCACTGGATCATGATTTCTCATGATCATATCTCAAATGAAACTCTTGCTCTAGGTGGGCCACAACAATCTTGCAAATGGGCTACCCATGATTTGATCTTTTTCCTCCTCAAATTTCGGACGCGGTTTGGCTAGTGACCCCAACACCAGCTAGCTAGCTGATGTCAAATCTGTGTGGGCCCCACCATAATGTATGTGTTTATCTATGCTGTCCATCCTTTCTGTCAGCTCATTTTAAGGCATGAGCCCAAAAATGAGGCACATCCAAATCTCATGTGGACCACAACACAGGAAATGGTGGGAATTGAATGCTTACCGTTGAAAGCTCTTCCGGGGCCATAGAAGTTTTGGATGACACTGTTATTTGTGTTTCCCTTCGTTGACGTACGTGTGACTTTATCAAAAGGTTGGATGGCAAATAAACGTTACAGTGGGTCCTATGAAGTTTTTAACGGTGGACATTCAGTTAACACTGTTTTCTTTTGTGTGGTCCACCTGAGATGTAGATTTGCTTCATTTATGAGCTCGTATCCTTAAAATAAGATGGAAAAATGGATGGACGGCGTGGATAAAACACATACATCATGATGGGCCCACCGAGCTTTGACACCAGCTAGCTTGTGTTTGGCCACTAGCCAAACCGCGTCCTTAAATTTCACAATCTAGTGCAGATAGCTTCAAAGTTAGTGGACGTCTGCATTACTACCTAATTAGCGGAGACTTTTGAGATGCGGTTTCGGCAGATCCGAGATCCACGGACGTGGTCCACTTTGATAAGTGTGTCTTATATCCCAGCCGTCCATTCCATTTTGACAGCTCATTTTAGGACATAATCCTAAAAATAAAGTACATCCAATATCGTGTGGACCACACCACAAGAAGCAGTGGTGATTGAATGCCACCGTTAAAAACTTATTAGGTGCCACGGTAATGATTATTTGCCGTCCAAGACTACACAAATATCAGCTTGATTCAAGACTTGTGGCTTATTATTATTATTATTATTATTATTATTTTTTAATGGTGGGCATGTATGTCAAGCATGTCAGAGTGGGATGCGACTGAATTTGTTTTGACCTGGAACGGTGAGATTGACCTATTAAGATCGTATTTGTGAAGATCAACCATCTATCCATCAACCACTCGAATAAGATAAGGTGATTTACGAAGATGAAGTTTTGTTCTTCAAATGAATTCATTTTTGGCCTTTCAATTGAAATGACTTGAATATTCAAGTGATTGCAATCATTGTTTTACAATGGAATAATAAAAAAAGAAATAACTAAAAAAGAGTTGAAAGCATTTTATTAATAATCTTATAGCATAAATGCTCAACTGGCAGACTGAGTGGAGATACCCCGTTTCAACACTTGAGGTCTTGATATGGATCCACAGCGGGGTGGCTAACACACAATGTGTGTACTGACATGGATGCCCCAAAAAATACAAATAAAAAAAATAATAATAATGCTCACAATCAACTTGGGGAATGGGGATCCATTCATCGACCAATATGGAATGAGCTTTATAGTAGGATGGTTGTGAAGTGCGTGATGATTATTTGCTTGTTACTTGATCGAAAATTAGGCCTAGTGATGAGATGCGTGATGAAAGCTAGATTTTCAACTGTTCATTACTCGGTCAAAATCAGATTTTATGACAAGATAGTTGGTGGGGCAACAGTATGTTCGATGCTTAGTAGAAACCAAGCATATAGCAAGACGGTTGTGATTTGACTATTTGTTCATTATCTTGTATGAACAAAACTTCATGTCGAAGTGGCTGTGGAATCATCTAGCACATAGCAGGAAAGCCTCGTGGCTTTTCGTTTGAAACTTAGCGAACTTCCATAGGATCTAGTGGGATGTCGTGAATGAATGATGTAAAGATAAACTAATAATAAAAACTATGGCCCCTTGTTATGAGTAGCATTACACTTGCGAACGATGGAAAGTTAGAATAAAATAAAGCGATAATCTTCCATAAGGGATGAATATATAAGTAGTGTTATACTGGATTTGGTTATATTGGTGTGTGGGCTAGAGCTCTTTTTTTTGTGTGCTCTATCTATAGAGTGGATGAATGATAGAGAAAAACTATTAATAAATACTATGACCTCATATTAGAATAAAATAAAGATACAACTTTCCATGAGAGATGTATCGATAAGTTGAGTTTTATTGGATTTAGTTGTGTTGGCATATGTTGGAGATTTTGACTTGCGGAATCACACAGATCTATATCGAGGATAGCAATTCAATTGCGCCAAGCACATGCAAGAGAACTCAGATTTAACGTGGAAAATTCTTGCGGGAAAAAACCATGGCACAAAGCGACAGATCTCCACTATAAAAACAGAAATTACAAAAAGAGAGGATTTACCCGATTCGAACAACCTCGAATCTCACCCTTGCTACACCCTTTAATTTTCCTAGAATCTCTTTATAAAGCTTTCCCATACCCTCGAAAAATCCTAGGAACACCTATTTATAGTTTATGTAACTTTCCTTTCGCATTCTAGTTGCGAAAGGATCCAGATTTTCGTAATATGCAAAATCGCGGAACGAATCTGCGTAACTTACGACTGGTCGAAGGGGAGCTATAACTAGTCGTACTACAAGTGGTAGAACAAACCCTATGACTGGTCGAATGGTCCGGACATGAAAAAACTGAGCTCGCTGGACTTCGAGTTGTACAAACCACGACCAGTCGAGCAGTTCCCACGACCGGTCAAAGGACCCCATGACCGGTCAAGCAACACCATAATCAAATTTAAGATATCTCCTAACAATCTCCACCATGTCTTCAATTTTCAACCGTGTAGCTTCTTGACATCTTGTCTTATTTCTGTATCACATCATAGCTTCTTGTGCACACTCCGTTATTCTTTTACGCCATTGCCAAGCCCAAAGAAGTTATACAGAACTTGAACTTCTTTACAGGAATGTTCTAGGTGAGTATGTTTGCCGAATCAAAATCCACAAGCTCAACCACCTTTACTCCCGTCTTCTCAAAAGAAAAGACGTAGTCTTCTTACCATCTCACCGCTACGCAATATTACTTGCCGGGGTACTTGCTCACAACACTGATAACCTGTGAAATAACCGGTCTAATCCAGACTATGGCATACACTGCCGACCGCATTCGAATAAGGCTCATGATATATCCTGCTTTTCCTCATCTGTTTTGGGACAAATCCTGAGAAAAACTTGAGGAGAGATACGTAGGGAACGCTCTCCAGATTTACCCAGCTCATCAAATCCTTGATCAATACCTACATATAAGGTATTCCTCCTGTGATTACCAAAGCCTACTCCTCCTTTAGTCTTAATACCGAGAACCATCTTTGTAGCCCCTGATCCTTCATTCATGAAGGAATCAAACCATTGCTTAGGCGACAGGTCGAATCACGACCTCTTACAAAGTCTTTTCTCAGCCCCTTTAACTTCGAACCGCTCTGGTTGCTTCATATAGATCTGCTCTTCACTTTCCCTTACAGAAGTACAGACTCCACATCCATCTTTTCAGCTCAAGATCACATTGGCCAACCAGTGCCAATCACGGATCTAATAGACACCTGCTATACCGTCGGCGCGAATATCTCTGAGAAATTGATCTATTCTCTCTGAGCATAACTCTTCACTACCAACCTCGCCCTGTATTTATGCTGTATCCTCTTGAAGATCCACCTGCATCCAACCGCTTTGCAGCCCATTGGAAGCTTCACCGACTCCCATATGTCGGTCTGGTACAACGAATCCATCACATCGCTCATAGTTATCTTTCACTTCTCAGCACTAGGCTCACCTAGAGCCATCTGAATAGAAGATGAATCCTCCTGCGATATTAGAGTCGTCCATATACCTCGCCGATATCATGCGATCATGTCGTGTGATTCTTCTCACAGGTGGCTGCTCCATCTGCTCTGTATCCCTGTCCACACGTCTCAACTTTTCTGCCCTTCTCGCTCATGTGGCCATGCCCAACATGCCACACACGTGCAGAGGTGAAATCCGCTACATCTACTGCAACTCCACCTTTTGAAGTGCTCCCAATCATCCTGTACAAGTTACCGAGTCATTGCTCTTTCATGATTACCCGTGCCCCCTTAGATACTTCAAGAGTACCATCAATACTTGTGTACTTGCATCTTTTTACCTCAAGCACACTAAGAGAAATCAGATTCTGCTTCAAATTAAGAACATGCCTCACATCTGTCAAGGTACGTTCCACCCCATCAAACATCCTGATACGCACTGAACCAACAGCCACAACATTACAGGAAATGTTATTGCCCATAAATACCTGTACACCATCGCACTCCCTGTAGCTGGTGAACCAACTCAGATGAGGAGTCATGTGAAAAGATGCCCCTGTTTTTAGCATCCACTCGTCCTTGCGATCATCGTATGACCGTCTGAGCGAAGACACAGATAAAACATCACTATCACATCCATCTAACGTGACAACATTGGCCTCCCTGCATGTAGCCTCAGAATCTTTCCTCTTTGATTTAGGATTTTCACAATCCTTCTTCACATGTTCTTCCTTCCCACAGTTCCAGCACTTTACATTTTCTTTGCCCTTGCCCTTGGATCTGGATCTAGAACCTGAAGAACTTGTACCTTGTCCAGAATTCCTACCCAATGTAAACAATGCATTAGAAGATGTCCCCATGTCGCTATTCAGTTGTCTCATAGCCTTCCCTTGAAGGGCTGAGATAACAGTGTCGACACTCAGGGTTTTATTTATACTGCACATAGTATCCTTGAATGACTCATAAGACGCCGGAAGAGAATTCAGCAACATACATACTTGTTCTTCATTTTTCATTACTTCCTCCATATCCAGCAATTTGCAAGATAATTTATTAAAGTTGCTGATGTGAGTCTCCAAATCTCCACCCTCTGCCATCTTAAAGTTATACCACTGCCGCTTCATATGCAGGCGATTTTCAAAGTATTTTTTCGTATAAACATCCTCTAACTTCGCCTATAACTTAGCTGCAGTTTTCTCCCTCATGACATTGTAGAGAACCTCATCCGTGAGATATAAACGGATCGATGATAAAGTTTTCTTATTAAGAGTATTCCAATCAGCATCAGTCATAGTAGACTTCCGCTCCTCAAGAGCACTTCTCTTCGCCTTGCTTGATTAAATAACTTATCATTTTGATCTTCCATAACTAAAAATTATTTTTTCCTGAGTACTTCTCAATCTCATACTTGTTGCTCGCCATTATTACTAATCCCTCAGATTTAGATCTATGCCCCAATGATCGCTCTGATGCCAGTTGTTGGGGATTTTGACCTGTGGAATCACACAGATCTATATCTAGGATAGCAATTTAATGGTGCCAAGCATATGTAAGAGAACTCAGATTTAACGTGGAAAACCCTTGCGGGAAAAAACCACGGCACAAAACAACAGATCTCCACTATGAAAACAAAAATTACAAAGAGAGATGACATACCCGATTCGAACAACCTCGAATCGCACCCTTGCTACACCCTTTAATTTCTCTAGAACCCCTTTAGAAAGCTTTCCCATACCCTAGAAAAATCCTATAAACACCTATTTATAGTTTAGGCAACTTCCCTTCCGCATCTTAGTTATGAAAGGACCCAAATTTTCGTAATTCGTAAAATCGCGGAACGAATCTACGTAACCTACGACTAGTCGAAAGGGAGCTACAACTAGTCGTACTACGACTGGTCGAACAAACCCTATGATTGGTCGAAGGGTCCGGACATGAAAAAACTAAGCTCAGTGAACTTCGAGTCGTGCAAGCCTCGACCAGTCCAGCAGCTCCCACGACTGGTCGAACAACACCATAATCAGATTTAAGACACCTCCTAACAGCATATAAGCTAGAGCTATTTGTTCTATGGGTCTTTACTCTTGCTCGGGTGGTAGACTGTCACGCCCCAAACCTGAAAATCGGATTCACAGGAATCCCGATCGCCTAATCTGGTGCCGACAACCTCCATAGTGACCCATTCTCGGCTCCTAGAATTCATATGTCAGATTTTCGATCTTGGGATCCTATAAGGAGAATTTTTTTTTATATACATTTAACTAGTAATAAGCATAACCATAAGTTTACCCAAATCATAAAGGCAACATCATCATCACATATCCACTAATATATTCATTTGAATACAATGCTGAAAGGGAAATATATATGTCAAAATCAAAGCTCCAGAAAACAGCTGGACGCTCCAAGCTCAATGCTGCTGCAACCTAACATCACCTGCACGCATCTATCATGCATAAGCTTATAGAAAGCTTAGAGGGTGGTGTAAGTGTGTGCACGAGATAAGTGTCAAGTATTCAATACAATATCATAATCATACAATACCGAAAAGCTATTAATCCATAAACTATACAATGACTGAATAAGCAGAAACACTGACAAGAGCAGGAATTATCAGCGTAAACAGAAATACTGACAAGATTATAATCATGCGATAATAGAATAAGCGGAAGTATGAACAAGTCCATAAGTTAATCAATATCAGAATACGCAATATAAGACAGCTATGTAAATGATGAGTCATAGATAATCAAATGTCGAATGACAATGATATAATGTAATATACAATTCGAAATAGCTAACAAATATCATCACTCTCATCTAAGTCACAGGAATACAGAAACATAACAACCCACAATGCCACACGCCGAAGATATAATCGAATATGCAGTATATGGTGCTAATGGAATGACTATGCTGGAGTGTGATGTCGGGATGATAGTACGTAGTATCGCAGGCTACGGAGTCCACCACAAGGAACCTCTATCCAAACGAGTCCCATACCTAAATTTGGATAGTTTGACTCAACGTGGTAAACTCCTGATCTCAGGTTAGTTGCGCGCCCAACCGAAATTCTTGCCATAACGAAGATACACAACAATTAGTTGTGCACCACCAACCCAGTGGATAGTGAATGGATGAATGAATGAGTATGCAACTCCTACTCAGTAGCCTGTCAGCACAGTAGCCTGCCAACCGCTGGTAGCTCGCCCAGTGTGATAGCTTGCCCAGGCCTCAGCCCCGCCCACATCAGCGTCCACCCACGTGTGTCCACCCACATGCACAACAGTGACGGGATGTCATAATATCATGTCAGTCCTCATATCAGTATGGTTCCTCTCTGAAAAAATCACCAGGGTCTATTACACTTCACACCACCTGCCGCCCCAATCAAGCGCACAACTAGGTAAGTGGAAAAGACCTCACTATCCGCCTGTTAGTAGTCTGCCAATACTTACCCGGCTCACCGATAGTGGACTCATTCCTTGAGCTGTTCAAACTCAGCCTAGCCATGCCTACTCCCTCGGGCGGGTAAGGCCACACCCCCTTCCAACTGACCACGACACAGTGGAGGGCGTAGCCATCTGATAATCGGCACTCAACGCTCATCTACCCACTCGGTCTAGATGTTGGAGCATCCTCTGGAACCAAGAGGGTGTTTAGAAATTTTCACCCAGGGCTATCTATGGCGGCCCGATGTTCGAACAAATTTTCAGTGTCCCATCTGGCCATCCACGATATGCTTGTGGAGGCTACGACCCTGATGTCACTAGGGCGTACAGTAATCACAACACAATGCAAGATGCATGAGTCATACAATTCAATCATGCATCAATCCTGCACATGTCATGCGTTCATGTGAGATAATCTCCACCTATCAGGGAGTCTCACATCATCCTGCCCAATGACATATGCAATGGTCAATCACATCTTATAACAAACATGTACATGATGCGAATGGGCATGTATCATGATGTTATGATGTCACATACTCATAAACGGTATCAATAACTGTCGTCGATAATGTGGACTTTTAACCAACATTGCCCCCAAGGAATGACCCACATAGGATCAAATATATAATGGGCACATGGCCTCACACAAGGGCCAAATATACAAAATAAGTGGGCCCTGGTCATGGTCTTAACAAATATCACAATGGGCCTTGCCCATAGGCCTCAAATACATCTGGATGGGTCGCACCCATGGGCCTCAGATATATCACAATGGGCCTCAAATATACTTCGCAGGTGAGTCACATATCTGGGTCTAATACACATCAGTATGGGCTACATCACATAGGCCTAATATACATCACTATGGCCACAACCCATGGGCTTTAAATACACAATAGGTGGGCCCTACACATGGGCCTCAAATATATACCATAGGTGAGCCTTAATGGACGGGTCACCAATACAACAGGATGAGCCTAATGACATGGACCCCATAAATATACCGAATAGGCCGCACCAATTGGGCCTTACGTACATTGCAATGGGCCATGACCTATGGGCCTTGCATACATCACAATGGGCCTTACAACATGGGCCTCATATATATTTAAGGTGGGCCTCAACAACGGGCCTCATACACATCAAGGTGGGCCTCAACAAATGAGGCCTCATACACATTAAGGTGGGCCTCAACAACGGGCCTTATACACATCAAGGTGGGCCTCAACAACAGGCCTCATACACATCAAGGTGGGCCTCAACAACGGGCCTCACACACATCAAGGCGGGCCTCAACAACGGGCCTCATACACATCAAGGCGGGCCTCAACAACAGGCCTCATACACATCAAGGTGGGCCTCAACAACGGGCCTCATACACATCAAGGTGGGCCTCAAACTCAGGCCTCATACACATCAAGGTGGGCCTCAACAACGGGCCTTATACATATCAATGTGAGCCTCAACAACGGGCCTCATACACATCAAGGTGGGCCTCAACAACAGGCCTCATACACATCAAGGTGGGCCTCAACAACGGGCCTCATACACATCAAGGTGGGCCTCAACAACGGGCCTCATGCACATCAAGGTGGGCCTCAACAACGGGCCTCATATATGGCCTTAACAACAGGCCACAAATATATCAAGATGGGCCTAATCAATCATATAGGCTAAATCAATCAAATGGCCGATACGAGCAGGCCTATCAAATAGATCGATACAAATGGGCTGTGCGTCATGGAGTTATACTAAGCATGTTATAAAGTAATGCCCTATCCTTATAACGCAGCTGGCCTAAACGGCTTGCATACAACAAGTACGCAACATTGCTCCCAAGGTGTAGCCCGTAGTGAATAACATTACGTAAACCAGATTGGGATCACATATTGCAATGGACCTTAGGTACACCCCATTGGGCCTTAAATACATCAAATGGGCCATGTCATATGGGCCTTTTACTCATCAAATGGGCCACATCAATGGGCCGCACCAATGGGCCTTATGTGCATTGCAATGGGTCATAACCCGTGGGCCTTAGATTGCATCAAATGGATCTCGACCCATGGGCCTTATACATATCAAATGGGCCTAATCCCATGGGCTTTAAAATACATCAAATGGGTCCAATCCCATGGACCTTGGAACACATCAAATGGGTCCACTCTATGGGCCTTAAATTACATCAAATGGGCCTAATCCCATGGGCCTTGGAATACATCAAATGGGTCCACTCTATGGGCCTTAAATAGTTCAACAACTAGCTACATTCATGGACCCAATTAAATTCAATTGTGGTGGGCCTCAAAAGTGCATTCATTAAGCCCAACATTTAAGGAACTAAAGGTATAAATCATTTCATCTAAAATCTTTATAATATGGTGGGCCCCACTCCTCAAAATTTCAGCCCAAGGCCAGCATAATTATAACATGTTGCTGTCCTAAATTTGGGCACTCCATTGAAGTGGGTCCAAGGCCTCTAAAACTCTGAAAATTGAGGGCCAAGGTCCCTCATCATGCATACAATGAGAGGAAACCCAAAAAGGTGGCCCACCATCAGAAGAAATATTTTTGAATTATGGTTTTTTATCAAGGCATATTGCTGGACTGCACAACAGAAAAAATCTGGGAGTCCAACCATCTTGGTCCATTCTTTTGGATACCCAAACGGGGTCACTTGAGGCTGAAATTTTACAGAGTGATACTTCCATAGGTGGGCCACATCCCTACAAAATTTCATAATTTTTAGATATATTTAAGTATTTTAATTAATTTAAACAAAACAAACTGTCCAGAAAAATCAGACAGACCTGGACGTCCCAACGTGGTGGGCCAGTCCGGCCCTCACCACGGTATGTACAGGGGTCCATTGTCCCTGAAATTTGGTAGGTGGGTTCTAACATAAGTGTACCACACTTCTAAAAAATTTCAGAATTTTTGGACATCTGTAAATATTTTAATTCATTTACATAAATCAATCTTTCCTGAAAATCGGACTGATCTGGATACCATATTATAATGGGCCGGTCCCACCATTACCATGGTATGTACAGGCGTCCATTGGCCCCAAAATTTTGTAGGTGGGTCCTACCATAAGTAGGCCACCCCCCTGAAAATTTTTATAATTTTTAAACACCCAAAGGTATTTTAATAAATTTTAAAAATCCAACTGTCCATGATAGAATGTTGCTGGAACAGTGTAGAAAATCCAGACTGTCCACCTCACTTGGACCACACCTTTGGGATCCCAATGAAGGTCAGTTGGGGCTGAAATTTGGGGGACATCAAGATGAGATCCTCACCTTTCAAAAAGTTATATTTAATAGGTATGAATAGTCCCCCAAACAGTCCCAAAATCTAGTCCAAAAACAAACAGAAACTATCCAGAAAATTCTAGACAGCAACATGTACTTAGATAAAATTTATTATATAAGTTAAATAAAAATGGAAATACATTAATGGGCCACACACATCAGGAAATAAAATGAGAGAAAAGAGAGATAAAAGGACAATCCGGCCATAGGGAAAGGGGCTCCGCCACTATTGAGCCTTCCCAAGATCAATTACACCCGCACATCATACCTAGATTTACATTTACAATATGGATCTTGCACATGCATGACCTATAATTAAAATGCATGGTGAGGATGTCATCCCCACCATGGTTATAAGGTCTAGATGACCCAAACATAATATAATATGAAATAAAACTACCATGATGGGTCCCATAGAGAAAGGCCCCATGCATGGATCATGCATACATAAGGTAGGCCATTAGGCCACAACCATGGGATTGTGTGGGATCTTCACCATTGATTGGTGGGTCCTACACTTCCCTCATAAAAGAAAGAAAACATCTAAGCTATAGAAATCAGATTTTTTACATCTAGAGGTGCACCCACCGTTTGATCTTCTTGCTCCTATGAGTTCCTTATCACCTTAGCTTTGATTCCAATGGAGGAGATGAAGAATGGATGGTTAGGATGAGAGATCATAGGATAGGAAAGTGGGCCACACTTAAAGTTTTGAAAGAGAGGGAGAGGCTTGGAGAATTCTCATACATATGAGATTTCTCTCCTTAGATTTTTTTTTGAGTTTGAAAATGAGAAAGAGAGAGAGAGAGTTGTAAAGGGAGATAGAGATGGGTGATGGATGTGGTGAGTGATGGGTGTAAGAAAATCTTGACTTTTGTGATCATTTGTGTAAGAAAAGCATGGTTGGTGTAAGAACATTTTGACTTTGAGGGCTTTTGGTGTAAGAGAGGTATGGGCTTGTAAGAGATTCTTGACTTTTGTAGTTGCTTGGGAATGGGTGAAAGGTGATGTGTACTTGACATGTGATGGATTGATGGAATTGATGTGACACCTCGTAGAAATTTTCTTGGGTTTTGCAACGCGCGGCGTTTTCTTCGCACCGAACGTTGGCCCACATCTCTTGACCAGGGTATCGCCTCGGCGCGCAAGTCGCGGCATCGGAACCGCAGCGACGGTGCGGTCGCTAGGGTAAAGGTCTTGGGTTGAGTCGATACGGGTTGACGGCATACGAATCAGGGTCGAACGCAAATATTGGTTAAGGGTCGAAGGTTGTCGGAATTCGACCGGTAAGACCGCGGAAGTCTATGGAACGGTATCATCTAGGATACGGGGCTTACATAGACTCTCAGGAGTCTCAACTCCCAGTCAAGGAGTACCCATAGGTGGTGAAATTCCACTAGTGTGAGTGTGTGGGGTGTGTGTGCGTGTGTAATTTTTTTTTTTTTTTTTTTTAAAGAGCTATTTGTTCTACGTTTTATTTGTATATGAGTTGGCGGACTTTAGCATTCTTCAAGAGCATGAGAGATTGTTTCACATTATAGGACTCTTGACTTTAATGACTTTCCTAAAGAGTCACCGTTGTTAGAATTTTTTTTTTTTTTGCAAATAGTTGCTTTTATTAGTCTCTAACATTTAATGCTTAAAAGAGAGTTATTTTCGTGGGACTCTCACATTGAATGCTTGCCATATATACATGTTTACACTAGGCCCAAGCCCTTTTCATTACGGTGGAGAGATGGAGATGACTTTTTAGTGAAGGATTGGGAGAGAGCAGATGCTAATGAGGGTAGTTCTTCGAAATTCAGAATTTTCTCATCTAATGAGCGGGCTGAGCCGGACTGGGCTGGGATGATTGGTTCTCATACTTGGCCCAAGCCGATTCTGTTTAAAAATGGGCTTTAGATTTAAGCCCGATCCCATTCATTAAAAATACAGACTTGAAAGTTAGGCATGAACTTGGCCCGTGGGCCTAGTATTGCAGTCTAAGCCCAGCACATTGACAGCCCTACATATGGCTGCCAGGTGGCATTTTTTGGGCCGTCTGATGTGACCGTGACAGGTCGGGGATATATACACTTAGGAAAAGGACAACGATGATAAGACCTCGAGTTATATTCGACATATTCATCAAAGGGGTGACCTGGCAATGGACCCGAATCCAATGAGTCTCAGGCTTCACTTCCTTTTATCGGGCCTACAAGGCCCAGGTTAAGGCATCAATAAACACACAGGGACACACTAAATTAAGGGCTGAAATGAGCCCGTGGTGTAGAGGCCTGAAAGCCCTAAGTGGGCCAACAATGATTGGAGGCCGTCGATTTACAACTGCCATGGAAATGGGCCACAATTGACGGAACTGATCTGGGTTCCTAATGGTCAGATTTAACGGGCGTCATTGGTCAGATGGCCCCATCTATAGTCGGGTCTTCAGTACCAAGTGTAGTCGGGTATTCACTTCCAAGCCCAAGCCCCCACATAAACGGGCCTCTTATCCGGCTTGGGTCAGTAGAAAATTTCGCAAAAACAGGGCCCCGGTCCAACCCTTTATCATTTAAGCCATGTAAGGCACGAGCTCAACCGTTGTGGGTCCAGGTCCCAAAACGGACGGCCCGATCTGTTCGATCCTAAACTACTTACTACAGGGACGATAACTACGGTGAGGATGCTTTGGAGGAGAATTTTTTTGATACGCCATTAGAGTGATGGATCATACACATGCACTCAGAAATTGTACACGTTCCGTATACATGGCACAAACTAAACCGTCCAAATCATAGGGACCTATTTTATACGGTTTGCTAACAACAAATATGACTCAAATCATGTTCTAACTAGCCGATTAGTAGACATCTTTTCGACGGTCGAAATCAAAAGTAGTAAACGGTCTGGATCCAACAAGAAAATTTTCACTAATCAGAGTCAGAATATTTCAATAGACCAATAAGCTATAAGATATGGACGGTTTGATTTGAGCTTCATGCATGTGACGTGTACGAGTTCCAACTGCATGCGTATGGACTGTCATATAATTTCTGACTTCTGAGTGCATGATGAATTTCAATCGGAGATCATGCATAACATCCTTCGGTCTTGAATTTTAATCCAGACCGTTGATCTGATAGCCCCAAATCTGGATAGACTGTGCTAAAAAAATAAAAAATTAAAAAAATCCTGGCTTGGAAAGTCTTGGCCGTCAAATATTTGGCCTTTTTCAGATCGAGGGTTGACTAGGTTTATATTTTATTCTTAACCATCTATTTGCAGGCCATGGATCCAAGGGTTACGATTGTCCCACAGCGTACAAGGATCGTAATCTTCCAGGATATTAAATTCACCGCAAGTGCACTTTTATTTGTTACTCACCTCTCACGGGTGGAAGTGCAGCAAATGCAGGCAAGATACAAGCTGACCAACAGTCGGCCGTCAAATTGTAGATCCTTGTCTAGAAAATAAACAATATTTGATGATCGTGTGGGCCACATTTTATAGAAGAAACTCAACGTCAGATTCCTTATAATGAACGGTATGGATCTTACACCCATGCCACGTTTCCACGTGTGAGACGCGAGCGAGTACCAAAATTAAAGAACTTGCATGTACTTTACCTACAAGCTTTGGTTTTATGGTTCGTACTTGTAGTGCGCACCGCTGCGTGTACCACAAAACCGGTGGGCCCCACGAACACGTAGATCTTACCCTTGAGAGCATCATGCACGTGTCGACATCAATGTGTGGAGGCAACCACACCCGCGAAAATGACTATGACAACGACAGATAAGGAAGAGTTTTTCGGGAAGAGGACTACGTGGCGCGATTCTTGACGCGTGGATGGTGAGGAGTTAATCATGGCTGTCCATCGAGCTGGTCCTGTCCTGCATGGCTTTAGATTAAAATCACATCGAGCGGATGATATTAATTTTTACAGTTTAATCTATTTTATATGATCATTCGTACATATGGATAGTAAAATCCCTTCCGTAAGATTTTCACCCAAGAGACATCCACTAATGATGGACAGTCTGGATCCACCATACGACCTGCCATATGTTAGTTATTGTGTGATAAATATCCGTCCTGATCCAACGCGGATGACCAAACGATGCAGCTCACTTCCGACTCCGTAGTATGTGGTGGACCCTACTATCCAATATCCACTGGAAATCGTGATCTGATTGTAATTAGGGGTGGCAATGTGCCGGACCGAGCTGGGCACGAGAACGTACCGTGTTGCACGTGAGAAGTGAGATCCTGTCTTGGCCCAAAAGTCAGACCCGTCCACTCAAAAGGTGGGCCACATTCTCAAAATGGATGCAAGCCAAACAATATAAGTGAAAAGAAGTGGAAAGAGCTATTGTCTAGGGCTTTAAGTAATTCATAAAGAATGAAAGGAATCTCTTACAAGTAAGGCTGGTGGTTGTATTATATTGGAATATTATAATAATATGATATATAAAATACTTAATTTTCAAATATTAGACAACAATATGATATATAAAATACTTATTTTTCAAATATTAAATGGTTACATGGTTTGGTAAAATCCAATTTTCTAATAATTATGAAAAGTGAGTTTGATATCTTAATGCAACTTTTATATTAAGTATTGATCGGACATGAATTGAATACTATACTAATATTACTAGATAATATGAGGTTATGTTGATTCAAATGTGATAATTGAAATGATCTATGCAATACATGATTCATGATTTGCACAACACGTGCTGAATTTATGGGGGATCTTCCTGGATGGTATACCTGGTAGAATTATTACCAGAAGCTCAGTATACAAGTGGAAACCTACTTAATGAGTAGATGCAAGTCTTATCTATGCTTACCAAATGGTATAAGCCCGCTAATGGGTAGATGCGGGTTGACAAGTTTCCAACTTATGCAAGTGGACGGATTCCTACTTGATGCATTAATGCATTATTGTAACGCCCTGAAAATCGAGGGTCGAGTAGAAACCCAACTCCTGAATTCCAAAGCAACACTTATGCAACACATATAATGATGATTGTATGTTGTTTGTATTAGTGCATAAATTATGAATGAGATTAAGCCAAAACAGCAAAACATAATCGAGGGACAATTGTAACACGCAGGCGGAAGTTTGAATCGAACATACATAACTTTATAACCAGTATAAGTCCTCAAAATATGTATGCGTTACCAGGTCGATAATTACAATACAAAATGTCAAAATGATAAAATAAATGTGATAGTCCACTATAAGTAAATCCCTGAAGCCCCGTTAATCCGAACGGTCTACATAAACCCGCCCGAATACTGCATATATGAGAAGGCATCCTCATCATCTACGAAGTCCGGCTCCGCCTCATCAGTCACGCTACCATCTGCATCTAAGACAGAGTCTGGTTGGTGTTGCGAACACCGTCCCAGAACGTGGGAGTGAGTGATCAACTCAGTGGAATCATAAGGCAAAGGTTAACATTTTATCAATTCAATCAAGCAATAATGATAAAACAATACAACACTCAGGTCCTAAGTACTCTTATTAATACACGTATGACATGGATGTAATGATGCATGCCCTCGCCTACGCTCCCTTAGCGACTTCATCTTACGATCGCGGCATGCAACACTCCCTCAGTGCTTGACCTGCTACGCCAAACGCACACGTAATGCGGTGCATGCAACATGATTAGCCAAGTTCTTATTTAAGTTTATTCATTCAGCAAGATTGGGAAGCTAAGGTACTTTCCTTATATCAATTCCTCAAACAATGAATCATTTTAAGGTCGTCAGTCCTAGTAATTCTCATATGATGTTGCGGTTCTAGGTCACTACAAAAGGACTCATCACTAAATCAGTGTTGCTCCTGTGAGAAACACATCACACGCACAGGATGCGACATCCCATCAGTGTATGCCTAGTTATATTCTAATGTTACGGAAAGATTCGTCGTCTCAACGTAGACTTAGAATATGCTCGAGGTCACTACCAATGGCTCGTCGCCAAGTCGTAGGCCGACAGCTTGGATATAGTGTCCCATACCACCGTATTCGACTCACGAGTTCGGTTTACTCACTTGTCACTAAGGGGAGGCTTGTCGCCTCAGCGTAAGCCGACAGCTCGACCACGGTGTGCCATACCATCATGTCCGGCTCATGAGTCTTAGGGGATTGTGGTACCAAGGTTAACGAGATTTCATTGGTAAGTTTGGTACCATACATTTAAACAATAGTGTCCAAACATGGTGAACATACATTGGGTCGATTGGGTTATTTGACGAGCTCGACTAGCACGAGCGCACGTCGAGTTGATCGACATGAAGTGTGTAAGCACTCCGTGTGGCCTAACCACTGTCGACAACCGTAGTACGACTCGGATTCATCGGTACATCCTGTGTGATGAAAACAACCTCAGCCACCAGTTCATGGCCTGTCACCGATTGCCTGGACTATATATTAGCCCCAAACACATTCATTTATAACAGGTAATCATATGAGATCGTAAAAGCAGTAGCAAATAAACAGTTCAACTTCTATAATCATTTAAGTAGTTTAGGAAATACAACTGAAGCATAAATTCATACATAAATATCTTATATACACATAAACACCACAAGACATCGTACATGGAGGAAATCATACACTTCGTTAAAGTAATTGAGAATCATATCTCAACACTTGAATTTATGTCAATTTACTAGTTACTTAGTCATTCAGATATTTTTACAAATACTTAGTTTACATATTCCAACACACATAATATATGTTGGTTAGAATACATATTAGGGCAAATCCTTTCATCAAGGACTTGTTACACAGACACCTAGCATATACACACGGGAATAAATCATGACAAACATATTTTCAAATCCTATATGTATACGATTATTACTATAAATACACGGAATACCCTAAATACAACATAGCGTATACGAATACGTAAAGTAAAACAGACAACGCATTTGACATGTGTAATGGCGCCCACATCAGTAATAAATCATTATCTGACATTGAAAGCCTTGAAAACCATAACCTAGATGCATATAGTCCGCACCTTACGCCGATAAACGCATATCGAACTTAGTTTGTATGTCAAGTCGTTGTCCACAACACGAGGGCCACCTATAACACTCAATAGGTTAGCTATTTTATTACTTAGACTATTTGAAATCCTAGAACAAATTAGGGTTAGGTTTTCTTACCCAATCTTGGGATTAGAATCGCCGGAATAACGATCCGGTAGCAGTGGATAAGCACGTGGAGTAGTGGGGATTGAATTCCAGGAATAACTCTAACTCTTCTCTCTCTTTCCATCTCTTTCTCCTCTTCTCTTCCTTAGAGTTTTTAGAAAATTCGTATAGAGTGCATGAGAGAGGGTTTAAGGCCCTTATATAGGCTCAGAACTGACGGAAACAGTCCGAGGGCCATGGTATACTTAGGTTATAACCACTTTGGGCTCATTCCGATCCAACGGAGCATTTCTGGAGGTCCCTTTATTGAATGCGGTCCGACTTAAGCTCACTAATATTGGATTTTGATCAAGTTGAGTTTTCAGTCCGATCGGATTTCCAGATCGATCGTGGCGGACCAGTTTCAGTTCAACGGTCACCAAAACTCGATCAGGGCCACAAGTACATAGGCATGTGTGGGACATTTTCCCTGATCTGAGGGTAACTTTACGTCAAACTTCAACGGTCAGAATGCTTAAAATTGGCACACAAGCGACACGACTTAGATTACTTAAATTCATATTTAATTTCATAAAAACTTTCACGTTCTCACACTCTTCACTCCGGACTCAAGAAAATAGTCTCAGGACCTCATCTGGACTTGATTTTTGAGGTGATACTCAAGTCCAACTAGGTGGTCATAATTGTCTAAGTTCATCGCTATCGGACTTTCGACGTGCGGTCCAGGTCCGATACGGAGTTTCTGAGTGCTCCCGAGAGCAACTGGGTTTAGAGTTGGATCCTAGATTTTAGGGTAATGTAGTGTTACTAATTCTATAATTTTGGGTCTTGCAGACCATATTTAAAATATTGGTGCTAATTTCACAGGAAATCTAGTTTAGCGCTAGTTAATCCTTGTTAAATTTCTAAAGGATTTGGTCCTAAGAGATTTCTGCTAGAGGTGGTACTCGGGTCTTTGTACGGATTTTTTCAGGACGTTACAATCTACTCCCCTTAAATAAAAATGTCATCCTCGAAATTTGTACCTTCTCGTACTCCTCAAGAATCTGAGGGTAGTTCTTCTGACCTCAGCTTCAGTCTCCCAAGTAGCCTCCTCTTCACTGTGATGCGTTCACAGTACCTTCACAAGTTGGATCACCTTACTGCGTAACATCTGCTCCTTTCTATCTAGGATACGCGTTGGGCGCAACACATATGTAGCATCCTCGCTCAGCTGTACCTGCTCCCATCTGATGATGTGTGAAGGATTAAGAATGTATTTCTTCAGTATAGATACATGAAATACGTTGTGTACACCCGTCAGTGGTGTGGGCAAAGCCGGGCGATACGCTACTACCCCCACGCGGTCCAAAATCTGAAATGGACCAATAAACCTCGGTGTGATCTTCCCCTTCTTGCCAAACCGCAGGACTCCCTTCATAGGAGAAACTCTGAGGAACACATGGTCTCCAACCTCATACTCAAGCAGTCGCCCCTCGTGTTGGCGTAGCTCTTCTGTCTGATCTGTGCTGCCAGAAGTCGACGTTTGATAATGTCGATCTTCTCAGAGGTCGCCTATACTAACTCTGGGCCAATCAGACTCTTCTCGCCCACTTCTACACAACAATGCGGTGCTCTACATAGGCGACCATACAGCCCCTCATAGGGAGCCATGCCAATACTCGCCTGAAAGCTGTTATTGTAGGCAAACTCTGCATAGGGAAAACAGTCATCCCAACTGTCCTTAAAATTAAGTATATAAGCTCGCAACATTTCTAGTACCTGATTCACCTATTCTGTCTGCCTGTCAGTCTGTGGATGAAACGTGGTACTGAACTTCAATTTCACACCAATCACTTCCTAGATACGAGTCCAGATGATAGATGTGAATCGCGTGTCTCTGTCCGACACGATCTCCAAGGGAACTCCATGCAGACGAATAATCGCCTTGATGTACAACTGGCTAACTCGTCAGCAGAGTTCTAAACTTTGATAGGGAGAACATGAGCCGATTTGGTCAACCGGTCCACGATCACCCAAATGGAGTCATGTCCCTTATTCGTCTTTGGTAACCCTGAGATGAAATCCATTGAGATGAAATCCTACTTCCATTCTGCTATGGGCATGGGTTGAAGTAGTTCAGGAGGTCGGCGATGCTCTTCCTTAACCTGCTGGCACGTGAGGCAATGAGACACATAATCAACTATGTGGACCTTTATATTGTCCCACCAGTAAGATCTCTTCATGTCTCGATACATCTTCGTGCTATCAGGATGCATCGCAAGCTTCGAATTATGTACTGTCTCAACAACTTCTTGTCTTAATTCATGAATGTTTGGGACGCATAGGTGGCTAAGATAACGCAAGCCCCCATTCGTACCAACACTCCATTCCGCATCCTCATCCTCACTAGCCGTTGCTCTCATCTCCTCTAACCACTTATCCTCTCGCTGAGCCATTATGATTCAGTCATCAATCAATGGCTGCACTCGAATATGCGCGATACACTCAAACGGCTCCTCTGTCGTGAGCTTCTGCTCAAAGTCACGCATAAATTCCACTATATTCCATTCCTCAACCATCAGCGGAGCCGCAAATGCTATCGCCTTCTTGCGGTTTAACGCGTTTGTCACAAGGTTGGCCTTTCCAGGATGGTAGGAGACCTCGAAATTGAAGTCCTTCAAGGTTTCCATCCATCACCGCTGTCTCATATTCAGATCCCTCTGAGTGAATATATAGCGAAGGCTCTTGTGATCGTAGAAAAGCTCGAACTTCTCTCCGTAGAGGTAATGTCTGCAGAGCTTCAATGCAAAGATGACGACTGCCAACTCCAAGTCATGCATAGGTTAATTCTCCTCGTGTTTTCTCAACTATCTAGAGGCATAGGCTATCACCCTGTCCTTCTGCATAAGGACATAACCTAGACCAACTCGAGATGCATCAGTGTATATAGTATACTTGACCCCTTGTTTTGACAATACTAGCACAGGGACGGACGTCAACCTATCCTTCAGCTCCTGAAAAACTGCTTCTGCCTTCTCAGTCCAGACGAACTTCAGGTCTTTCCGAGTCAACTGAGACAAGGGTCTGACTATCTTCGAGAAGTCCCGAATGAATCGTCGATAGTAACCTGCCAGACCAAGAAAACTCCTCACCTCAGTAACCAAACCGGGCTGTTCCTAGTCCTGAACCGCGACTACCTTAGCAAGGTCCACCGCTATCCCTTCCTTGGACACCACATGTCCCAGGAACTTGACTTCTTCCTTCCAGAAGTTGCACTTCTTGTATTGCGCAAACAACCGATTCTTCCTAAGGGTATCGAGGACCGATCTCAAGTGTTCCTCGTGATCTTCCTGATTCATGGAGTATATTAGGTGTCATCTATAAACACGATGACGAATCGAAAAAGAAATGGCCGAAGCACCTGTTCATCAAGTCCATGAACACGACCGGTGCGTTCGTAAGACCGAACGACATCACAAGGAACTCGTAATGTCCAAAACTAGTCTTGAAGGCTATCTTTTGCACGTTCTCATCTTTGACGCGCAACTGATGATAACCTGACTGTAGATCGACCTTTGAAAAATACTGCGGTCCCTTCAACTGATCAAACAAGTTGTCTATCCTGGGCAGAGGATACTTGTTCTTCACTGTCACCTGATTCAACCTGCGATAATCAATACACAATCGCAGTGAACCATCCTTTTTTTTCATGAATAAAACGGGCGCTCCCCAAGGGGACACACTCGGTCGTATAAAGCCCTTCTTTAACAAACCATCGATCTATTTCCTCAACTCCTCCATCTCGTAAGGAAGCATACGGTAGGTCGACAATGAAATAGGCGTCGCTCCAGGTGTAAGATCAATAGTAAAATTGATCTCGGGCCGCGGAGGTAAACCAGGGATCGTCGCGAACACATCCTCAAAATTCTGAACTATCGGTGTATTCACAAGTGGCAGATCGTCTATATCCTCCAATAGAGAAGCGTAATAACTCAACCAAGAAGGGTGACTGACCTGAACTGAGAAAGTAAAAGCTGTGCCCTCAAGTCTATAGGCTGTCACCATTCTAGCTTCGTAATTAATCTCTGCTCGCATTCTAGCGAGCCAATCCATACCAAGAATGACATCGTAATTAAATAGGGGAAAGACAATCATGTCGACTAGTACTGTCCTACTCCCTAAGTTTATCGGGCAGTTCTTGCAAATCCTGGTAACATCAGAAAATGTCCCAGTGGCAGTGATAACCCTCACTCCCTTCATAGGAGCGATATCTAACCCCAGTCGCTTAACTGCTGCGTATGAAATCATAAAAGCAGTGGACCCAGTGTCCACCAGTAAGAAAACTAAAGTACCTTGGATATGAGCCGTACCCTCGAATGACCTCGGTGCTAGATCTGCACCCTTAGAAGCCTTAGTTGTAAGTGCATGCACCCGAGCCTGCTGCGGGCGGTTCGACAGCGGTACCATGGGCCGTTGAGGCGGCCTGAATAGAGGAACAGGTGGCCTAATATGAGATGTAGGCGGCCAGAAAGATGGATGCACTGGTGCCGACCGTAGAGGTGGTGTTGAGATGGCCTGAGGAATTTAGCGGTTGATCCTCTGCGGCAGTGAGAAGCCGCTAACTCGCATCCTGGTGAAACAGTTCACCTCTGAGTGACCCGGCCTCTTGCAATAGGCACATATCAAGTCGGGTCGCCTCCCAAAACTTGGTGGAGCCTTGAGTCTCGGCTGTGAGTTAGCAAGCTGCCTCTTGCCAAGGAAGGGCCTAGCCAGAAAATCAGGTTAGGGTCTCGAAGTCATAGGTACTCGCATATGGAACTGCCTGTCCCCATCCTACTCCGCTCGCATAGACATGCTCACCAGCTCGGCATAGCTGGGTATGCTAGCGCAGCACATCTTCGAGCGAATATCGGGTCGCAGACCCTCAGAGAAACGCCGCATACGAATTGGCTCATCAGCTAGTATCAACGGAGCGTATCTGCCTAGCTGCATAAAACTGTTTTCATACTCTGCCACTGTCATAGCTCCCTATCGCAGACGGAGAAACTCACTCTCCTTCTCATGCAGATATGTGACAGGATAGTATTTCTTGTGGAAGTGGGTCTCGAATACCTCCCACGTCCACACATAACCAGCAGCGATCGTTCGAAGTATGCTGTCCCACCATAAGCTGGCCTCCTTCTCAAACATGAAGGTGATTAACTCTACCTGCTCTGCCTCAGAATAGTGCAGTGGCCTGATCATCTTAGAGATGCAGTCAAGTCAATACTCAGCCTCCTCGGGTCGATGAGTACCCGCAAAAGTGGGAGGCCATAAGCACTGAAATCGCTTAAATGTGACACTAGCACTAGAGGTCCCAGTAGAGTGCATAGGTGATGCAGGTGGAGTCACCCCCATAATCTGGGCAAAGATACCCGCCATGGAGGTCAAAAACTACTGTTGCTACTGTTGATGCATCAACGACACCATCTGCTTAAGCCTGTCAAGAGGCGAAGAGGACGGTGGTATGTCAGGCGTCGAGGTAAATGCTCTGCTCTGCTCAGGAACCGATGGTACCGCAGATGGTGCCATAGGCGGTGTCATAGGAGGCAGCCTAGCAGCGGGGCTAGTGGCCGGCTGAAAATTCAGCATGAGAGTGTGAGCCGGGCTCAAACTAGGGTCCATCTGGCTAGTGCTCATGGGAGGGGTCCCGACAATCAGATCGTCAAAGGTGAGACGCACCGTAACCTGTGCAGCCTTAGGTGGCATTCCCTATATGCAACATAGGGTGCAACCCAGGTCAGATTCAACATACTCACAAATTCATTTACGTAGCATTCATATACAAATTAAAGCAACTTCATGCATTTCATTTACCAAAATTGTCATAATACATGAGACACAATATTACATGAATAATGACAGAAGATGCATGTGAGCTAATACAACCAAGACTTCAAACATTTGAACATTCAATCAACTACTACACGACCAGGCCTATCAACATGAAAACACAAACATCTTAACACAACAACAAAACAAACTACGGGGCGACGACATGGATGACTAGGCATCCAAATCTAGCGACGGCGGAAGGGCACCCTTATCCTGCAGACAACACAGGATAGACTTCAAAGTGCGAGTTACTTTCTTGAACTTGTGCTTCATGAGGCCCCGCAGATCCATAATATCCTGTCGTAGGGTGGCCTGACCCTCCTCAAGCCTAACTAAATGGGCTTCTCTATCAGCCTAATCAGGATCATGCTCCTGAGTCGCAGGAGGAAGACTCTCATTCGTATCTTGAGCCTCTTCTTCTTCTTCTTCCTGCTCTGCTTTTTCTTCTATTTCTGCTCCACCTTCTTCTTTACTCTCTTCATCTTCACTTTATGTCTCATCCTCACTCTCCTCAAGTAGGACTTGTCGTTGCCGTGACCCGATATTCATCTGATTGATAGTGATCTCGTTGATGTAATGAATTGGCGCCGGTAATTTTGCCCTAAGTCTGTAGCCAAACTCAAGTGCAATCTTGCATATGAGTTGGTCGAAGGGGAGCGACTCAGTCCTTCTATTTGAACGTGCGATAAGGACTATCTATTGCAGAACATACGTAGGCATACACAACTTCGCTCCCTGCCCTACTTAGTACAAGAAATCCACCATCAGATGCGTGCACTCGTTGCGATTGCTCCACCTGGGGTAGACGTTGAACGTGTAGATGTGGTGAAGCAGACCGAAGACCACCATATTGGTCGCTAGAAGGCTATTGTTAGGCTGCCACTGAACCAGTCGACCACAAAGAAACCTGGTGCGGCGATCCCTTTCACGTGCACTATTCAAATTTCTCTCACTTGCATGTACTTCACCAAGTGGCACGTTTATAAGCTAAGATATTAAGCCAACGTCAATTGTGGCCTCCCGATCTCTTTCAAACGGGATCTTAAACTGCAAGGGCTCTAGCGTAGGCTCTCGAATGTGGGCAAAGAAAACTCAGACAGTGCCCACATTCACACAGTACTCCCCCTCAAAGAGGGGACCCCACCTGGCCTCTTCCAGGCGCTTGAACAACAGGTATTCTCCAAAGAGCCGCGCATCCACATGAGCTTCGAAAAAGACCCTATGACCTTCGTAAACACCATGAGACAACTCTGCCAACAAAGACCTTTCTATGGGAGTATAGGGATCTAGATCCCGCTTCATATGTAACTCCCGTGCGGCGCTTGAACTAGCGGCGACACCTCTTGGTCTCCTCGAACGAGTGGGGCGACTAGGCCCAGCTTCATTCACAGGAGATCTTTTCTTTTTCATAAGAGAAAGAATGGTGGAAATCAAGAATATGGCCGTAACTAGCTCGAATAAAGCCATGGAAAAGGGAAAAAAATAAGGAAACGGGATGGGGTAGTGGATTCCCATGAATTTGAGACACACAAGGGGGTTTGATGTGCTCAAATCAAAGGATTTCGAGAAGAAAGAGAGATGTAGAAGATGGATTTGAGGGAGAGGTGAAGGATGTGCACAAAAATGGAATGAAGAGGGCTTGGAGGGGCGATTTGGGAGAAGGATTTGAGGGTTCTTGTGGTTTTGAAAACTTGGAGGGGGAGGTAAGTGAGAAAACGACCCAAAAGCACCCAAAATAGGGCATTCCCATGTGCGTGGGGGGTCCCATTGGGAAGCGGGCATCGGCCCGACGTCGGGCCTGGGCGGCCCGACCGACCCAGCCCGTTTTTCCGGTGAGGCCTCGCTAAACCGGCGAGGCCCTCGCCACTCGCTGGAGATTCCGGTGAGCCCTCGTCGGTGGGGCGAGGTCCTCCCCCCTCTTGGGTCACAAAAAAGTGTGAGTCCCACTTTGAGTCCCCCTGGAAGTGACTCGTTTGGCCCCCGCTTCCGATTCGAGTTGTTTCGGGTCCTTTTAGATAGAATCTACCACATATTCACGTGTACCGATTTTAAACAGCTGGAATGAGGTAAAACATGGTCTAAACCCATCAATTGACAGTCTATAAGTGGTTTGGAATCATTCCGCATGATCACGGGTGTGTACGGGCCGAATCTCGACGGTTGATTTCTAGCGATTTTACCGTTTAACGAAATTAGGAAGTCCTAAGTCTGTTTCTATATTTCGTCGCTCCCTCTTAAGTTAAAGTACATCAGTGTACATCATGTGACCATAACCCAGGTCTAGTTTAATCTAAATCATGCTCTGATACCAACTTGTAACGCCCTGAAAATCAGGGGCCGAGTAGAAACCAAACTCCCGAGTTCCAATGCATCACTTATGCAACACATAATAATGATTGTATGTTGTCTGTATTAGTGCATAAAACATGAATGAGATTAAGCCAAAACAACAAAACATAATCCAGGGACAATTGTAACACGCAGGCGGAAGTTTGAATCAAACATGCATAACTTTATAACCAGTATAAGTCCCCAAAATATGTATGCGTTACCAGGTCGATAATTACAATACAAAATGTCAAAATGGCAAAATAAATGTGATAGTCCATTATAAGTAAATCCCTGAAGCCCCGTTAATATGAACGGTCTACATAAACCCGCCCGAATACTGCATATATGAGAAGGCATCCTCATCGTCTGCGAAGTCCGGCTCCGCCTCATCAGTCACACCACCATCTACATCTAAGATAAAGTCTGGTTGGTGTTGCGAACACCGTCCCAGAACATGGGAGTGAGTGATCAACTCAGTGGAATCATAAGGCAAAGGTTAACATTTTATCAATTCAATCAAGCAATAATGATAAAATAATACAACACTCAGGTCCTAAGTACTCTTATTAATACACGTATGACATGGATGTAATGATGCATGCCCTCAACTATGCTCCCTTAGCGACTTCATCTTACGATCGCGGCATACAACACTCCCTCAGTGCTTGACCTGCTACGCCAAACGCACACGTAATGCGGTGTATATAACATGATTAGCCAAGTTCTTACTTAGGTTTATTCATTCAGCAAGATTGGAAAGCTAAGGTACTTTCCTTATATCAATTCTCCAAACAATGATCCATTATAGAGTCGTCAGTTTTAGTAATTTTCATATGATGTTGCGGTTTTAGGTCATTAAAAAAGGGCTCGTCACTAAATCAGTGTTGCTCCTGTGGAAAACACATCACATGCATAGTACACGACATCTGATCAGTGTAGGCTTATTATACTTTAATGCTACGGAAAGACTCGTTGCCTCAACGCAGACTTAGAATATGCTTGAGGTCACTACCAATGGCTCGTTACCAAGTCATAGGCCGACCACTCGGATACAGTGTCCCATACCACCGTATTCGGCTCACGAGTTTGGTTTGCTCACTGGTCACTACGGGGAGGCTCGTCGCCCCAGCATAGGCCGACAACTCGACTACGGTGTGCCATACCACTATGTCCGGCTCATGAGTCTTAGGGAATTGTGGTACCAAGGTTAACGAAATTTCACTAGTAAGTTTGGTACCCTAGATTCCAACAGTAGCGTCCAAACATGGTGAACATACATCGGGTTAATCGAGTTATTTGACGAGCTCAACTAGCACGAGCGCACGTCAAGTTAATCGACATGAAGTGCGTAAGCACTCCATGTGGCCTAACCACTATCGACAACTGTAGTACGACTCGGATTCATCGACACATCCTGTGTGGTGAAAACAACCTCAGCCATCAGTTCATGGCCTATCACCGATTGCCTAGACTATATATTAGCCCCAAATACATTCATTTATAATAGGTAATCACATGAGATAGTGAAAGCAGTAGCGAATAAACAGTTCAACTCTTATAATCATTTAAGCAGTTTAGGAAATACAACTGAAGCATGAATTCATACATAAGCATCCTATATACACATAAACACTACAAGACATCGTACATGGAGGAAATCATATACATCGTTAAAGTAATTGAGAATCATATCTTAACACTTGAATTTATTTCAATTTACTAATTACTTAGTCATTCAGAATTTTTACAAACACTTAGTTTTCATATTCCAACACACATAATATATGTTGGTTAGAATACATATTAGGCAAATCCTTTCATTAGGGATTTGTTACACATACACCTAGCATATACACACGGGAATAAATCATGGCAAATATAGTTTCAAATCCTATACGTATACGATTATTACTACAAATACACGGAATACCCTAAATACAACATAGTGTATACGAATACGTAAAGTAAAACAGACAACACATTTGACATGTGTAATGGCGCCCACATCAGTAATAAATCATTATCTAACATTGAAAGCCTTGAAAACCATAACCTAGACGCATATAGTCCGCACCTTATGCCGATAAATGCGTATCAAACTCAGTTTGTATGTCAAGTCGTTGTCCACAACACGAGGGCCACCTATAACACTCAATAGGTTAGCTATTTCATTACTTAGACTATTTGAAACCCTAGAACAAATTAGGGTTAGGTTTTCTTACCCAATCTTGGGATTAGAATCGCCGGAATAACGATCCGGTAGCAGTGGATAAGCACGTGGAGTAGTGGGGATTGAATCCCAGGAATAACTCTAACTCTTCTCTCTCTTTCCTTCTCTTTCTCCTCTTCTCTTCCTTAGAGTTTTTAGAAAATTCGTATGGAGTGCATGAGAGAGGGTTTAAGGCCCTTATATAGGCTCAAAACTGACCGAAACAGTCCCAGGGCCATGGTATACTTAGGTTATAACCACTTCGGGCTCATTCCGATCCAACGGAGCATTTCTAGAGGTCCCTTTATTGAATGCGGTTGGATTTAAGCTCACTAATATTGGATCTTGATTAAGTTGAGTTTTCAGTCCGATCGAATTTCCAGATCGACTGTGGCGGACCAGTTTCAGTTCAACGGTCACCGAAACTCAATCAGGGACACAAGTACATAGGCATGTGTGGGACATTTTCCCTGATTCGAGGGTAACTTTGCATCAAATTCCAACGGTCAGAACGCTTAAAATTGGCACGCAAGCGACATGACTCAGATTACTTAAATTCATATTTAATTTCATAAAAACCTTCACGTTCTCACACTCTTCATTCCGGACTCAAGAAAATAGTCTCAGGACCTCATCTGGACTTAATTTTCGAGGTGATAGTCAAGTCCAATTAGGCGATCATAATTATCTAAGTTCATTGCTATCGGACTTTCGACGTGCGGTCCAGGTCTGATACAGAGTTTCTTAGTACTCCTGAGAGCAACTGGGTTTAGAGTTGGATCCTAGATTTCACGGTAATGTAGTGTTACTAATTCTATAATTTTGAATCTTGCAGACCATATTTAAAATATTGGTGCTAATTTCATAGAAAATCTGGTTTAGCGCTAGTTAATCCTTGTTAAATTTCTAAAGGATTTGGTCCTAAGAGATTTCTGCTAGAGGTGGTACTCGGGTCTTTGTACGAATTTTTTCGGGACGTTACAATCTACTCCCCTTAAATAAAAATTTCATCCTCGAAATTTGTACCTTCTCGTTCTCCTCGAGGATCTGAGGGTAATGTAGCGTTACTAATTCTATAAGTTTTGAGTCTTGCAGACTGTATTTAAAATGATTGGTGCTAATTTCATAGAAAATCTGGTTTAGCGCTAGTTAATCCTTGTTAAATTTCTAAAGGATTTGGTCCTAAGAGATTTCTGCTAGAGGTGGTACTCGGATCTTTGTACGGATTTTTTCAGGACGTTACAATTACATAATATTTAAATTTTCTTTCTAAACTTATATTATGTATGATTGTTATTCTATTCTAATTTGTTGTGAAGAACCATATTGGGACTTCTTACTAAGCCTGGCTAGCTTACCTTGTGTTAATGGAAAACCGTACAGATGTAATTGAGGGTGAGCCAATGGCTTAAGAACAAGAGTACGTGGTCGAGCTGGAAAAGGACTCAAGGGATACGTGGCCCTACTTGATAGAGAAAGAAGTTGTTGCCTTATATTGATCATGATTATCACTTTAATTATATTTGATGTTCTTAGATTGTTAATTACTTCTTTCAAATTATAAACAGAATTTATTTCATTTCATAAGACCTCAAATGAAAGGGTCCTTAACTATGTTTATAATTAATGATTAGAACGAATGATCGATTTTTTATTTATGAAATGTTATTGAGTATTAATGGAACTTAAATTTATGGCAGGACTACTAAATATGTTAATTTTTGTAATCATATATAATAGTTTAAGTATACTTAGTGTACTAGTCATGATGTGAATCTCGGGTTCGAAGTATACGCCAAGTACCCAAAATCCATGTGGTGACAGAGTGGGTCGCCGACACTTTCATGGCAAAGATGGACCAGAAAAGGCTTAATAGTAGGTAGAAATGATTTGAATCATCAAAACCTTAAATTAGTCACGTCTAATAAACCAAGATGAGTTTTTCAATATATTATATATGATTTTGGGGTAAGACCTACTTAAGCCAACCAATCCAATACGTCAGGTTTCCAATGTTAGATTTGCGAGTTTCCATCAAATGGACGGTCAAAAGTCCCTTTTAGTTTCATTTTTATTATAAATAGTAAGTTCTAGTTTAAGTATAACTTTTGCTCCTTTGAGTTGTGGAAGTCATGCCCAACATGAAAAGGGCTTAGAAAAGTTAGGAGAAAAACCTCATGGGGCCAAATTGGATAGTCACTAATTTTGGCCGAAAACGACGAAGTCAAACAGGAATGGACGTCATTTATAAATATTAAGTTTACTATTTATAGTAAGCCACATTTTTAGAATGTTTGAGTTAGAGTTTAAGTCCGAAACTATGTCCTAGGTTTGAGTTTCTTATTTAAAGAGTTATAATTTCATTTTCTAAATGATTATTCGATTTATTTTGAAATTATTAGGGAATATTCATTCTTTTTATCCCTTGTGGATTCAAGGAAACTCTTTGAGGAGTCTAGAGAGTTATGTGAATTCGGAATAGTTATTCCTCGAGGAAGAGGATGATCGACCTTATCGTAGCCCTCCCAGCACCATGGTAGGAGTTGGCATTGAGCCCATACACTTGTGCATTGGTTATGGATGAATTAAAGATGCTTTTACAAAAAAAGATCCCATGGTGTATATTGTTTGCAGATGACAATATAAGGGAGAACATAAACGTAAACTTAAATTTATAAAGGGTGTTTTAGAATCTAAAGAATTTAAAATTAGTTGAATGAAAATAAGGATATGGAATGTAATTTTAGTATGAGTGGAAACAAATAATTAATTATGATTTTTGACCAATAAGTTTTTCAAAATGACTACTTTCTATATCTTAACTTGATAGTGCACAGGCTAGAGAGATTGAGAATGATGTTGCTAATATAATTTGAACGGGGTGGTAGAAATGGATGTGTGCCTTTAGAGTTCTATATGACCGTTGTGTACCTCTCAAATTGGAGGTGTTTTTATTTTATTTTATTTTATTTTATTTATTTATTTATTTTTTAAGAACATCTTTAAAACCAACCATATTTTATGGGAGGGGGAATGTTGGATAGTTAAAGAATAACATATTCATAAGTTGAATGTAGCTGAAATGAGGATGATGAGATGAATTGGTCAGGATTAAATGCATTTAAGGAGCTTAAGAGCAATACCAGTAGGTAATAAAATAAGAAAAAAAAAATACACTTAGATGGTTAGTCATGTGTAATAGAGACTCAGGACTGCCAATTATACGGATTGAACTGGTACAAGTTAATAGTTTTAGAAGGGTAAAAGAAAAAAGAAAGATCAATATAATGTGAGTGGAGGTAGCAAGAAAAGTCTTTGATAAAGTATAATGGTAGAATATGATTCATATAACCAATTCCAATTAGATCCAATAAGGCTTAGATGATGATGATGAAAACCATATTCAAACCAAACAATGGAATTATTGTTGGATTCCATAAATTTTCATTACTACTTGAGGATTCTATAGGATTTTTTAATGTCCACAAGTTTTTTTTTTTTTACATTCCACAGGGAGGTTGTTAGATTGACTCTTTCATTTACCAAAAAGTGAGCAAACGTCTGAGATGGTTTATTCAATTGCTGCCACTCTAATAAATGAAGTGGCTTGATATTCTACAAGTGGAGTGATGATGGGAAGGCCCACCAAATGAAAAGTTCAGATCAAATTAAAGATGTCCATGTTGGCATTTGTGAGGAACATTTTGTGACATGGTATAGTAGCACTTTCATTCAATGATAAAGAGCAAAGTCAAATTTTCTTGGCGCATGGCTTCATTTCCAAGAAAATCATTGCATTGACATCATAATGTGGGCTTTTAGTGGGCTTCGTTGAAAATAATTTAAGGCTATCATCCAGAAGTGCCAATAATTTATCTTCTGTATTTAAATAGTTGTCCCTTTTAACTAAAAAGTTTGTTTATATTCTAATGTTTTTTAAATATTTTATATTATCAACAACTATTGTATGCGCTTCTATCAACAACTATTGTATGCGCTTCAACCGTACCAGCAGGTACCAACATACCAAACAACGTTGGCAAGACCCATGTTTGGCGTTAAGCTATAAATCGAGCCGAGCCAAGACTTAAGTGGGCTGCACCACAGAGAACAATTCAAATTTTCAAAAATTTGCCGCTGAAACGATTTTTTGAAATTTCAAATGGAAGAGTGCAGTGTGTCCTTTTTGTCCCACCTTAGAAATGATCGGAGAAGATTTGAGGTTTATATGTGGATGTGTTTGTAGTATTCTTACTTAGAGTTTTGGAGATTGTGATGCTCGAGTTGCACTAGAACACAGGTACATTTGGGCACATGCATGGGCGAGGGCATGGGCAGTGTGGTTGTAGGAATTTAAATGTGATGAGTCTGAATGGTCAGATATTTTAATCCTTCGATCAAAAATGGCTGAAATTAATGAACAACTGTCAGAAATATTTTTCAAATGGTTTTGAACCATTAATGGACACCTAGCAACGGGCAACGGTCAACTCCCTGACACTTATATAAACTGGATGATTCCGGTCCAAATTTCAGTCTCAAATACAAATCTCTCCCTTTCCATTAACAATTGATAAGGGGGCGAATCACGCTTTAAAAATATCGTATATAAATTTTAGATGATTCAGCCTACTAAAACAAAATAATTGAATTTTATTTCATTTTATTTTTTATTTTTTCGATATATCCAAAATAATTTTCAAACAAAATACTCATTCAAGAGACCGTATTTTTTATAGGCCACTGGGTGTTCCCCAAATGATGAAGAGAGACCCTAAAGTTAGGCTGATCGAAAACTCGAGTGAGCCGCACCATCTGAATTTGGATGGTTGAGTAATGATTTTACATGGTTTCGTATGGATTTCAGGCTTCCTTGTAAATATAAAAAGAAGCACGCTTGACAAGTCGAGTTGAAACCACACAGGCATCACGATTATTACAGCCAATCCTACCTGAATTTTATTTTTTGTGGCTTATTTTTTGCTCATAAAGAATACAAAAGAAAATGATAAGAATCTGGGTTTGCAGTTTGAAGATGAGACCTTAATGTTGAAGATACATCTACTAATTAAGGCCATGTTTGGATACTTGAATCCCAAGAAATTAATCTCAAGAAAAATGTAAAGCTTTTTTCTTGATTTGAAATGCAATTATATTTGGGTGTTGATGACTGTTGAGGGATTGATGAAGCAAATTTTGAATTCAAACCAAACACACGAAAGATAAACACAGCAAAACATGCACATGATAACACAATGTTATGTGGAAAACTCTTGTGGAAAAAAATCACAATATAAAATGATAAAAAATTCATTATAAAAAACGAATTACAATAGATAGATCTTACTTACAAATGTGAAACCCTTTTAAAAATCATAACCTCCTCCTACAACAAGCCCTTTAATATTTCGGTACCCTAATTTCATTTTTACACCCGTGTGTGTGTGTGTGTGTGTGTATAGCGTTATAATTGGAATACGAAATAATTCTTGTGATTATATATGTAAAACTGTGTACGCTGTCAACGTAAGCATTCGATCGATTAACACACCCACCAATCGAACAACCCTCAACCGATCGAGCATGAACATGGGTAAAAGTGTCCAAAAATTTAACCGATTAATTCAGAGTTTTCTCTATCAATCAATTTGACTTGTTGATTGATTAAATCTCAATGAAACTTTTCGAAGACCAATCTGTTAAATCCGAAGTTCGCTCGATTGATTGATCAAGCAAGCTGTTGATTGATTGAGATCCCTCTTTAGGACAAATTGAAAATATAAGACAATAACGACAAACACGAATTGCAAGAAAATATTTTCATCCTTTTCCATATATATATATATATATATATATATATATATATATATATATATTCTCAAAAAAAGGAAGAAGAAGGAAGAAGAAAAAAACTATATATATATACATATATATATATTCTCAAAAAAAGGAAGAAGAAGGAAGAAGAAAAAAACGCACCTGTTATTGCACCCAAGATTGAGATTTCTACTCTTTTTTATTTTTTATTTTATTTACACACGCACACATTCCCCACACACTCACACGGTAGCGGGATTTCACCCCCTATGGATACTCGAACCCTTGACTGGGTGTAATCACTGCTTTTTCATTTTTAGACGTTGAAGTCCGTTTATCCATATGTAGCTAGAAGAATCCATATAACATTCCGAATATAGAGTTAAGAGTACCAGAGGTGATGTATCTCAGTCACATGATTGTATAAGTTTATTAACTTTCAAAATAATCCTAATTGGATGATCTTAGCGGTCCAATTAGTGTCCATCGAGCCGATCACTGAAACTATAAATGGATAGTGGTGAGGATCATTTGATTACTGTGAAATGGGACTATATATGCTCCATCTGCAAGGTCCAGAATGGTCTACAACACCTGTTCTATGTGGAGCTAAAAACAACCATGCTCTTTGGGGCCACCATGTTGTTTATGTGAAATCTACTCGGTCCATCAGGTGACAACCCATATCTTCACCGTACATGTTGTTTAAGTTCAATGAACGTATTTTATGAAAGATATACTCAATGGTGCAGTTGGCGTCCCATCCTCATCGTTCCCTGTGGTGTGGTCCACCTGAGTTGTGGAGCTGGCTGATTTTTGGGCCCACTGCCGAGGACCGTGGAGAGCACCTGATGGACGGAGTGGATTTCAGCTACACAACATGTTGGGCCCCAAACGGCTTGGGTTATGCAACCCACGGGCAAAATCCTTTGCAGTTTGTATTGCGGCCGATTCCATCCATGGACATAATTTCTAGTTGGTGGGGTTCACCACCTTTTCCCTCATGCGTTAGCAGTGGGGGAGCGGAGTAAGTGAGACTCCGGATCCATTGAGGTGGGTGGGACCCCTGATGTTATATACCTTAAATACACACCGTCCAAACATTTTGAAAGCTTATTTTAGGGGCATGATCTTAAAAATGAAGCTGACTCAAATCATAGGTGGACCACACCACAGGAAACAGTTGTGATTGAATCCCCACCATTAAACTTCATAGGGGCCACCGAATGTTTATTTGCCATCCAACCTGTTGTCAAGGTCACAAAGATCTGGATGAAGAGACCATATAAATATTAGCTTGATCCAAAACTTTTTTGGCCCACAAGAAGTTTTTAATGGGCAATTACCACTGTTTCCTGTATTATAGTCCACCTTGTGGCGCAGCACGCCAACAACGCAGTGGGTCGAGATCCAATCTCAGGCCTCACCCACAAACGATAAATAGAAAGGAATATAAACTAGAAACAGATCAAAGCAATCCAAACAAACCACAAGACAAGATATACATGGAAAAACCCCAAACTAGGGTAAAAAACCACGGATGCAAACTTCCACTATGAAGAAACAAAGATTACAAGGCAAAATACTAACCTCTCCCTTAGAAGAATATAAAAAACTCTTAGCCCACACCTTTAGAAATATTTTTCAATATTCCTCATTTACCTAGAAAAGCCCTATGAACCCCTATTTATAGTTTAGGTAACTTTCCTTCCGCACCCTTGCGAAAGGCGACACCAAAATCCACAATCCGTATCAGTTTTGAAAACAATCTGCGTAACCTACGACAGGTCCTAGCTCCCCTACGACCGGTCGTAGACCCCTAAGACCTGTCTTACAGTCCCTACGACCAGTCCTAGGGCCCAAAACAGCAAAAAAACATCGCTGGACTTTGAGTCGAGCCGATCCACGACCGGTCGAGCAGGCCCCTATGATCGGTCGAAGACGTCCTACGACCGGTCGAAGGTGGCCCAATGTGGCTCCACATTCTCAACAATCTTCCACTTGGAGACACATTGCCATAAACCTTCGTCTTCTTTATCCGGGGTGCACCACCTCCCCGTCTTCAAACTTGAAGATCAATCAAAGCTGAACAGAGCTTTAACTTCTCCCTTGTGACCGCCTTGGTCAACATATCTACAGGATTCTCACTTGTATGAATCTTCTCCAGAACAATCGATCCATCTTCCAGTAACGAACGTATGAAGTGATATTTGATGGCAATATGCTTGGTTATTGAATGAAAGGCTGAATTCTTAGCCAAGTGTATTGCACTCTGGCTGTCACTGTACAGCTTGCAATCTACTTGCTTCTTACCCAACTCTTTCATAAAACCTTACATCCACACCATCTCCTTGCATGCTTCTGTAGTCGCAACATATTCTGCTTCTGGCATACTGATAGATACTATCTTCTGTAACTGAGAGACCCAACTTACTGCAGTACTGCCCAGAGTAAAGACATAACCTGTAGTGCTTCTTCTGCTGTCGACATCTCCTGCCAAATCTGAATCCACGTAGCCTTGTAGCTTGATTTTCGATCCACCATAACACAGCCCTACATCCTTAGTACCCATCAGGTATCTGAGGATCCACTTCACAGCTTTCCAATATTCCTTCCTGGGGTTGTTTATGAACCTGCTAACAACTCCCACTGCTTGAGTAATGTCTGGCCTCGTGCTCACCATAACATACATGAGACTCCCAATAGCTGATGCGCATGGGACTTTAGTCATGTAGTCCCGTTCCTTCTTCGTCTTTGCACCTTGCTCCTTAGATAGCTTGAAGTGGTTGGCTAATGGAGTGCTAACCGGCTTAGCACCTCTCATATTGAATCGATTAAGTACCTTGGCTATGTACTTTGCCTGTGATAAAATCAGTTTCTTGTTTTCCCTGTCACGCTTTATCCTCATGCCTAGGATTTATTTTGCAGCTCCTAAATCCTTCATGGTAAATTCTCTAGACAATTGTCTTTTGAGATCTGAGATGTCCTTCATGCTTGAACCAGCCACAAGCATATCATCAACATACAAAAGAAGAATGATGTACGACGTATCAAACTTCTTTAAGTAACAACAGTGGTCTGAATGACATCTCCTAAAACTGTTTCCCGACATGAAACTATCAAAATTTTTGTACCACTGCCTCGGGGCCTACTTCAGGCCATATAGACTTTTCTTCAGTCTGCACACTTTGTTCTTATTACCTAGTGCCACGTATCCTATCGGCTGATGCATATATATTTCTTCTTCAAGATCCCTATGAAGAAAAGCTGTCTTAACATCTAGCTACTGTAGATGTAAGTTCCTTGTAGCCACTATACTCAAGACCATGCGAATCGTAGACATTTTCACTACTGGTAAATATATTTCAGTGAAATCGATACCTGCCTTCTGTTAAAAATCTTTTACAACCAGTCTCGCTTTGTACCGTTTCGAACCATCATGCTCCTCCTTCAGTCTGTAAACCCATTTTTTATGAAGAGATTTCTTACCCTTAGGTAGAGTGACTAGCTCCCATGTACGATTAGACTCAAGAGAGTCCATCTCCTCATTCATGACTTGCTCCCACTTAACCTGTGTATCTGACTGTAATGTCTCTTCAAAACATTCTAGCTCACCATTATCTGTCAACAGTAGATAATGTAAGGAGGGTGAGTATCGGACCGTAGGTCTCCTCTCCCGAGTGGACCTCCTCGTAACCGGTGTCTGTGGCTCTGCCTCATGATGCTCCTGTGCATGATCATCTTGTGGCGCTGTAACACCCGTGTCAGGTAACTCTTCCAATTCTACGAATTCCTTTTCCTTGGCATTATTTTCTTGTACACTGTCCTTATGCATCACTTTTTCATTAAAGATCACGTCCTTGCTTCTAATGATTTTCCTATTTTCTGCATCCCAAAACCTATAGCCAAAATCATTCTGCCCATAGCCTATAAACGTACACCTCCTGGACTTCGCATCCAGCTTATTTTTGTGCTCTGCATCAATGTGAACATATGAAGTGCAACTGAACACTCTGAGATGTGTAAGGTTCACTTCTTTCCCAGTCCACATTTTTTCTGGTAGCCCACCATCCAATGGTGCTGAGGGACTTCTATTGATAAGATATATAACAGTATTTACAACATCTGCCCAAAACGTCTTGGGCAACCCTGCATGTAACCTCATGCTCCTGGCGCGCTCAAGGATGGTCCTGTTAATGCGCTCAGCCACACCATTCTGCTGTGGTATCCCTGGAATCATTTTCTGATGTTTGATTCCACTTGCTGCACAATACTCCTCAAACCTCTTATCACAATACTCTCCCCCATTATCAGATCTGAGACACTTTACTGTTTTACCTGTCTCATTTTCTACCATAACTTTTCACTTTTTAAACGCATCAAATACATCAGATTTATGCTTTAAGACATAAACCCACAGTTTTCTACTAGCATCATCAATAAAGGAAACAAAATAACGTGAGCCACCAAGAGATGATACCTGTGCCGCTCCCCACACGTCAGTGTCTACAAGCTCCAATAGATGCGTCTTTGGAGCGCGTCCTGTCTTCTTGAAGCTTACCCTCTTCTGCTTGCCATATATGCAGTCCTCGTAGAATTTCAAGTAAGGAGACTTAAGCCCTGGTAGCTTTCCTTTTGACAACAATACTTTCATCCCTTTCTCACTCATATGTCCCAACCTCTGATGCCATAACTGCCCATTCACTCTAGTTGATGCGACTGCGAGTGAACTATACGATCCTGAAGTCACGTACAAAGTACCTTCCTTTTTACCTCGAGACATCACCAAGACACCTTTTGTGATCTTCTAGGAATCACTGGTGAATGTCGTCACATAACCAGTGTCGACTAACTGCCCCACTGAGATCAGATTCCTTCTCAAACTCGGTACATGTCTGACATCCTTCTGTTTTAAAACCGTTTCATCTTTTTGATTGACCTGAACGTCCCCCTTTCCAACAATACTGCACGGCTCATCATCACTCAGGTAGACTCTCCCAAAGTCACCTGACACATAATCACGCAGAACTTCCTTATATGAAGTGACATGAAACGAAGCACCCGAGTCTATAACCCATGACTCATTCCTTGCATCAAGAGACAAGATCAATGCCTCTGTGTCGCTCTCCTCAGACAGATTCACTGAATCCTTCCCGCCTTGAGAGCTTCCTTCTTGTTTCTTGAGCGCCCTGCAATCACGTTTCATGTGCCCCTTCTTGCCGCAATTCCAACACCCGTCTTTGTCTTTCGGTCCCTTGGACTTCTTCCTCGTCTTAGAACGCCCGTGTTTATTGACTCATCTGTTCTGCGATTTTCCTCTTCCTTCAACGTTTAGAGCATTCCCTGAATCCCCTGAAACTCCTGATGCCTTTCTTCTAGATTCTTCGCTGAGAATTAGACCGGCCACATCATCAAATTTCAGCTTTGTCGACCGTAAAGAATTGCTCACAGGAATCACCAAACTATCCCAACTGTCTGGTAGACTGGATAAGATCAATAGTGCCCTGATCTCATCCTCAAAAATGATGCCAACGGATTCCAACTGGCTCGTGACTATATTGAACTCGTTTACATGTTCAGCCACGCTCCCACCAGCCGACATCTTCATGTTGAATAGCTGTTTCATAAGATGAACCTTATTGGATGCTGAGGGCTTTTCATATATGGTGGCTAGGGCTTCCATTAATTCTTTTGTCGTTTTCATCTTGGATATGTTAAAGGCGACGCTCTTAGACAAAGAGAGTCGGATCGTTCCTAAAGCCTTCCTATCTAGTAAAAACCATTCATCATCTGTCATCTTTTCTGGTTTCTTCTCTTTTCCTTCTAGAGGAATGTAGAGGTCCTTCTGATACAGATAATCTTCCATCTGCATCTTCCCGAAGGCAAAGTTTGAACCATCAAACTTCTCAATTCTAGTTTTTCCATCTTCCACCATCGCTCCTAATAGAACTAAACCAATAGCTCTAATACCAGTTGTTGCGCAGCACGCCAAGAACGCAGTGGGCCGAGATCCAATCTCAGGCCTCACCCATAAACAATAAACAGAAATGAATATAAACTAGAAACAGATCAAAACAATCCAAACAAACCACAAGACAAGATATACGTGAAAAAACTCCAAACTAGGGTAAAAAACCATGGATGCAAACTTCCACTACGAAGAAACAAAGATTACAAGGTAAAATACTAACCTCTCCCTTGGAAGAATATATAAAACCCTTAGCCCACACCTTTAGAAATATTTTTCAATATTCCTCATCTACTTAGAAAAGTCTTAGGAACCCCTATTTATAGTTTAGGTAATTTTCCTTCCGCACCCTTGCGAAAGGCGACACTAAAATCCGCAATCCGTATCAGTTTCGGAAACAATCTGCATAATCTACGTCCGGTCCTAGCTCCCCTACGACCGGTCTTACAGTCCTTACGACCAGTCCTAGGGCCCAAAACAGCAAAAACAACATCGCTGGACTTTGAGTCGAGCCGGTCCACGACCGGTCGAGCAGGCACCTACGACCGGTCGAAGACGTCCTACGACCGGTCGAAGGCGGCCCAATGTTGCTCCACATTCCCAACACACCTGACATTTGAATCTTCTTCATTTTTAAGATCATCCGTTGAAATGAGTTTTCAATACGGATGGACGACATGGATGTAGTCACATACATTACAGTGGGCCCCACAATCAGGAGTCCCACCCACCTCGGTGGATCCGTGGTCTCACCTAATCCGCTTCCTAACAGTGGAAGCTCTTCCTCCTATTTGCAATTGAATAAGGAAGAAAAGGTGGTGTGATACCCGTTTAAGATGGCCCACGGATAAGATAGATAAGAGGAGGAGAGTATTTATTTTGAGAAATGATCACCTACAGCTTGCTGCATGCAAACTTAGTATCCAACCCTTCTTTTCCACCAACATATCACTTATGCAGGAGATCTGAGCCATGTAAAATGGTGGACCCCACCACGTAGATCACCTGAGAAATCAGGCCGGTGCATTCCTTGACCAGGCCACAACATCTCAATCTAGGGATGTTGCCCACGTGATAAGCTGATCATCCTGATTTGCAAGACAGGTAGTCTTCACGGCAGGGCCCACCTTTTGCATGGATCAGATGTCCTACACGTGTGGTATGTAGGTGGAAAGATGGGGCCACCTGCTAAGTTATAGGTGCGGCCGTTTGGCCATCCGTTCTCTATGTTGTACTTGCATTCTTCTATCTTTAGACCGCCCATGTGTGGCCCACTAGACATGTTCGTGCTACAATCACTATTTCTGAGTGGTTTCACCATCATTGCGCACCCATCAGCACACTTTCAATCTTGTAAATCTATTAACACAAAACAAATGAGAGATATTTGGTCTTTACATACTAAGAAAATGATACACTCCCTTGAAAAGGGATATGTGGTCCTCCTACCCTATGTGAAAATGGGTGGGCCCCACATTGCCCATAGCCCAAAAATCATGCCAGTGGGACCATAATAACGCATAACACGTAGGGAGATGTCACATCTGAATACGCGGTTTGGATCACTGAAACAAGTAAAAGTCCAAAACCAATGGCTAGAATTCCAATGTATCTTAGTGCAATTTGTTAGAATGTAATCTTCTATATGTCACCTTTATCTTGGATTGCTGGAGAAATCTCCCCTCTTTTAAAGATGCCTGCCAGATTCCCCTACACAGGGAAGTTATTTTTAGCAATTGATTATTTTACCCTTATCTCATATGCAACTAGGTACATGCTTGTGGCCCATTATAGTGCATGTGTCTTTCAACCCATTGAGCATGGTAACTCCATAAAAATAAGACACTGCAAAATCAGTCCGATCCCACCATTAGTTGGGCCATCATGGTGGAATATGTAGATTTTTAAGTGGTTGTACATTGTTTTCTATGTTGTGGCTCACTTAATGATTTAATTAGTCTGTTTTTTTTTTTTTTTTTTTGGGTAGGTTTGTTTGGATGTATTTAAAGGGAATTGGTGTATGACATTGGCAGCAACAACTTTTATATATGGAAAACAAGATGGACCATGTGAGTCCCTTCATGATGTATATGTTTTATCCATGCCATCCATTCATTTGGCCAGATCATTCTAGGGTATGCCTAGAAAATTGAGATAGATCCAAAGCTCAAGTGTACCACATTATGGGAAGAACATTTAAATAGTTAGCATTTAAGCTCCGGTATTTTATATAATGTGGCCCACTTGATCTTTGAATTTGCCTCATTTTTGGGCCTATGACCTAACATGATCTGTACTAATGAATGGATGGAGTGGATATAACACAAATGTCATGGTGGGACCACCAAGTTTTGGTTTCAGATTGTTTTAAAATGATTGGCCAAACTCCTCTTCACTTTCGAACGTATGTAACCTTGTTTGATGTATGCATTTAATGCTAGTTTGAGAGAAATTACATAAAATAAATATAATTATGTTAAAACAAAGGCCCTTGGTGTGAGTCCTTGGTAGACAGGATATATATCATTTATTCTAAACCAACCCATGTGCAAAATAAAAGGTTGAGGAAGGAAGATGGGGACGTCCAGGTGGTTGGAGAGTCAACTTGAGCCCAACTCAACATTAAGTTGGGTTAACCCATCGCCCAACCCAACCTGGGCCAACCATATCCCAACATTAACCTATCTCGAGTTAGGTTGGTTTCTGTGGGTTGGGCTACATTGGTTTGAGCTGGGTTGGACAGTGCACTTTTACTAATATTAGAAATTTGGTATCTTGTATTGTAAGGCCCATCCCTAAGATACATGATATTGTCCGCTTTGTCGAAGCTTACGGATTTAAAACACGTCATCTGGGAAAAGGATGCTGGTAGCTCACTTAGGCCGGATCATCCCCCCCACATTAGCACTTACCCCTTCAGATATTGTACAACCAACTGTTATCAGAGTGCACGACGGTGGTTTTGTTTGTCACTAGACAGAAGTTCACCTATTTCATGCACGACGCGTTATGACTGTTAAGGAATGAACCCAACTTATAGTCACCACAACTTCAGATGACGCTTTTGATGTGGGATAAAGTTTCACCTTCACTGTGTGCACAGTAGCTTGCTAGCTATACAGTAGCCTGCCAGCCACCTTAAGACCCGCCCACATATGCAACAACCCATGTGTGCCCGCCCATATGTGACCACAGTGACGGAGCGTCACAATATGCCCCACTGAGGCCAGAGCCATTCACGGTTCTAATACTACTTGTAAGGCTTATTCCCACAATACATGATATTGTCCGCTTTGTCAAAGCTCAAAGATTTAAAACGCGTCATCTAGGAAAAGGATACTGGTAGCTCACTTATGCCTGATCGGCCCTGCCCACATCAGCACCTACCCCCTTTAGATATTGTCCAACCAACTATCATTAGAGTGCACAATAGTGGTTTTGTTTGTCACTGGATATATGTTCATCTGTTATAAGCATAGCGTGTTATGATTGTTAAGGAAGGAACCCAACTTATAGCCACCACAATTTCAGGTGACGCTTCTGATGTGGGACAAAGTTCCACCTTCACTGTGTACACAGTAGCCTGCCAACCACACAGTAGCCTACCGACCACTTTAAGGCCTGCCCACATGTGTGCCTGCCCATGTGTGCTTGCCCACATGTGACCACAATGACAGGGCATCACATATATTATAATATAATAATTTAAATGATGTAGGTGATAGAGGTTTTGAGTTTAGGTTGGGTTGGGTTGCCAAAGGCGCCAACCCATGGCCAACCCAACTCAGGATTAGGTCAAGGATTTCTATCCTGAGCACGAACCATCCTCAACCCAACCCAACTTGACCCAACCATAATTTCAGGTGGGGCCAGTTGGTTCGGGTTGAGCCCGACCTTTGTCATAAAGTTTATAATTAGGAGAGATAACTACAATATTCCAAAATAGAGGAGAGCTAAGTATAATTATCGTATAATTGAGGAGAGGCAGTGGGTTCCATGGTGATGTAGAGCAGGCCGCATGCCTATTGATTTAGGGAAGGACGTGATGAGGTCGATCACCGTCTTTCTCAAGGGTAACTACTCCCAATCCATAGAGCTTTTATGGACTTTGCACAGAGATTCCTCAAATCCACAATAAATAAAATAAAAATAATTTCTAATAATTCAACATAAATTGGTTGGTGATAAAAAATGAAATTACAATCCTTTAAATAGTAAACTCAAACCTAGGAAGAAGTTTTAGACTCAAACTCCAACTCAAACTCCCTGAAAACGTGACTTACTATAAATAGTGAATTTACTATTTGTAGATAGTCATGATTCCTACTAGACTTCATGGTTTTCAACCAAAAATAGTAAGTGTCTAATTTGGCCTAACCACGTAATTCTCCTAATTTTTTTATGCCCTTTCGTGTTGGGCACAACTCCTAAAACTCAAAGGATCAAAAGTTATGATCAAATTAAAACTTACTATTTATAGTAAAAATGAAAATAAAATGGACTTTTGACCATCGATCTGATGGAACCTTGCAAATCCAGTGTGGGCATACCAGTATAGCTAGGTTGGTTGGCTAAAGTAGCTTCTCCTACCTTAAAATCATAAATGATACATTGAAAAACTTATTTTGGTTTACGAGATACGACTATTTTATGGTTCTGACGGTCTTGATCACTTCTGCCTCTGATCGGGCTTTCTTTGGTCCATCTTTTCCATGAAAGTGTTTGCGACCCACTCTACATCACCTATTCTTTGCACAACTAGACTGATAGAAGCTCGAATGGAAGCGGACATAGTCCGTTAGATCCGGGCACAGTCATATGTAGGGCATGACATAATTGGGTCCCATGTGTGTTCGGATCGAAGAAATTCATTCTACATATGGAGAAATTGTCGTTGGAAGTGTGAACCGTAAATCGAACATAACTTTTGATCCAGGTATTGTTACGGGTCGCATGACCTATGAATTTTGACTGTAACAGGCCATTCAGAGCCAACCACTATAAGTGGGTACTGTTACACCCTTTTGTGAGAAAAAGGTTCCTTCTAATTCAAAATCATAGTTTTAAGATCTATCTAATTTGTTTTAGAGTTTTAGTATATACGGTTTTCTTAGAATTTATTTCTTTTCATGTTAAATTAGGATTTCTTATTTTTAGTAAAATTTACTATGCCAGATAAATTTTAATTTAGTCAAATTCGGACTCATAATTAGAGTTTCCCTTTCTATATAAGTGATGTAATAAGAAGTTTGAGCATTATTATTGATTAATAATTCTAAATTTCTTATTTTCTTCTCTTGTGGATTCAAGAATAACCTCATGGATTCAAAGTTTTGCACACTTAAAGTAGAAGGTGATAATCTTACTTATCACACCCTTCCCCTGCATCGCTTGAAACCAATCTGAGTACACCTCGTTTCAACACTTGAGGTCTTGGTATTGATCCCTAGCAGGGGTGGCTAACATGGAGTGTGTGTACTCACATGGGTGCATACTAACAAGCTAACCCAAAACAAACAAAAAAAATAAAAATAAAAATTTAAGTACCATCCATTCCGATCATGATTCAAGTGTTGATTTGGAACTTATCCTATTTCTCTCTCTCTCTCTCTCTCTCTCTCTCTCTCTCTCTCTCTCTCTCTCTCTTTCAGTTTTTGATTTTATATCAACGGTCCTTTTTATTTATATATTCTTTTCAGTCTTTTCATTCTTTTCCAATCTTTTCATTATTCATGACTTTTTTATCGATATTACTGTTTTTTAACTGGTTCTTTTCATCTTTTTAAGGTGGATAAAATTCTCCAGACTTAATTCTCAATATCTATCAATGATACACATACTAACAATGAGAAATTCTAGTACAATTCATATAAACCAATTTGAATGTAGCTTGTTACTTAGATTAACATGATATTCAAACTTCCTCTTAATCAATTAAATGTAAGAACTTAGATGATAGTCTAGTCAGTTGATCAAACTCCAACAATTCAAAACTCAATCTCTATCTTATCATTATACTCAAAACATTCTTAAATACACAAACTATCACTTTTTGAATAGATTTTTAATTTGAGAAATTGAAAATTTTCAAAATTTTTGCTCAACGACTAAAAAAATATTGATTAGTTTACCTAATCCTCACTCCCAACTTAAAATTTACATTGTCCTTAATGTGAAAGATATAAACATGCAATGCACATGAGATAACGAAAAGAAAGGAAAAGTGATAGAAAGGTAGTACCTGAAGAAGGAGAATTGAAGCTTTTCTAAAGTTCTCAACATGTAAATGGGTTAGCATGCATGAAGACTAAACACAAATTAAAACAACTATTCTAATCCTAAGAAAGCAAGAAATCTAATCCTAATCTAACAATTATCCAAAGGTAATAGTTCTTCCTCCCACAAGTATCTTAATGGTTTCTCGATAAAGTTTTTAACAAGATCATCAGGAAACTTACTTTGGAGTAAGTTCGGATGTCCTGGACTGTCATCAGCCAGAGAAATCTAAGCACCTCATCAAATAATTTATTCTTTACGTCTTGGGGCATCCAAAGAGTGTATGTTTCATCTGCAACATAAAATATTCAATGTTAGTGGGTTGCGGTGAATAAGAGACCATAAACAATTGAATAACAGAAAATTCATTCATCATGGTCTCTTTAAAATTAAAAGTCTTAGACTTCAATTCAGAAAGCATCTCCTCCACTTGTCATGGTAAGAATTCAATGTTAGTGGAAAGAGTATCATCAACTTCTTGGCCAATATTAGGCACTGGGACATAATCTCGCAAGGCATCCACTTTATCTTGTATCATAGGATCATTTGAATCTGCAAAATGTGTCAAGAAAACTTCAAGAGATTCAGGAGTTTCAGTTGAAAGAGACTCATCATCTTCAAATGTATCAGTTAAGTTTATTTCATGGGTCAGGTCCTCATCATCTAGTGGTTTGTGCAAATGAAACACATTCAATTTTACAGTTATATTTTCAAAAGATATTTTTATTATTCCATTTCGGCAATTTATGATGTCATTGGTAGTAGCTAGGAATGACCGACCTAATATGATAGAAATTTGAGCGCCCATATTTGGAACTGAGTGTGTATCCAAGATGATAAAATCTATTGGATAGTAGAATCTATTAGCTTGGACCAACACATTTTCTATCATACCTCTCGGTATTCTAGTCGAGCGGTCAGCTAGTTGTAATGTTGTTTTGGTGGGTTTTAACACAGCAAGGCCTAACTGTTCATATACCAAGCATGGTATCAGATTAACACTTTTCCCAAGGTCTAGAAGTGATCTATCAACTCTGAAGTTTCCTATCACAATGAGATCGTAGGACTTCCAGGATCCTTATATTTTGGGGGGAGTATTTTGATTGATTATGGCGCTCACCTGTTTAGTTAAAAATGCTTTCTTGTGTATGTTCAACTTTCACTTTACTACATACAGATCTTTCAGGGAATTAGCATAAGATGGTAACAGTTTAATTGCATATAACAAGGGGATGTTGATCTTGACTTGTTGAAAAACTTTTAAAATATCCCGATTCTCACTTGACCTTTTTGATGTGATAAGACATTGGGGAAATGGGGCTACGGGTTTGTATCCCTGCAATGGATCTTTATCATATGGAGCATTGCTAGTTTACCACCATCGTTTAAACTTCGGTTTCTCAACCTTCCTCGAAATCTCTCTGTCTATTTTGTTTCCACTTCTCAGGGCGGTGATGGCTTTAACATGTTCTACATGTTGAGTTGATGAGTTCAGATCACTTTCTCAAATTGTCTTTTTGGGTTAGGTTGAGGTTGGGCCGGAAAGGTCCCAGTCTCCCTAACATTCAGTTGTGTCTCAAGTCTTGCAACCGAAGTTTTAAGTTCATTCATAGCTTGCAGTTGCTCCTGCCTAAATGTATCTAATGTATCCTTAAGAGTTCTCCTGGGTGGAGGTCCACTAGATGGCCCTTATGGATAATTGATTACATTTGCAGTTAGTTCATTTCTCCAATTAAAGTTTCGCTAATCAAAAGTGTTGGTGTTAGAATTTGGTGCACTAAGTAGCCGTTGATACGGATTTGTAGTATCTGTTTGAACGTGAAACACCTCTTAAAAAGTTAGGATTGTAGGACAATCTTTGGTTAGGTGTACAACACTCTCACAATTTTCACATATGGTTTCAACGATTGTTTTGGACCGAGTTGATTCCTTCCTAGATTTCAAGTCCTCAATTTTTCGTGTAAGAATTGTCAACCGTACATTAATATCTTCCTCCTCCTTGAGTACATGTACTCCTATCTCTCTTGGCACTTCCTTGGGATTACTAGCTTGGATTGATGTGTCCCATAATTGGGAGTTTTTAGCTAACATGTCAAAGTAATCCTAGGCATCTTCTAGTTTCTTATCCATGAACTCGCCATTACACATCATTTGTATGAATTGGCACATGTTCGGACTAAGTTCGTAAAAAAAGATCAATTGTTCGCCAAGTTTCGTAACCATGGTGTGGGCAAGCGAGAAGTAAGTCTTTGAATCGTTCCCAACATTCAAAGAAAGTCTCATTATTTTTCTAAGAGAAGTTCATTATTTCTCGTCTAAGAGCGTTGGTTTTATGATACGGGAAGAACTTTTTAAGGAATTCCTGGCTCATCTTTACCCATGTGCCAATGGATTTAGGCCTTAATGAATGAAACCATGATTTGGCCTTCTCTTTTAGAGAGAATGGAAATAATTTAAGGCTAATTGTATCAGAAGGAACATCATTAAAATGTATTGTTATAACGATCTCTTCAAATTCTTTAATATGAATATATGAATTTTTTTAATCAAGTCTGAAACTTAGGAAGTAATTGGATTATCTCAGGTTTAAAGTCCATGTTTCCTGTATTGATTGGGAGAATTATGTAGGAAGGTGTAAGGTGTACATGTTCTCACCAGTTGTAAATAATCTTGTAAAGTTCGAACAAGTGGAACCCGATGCACTTCATTCTCATCACTCACCGTCCTAATAGGTGGTGTGTGACGCACATGATCTTCATCAACATAATGTTCTTGAGCCATGCTTTCAGATGATATCTCAGGAATATTTAAAGGTTTTCTAACTCATCGATGGATTATGAGTCCTTCAACCAAACCTCCTTCACTCAAAAGTCTATGAGTGTTGTCATAAATCCATTTGGGCATGAAACACTCATAACCTTCAAATTCTAAACAAATAAAACCAAAGAAGAAGAAAAAATTATAGAAATTAGAAATATGAAAAGAAGAGAGTTGGAGAGGAGTTACCGGATTGGAATTGCTATGTAAGTTGCTACAAAATAGAAACGAGGTTAGTTTCTAAAAATAAATTGAGAAAAACCTAACCTAAAAAAACATTAAAAAAAGCCCTAATCCTAAACTAATTTCAATACTAATCAATCTAAAAAAAACATAGCTGAAGTCCCTGGTAATGACACCAAAAACTTGTTCACAACCCTAAGTGCAGGGTGGCGATGTAGTAATAACTCAGTAAGACTGAGGTCGAATCCATAGGGACTAAACTTGTACGTATTCTGAAAATAACTAGAAGCAGAACTAGAATCGAAAACTAATCTAAATTCTGAAATAAAAAAAGTAACTGTAAATGAGCATCGATCAATCAAAAGGAAACTAGAGCGCCAAGGATCCACTTGTAGCTATCAAGATGTTACCTTATTTGATTCAATAAACACAACTAGAATTGCAGTCCTATCTTATCCAGTTGGAAGATAAAATAATTGAATCACAATCTAAACTTTGCATTGAATTAGTTCACACATAAAGGAGTATCGTAATGATTGGAAGGGATTCCATCATCCTAACATGCCCAGGAGTTTTTTGAACAAGAAACAAATGTGTTTGACTTGGGAGATTTATTCAATGATAACAAAGAATTTAATAAGAGAACATTGATCACATTTATCTAAGTTCATTTACATCCTCGGATTCCCTTGATTCTGAAAACAAAGTACAATTAATACAATGTAATGAAAGAAGGAGAAGACAGTCAAATACAAATTTTGGCAGCATTCCGACGCTTGTTTCAGTCATCTTTTAGTACTTAGGAGGAATTGTTGAATTGATCAACCAGTCTTCAATGAGATGGGGATTGTGTGGCTTGAAGCCATCTGATCGCTAAGATCGTTCTGAACATCATTCCAGTCATTTTTCCTTGAAATATGGAGTATCTTTCCGGTCATTCTTCTTTGAAATATGAAGAAGCCCGTTGAAGTATGGCCAGGACCCGAAGGAATTAGGCCGATCATGTTAAACGAGCTTAAAAAGTTCTCCAGCATGTAAGATCATGGGGTTGTCACCGTCCGTTCAGCTCGAAACTTTATGTGCAGCCTTATAACCACAAATTAGCCGTACACGTCAAATTTCAGCTCCTAAATCAGTGTATAAGTGACCCAATGGGCAAGAACAGACAATAACTATTAAGAAAACATCTTGCACATCCTTGAGAGATCGGGACCCAAACTGAACCGATGGAAAGAGCACAGAGAATGGTGGATATCCGCCAAATTTCAAGGTATTTGGAGGATGTACGCTAGCATAACTGACGCCGAAAGGTAATTAAGGAATTGATGGTAAATTTGTAAATAAGGCTTGAACCATGCATGCTACTATTCAACAAATAGATTTAACGATGAATGCCAATTTTCACTTATTTAGATCGTACGACCTATCTGATGTATGAAACTTACTCATCTTCTACCCCCATGTCCTAATATAGCGGGAAGAAGACGGTGAACGGAGAAGATTGCTTACCACACGTCACAGTGGACTACACTCAATACTTCAGCAAGTCACGTAAACAGTGACTTCAATACTGTTTAACCATTGAGGTTGGCCCACGCATTGTGACCCATTTGGAGCTCGGATCTTCCCCATCTTTTGGACAATGACCTAACATGATCTTCTCATGCTAATGAAGGGATCAGATCTTTCGAAATACCATCACAAGTAGCTGAAGTAAACAAATATCATTCAACACAAAGGGTTGCGTGAAACCGCGCAATGGAACTGCGTTCGGACAGAGCTTCCACCTCTTGGCGAAAGGAATTTTCTCCTCCAACGGTTGCGTGGACCCGTACAAGAAACTTCCATTGCGCGGGCTGGCACAAAACCTTTCTTCAAGTCTCCTTAAAAAGTGGCGCAACACCTTTTTCCACTTCCGTTGCGCGGGATCGCACAAGCAACTTCCGTTGCTTCTTCATCAATGACTTTCTTCTCTCACTCTTTCACCTTGCTTCTCTCTCTCTTTCTGACTCACCAACTGATTAACCTTTCAAATGAAGTAGGAGAGGGGTATTTATAGGTCTCAATATTATAAAGTGGTGATCACCACCACTTATTCCTTCACATGTGGACATCTTCTTTTCTTAAACCGTGGTATCCACCAAGCTCCCTCTTAAATGGTGGTGTACAACCTCTCCCTTAAAATGACATATGTGCATCCTTTTTTATCAAGCTACCCTTTTCAATGCCTTTTAATGAAATACCCAAAGTACCCTCGGATATGAATTTTTACCAAAATACCCCCAGACATGGATTTTTACCAAAATACCCCCGGAGTTGATTTTATCAAAATACCCCCGGACATGGATTTTTACCAAAATATCCCCAGAGCTGATTTTTATTAAAATACCCCCGGACATGGATTTTTACCAAAATACCCCCGGAGCTGATTTTTACCAAAATATCCCCGGACATGAAATTTTACCAAAATACCCCTGGAGCTGATTTTTACCAAAATACGGAATGCACAACCCTGGAAAAGATCCGCACCATGAAATTCTATGACCACTGCAATGGAATATTTTTTATGCCTCAACAAGGAAACGATGGTGAATAACGGAATTTACCGATCTCATAGTCTCAGAATAGAAAATAAGATATTCAAAGCTATCGCAACGTCTATTGTAATTTGAGTCACAATAAACCATAGAAAACTCAAAATATTTTTTAAATTCATGCTTGAAATCAATTAAGTTTAACATAAACAAGAATCAAAGCAAAATAAGCATCCCAACATGCTACAAGTTTCACTTCTTTGTCCTAGTTAAGAGATAGGTAGTCATAGCTAACTAAAAAATATAAGAAAAATAAAAAAATCTACTAAAACCCATGAAGAAATCGAAGTAGAAGAACGTCGTCGGCACTCTACCTAAGCTTCCTATTCATTTCCAAACTTTAAAAGATGTTTTTGAACATCTTAGGGACTCCTATTTATAGTTATAGAACTCTAACTTTCATACCGAGTTGAGAAAATCCGCAAATCGCCTCGAATTTACGCACTCCATATAAGCTTCTCATAACGCCTTTGATGCCATCGAACAACCTTCAATTACACCTTCGATTGTACCTTCGATTACACTTTCGATGCCATTGAAATTTATCCAGAATCGTCCAGCGATTTGGCTTTAAAAATCTTGAAATTCTCAATTGCATCGAACTAGCTTCAATTGCACCTTCGATGCCATCGAAGTGCCTTCGATTACATCGAAGTTTATTCTGTCACTTTTTCAAATTTATGTTTTTCTGGATCCGGAATTTGAAAATATCTTTTTTCAGGACAATTTTCAAGATTCATTTTCTTCACTTCAAATCTTTGATTATCTTTATTCCTCACTTGGTTTTCTTAAATCTTTGGCATGTGAATTCTTCATCAATGACTTTCAAATCTCCAATTTTTCATTGTCTTCTTTTAAGCTCTAAATCCATCCTTTTAAGTACATATTTATCATAAGCTTCCGAATTACCTCGCGTGACAAAACCGCATATAATTAAATCAAATTATCAATTAAATGCTAAAAAAACTAATGTAATTGAAGGGTTAAATATACAATATTTGAGTCTCAACAACCGACCTGACACATGTGCAAAACTCAGCATCCATCAAATGAGTTCCACCATCTTAGATGCAGTTTCTAAAAATTAGGTTCATCCACACACACAAGGTAACATACATTTTATATAATAAATGGACCGATAAAGAAGCATAGGCAAGTTTTTAACAATGTGGCAATTTCAAAGGACATGCCTATTTTTGGGGAATGGTATCTATCATGATATTACCCACGTAATGGATGTCTTGGATCCTCTAAAGTGTGTCATGTGATTCTTACAATCCAATCAATGGATAAGAAAATGGACGGTCCATATTAAGTGTACTGAAAAAGATTTGTAATTAAATTGCCTCAGTGTGCTCATTTCACAAAAAAAAGAAAAAAAGAAAAAAAAGTGCATTTAGGCTTCTCTTATTGAAATGATGATAGAACACAATCTATTGCACCAAAAAATGTGTACGTACACATATCAGACATTTACAAGATTAAGCCATTAATCTAGTGACCACAATGAGTGGTACTCAATCCTCTCCAATGATGGTAGAAGATGATATCCCAAGCGACGATGCAAACGTTGCGCTAGTATCGCCGATAAGATATCTCTTGAGCCGATCCAAGTCGTCAGCTGCATCAAGCATGGTGGGCCGCGTCGAAGGGACCTCTTGGGTGCAGAGAACACCCAATTCAATCAGCTCGCAGATAGCGACTTCCCACATCTTCTGCACTTCTGGGCTCTGGTCCCTTGCAGATCTGATCAATGAAGAATCTATCACCTTCTCCACCCTCCCATGATAGTTGCGCTTGACCCATTTGTGCAGATCCAGGCCACCAACAAACATGTCGTCAGTGGGTCTCTTTCTAGTCACCATTTCAAGCACTAGAATGCCAAAGCTGTACACATCTCCTTTGGTGGATGTATTTGTTCCATATGCATATTCTGCCGAAACCAGCGTATAAAACTTTAATAAAAATACATGCGTGCATGTAAACATGAAAGAGGCTTCTAGACATATTTGTATGTGTGTTTTAATGGTCCAAATCATTTGTATGATGGGCCCATAGTTTAAAAAAGCAAAAAATAAGAATGACTCAAAAATGAGTTGACTTGAAAACGCAAACGAGTTTATCAAAAACTTGTATGAACTAAAGTTTTTGCAGTATTATTTAATATTTATAAGTTGTAAATAGTATATAAACAATGTCTAGTTTCTTGAGTTTATTTCGACCGGAGAGAATCAGGGTCCGAGTAATTTCAAGTTCTTAAAATTATGGATGGGATAGACTATTGGTTAGAGATAATCGAAATATGAAGAATATATTTCAACCCTTTGATCATTGAACTATTTTTTTTTGAATATGAAGATGTCCTCAAATGGCCTTTGGGGGCATGATAAAAATATTGGGATCTTTGATCGCGGCTGATAAGGTGCAAATGGGTTGGGTTGAATTGACGGGTCATGGGACTTTGTCCGAAAATAAGTGATAGGTCTTTATTTTAGAGCAACAGGGTGGATCTGGGTCCAAATGTTCAACCCAAATTACTAATGCATCCTCTCGTAAATAAATCTGACCCAATCCGATTTGAAACCAGTTTAAACAGGTTCAATGTAGGTGATACTAAAATGGACCCAATCTAGGCCCAACCTAAATCAAGACCCAATGCAGACTTAATGAAAGTAGTTAAGACCACATGCAACAATGGTTCAATATTATTTTTTCTTTCTTTCTAAAAAGAGATTACCTATCCACTACTTGTGACAATCTTGGACGGTGTAAATTGTGAACCCTTATTAAGGGAAACTATACTAAAGTCACACTAATTGAATTACCCTAATCATTTTATTATATTCATTCAATTTTGGACTGTTGGCCTTCTTTCTATACCCTCAAAAGTGGTAGCTACCATCAATTGAATGATTTGTAACATTATTTGTAAGAAAGCTCATGTGTAATGAGTATGCTTGACTCAAACCTAACGCAAACCTGACCCATGTGATAAATGGGTCAGGTCTGGTGATGATGATGGATCTCACCATTGATAGTGTACAATCATTTCTTATATTCCTAGATCAGATAATGATTAGTCTCACAGTGGATAAAAAAGAGAGAGTAATATTTTGAAATATTTAATAATAATAATAATAATGAGAAATGAGAAACGCTCCAATTCTCTTTGAGCACTACAAGTTATAGTGCTTCTAGTTTCTCTTGGACAGTCCAATAGATCAACGTAAACTATCCATTAATTTTGAAACACATTTCATGGACTACCGTATAAAAATCTCATTGATGAGATTATAATAAATGAGAAATGCTCAAGTTCTCTTAAAGCCATGTGCTTCTAGTTGCATCCATTCACTTGGACAGTACAATCCTACTAATTTCAAAACATATTTTTATGGACTATCTTACAAAAATTACACTGATCAGATAATCATCCATCCTTGATTTCACCTTATTTTCTAGGGATATCCTGACAGATCATGTTTTCGCCTGGCCTTTTTTATTTTTTATTTTTAAAGAATTTTGACCACACATACCAAAGGACATTGATCAAATGGTCAGAACTTGGGGGGCAAGCCGTCCTTTCCTTTTTTTTTTAAAAAATAAATAAATAAAAATGTTCAAATGGTCAATATTTGTCACATGGGTGCGATGTTTGCATGTTAGCCCATGAAATATATGTTGGACATAATGAATGGCTTAGACTAAGTGTCCAAATGCAACTGGGAGCACTGTAACTGAGAACATTCGTGGAGCACTGGAGCATTTCTCATAGTAATAATAATAATAATAATCATAGAATATATTTTATTGTAAAGTAATAAGAGACATTCTTCTGGGCCCATCGGGTCTCAGCTCGGGTACGTAACCAAGTCCCAACCCGAGTTTAGGTTCGAAAACTAATAATGCCAACGGCCACAATTCACGAGTGCATGCATGCAAATCATCACAGCCGTGTAGAGTATGAGAGTATGCATTCACACATCCGTGAGAGTATGTATGCATAGCATGGTTTGTATTATACGTAGAGATGAAGATTTTCCTCGACCGATATTTGTAGGCCAACAACCAAAAAGGCCACGATTGTCACATCAGTGGCATTCTTGGGCATGATACATAAAGTTGGAGTAAGGCTGAAAGTCGGGGCTGGTTGGGTTGGGTTGGGTTGGTGTTCAACCTTAAGCCCAATCCAAGGTTCATATAACTCAACCCTAACTCAACCCAAACCCAATCCAACCTTAGATTTTTATTTATTTATTTATTTATTTATTTATTATTATTATTATTTTAAAAAAATTTAAATTTCATGATCAGATAACCCAACCTTAGATTGAAAATTCTCAACCCAAGCTCAACACAACCTAGCTCAATTTGGTTAGTTGGGTGGATATATGCTAATATTTTTGTTATTATATTTTTCTATTATATTTTCAATAAACATCCTACTCTTTATACATATACTTTTATTAATTATATATGTAATTATTTATCATAAAAAAATTTATTTTTTCTAAACAAAAAGTTAAAATATATGACTACACTTTTAAAAGTCATGTTGTGTAAGCATGCAATTTATTTAGAAGAGAAAAATTTGCATATCTTGTTAGCTTGAGTCATCGAAAATGACATGAACCAATGAAACCAAATAGCATTAGAATTTTTTGGGCCTTCAACACCAACTACCGGTTATAATTTATAAGGAACTTATATATTGACCAAGTTTGGGTTGGGTCAGGCAACTTGAGATCTCTACCTAAGTCCGATCTAAGTTATATCGGGCTGGTGTTTGTATAGCTCAAGCTTTGAGACCGAGCCTGATACATCTAGCCCAAACCCAACCCAATGTTGAGTCAGTCATGGGTCAGTCGGTTTGAACCTTCCCTACTTTCAGCCATACGGTGAAGCCCATCAGGTGAACGTCTTGATCTCCCAAAGATGGGCCCCACTTTGGTACGGCAGAGTGTGACATTGATACACAAGCCAATATATTGGAAATTTTGAATCCAAGTAACTCCAACTTCAACCCTCCACTTGATGGACATTTACTGGATGATTGAAATGAAAGGCAGTAAATGGTTTCTAATTCAACAAACTAACGTCCATTAATCAGAGTATGAGACTGGATAATTCGTAAGATTCCAGGACAACGGCCTATGGACAACGCGTCCTGAGATTTGAATGGTTTTAATTTAGATAACATATGCCACGTGTACAATTATGGGGAACCGACTTAGGTTATTTTCACTAATATAGAAGAAGAGCTACATGGGTAGAACTTTCATAAGATCCACTCCGTTCAAGTAGGCTGCCTTGCCCACCATGGAACGTAAAAATAAAAATAATACAGCACTCAGGTGGGCCACACCACAGATAGACATGCATCAATAGTTCTTTGTAGGGCTCATCTAATTTTTTTCTAAGCCTTCTTTCATTATTAGCTGATTGCCTGCAGCACCCCTAGCATGACTTGTAACACTCCGCTATAATGTATGCGTCTTATCCACACCATTAATACCTTTTGCCAGCTTATTTTAGGCCGGAATCCAAAAAATGAAGCAAATACAAGTGGACCACACTATAGAAAATAGTTGGGATAATGACATCCATTGTTGAAACATTCCTAGAGCCCACTTTGATGTTTATCTTCCATCCGATCTATTGATAAGGTCACACAGACATGGACAGGGAAAACACAAATTTCAGCTTGATACAAAACAGTACTTCTGTGGCCCTAAGAGTTCAATCCCCACAATTTCCTGTGGTGTGGTCCACTTGAGCCTTCAATCTGCCTCATTTCCGTAACTATACATTAAAATAAGCTGGCAAAACAGATGGATGGTGTGGATAAATCACATACATCATGATGGGCGTCACAGAGTCCCACCACTGGTGGCTGGTGCCGGAAACCAGTTCCTATTCATCAAATGAAATAATTACTAGAAGACCACGGTATATATTCCAAAACTTGATGAATGAAATAATTACTAGAAGACCACGGTATATATGCCAAAACTTTAGTGGGCCATAAAACATGAATTTAGATATATATATATATATATATATATATATATATATATATATATATATATATAATTTTTTTTTTTTTTGGTATTATGAGGTAGCCCACCAAAATGTTGAATCAGCCTAAGTTTAATTTGGGATCAAGGCTATAGAATGGCTGGACCAAACTTACCATTTTTTTCTGGGAATGAGTGGGAGGTCGAGCATTTTGAGACCGAGGTGATGTGTATATATCACCAACCATGATAATCACGCAAACAGAAAATCAGTGCAACTGCGACCCAGTGAGAGGACCCCTTGTGGCATTACCATGCATGTACTTTTGGCCCCAGCTTCGGTCAATCTCAACCATTAGTCCCTCTATTGCCCAAAGATTGCCTTGATCAGAACGTGCGCCACCGTTGAATCAGGTAAAAAAAATTCATTTCTCAATGGAAAACAAAGATCACCATGATCAAGGGCTATAATGGGGTCTGGCAAAAATGGACCCCACGATATTGTGACATAGGGATGGACATGATGAGGTCGATCACCTTCTTCCTCAAGGGGATAACTAGTCTGAATAGATTGAGCTTCCGTGGACATCTCACATAGATTCATTAAATACACGAGGAAAAATAAGAAAATAGAAATAAATTTTAAGAAATTTAAAAATTAATAGATTAATCATAAAAATAAATTTACAGCCTTTTAAATAGTGATACCAATCCTAAAAATAAGTTTCAGAATCAAACTACAACTCAAACTCCTTAAAATCACCATTACTATTTATTTATAGACCGTCACGATTTCCACTAGACTTCATGGGTTTGGCAAAAAATAATAAGTGTACTATTTGGCTTAACTATGTTAATTTTTTAATTTTTCTAAGCAATTTTCATATTGGACACACATTCTAAAGCTTAGAGGATGAAGAGTTATTATCGAACCAAAACTTCCTATAAATAATAAAAATAAAAACAAAACTAAAATAGTTTTAAGAGGAATCTGGCAAATTCGGTGTGGGATACCCAGCGTACTGGGGTTGGGTGGTTAAAGTAGCTTTTCCTAATTTCAAAATCATATATGGTATGTTAAATTAATCATTCCGTTCACTAAGATATGTCTATTTTAGGGTTCTAGCTGTCTTAATCACTTCCGCCTTCGATTGGACCTTCTCTTATCCATCTTTTGGACATGAAATTATCCGCTACTCACGCTACATCACATTGCATGCAATATATTTCAAGCTACAAGAATCTAATCCAATCCATGGATTGCAGACTCGTTGACTCAGCCGTTTCGGGCTGGACTGAATCTCGAGTCTGAGTCGACTTGGACGAGTTGGCAAACCATCCATAATTCAATCCAAATAGATAAAAGCAATGAAGGGGGAAGAAAAGAACAGTACCTGGTGCAATGTATCCAATGGACCCACATAACATATTTGCAGTAGAATTCCCCACGTTATCAGGCCCACCATTCCCAGCTCCTCCAACGTTCATCACCAACCGTGCAATCCCAAAATCAGACACCAGAGCAGTCATATCATCGTTGAGAAGAACATTGCTAGGCTTCAGATCGCAATGTATAACTCTCACCGGTGAATGGTGGTGCAAGTACGCCATCCCCTCAGCTATATCACTGCAAATACTCACTCTTTGTATCAATTCCAAATCTGACGGCTCTGATCCCATCCTCGCTGACGCCGGATATAGATGGCTCTCCAAGCTGCCATTTGCCATGAACGGCAACACCAATGCTTTGAATTCCGGCAGGCTGCACGCCGTTATGATCCTCATGAGGTTCCGGTGCCGGATCCTCTTCAAGACCTGGCATTCCCTATTGAAACTCTTCGTCGAGTTGCCGGTTTGCAGGTGAAGGACCTTGACGGCGACAATGGTTCCATCCTTGAGGACCCCACGGTAGACGTGTCCAAAGCTGCCAGTCCCGATCAGCCTCCCTTGATCGAATTCCGCTGTTGCTTCGGCTAGCTCCTTGTATGTGATCCTTGGGAAGCTGAGTTTCAATGATGGCGTGGACTTGCTTGATGCATCGGCCTTCCTTGGGACTATTTTCCATTTGATCTTCTTGAATGCAATAATGTAGAACACCGCCAATAGTAATGCCGATGCCAGCGCGACGACAGAAACAATGATCTTGAACTTGCGCGAGTGCCACCATCTTCCCTTCTTCATGCAAGGTGTCACGCGAGGGATTGATCCACATAGTTTTGGATTTCCGAGGAAGGAGAGATATGTGAAGTTTGCAAAACTTCCGTTCCTCGGTATCGATCCATTGAAATCATTATATGAGAGGTTCAGCTGAACAAGACTACCGGAACCCCCTAGCCCAACCGGGATCTCTCCAGATAATGAATTGTTGGAGACGTCGAGTGATTTGAGGTTCCGAAGAAATCCTAAGGTACTGGGAAGCTTCCCTTCGAACGAATTATGAGAGAAATTGATCACGACAGCGGCGATGCAGCCATCTAGCTGAGCGGATATGCTTCCATGGAAATGGTTCGACGATAGATCAATCTCTTGGACTGTTTCCATCTTGCTAAGCTCTGATGGCAGTGGCTCATTTATAAAATTGTGTGAAAGATTCAAGAAAATTGCCATATGGGTTAGTCTAAATATTTCTTTAGGAACTGCTGTTAATGTGTTGAAAGATACATCCAACCTGTTTAAGGACGTGCACTTTCCTAGAGAAGGTGAGATTCCTGAAAGCTTGTTTTCTTGAAGAAAAAGATCACTGAGGAAGATAAGTTTTCCTAGACTATCTGGGACTTCGCCCCATAATCTATTTTTTGATAAATCAAGCTGATTCAACCGTTTAATCTGTCCAATTGATGGTGGAATTGGGCCGATCAGCAAATTGTTGGATAAGATTAGCCATTGCAGGTTCTGTAATTGGCCTATCTTGTCTGGGATCGTCCCGTTTAGGAGGTTGCTTGATAAGTTGAGTACAGTGAGATTGGAGAGATTGACTATGGTGGGCGGGATTGATCCGAATATCCGGTTGTCTTGGAGATATATGCTTGATAAGTTGATCCCGAGCCGATCGATGGTGGTCGGTAATCGGCCTCCAAGGCCCATACCCGCCAATTCGATGGCCTGTAAGTGAGTACAGTTGGAAAGGGCCGTGAAGAAGGGGACAAGATTGGTGTTGTGATCATGGCTTGTGAAATGGTTGTTTGATAGGAGGAGGAGTTCTAGGAGCGGCCAACTGCCAAGGATTTCAGTGGGCAATTCACCAGAAAAGCTGTTGTTCTCCACATCCAACCATATCAAAATGGTGCAATTTGATAGCGATGGAGGGAGTTTCCCACTCAAATTATTTGAATATAGCTGGAGGAACCTTAGGTAGGAGAGATGGTTTCCTATCTCTGGTGGGATTTCTCCATGGAGGGTGTTCTCAGATAAATCTAAGTAGCCTAATGATGTGCAATTGTACAAGATCGATGCGGGGATGGTGCCTTTCAGATTGTTTCCTTTGAGGTCTAGATAACTGAGTCCAGAAAGGAGGGAGAGTGAATCAGGGATCGGACCATCCAGGTGGTTTCCGAAGAGGTTGAGCACGAGGAGGCGCCATAGGGAGCCCAGTTCCGGCGGTATGGGCCCCACAAGGTTGTTTTCAGATAGGTCAAGTAAGAGTAGCCCTGTGAGATTGGAGAGGAAAGGAGAGAGCGGTCCATGAATGTCGCTACGGTTGAGCCGGAGTTCAGCCACACGGTGCTGCTGATGGTTGCACACCACACCTGTGAAATTGCAGACATTGGATGAATTTCTCCAGTCTGCAAGTGCAGCTTGACTGTTTTGAGTCATGGCGGCCTTGAAGGCCAGGAGCGCGGCCTTGTCAGTGAGAATTGTAGGATGATGATGACGATAGATTGATGGGTGTGCCGTCGTGTAGATCATATGTAAAAAGAGTAGTAGAAAGATGGTCTTCTTCATGGGCTGGATCTCCATGTCGATGGTGGCGATCATTTGTATGAGAAAGTATCAGTGCCTAATTATCACTTCCATGGCTGTTGCACTGAGTTTTGAGTGTAAGGGATCATTTTACGCCGTCCGATCTTCGATCAATCGGCGGTTTGTGGAAGACCACTGATTTATATGGTTACTGTGGATGAAACATTATCAATTTCGAGTGGTGGTCCCGCCTCACGATGACTGAATGATCACAATCCAACTATTTTCAATAATCACATACATGGAAAAAATTCAGTGTAAGGTTGCAATGGGAGAGAGAGAGAGAGAGAGAGAGAGAGAGAGAAGGTGGGAAGTGATATTGCAAAGGAGTTTTCTACTGAGGCTATGATTTGTTGTGGGACTTGGGGTTTTTGCTTTGCACGAGCGCGGCATTTTTATAAAGTGGGTGCTTAATCCTTTCCCATTTCGGAGCATTTGACACCGTTGGATTTGAATTGATGGAAAGGATTGGCTGTCCACATAGATGAAGGCTGGATTTTGATGAACCGTATTGCTGTCTGATTAATGGTCAGAGGGTGATGGGAAGTGAGCCACAGGTGATCGCACTACAGGTTCATAAGTCAATGCTAGTGGGGCCCACTTGTTGGCATTGGACGACCAATCACCTATAGTGAGATGGTCATATGGGTGTTTTAGAAGATGGGTCTAGTCAGCTTGTGCGGATTGCGTGGTGTGACACACACCACCGAGTATGGCGGCCGTGCATTGACGTGGCAAAGTTATGTGGGTCCTAGCATGATGTATGTGTTATATCCACACGGTTCATCAATTTTGCAAGATAATTTTATGATATAAAAAAAAATGAGCTAGATACAAACTTAAGTAGACTACACCACAGAAAAGCAGTGGAATTGAATGCCTACCATTTAAAATTTCTTTGGGACCACATGAGTTTTGAATCGAGCTTATATTTATATTTATCCTTCAGCCAGATCTGTGTGATCTTATGAACGGTATTGGATGGCAAATACACCTCATGGTGGGCCTTAGGAAGGTTTCAACGGTGGGCATCATAGTCCCACTGCTTTCTGTGGTGTGGTGCACTTGAGGTTTGAATCTGTCTCATTTTTTTAGGAAATACCCTATAATGATCTCAAAAAATGGATGGACGGTGTGGATATAACACACATCATGTTGGGGCCCACAGAGCTTTGTTATGTCAAAACACTACCGATGGCTGTGGTCCACCGATGTCTGTGGTGTGTAGCACGCCACGGAATCCGCTTCCCTTCGGATGGGAATATTGATTTTTTGCTGACTGAAATATTAGTCGCACCCTCACGATGGAGCTATTTGTGTCCGTTGATTAAGATATATCTCTGACTTTTGTGACGCACCAATCACGGTAGGAGGCTTTTAAATGGAGGGAAGCTTTGATGCTCTGCCAGTGTGTTGGATGATACGCAGGCATTTGGAAATTGCATACGTGGAACACAGGTGGGTCAAATTAAACTGTTCAAATTATTGTTTCTAGTTCTGATGCATTGTGAAAGGAAGTGGATTGCGTCCTGCGCCGGCCTGGACAGAAATCAGTTCAGTCGCGGACTCTGTGGGGCCCACTGTGATGTATGGATTTTATCCCACGCCGTTCATTCATTTTTATTTTTATTTTTCCAGATAATTTTAGGCATGAGCCCAAAAATGAGAGAGATCCAAGCCTCAAGTGGACCACACCGTATAAAGAAGAGGTGATAATAACACTTACCCTATAACCTGGAGCGATTATGTGAAAGCTAGCTCATGACTCAATCCACTTCAATCCACATAAGCTTATTTGACAATGAGAGAATAGGCTTTTGAATATTTACCAAGGCTGTCAATCCGCAAGACGCACATTCTCTCTTATCAATATATTTTAGGTAGATGTTACCTTTCAATATAAAAATAAATAAATAAAAATAAATTGACCGTGGCTGTTTGAGTTTGACTTGGGCTCCATCCAAAATTATTTTAGCCAAGCTTGACGATTCAGCACCATCTAAAATTTTGATTTTGCTTGGCTTGAGATCAATCCATTGACTGCCCTAACATTTATTAGATGGTTAAAATGACAATATCAGCATAGTTGTGTTTCAACAAACGTGACTTAAGTAATATAGGGTTTTATACTTTTGCAGTTTGTATTTGATTTGAGTTTTTATTTTATTTTTTCATGCATTGACACCACACCAATTCGCATGGAACTCGTGAGAACTCATCATAGGTGATGTGACACTAAAATTTGAAAGCAACTCATAAAACCATTTGGCCCAATTTTTACTTTGATCCAAAATTTTGGTGGGCCATGAAAAATAAAAACATTTTCCTCCCTTATTTTACATTCCTAGATTAGGTTGAAAATTTCTTAGATCAGGTTAAAATTTGATGTTTCATGAAATTTTGCATCAAATAGACCGTTTAGATTAGACGCCCATGACGTGTACAAAGTGTGCACATGTTAAGTGCGCAAGTAAGCAGTTTTTTTTTTTTTTTTTTACACACGCGCACACACCTCACACACTCACGCCGGTGGAATTTCATCAGCTATGGGTACTCGAACCCTTGACCGGGAGTTGAAACTCCTGGGAGTCTACCACCCGGGCAAGAGTAAGGACTCTGCAAGTAAGCATGACTCATATATATATATATATATATATATATAAGAGCCAATCGTATTATATAAGTGGGTGGTTATTCATATTTGAATCCGGATCTTTTGCCTAGCACAAGCGGAAAAAATCTTGCTTCCCTGCATAATGATTGGCCTACATTATCATGGACATTGTCAAAATCGATGCAACGTGTAATGATGTGGTCCAATTAAATTGTAACAGGCAAAATTTTCCACCTATGACCACTAGAGGATGCAGATTCTTCATATTCATACATATACTTACGCCGTGTTTGTTAACGCTGAATTTTTGCACTTAACACGGAATAGAAAATTTTTTAGGTGTTTAGTGGTGTTTGTTAATGCGTTGTTAATGTGGAAGACAGAAAGCACTAAGTGATTTTTCACTGAATTCTTTCCATGATAGGAGTCTGACTTAATGGTGAACGCGGAATGCGTTTCGTGATTTTTTAATAACCATTTTTTTTTCTTCCAAAAGTACCCCTCTTGTTTGTGCAATACAAAATCAACCTTTAACATGTGAAACTTCTTTATACCTCACCATGATTTATGTATTTGATCCACATCATCCATCAACTTTTTCAGATAATTTAAGGGATTGAGTTCAAAATTGAAGCATATCCAAAGATCAAGTGGATCATACCATAGGAAACAATGGGGATATGATTTCCAACATTGAAACCTTTCTAGGCTCCACATTGATGTTTATTTGTTATGCGACTTGTTCAGTATATCCATATGGACATGGATGAAGGAAAAACACAAATATAAGTTTGCTCCAAAACTTCCATGGCCCTCCAGAAATTTTCAACTGTAGACCTTCAATTAAACTGTTTCTTGTGGGTGTGGTCCATTCGAACATTCTATATATTTCATTTTTGTGCTCAAGGGCTAAAATTATATGGTAAAATTAATGGAAGGAGCGGATTAGATACATAAATCATGGTGGACCTCACAAATTTTAATTACTACACAATCTGATTCCGTCCTACACCAGCCAATCTGCTCCCTGGATGTACGTGGATCTTCATTGAAGGCATTTTGCATGAGGTTCCTACCAAACCTAGCTGGGGCTCGACATGATGTTTGTGAGAAATCCACCCCATCCATATGTTTTATTAGTTCATTTTAGAATTCTATATCAAAAGTGAGTAGGATCCAGGACTCAAGTAGGCCCCACTAAAGGAAAAGGTGGGTATGGAAATATCTACCGTTGAAACCTCCCGGGGGTTAACAGTGATGTTCACATGCCATCCATACCGTTAATAACGTCATTCTTGTTGGGATGAACTGAAAACACAAATATTAAAATATTAATCTGATTCGAAACTTCTGTAGTCCCACGAATATTTCAACCGTGGATGTTCAATCATCACCTTTTAGGCCAACTTGAATATTGGATACGGTTCATTTTTGGTCTAATGTCCTAAAATTAGTTCACAAAGGGGATGGATGGGGCGGATTTCTCACAAAAGTCAGGGTGAGCCGTAGATAGGTTTCCAGCGCAGGAAGCCTTTAGTAGGAAATCCACGTTTGGATCTGGACGGGTTTGGGAAGCGGATTGGCTTGTTGTACCACACACTAGCTATAGCTGGTGTATTGACATCAGCAAGTTATGTGGGTCCTATCATGAGGAGGTATTTGTTATATCCAAATCGTCCATAAATGTTTTGAGCCGGTTGTAAGTCTTGAGCCGAAAAATAAGATAGATCCAAAGATAAAGTGGACCACACTACAAAAAGCAGTGGGGGATTGAATGTCTACCATTGAAATCCTTTTGGGGTTATAGAAGTTTCAGATCAAGTGGATATGATTCATTTTTCAGCTAATATTCTAAAATAATCTCGAAAATTTGATGAACAGTGTATATATAATAAATACATCATTGTAAGGCCATGTATGCTTGGAGCAACGTTCGTGCTATCTTCGCACGACACGTATCTGCACTACCTATATAGCCGTACGTGGATTGCATCCTACCCCTGATCCGTCCGGTCAGGGCTCGGTGGGGTCAACCGTGATGTAAGTGTGTTATCTGTCATTACTTTTCTGATATCTTTTTAATTTTTTATCTTAAAAATCATGTAGGTCAGCTCTAGTGGACCACACCAAAGGAAGCTGCAGTGATAATGACACCCACCGTATAAACCTTTCTTAGGGCCACCAGGATGTTATTTACCTACAACTTATTCATAAGGCCACGTAGAATGTGGATGAAGTTAAAACACAAATATCAGCTTGATCCGGGACTTCTTTAGCTCACAAGAAGTTTTTAATAGTGGACATTCAATCTCCACTTTGTCGTTCACTTAAGCCATGGACCTAGCTAATTTTATTTTCATTTAATAAAAAATAATTTCTTTTTAATATAAAGCATTTCTAAACCTGAGATAGATAGGGGCAAATGTGTCCAATTAACATATTTCAGACATTTCAGATATTTGTTAACAAACAAATTGTTTCAAATTTAGTAATTAATTTTTAGACTTCAGCCATAATTACCAAACAAGTTTTTTGATTTCAGAGTCAAGCTTCAGATTTCAAATTCAGCTTCAGATTTTGGATTCAGGCTTTAGACTTCAGATTTAACAAACAGGGCCTTATATATACAAATTTACGGGTACATCTGCAAATATATTTCCTATGCTTTGACAGAGCTTCTCAAATCTCCACAGGAAGAGAGAGCAGCACTTTTCCTACTCATTTACAGCCCTAGATACAAATAGAAAAAGATTGCTTGCACTTTTAGGTTATGATTCATTAAGGGATAAAATAGAAGGTAAATTAAACATGATTTTTTTTTTTTTTTTTAAAAATAAAGGTCTAATGAAAATATCAGCCTATCCAATGTGAATTGGGTACTAACTATTGGGAGAAGGATTGCTTCTTAACCACACGCGTAATAATATTGAAACCAAATGAAAACAATGATGCAAACCATGACAGAGATATTTGCATGGTTCATTTTCAGCATGTATACGAATTCATATAGACCCACTATAATAAAGGGAAAAAAATAACAAAAATGAAAAAACAGCTCTCAATATAATGACAACACTTTCTTTCTCACGAAAGAATATATATTACCTCATATAAAATATGTTTTATATAAAACTTCATATTAAATTACAAAAGTATTGATTGAAAAAACGATATATATTAACAAGCTCCACAAATATTAACACTACCATCCCATGTCCCGAGCTTGGCATAAGCTAGTACTCTGAGTGACCACCATGATGTATGGGTATCATCCACACCGTCCGCCCAGTTTTTCCATATCATTTTTGGGTATAGTCTATTAAAAAAAATGAGGTAGATCCAATGCTCAATTGGACCACACCATAGTAAGTAGTAGTTATAATGACATCGACCATAGAAAACTTTCTACAGCCCAACGTGATGTTTATTGGCCATCCAACCTGTTCAAAAAGTCACATAGACCTAAATTAAAGGAAAACATAAATTATCAGCTTGATCCAACGCTTTTGTGGCCTCCAAGAAGTTTTGGATGATAGTAATTCAATCCTGACTGTGTGGTCCACTGGAGCCTCGGATCTACCTCATATTTGGGATTACCCGCTGAAATAATATGTAAAAATGGATGGTCGGTGTAGATAAAATCCATACATCAGGGTGGCCCCTCGTAACCCCAGCCTGTGCCGAGCCGGGGACAGGCAAGGGCAGTACCCAATATGCGTCCATCCAATGTGGATGTATTCAAAGGGATTATCTAAAAAGGAGTATTTACTGGAACAAAAATTAAAGGGATATTAGAAAATAGTGCAGAAAGGATATTTGGTTCTTATTCCTTTTTGTATCCGTCCAATCAATAGCCTATAAAACAATGGTTATGACTGTTTATGAAAAATTACTCAATGTCCATAAAAATAGAAAAACCCACATTAGATGACCAATCAGGACCTTTAATGCTCTACTTTTGTATTGTATACCTTTCCTAACTCATAGAAAAATAAGTGAAAGATGGAGAAAATCAACCCCTCGGATCAACAATCCGAACAATCCAGTTCATGGGGTCCACCTTGACTGAGTATGGTTTCTAGAGAATGGCATCAAATCAGCATCATATCCGGGCTAAGGAAATGGGTAACCTCTGTAAAGGGCAAGTGGATTGCGTACTGAGTAAACTCCGTGGGGCGCCCACCATGGATGTATGTACCTTATCTACACCGTCCAATCATTTTTCAAGATCATTTTAGTGCATGAGCCTAAAATTGAAGCATATCCAAACTCAGTGGGCCCACATTAATGTTTATTTGTCATCCAACCTATTCTCAAGATCACACAAACATGGATGAAGGTAAAACACAAATATCAGCTTGATCCAAAACTTCTGTGGCCCCAGGAAGTTTTCGACAGTGGGCATTCAATTTTCCTCGATATTGGGCTTATGCCCTAAAATTACCTGATAAAATGGATGACATAAATCAGTGTGCCCCACAGAGTTTACACAGTACTGTTAACTTGGCTTCCTGAAAAGGTGTTTTTTTGTGAAGTCCACTTGTAATGAACCGTCTACATGGTGGGACTTGCCTTGTACAGGTCATCATCCAAAGATCAGATTAATTTGTTTGCTAGTTGGATAGTTTTTGGCTATTTTTCATCTAGACCGTCCATTATATCCACCAATTTATCAACTAGGAAATGAAATCAGTGTAATTTTTGTTTTACAAGCATCTAAGTTGGGACCCAAGATTTGGATGGTTTAGTTTAAGTTTACTTGTACGGCACCAGCTCAGTTTCTAATGCCCCTGTATCAACCATCACATTCTCCCAGAGTATCAATGTTGTTTTGTTTTTCCCTGGTATTTCAAAAAGAGTGGACTGGAGCTAATGGACAGTCCAAATTGATTGCATGGTCGATGTGTCCCTATGTAGCTAGTAGCACTGTAGCTGGTAAGTGCTGTGGGAGCTCTCAATGGTCTCATGGACTTACTAAAGCAACGAGTCTACTAGAAAAGGGTAACCGCCCATGTGAGGCATGCCACTCTTGCCAACGTGACAATGCGTGTGAGACAAAGCACCACATCAGGTGGGCCTAAACAATTTTATACACCCTGAACTGAAAAGATCAGGGCAATTTACTCATCAGGTGGACCATAGGCATTTAAAAAAATAGACGGTTCAAAAATTACCAATAGTCGAGATTGAGCAGGTAACACACTAATGGCTTACGGTGTTTTGCCAAGCATATTTGTATGGTAGGCCTGTCTTATGAAGTGCCATGTTGGTAGGCACATATTCAATTCTTATTCATCTGTGGTGTAGGGAGTGACGTGATGAGGTTGTTCAATGTCTTCCTCAGGGAAACTATGATTTCATGGAGCTCTCGACTCATAGAACTTCTTTGAATCCATGAGTAAAATAATGCCAAATTCGTGATTTTGCAATGTTAAAGGTCCGTTATAAAAACCAAATTAACGACGGCTTTGGTCCGTCGCTGTTTCCACGTAGTAAAAATTAAACGACGAATCGGATCCGTCGCAAATGTGTAATGCGACGGACCTGTGACGGACTCAGGCCGTCAAATAATCCGTTGCTGTTGCCATGTCGCAAACAATAAACGACGGATGGGATTCGTCGCAAATTTGCGACCAACTACTACGGATCTAGTGTCATTTTAAACTTTTGTGATGGATATAGTCCATCGCAAAAATTAAAATTGTCACAACTTGGGAAAATCATACCTAAATTATGTCATTTTAAACTTTTGTGATGGATATAGTCCGTCGCCGATTTTAGGATTTGGATTGTTCAGAAATTAGCGATGGATTTGGTCTGTTGCTAAAATTTCGCTAAAATTTCTGCAAATTAGAAAAAAAAAACATTTATTTTTTTGAATCTGTTACACTAAGTCATAAAAAAAAATAAAAATTCATACAATTGGCACACTGTGATGGATGTATCATATTCATGCCATTCATTCGTTCCATAAGCTTATTTTAGGAAGAGTAAAAATAGGCAAATCTAAAGCTCAAGTGAACCATGCCATATGAAATATTAGCTAAGGGACTTGATGTGTTAATAACTAAAACTTTCTTAGGGCCTACGATAATATTTATTTGTCATCCAACCTGTTCATAAGGTCATATTATCTTGGATAAAGGAAAAACATAAAAAACAACTCTAAAAAAACTTACTTGGCTACCAAGAAGTTATCAATGATAGGTGTTCAATTTCCATCATTTATTGTGGTGTGGTTCACTTTAGCTTTGGATCTGCCTTATTTTTGGGCTCATGCCCTAAAATGAGCCACCGAAACAAATGGACGGCATGGATATGACATATACATCATGGTAGGCCCTACAAATTTTGCACCCAAAATGTCATCTGGCTTCTTTTTTGAGGTAAATGTGTTAATTACAAATGCAAGTAATGATGGCTATTTTAAAATGTATTTATATTGTAATTTGAAAATAAAGGCTTATTTGATTTTATTATTTACTTGTAAATGCTCGGTATATGAGTCATTATTACGGTTAATGTTGAATTTTGGAAAGAAAAAAAATACTACCCTAAAAATATATGTAAATTTTAATTGAATTGCATTTGTTTCAATGTGTAACAATTGTGGGGCCCACATGATGAATATGTTATATCCATACCATTTATTTGTTCCACAAGCTCATTTTAGGTTGTACGTCCAAAATTGTGGCAATTGTCTGCCACTTAAACAGTCCAACATGAAACAGTGGTTGTAACAGACCTCAATCGTTTAAAGTTAATACCTTACTAGGGCCTGAACCTCAATCGTTGAAAGTTAATTCCTTACCACTACACCAAAATCATCAAACTGGCATGGTTGGGATTTTGGTTCAGAAACGGCTTTAAGCCGTTCCTGATTTGAAACGGTAGTGAACCGTGCTAGATTTGTTGCTGTTATATGCTGTTCTTTCTACTATTTTGTTGGTGTGTCCCAATTGAGTGTTGGATCTTCTTATTTGTTATTATTTTGCTTTATTGTTTTATTTTGAAACAGATTGATGGAATGAATTTGATTAGTAACCTTTGAGTGGGCCCACATGGCCCAAGAGTCACATATTGTAAATCTACTGTAGACTACCGAATAATTTTTATCATTTTCTAGCGCCAAAATGCCCTAAAATCCCTCATTTTGCATCCATCGCTGTCTCCATCTCCCTCTCTCAATCTCCCTCTCCCTCTCCCCCTCGATCTCCCTCTCTCTCGATCTCCCTCTCTCCCGATCTCAACCCTGTCCCTCGATCTCCCTATCTCGATCTCCCTCTCCCGATCTCAACCCTCTTTCTCGATATCCCTCTCCCGATCTCAACCCTCTTTCTCGATATCCCTCTCTTTCGATCTCCCTCTCCCGATCTCAACCCTCTCTCTCGATATCCCTCTCTTTCGATCTCCCTCTCCCAATCTCAACCCTCTCCGGATCTCAATCCTCTCTCTCGATCTCCCTCTCCCGATCTCAACCCTCTCTCTCACTCTCCCTCTCTCAATCTCCCTCTCCTTGTAACATCCACCATCCCACGACAGTCCCCACACATGGGGTCATCTCATTATCCTTGTTTGGTATCATTTGATAGTCTCTGTTTATAGAATCTGGTTTTCAGCACTTGCTCAGTTGCAGATTTCACCAAAATGGGTGGTTGAAGTTTCAGCTTATTCATTTATAATGTTATGTTTCAGCATCAGTAGATCAAGGGAAATTTCTGCTAGTAGCTAGAAGGTTTAGGCATGGGGCGCATACTGAGTATATAATCTCTCTTGATGCTGATGACTTGTCCCGAGGAAGTAATGCATATGTCGGAAAGTTGAGGTAAATCTTTGGTAATTCTGCTAGATTTTTAATATTTAGCACAATGAAACTCCCTTTGAGGTTTATATTGGCAATGGGTTTGAAAAATTCTCTTGGGTTGTCAGAATAGAAATGCATTTTTGTTGAAACAAATAATCTCTGCTGTGCACTTCGAAGTCAGTGCATGAGGCTTTTTTCTGAACGTGTATTACTGTTACCCAAATACTACACTATAGAAAGCAAATCTTAGGAATGGTTTTTTTTTTTTTTTTTTTCAAAATCCCTAGCCATTTTTTGGATGAACTTCTGTGACATTCATCATGTTATTGCTAGTACTAATGTAATTTCATGTTCGGCAAGAGCACCACAAAGATCTACTATACTGAGACCAAATGGGTAAGAGAACTTTGTGCAGAAACTTTGTGCAATCAACTACCTTATGATTAACCTTCTCCACATTGGTGCTAGTAAACAGCTTGAATCCCGTAATGGAAGTTTGATGGAATCATGGAATTGGAAGACACCACCAGAAAACTATTCTTAATTTCAGTAACCTTTACCATAATCAATTCTTCAAGATGCACCTGATTTTGTTAAAAGTTTCAATGGCACCCTTTTAGTGCGTTGTGACATTGTCAGATAATGAAAGGCCTATTGGAAAGTAAAAAAATGAATTTGATCGCTCCCATTTGCATGCGGCTTATCGATTTATATATTTGCTTCCTGTTTTCTTTTGCTTTGTGGAAAGGAGGGAAACTTGTTACTAAAAAAATGTGGCTTGTGAAGCATCTAACAAGGCAATTTGATTTGGAATCCCTTGACTCCAGTGCTGCAGAAAGCTGTTGTCTTGAGGAAGCAACTGTCACCTGCAATCCTTCACACTCACAGATCTGATTTACCAAAATGGAAGCCAGGTGTTACAACTAGTTGTTGGTGTATTTGATTCCCTCTATCAAGTTAGCTTTAGATGCATTTGCAATAAATAATAATAGTTCTTCTATTTTACCTTTTGATGCAGCTGTTATTAGTCCACAGTTGTATTGGATCAATTAATTATAGTTGATACTGTTAATTTTTGCAAAAGATGGGCCTCTCATGCACAGCTTTATCAGGCCATGCATATATTCCATCAAACATTTTATATTTCCTTAGTAGTTGATTGACCCTAGTCCCAAAAAAAAAAAGAAGCAAAGTAGTTGATTCCACACTTTGAGTTTTCTTCTTCATGGTATTGAGGTAGGGATGATCCTCTAATACTGGATTTACCAGACAGTTTCTTTCAGCATTGCATTTGGATATGTGGATTGGGTATGCTGAAAGTTCATCTAAGCAACAAAGTAATCCTTATTTTTAATCAATTTGCACCTTCTTGTTGTTTCAGTTTGCTGAAGCCTATGTTCCTGAAACATTTCAAATCCACCCAAATCCAGCATGTAAGTGCTTTCTGTGGCTATTTAGTTAGGATATGTTGCTCTTATCTTCCCTAGCATGCAACTTGACCACTGAACTTCAGTATTGCTTTACCTTTATATTTGTTTAGTTTAGATAAGGCTTAGATGATGATGATGATGTTTGTGGGAAATTACAGCATAGGTATTTTATTATTGGGAAATTACAGCATATAGCCATTTTAGTTGTGATCACACTCTAGTTTATTCAGTTTAGTTGACAATCCTACTTTCGTGGTATTATATTTTTGGAAAATTTTGTTATGTTTTTAAAACATTTTGAAAATTGAAATGTTTTTAACATTTTGCATCAAACTCACAACACCCCTCTTTCTGAAGTAGTTCAGTGACCTATAAACAAAAACCTGAAGTTGAGGTCATTGTACTTGTTTTCTCAACTTTCTATTTGACACTGACAGGCGCTGGAGATGAATAATTAGCAACATGGACCCAAGATCAGCTACTTCAAAAAAAAAAAAAAAAAACAAAAACAAAAAAACTATGTTGGTCTGTTTTCTATAATTAACACTTTCCATCTGCTGAATTTTACTTTATTGGCCCCTGGAGTACAAAGCTCTCAAGTCTAGGAACTACACCAACCATCTGGTGTTGGAAAGTAATCTTGTTGATGGGGTTTGTCAAACTAAATTACAAAAATAGTTGTTGCAAAAATACATGGTTTTAGTTTGCAATGACCAATGCTGGAGGCAGATCGCACAAGAGGTTCAAGAGGCAACTAACAGCACATGCCAACATGGCCCAGGTGTGCAAGATTCAGTCATGTATGCAGGATCAGCTATCATGCCTACTTTGAATATAGGATGTAGACACAGTGCATGATGAGGAAAACATGCAACACCTTCTGCAGAGTGTTCATCTAGGGGTTCGCTGTTCAGCTGCAATTGTAGCATATGACTGCCACATCCGTGTCAAACCGAACTGTGGATTGAACTAATAAATTACTATTTTGCAAGATAAAGCTCCCAATGTTTGTAATTTAAATGAAGCTTCCATTCGTCAACACTCAGAGCCCAATGATCTTACTAAATTGTATTTAGCCACAATTGAATTTGATCGCTCCCATTTGCATGCGGCTTATCGATTTATATATTTGCTTCCAATATCTGTTAATAGATCTTCCTTTAGATTTATGCCACCTGGCGTATGCTACATGATTGGAGGGGTTTGCATTAATGGGACCCATGATGGGAAAGCCCTGTTTAGTAAAGAGTAGGAAGCAGTTGCTCAGCCAACTAATTCTCAAGTCATTTGATACGTACTTACATTAACATGGTTGTATTATATCAGGAAATGAAGCCACTGGTTCTTAGCATATGGGCTGGCCTGTGTGACAAGGAACTCACTACTCTCCTGTTGCAGGTTGAAGGAGCCGCTGCTGAAGATGGAAGAAAGCCCATCATATGGGATACTTACACACATGCTGGTTACCAGCATTTTCACCTACCACTATTCTGCATCTTCATCATCTGACAGAATCAAAAGATTCAATTAATCACCTGAGATTATTTTTTTGTCATAGGAATTTTTTTTGACAAGAGCACACGAGTCATTTCAGCAAATCAATATCTCAAGCACAAGGTGAAAAAACAATCTAGTAGATTCTCAATAGAAATGCTTGTTTTGGTTGATGCAGAAAGATTTGAAGCTAATGCATGAGATGGGCCTGGATGCCTAAAGATTTTCTATTTCCTAGTCCAGGCTAATTCCTGGTATGTAGGCTATTAGTTTGATTCAATTTTCAATTTCCTAGATGCATTGCTGAAACTTCCTGTTTGATTATTGTGGCCATTTACATGCAGATGGACGGGGAGCTATCGACCCAAAAGGCCTGCAGTACTACAACAATCTCATCAATGAACTTGTCTGTCAGTTGAACTCTCCTGATTGTTGTTTATGAACCGTTCATAAGGCGAGCTCTTCTAGAACTAGATACCTGACATCTCAATGGATTTCCTATTTAATTAATCATTTATTTGGCATGGATGATTGAGTGCAAATTGTTCTTAGTTTTAAAGCCCTTCTTTCTCATCTTGAATTTAAAGTTTTTATATACCTCATTGTCCTCGTATGGATGTACTCTTCATAACTGGTTATCTCTTTATTTGTTCATATACCAAATATTTTCTTCCATGTGGTCCTGATTTCTGCCATATACCCTGTAGTGGTTAACATGGAGGCAAGAACATTTACTTTGTGCTCAACATGGAATTCCAATATCGGAATATGAGGTAAGTGTTACAATTTCTCTGGTTGGTTTTCATCATGCAAAAAGCTTAGGATATGTATTTAAAGATGCTGAAGTGGCAAAGTGACTTCAACATTGATACAATTGAAAAGGGAAAGCTTCAAGGTGACTAGTAGCTTGGATCTTGCACACGTCCATGTTGGCACATGTGGCAGTAACTTGGTGGGCTGGGATAACATGCATGTGGATTAACAAAAAAAGAAAGAAAGTAATAATGTAGTTTTCAAATCCACTATTATATGTTGTTGGATTACATGCCCCTGTCCAAGCATTTGATTGACTGTTGAAGTTTCATTACTGATTTGCAACTTCATTTTTTATCTATTTTTGGTAATGGCTTGTGATAGTGCATAATGATCAGAGGTAATCCCTTTTTAACGCACTCTCAGTTTTGCATGCAACTATTCACTTCTGTCAGTTACTATCTTTTCTGTTCATTCGAATTGTAGATGTAGGTTGAAGGTTTTTTTTTTTTTTCATAGCAGTTTCAGTCTATGGATTTCAATGATTCCAGTTTTATATAGGCTCCTAAGAGAATATTTGTTGTATATTCCAGTTTTTTTTCAGCTATTCACTTTGCGGGTGCCCTTTTTTTTTTTTTTTTTTTTTGTGGTTTGGTTTGGCTACTGATGTTCAGTACTTCAATACAATAAGTTGTTTCTGTAATGCTTGAGATGTATTAATACTTTATCTATGTTTGGATGTAATATGCTCATTCAAAGTGAAACAGTTATTTTATGTTTGAGGTTCAAGTGCTTGTATACATGTGTGATGTCTCACTGACCTTAGAATATCTTTCTTCCTCTTGCTTTGGCAGTCAGTATCTTGTGCTCTTGGCCTGAACAATTTTTCTGTTCCTAGTGAAAGCAGGTTCTTCCCTTCACACTTTTTATTTTCTTCCTCATTTTTGTATGTTCTAATATTTCTTTATTAAAATATATTGACATAGTGTAATGTTTTGAAGATAGTAATCTTACACATCAACACTAGTGCTTCCTTGCTTCCTTGTTGCCTAAACCGAGGTTGTTAAATATGCTTGGATAGCCCTGTAAAGCACAAATTGGGGGCACACTCAACTTCATGGCTTCTTAGCATGGAAGTTAAAAAATTTGAGATAACAGGAAGCTGAGTTGTTAGGATGGACTTGTTTAACACCCTATTTATTGTAAACTCTACCCTTCTTACCTGCAGGTTTTATGAAGGTGTTGTGCATTCTTGTAACCCAGGAAAGAAGAAACATGTGGTAAACTATGAGACTTGTGTACTTCTCTTAATTATCCCTGTCCAAACTATCTCCTTTCTTGAAGACTTGCTGAATGATTTTTCCTTCAAAGATACTATATGACGATGGAGATGTGGTAGTTCTCTAGTTAGATAAGGAGCAGTGGGAGGTTATTAGTGAAGGTTCCGAGCCTAGCAAGGTATTGATCTATCTATTATAGAGCAGTCTTTTCTTCTTTGGCTAAATTGCAAATTTTTAGCACGGAATATAATGTGTTCAACCTTTTTTCCAGCAACTTAAATCATTGAATGTTTCCCCATCCAAAGGAATGTAAGTATCATTGTCAAAAGCTTTTCTTTCCAAGATTCAGTTTTGTGTTGTTTTAGTTAATCAAAATACAGTTTGGGCAGTATATGGTTGATATGATGCACATATTAGGAGCTTTGAACCACAACATTATAGAAACTAATATGAGGGTCCTGAATGGATCTGCTGTGTGGGATGCTTTGCCGATTTTAAACTCGTCTGAAAAGCTTCTACCTTTGCCTGCTCTTACTTCCTAGGAGTTCATACTCGCAACATTTTGGAAATGTTGAATCACTGCTCTTGCTCCCAAATCCACCACTGCTTTCTCTTCCACTTTATGCAACTAACTAGTGCCAAGCCCATTGTCATTGTAGTGGGCATAATGATGTGATTTCATACCCCGACTGACCTATGTGATCAATATTTTGGTTTTTGAGTAATGAGATGACTACGGTGATGGTAGGATTATGAATCTTACTCTCGTCGTAGATGCCAATTGACTGGTGTGTGCTTGTTCATCTCCTGGGACCCCATGGCCCCCACGTAGGTGTCATGGCCCAATGGCTAGGTTAGAGTGCTCATTTGGTAGGCCAATGGATTAAATTATTGACACCTACAATCATTATCTGGCATATGTGTGGCACACCTAATGTCAGATTCTCACTCCGACACTGCCTCATCAATAACTTCTATCATGACACAATGGGCTTGTTTGGATTGGGGGTAAAATAGGGAATGCAAGGGAAAGTGAAATTGTGACATAAGAAGGATGGTGAATGGTAGGGGAAAGAAACCTCTTGCACATGCTTGTTTTGTTAGAGAAACTGTAAAGGAAAGTGCTTTTCTTTTGTATTTTCCATTGTTTGGGTTTTCTTCTCCTAGTTGACTCCCAATCCTAACATGCCCGATGTTTTCAATAGTTACATAGGCCAAGTCTATCATGATGTATTGGATAGTTTTTGTTATTATTTGTCGAAATGTTCTGATTATATCCGCTTCTCCATGTCTGACTTTTTTTCAATTCCCAGCCCCGAGAAGATCAAGCTGAAACCATTACAAGGAAAAAGCAAAGTAAGAAATCAGGCAGGGAGAGGGACCTCTATAGAAAGAGCTACTTCCATGCATGTGAAAGCCTTCTATCTGTACTCCTCAATAAATAGAGGGGGAAGATGGTAATCCTTTCGCTGAAGAAATCTGGACCAGAACTCCCTCAACTCCTGACCCAATTCTCAGTCGGGATCATTGGGACCGGGCTTGCCGTCATCTTCTATCTTCTGTAAGGTTGGAGGTGGAAGAGTGTCGTTTTGCGCCACCAAGCTGCTGAATACTGGGTTTGGGCTAGGACTGGTTTGGGTTTCGTGGGCATTCAACCACTTTAGAGATACGATCGTCTATGTCAGCAAGAATTCAAGCAAGGTGGTTTTGAATGAGGATGAGATTGTGAGGAAAGTTGATAGAAGTGTGAATGAGATTTTCTTCAGGGGTGTGACATTAATGGCGGTTGCAGTGCTGAGGTTCGCATGAGTAAAAAGGCAAGGAGATTTTGGAGTTCGGTTTTTCCTTTTTTCTACCATAAGCTTAAGGTGTGAAAATCTTGGGACATGGGTACTTTTATAACCTTAGTTTTATGGCAGTTGATGTGGTCAGGTGGGTGGGGTACATGTATTTAAGTGATAATTAGGAGCATGTAACAATACAATAAGGCTATGTATATGGTAGTTTGGCTTCTGGTTGTTATGCTAGTTTGTTTTGAAGTTGTGATTTTTTAGAGCTTTTGCTAATCCCATAGGCATATATGTATACACCCTCTGATCTACACAACATGGTATGTGCTGACTTGGTGCATCTATCCAAGATCTAACCTGTTCATCAGGTGGGACCACCATGGAGATGACCGGTCTCAAAGATCAGTGCAGTTGAAACACTACCTCATCAATAACTTCTATCATGACACAATGGGCTTGTTTGACAATGTTAAGAAGGTTAAAAAATCTGATCGTTGGCAACGTTAACAAGGTTTAAAACCATTTTTAAAATTTTGTTCCTAAAATATGACTATTGGAACTAGAACGGTTTAAAACCATTCCTAAAACTCCGTCTCTAAAATTTGAAATGGTACCCAAAACGGTTCTGTTCCTTTTGCGACGCCTCATTTAGGAACGGTTTAAAACCGTTCCTAAATGACGATTTTGGTGTACTATAGTAGGGCCTACACTGATGTTTATTTGTCATCCAACTTGTTTATAAGATCATACAAACATGGATAAAGGAAATAAAAAGTAAAAAATCAACTCGATCCAAAAAATTTATGGCCTCCAAGCAGTTATAGGCGTTCAAATCCCACGCTTTAATATGTAGTTCACTTGAGCTTTAGATTGCCTTATTTTTGGGCTCATGCTCTAAAGTGAGCTAGCAGAATGGATGGACAACATCGATATGACCTATACATCATGGTGGGCCTTACAAATTTTATGCCCCAAATATCTTCTCACCTCAGTTTGGCACAAACTTTCAAGCTGTCAACATCAAACTTGGGCCAAAATCCATAAATACATGTGTAAATAATGATGAATATTTTATAATGTAATTATATCATAATGTGGAAATCAAAGAGGCTATCCTAAAATGCAAGGTAAATGAGTCATCATTATCATTTTCAGGTGTTTGTTTTAAGAGGAATTATTAATCATAAATAGTCATTGAGAAAAATCATCCTTATAGCCAAATGTAAGTGATGCCACCATATAATTACAAGAGTAAATAATCATTACCTATTTTCAACCATTAAACTATGTAATTGGAAAATGAAATGGGCCCTTAGGGGAAACACTTGAATTGTGACAATAATCTATTGTTTCTCATTATGGTCATTGGCCATTCTTTATGTACAAGCTCAACCCTATTGGATAAATGACATTAATTATGGCCATGGGATGGTAATTATTATTATTATTATTTAAATAAAATAAAAGGGTTGTGTGAATGCTGCGGAGTAGAGCATGCGCTCGCTTCTTTTGTTATGTTGTGCAGATGGGTTGTAGTGCTAACTGGATGTGATATGTTTGATTGGAGTCGCCATTAGCAAAATGAAACTTAAAATCTATAGTTGAATGGAAATCGTAGAATCACTTAAGGGTTAGGGAATCATAAGATTCTCCGTCTCAAGTGACTCTTGTGATTGGTTTGCAATCATATATTCTGAGTAAAGGCCTAAATAATAAAAAAGGAAAAAAAAAGAAAAAAAAAGAGAAGGGGTCAGACACCATTTTTTACCCATATGATGTGCCATCTCTGCTTTAAGTTAGAGGTTTTTGTTTTTGTTTTTGTTTTTTTTTTTTTTTTTGAGATTAAAGTAGAATTTTTGTATTGCTACATTTTGTTATGTTTCACAAAACCCTTACGGGATAAGGCATGTAAATAAAGTAAAAAAACACTTAGCCTCATTTCACAGAGTTTAAAAATTCAGCTAGATAAATAAAATAAAAGCACTCTAACCTTGCTTCGTAGAGCTTAAGTCTCTATGTTGGCAAATAAAGTAAAAAATAATGTGAAAGGAGAGAATATCAAAATAAAAAAAAACAGATGTGAGTGGGTATTGCAAATATGCTTTAAATGTGTAGAGCAAAATGTTGTTGAATTGAGATGTGAGGAGAAAAAGGAGAGACCAAACACAATTTTTATTTATTTTTATTTTTTTTACAGAAGGGATGGTTAGATATTTTTTACTTTTATCATACTTTAGACTTTAGTGGATTCTTTATTTGTAAGCTATTTTCTCTTTATTCATACTCCCATACCAGTCATTACCTCGACATTATATATATATATATATATATATATATATATATATATATATATATATATATATATATATATATATATATATATATATATATATATATATATATATATATATATATATATATATGGGATTTTTCCCCCGTGCTCGACCGGTCGTGAGCCCTGCTCGACCGGTCGTGGGCTGGTGTTTGACCAGTCGAAGGTTTGGGTGGTGATACGACTCAAAGTCCAGCAAGTTTGGACGATTTTTCTCCGGGGTGCTCGACCGGTCGTGGGTGGTTCACGATTGGTCGTAGGTGGCGCTCAACTGGTCGTGGGTGGCGCATGACCAGTCGTGGTTTCACAGATTCGTTTCACAATTTTGCACGAATTTTGTATCACAAGTCCTTTCGCAACTGGGATGCGGAAGGGAGTTTTCTAAAACTATAAAAAGTGGTCCCTGGGATTTTTCTAGGGCATGCTGTGTGAAGAAAAAAAATACAAGAATGGTTTCCTAAAAGATTTGCAAGGGTTTTCTAAAGGGTTTAGGGTGAGAGAGTGAGAGAAAAGAGAGAGAGGAAGCTTGTGGAAGGGAGCCGTCGTCTCAGCGCTTCTACGTCCTAGTGATCGGTGAGATCTCTCAATTTTTTTATTCTCTTATTGTTTATCCGCTCCTGCGAGAGTGAAGAAGGTTATAATATTTTTCTTTATAGTGGATTGTTGATCTGGACGAGGTCCCGTGGTTTTTACCTCTTTGAGGGTTTTTCACATAAAAATCTTCTGTGTGGTGTGTGATTGTGCTTTGATTTATTTCATTGCTTTTATTATCCCATAATTCTGGTTTTTTCTAGAGGGCTAGATCCTGAAGTTTTGTGCAAGGCCCCCAACAAAGTGGTATCAGAGCTAAGTTCATTGAACGGGTAGGAATTATGGAAGGTGGCTCATCAAGGATGATCAGCCTCAATGGTTCTAACTGGACCATATGGAAGGCTAAGATGGAGGACTTGCTTTATTGCAAGGACTTATATTTTCTAATTTTAGGCATATCAGCAAAATCTAAGGATATGTCTAATGATGATTGGAAGAAGATGGACCGGAAGGCAGTAAGGTTTATTAGACAATGAGTGGATGATTCTTTGTTCCACCATGTGTCTACGGAAACCTCAGCCGCTAGCCTATGGCTGAAACTAGAAGGGCTGTTGTTGAGGATCAAATATTGCATATTAGACCCCAGTTATTGCCTGGATTTATGAACATGATACTATTTAATGGCCAATTTAACCGCGTTTGTGCTGCAAGGTGTATTTACACGCTTGGGTTAAAATAAGAGGCTAAAAGCATGGATTTAACGCTCTGATGACACCAAAGGCAAAGGACAGACTCCAAAGGACCAAGATAGAGAAATTTACACGCCAGAGATCAAAGAAAATCAAGTTGTTCACGTTAAAGAAGCCTAAAAAGTGTCCTAAATGCAAGATCTTAGGGTTTCCACCATTCGTTCAACTCGAGACTTCATATATGGCTTGAGGACCCTAAATTAACCGTACATGTCAAATTTCAACCATTGGATCCCAGTAGAAGTAGCCCAATGGACAGATCAGCCCATAAACCGTCGATTTTGGGCCCACATGACATCTGGATATGCCTCAATTTTAGACTCAATGCCTTAAATGATATGGTAGAATGGATGGATGGAGCAGATTTTGTACATACATCATGATGGACCCCACATGCGCACTGTATGTGCACAGTGTGAACGTGCAACAGCCGTGCACCCATGCACTCATACTCGGTCAACAGGCGCTGACTGACAAAAATTCAAAAATTTCTAAAACAGGCAGTGTCTTTATGCTGCTCGTCCAATTTTTAGTAGTGGGGCCCACCCATTTCACATTTCAGCGATCCGTAACTTCCATTAGGTTTTTAAAGGCCGTCTCACCTTCGCCTAGGTGGCGAAAATGCGAAAGACAGTGAGGATCAGATCTTAACCATCCAAATGGAGGTCAGACGGTCATATGATTAATCACGTGGGCCACACCGAATCCAGTCAAAAACCATCCGTTTCCAGCTGGTTTTTCAACACCGATCCAATGGATGGTGTGGATTGCATCAAAAATATCACTGTGGAGCCTACCAACATGTTAGCATAGCTCTTGCGTTAATCTTATGCACGTCCATGAAGAACGGCCACAATGGGCCGTTCTGTGATCAAGGGCACGGTCAGATTCATGATACGGACCGTCCAAACGCTGCAATAGAGGGCCACTAACCTCACCATGAAGTCAGAATGGATCGGATGGAGGGGTTCTATAACGTTGTGAAAATCGGGGGTGAGCATACATGACTCCCTAGTTTCCGAGTGTCACTTATCCTCAATTTTATGATTTTATGATTAACCAAGTTTAATTGCACAACTTAGAATTTCTGGGAGCATGAAGCATAACCACACAAGTCCACTGAAATGAAAGAGACAAAAACATATATATTTATACATGTCCAAAAGAATAAAGGGGATCGCACGTGGCGTCACCTAACAAAATCACAAAAGAATAGAGCCAAGCCCACTACTTAGGGATCCAATCCCGCCCCTCAAGCTAGCGAGGAACCGTCCATCAACTGGAAGTAGGACAACTCGTCCTCCTCCTCGTAGCTCACTTCACCAGGCTCCTCATGCCCTAAATCACCTACATCTAAGCACGGGTCTAGTTGGTGTTTTAAAACACCATCCCAAAGTGGGAGTAAGTGATCAACTCAGTGGGTGTTATTAATCTTAAGTTATAACAGGTATCAATTATAATATGAATTTAATGAAACACAGCCAATCATCAATACCTAGCAACTCTTATTAAAATGCATACATGCGGAATGATATGATGCATGTCCTCGCCACAACGCTCCTTCTAGCGACTCCATCTAACGATCGCGTATGTCAGCACTCTCTCAGAGCGACCTCGACATCCGAGTCACCACCCTAACTAGTGCGTTGCAATGAGATCGTGTTAGCTGAGTTATTGTTAAGTCTAGTCATTCAGCAGATTAGGAAATCTAATACACCCCACGTATCAATGCCCTAAGCTGGTTGCGAGGCCAAAGCCCCCCAACGCGTGAGGCCAAGACCCCGTGGTCCGTAATCCCGTCGGGTTCCTCATCCCCGACTTCAAGCACATGAGGAGTGCCAAGAGAAGGGGATCGCTCACAGTCACTACGGGGAGGTGCGGCACCCCAGCGCAGGCTAACGACTCAGACACAGTGTCTCATTCCACCATGCCCGGCTCACGAGGCTGTGGACCAGTTTCAAGTGGGTTATTGATGGGCTACAATGGTTATAGGGTGGTTCAGGTTCCATACATATGTGAGCAAACAGGGTTAACAAATATGGTTGGTCAGCCTGTAGACTAGACCGCACGAGCCTAGGCAAGTACGTGACGGAACGACATTGGGTGCCAGCAACCCATGTAGTCTAACTACTTTCGCTCACAAGCACTCTCCCAAATCCATGGGTCTATCCTCGAGGCGGTCCTACTAACGGAATCACCTTCGCTCCCTCATGTTTCTAGCCAACCCAAGGGTACGAATAGTGATTCATAGCATGCTGACTACCAACATATCAGTAGAATAAACAACATCATGTTCTCATACTTATCAACATACAATTCAGATTCTCATAGCAAGTAAGGCTAACCATATCAAGAAATAAGTGCACGTGAGTGTGTGTGTGTGTGTGTGTGTGTGTGTGTGTGTGTGTGTGTGTATGAGGAAGTTAAGTACTTCCTCCATCTTAAGAATTCGTATGCATACGAGTAATGAAATCATACATACTATAAAGAAACAATACATGGGAAAAATCAACAAGACATGAGCATATAATCATCCATACATAAAATCATGTGAGAAGCAAGATCAACATCATGAGAGTTAAACATACTATTCCATACAATTTCAACAAACATGCAATTCCTAGGGATTCTCTAGGTTCTCCAAAGATGGCATCTAAGCAATCAAAATCATTAATCTCGTACTAAAAGTGGTGCTAGGCCACCTAAGGATAATATTCCGCACCTATGGATCGTTGGAGATTCGAAAAATGTCCTAGGAAAGACGGCTTTGAGGTTGATCGGCCGAAATCCCTAAAATAAGCTTTTTTATGTGAGAAATCCATGTCAATCCTTCCTCAATACATGGGTTTCAAGAAAAAGAGGTGAAGGATCTTACCTAGATGTACCACAGATGATTGTGGAGGTTGTGGTGGAGAGTTTCCTCTTGTAGGAGAGGTAGGGAGTTGCAAGGGTTGATCCCCTTGGACCCCAACTCGATCTAGGGTTCACCTTGGATCTTTTCACCCACTCTTTCTCCTTTCTTTACTCCCTTGGTAATGGTAGTTGTGGTGGGAGTTATGAGATAAGAGAGGTTGGTTATTGGTGGATGGTGGGAGTTTATGAGGGGGATTTGTTGTTAGAGAAGGAGGAGGATGTGAGGAAGAGGGCTTGTTGATTTGGGGAAGGTAGGAAGTTATGAGGGAGAGCTTGGTTGTTGGAAAGAATAATAGAGAAAATGTGAGGGAGTGAGCTAGGGTTTATTTTCTAGACTTGGGCCCTTTGGCCTTAAGTTTCCTCAAATTCTCAAATAGCCTTCTAGGGCTCACTATTGGTGTTGGGGTGGCCCTAACACTCCCTAGGCCTCCAAAATTGGTGTGAAGGTGCCTCATGACCCGATGAGGGGTCATGCAAAGTTTAGGGATAAATGGATCAACGAATGTGGGGTTTGATTCTATGGTTCCGATCTACACATGGCCCTGTGGAGACCATTCTGGTTGTTGGGGAAGTTCTGGTGTCCCCCTGGCCATGAAATTTATAGAGTAGGTGGTTTATGGCCCGATGAAGGGCCATGCAAAATTTGAAAACGATCGGATATGGAGTTTGGTCGCACGGGTCTGATTTGCGATCAACGGTCATCGAGCCACGATTGGGTCCCAGGTTTTGTGGGTGGGTGTAGGACACTACATTAGACCTTCACCGTAAATTTGAAAGAAATTCGATAGCTGAAAAGCTCGGAGCCTCAGTTTCATTATCCGATGCCAGATTTCCACTTTGGCCTTAGATGGGTTGACCAGTGCTGTAGGAACGGCTCGAATCATTAACTTCTGTGTGTCTAACGAGTTTGTGGTCAGTGATGGACTATAAGCCCAGTGAGATCTAAGGTTCTCTAAATTTTTATAACTTGTGGTACCCCACCACAAGCGGTTTAAACTAATGGTCCTGCGACAAATCCTACATGGACGCCCCTGAACACTGTGCTGGTTGGACGGGACGTTACAATCTACCCCCCTTACAATTAATTTCATCAAAATTTGTATCTATTCGTATTGCTGAAGCAGGCTTGGGTAATGCTTGTGAACTTATGCTTCCGTCTCTCAAGTGGCCTCCTCTTCATCGTGATTGGTTCATAATACCTTGACCAATGGGATGACCTTGTTGTGTAGGACCTGTTCCTTCCTATCCAGTATTCGAGTGAGTCAGAGAATGTATGTGGCATTTTTCTTGAATTCCACATGCTCCCACTTGATGATATGCGAAGGATCGGGGACATTCTTCTTCAACATTGATACGTGGAAGATGTTATGCACTCCAGCAAGCGGCATGGGTAGGGCCAAGCGATAGGCAACCGCACCAACACGGTCTAAAATCTGGAAGGGTCCAATGAACCGTTGCGCAAGCTTTCCTTTCTTGTCGTAGCGTAAAACGTCCTTCATTGGGGAGATCTTGAGAAACACGTGATCCCCAGCCTCAAATTCTAAGTCCCTCCGTCTAGTATCGGCATAGCTCTTCTTTCTGCTTTAAGCCGTCAAGAGGCGGCACAGGATAATTCCAATCTTCTCGATCATGATCCGCACCAAATTCAGTCCTAACAAGCTTTTCTCACCAATTTCTTTCCAACAGTGTGGGGCATGGCACTAAAGCCCATACAAAGCCTTGTAGGGCGCCATACCAATGTTAGCCTGAAAGCTATTGTTGTAGGCGGACTCGGCATGTGGGAGGCAATCATCCCAACTCTCCTAAAAGTCCAGAACACAAGCCCACAACATGTCCTCCAAAATCTGGTTCACCCGCTTGGTTTGCCCATCCGTCTGTGGGTGGAAAGCGGTGTTAAACTTCAACTTCACTCCCATGGCCTCTTGAATGCGGGTCCAAAAGATCGACGTGAATCGAGTATCCCGATCCGATACAATTTCCAACGGGACGCCATGGAGCCGCACTATCTCCTTGATATACAACTTGGCCAGATCATCGGCGGAACTAGAAGTCTTGATAGGCAAGAAATGGGCTTATTTGGTTAGCCTGTCCATAATTACCCATATCGAATCATGCCCCTTTCTAGTCTTGGGCAAGCCAGAAATGAAGTCCATAGATATGAAGTCCGATTTCCATTCTGCTATGGCCATTGGTTGCAAAAGGCCCGGCAGTCGGCGGTACTCGGCCTTGACCTGTTGACAGGTGAGGCATCGGGACACAGACTCTGCTATTTCCTTCTTCATGTTGTCCCACCAATAATTTCGCTTCAGATCCTAGTACATTTTGGTACTACTGAGATGCATTGCAAGCTTGGAGTTATGAGCGACATTTAAGACTTCTTCTCACGATTTTTGAAGATTTGGGACACCAAGGCGGCCTTGGTACCGTAATCCCCCATCAGTGCCTACTCTCCACTCGAAATTTTCATCCTTCCTTGCTCTTTCCCTTATCTTCTTCAATAGTTCATCGCCCTCCTGGGTTTCAATGATTTTGTTGTCAACCAGTGGCTAGGCTTGAATGTGGGCTACGACCTCGTATGGCTCCTTCACGGTTAGTTTCGTGTCAAAGTCCCGAGCGAATTCCACCATGTCCCACTCTCTCACCATTAGTGGGGCTGCAAATTCGATCGTCTTTTGGCGACTTAAGGCGTCTGCCACCAGATTATCCTTGTCAGGGTGATATGAGACATCGAACTTGAAGTCCTTCAACATTTTCATCCAATGACGCCGTCTCATGTTCAGGTCCTTCTAGGTGAAGATGTATTTGAGGCTCTTATGATCAGAAAAGAGCTCAAACTCCTCACCATAAAGATAGTGTCTCCATATCTTCAAAGCGAAAACTACCGCCACAAGCTCGAGGTCATGTGTAGGGTAATTCTCCTCATGTTTTCTTAATTGCTGAGATACATAAGCAATTGCCCTACCCTTCTGCATGAGTACACATCCCAAGCCCACATGAGAGGCATCAGTATAGACAGTGTACTTGACCCCTTGCTCAGGTAGCACAAGCACAGGTGCTGACGTTATTTTGTCCTTCAACTCTTGGAAGGCCGCCTCCGCCTTCTCATTCCATGCAAATTTGAGATCCTTCCACGTAAGCTGGGATAGTGCTTGGGCTATCTTCGAAAAGTTCCTAACGAATCTGTGGTAATAACCTGCGAGACCAAGAAAGCTTCTCACTTCTGTGACAGACTTCGGTTGCTTCCAATCTTGCATAGCCATTACCTTGGCGAGGTCCACAGATATTCCTTCCTTGGACACTACATATCCTAGAAATTTGACCTCCTCCTTCCAGAAGGCGCACTTCCTAAATTGTGCAAACAACCGATTTTTCTTAATGGTTTCAAGGACAGCCCTTAAGTGTTCTTCACGGCTCTTTGAATAAATCAATATGTCGTCAATGAACATGATGACGAATCTGTATAAAAACAACCTAAAGATTCTGTTCATGAGATCCATGAATACCGCTGGGGCATTGGTGAGCTCGAATGACATAACCAGGAACTCATAATGGCCAAAACAGGTCCTGAAGGCCGTTTTCTGTATATCCTCGTCCTTGACTCGCAGCTGATGGTACCCTGATTGTAGATCGATCTTGGAGAAGTATTGAGCACCCCTCAGCTGGTCGAACAAGTCATCGATTCGGGGCAACAGGTATTTGTTCCGAACCGTCACTTGGTTTAACCTCCTATAATCCACGCACAGACGTAATGAGTCATCCTTCTTCGACACAAATAAGACCGAGGCTCCCTATGACGATACGCTGGGTCGAATGAAGCCTTTCTCTAGCAATTTGTCAATTTGAGACCTAAGTTCTTCCATCTCACATGAGGGCATGCGATAAGTAGGCAAGGAGATAGGCTTAGCGCCCAGAGTCAGATCGATTGTGAAATCTATCTCACGTCTAGGAGGAAGCCCTGGTATGTCTTTAAACACATCACCAAAATCTTGGACTACGGGAGTGCGTGTTAATGATGGCCCGTCATACCCATCCTCTGATGAAGCATAGCATAAAATCCTACGATCGTGACTAACCTAGACTAGAAATATGAGAGAAGTGTCTTTGCGTTCGTATATTTTCACTATTAGAGTATCACAATCAATCTTTGCTTTTATCATGGTCAACCAATTCATGCCCAGGATGACGTCATAATGAAAGATCTTGGTCACAATCAGATCTATAAGTGCCACATTGCATCCCAAGTCAATGGGGCAATCATGACATATCTTCGTTACTTCTGAGAAAGTACCGGCGACAGCAAGATCTTTACCCCTACGAAGGGGCTAGAGCGTAGTCCTAGGTGCTTGACAGTCGCATGTGATATGAGAGAAGCAGTGAATCCAGTGTCCACCAACAAAAATATAGGAGTACCTTGAATGTGATCCGTCACCTCGAAGGCCATAGGAGTGGGGATGACGACATCCTGGCCCTCGGCCGCTAGTGCATGGACTCGTGCCTGCTGAGGATGGTTCGGCCACTGTTTGGGCCGTTGAGGCGGCCTAGCTTGTGGTGCAGGAGGGTGATGAAACTGTTGGCTAGGCCCCATCGTCTGTAGGGGCGGAATCTGCAACGCCTGCTGTGGGGGCCTGTTGTTGCGTTGAGGTGGAGTGAAATCGAGGTCCCTCATCCTCATAAAGCAATACGGCTCTGAGTGACCAACTCTCCTACAATAGCTGCATGTCTTTGTAGGTCATGTAGAGGGAGCTGGTGCGACAACTAGCCTGGGCAGAGAGTTTGGGCGCGACCTTTTTCTAGCAAATGAAGAGGATGGGCCTTCCATCCTAGTTTGTGGCCCCAGCTATGAACGGGCCCGTGAGACACGCCCCTCATCCTGCTCCGCCCGTATCGACATCTCAACGAGCTCGGCGTACATCCTGATGCTGGCACAACACATCTTGGAGCGAATGCCACTCCTCAATCCCGCCGTGAATCGCCTCATCTTAATTGCTTCATTGGCGATCATTTCAGATGCGTAGTGCGATAGTTCCATGAACCGGTTCTCATATTGCGCCACGGTCATTCACCCTTGTTGGAGGTGGAGGAACTCATTTTTTCTCTCGTGCTGGTACGTCTGAGGGAGGTATTTTTCTTTAAAGCGGCCCTCAAAGTCCTCCCACGTCCATACATGGTTCTTGGGAACGAACCGGATAACACTCTCCCACCATAGGTCCGCCTCTTTCTCAAAGAGGTATGAGAAGAGCTCGACACTCTTCGCATCAGAATAGTGGAGAGGCCGAAGTAGCTTGGTGACTCAATTGAGCCAGTACTCCGCTTCCTCGGGGCGGTGTGTGCCGGCAAACGTAGGGGACCTATATCACTAGAACCGCTCAAAGAGATTGCTTATATTGTTCGCGGGTGTGGCCATGGCAAGTGGTTCTGGTTGTTGTATGCCAAAGTTCTGGGCCATGGCTCCCATCATAGTGGCCATCATCTGCTATTGTTGTTGTATATTAGCAGCTATCATTTGTTGTTATTGTTGTATAAGATGCAACATTTGGCCCATCTGATCCATAGCCTGAGGTAGAGGAGGTACGGGTGCCGTGGCTTGCAGTGGCGGTGCATTCGGGGCCTCCTCCTGGGTAGTGCTACCCATATTTTGAGAGTCATTCGCCCCTTGGGGGCCTTGGTGATCATCGGGGATCTGATCCCTATCGACTAGGCCGCCATGAGGTAGGCGAACATATCAACCCTCCGCTCGTGGAGGCATTTCCTGGAAAGAAAATCCCTTAGAGTATTAGTCACTAGAACATCGCGTACACTAGGCACACAAGACCTATAGCCTAACATTCATGAATATAATCACAACACAGGCAAGGCACACTTCAAGCAAAGAGAACTTCAAGTCGATTCATACATTAGCATTAATTTTAAAATGCCATTAACATGGCCAGTTACATGCTACACATGGATTATAAGCACTACTTAAACATGCTAGGCAAAAAGAAAATGCAATCTAATTAAGCCAAAGTCCTAACTATTTCAGTACATGGAATTTAACCTAAGAAACTTAAGTAAACTACTAGTCCTCAGTAAAGTCATGGCGCCACTCGTCGGAGTCAGGCGAAAGTGGAGGCGCTTCTTTGCCCTTGCTGCAACAGATTAGGGCCTTTATGACCCTGTACATCTTTTTTTTTTTTCACTTCTCCTGCTTCACTTGGTTCGCTTCAATCCTTGCTTGGTTCTCCTCAATTTGGCTATTCTAGTGTCGAGCGCATCTAAGCGCTCATGCATGTCTGGAGCGGCAGGCGTTCCACCTCCAACTTCTTCGGTTTCCTGAACTTTCTCGGCCCCCTCGGCCCCATCCACATCTTCATTCTCATTCTCATCCTCGTCCTCTTCACCCTCATCGCTTCCCTCCTCTTCTTCGACATGGTCCCCATATTGGTCGATATGGGCTTGTCGCTGCTTGGGACCTACCCTTAGGCTGTTTAACATCTCGTCGCCTAGTAATTGTGTCGGTATAGGATTTCGGTCTGACCCACGTATCCCGTATTCTTCGGCTAACTTACAGACTAGGCGGTCGAACGGAAGGTATACATTCTTCCTCGTAGATCATGCGGCCAGCACAATTTGGTAAAGTACCACACTAAGGAGGCACACATCTGCTCCGTGCCTTACCTGATATAAAAACTTCACCATATTGCGGGAGCACTCGGTGCGGTTAATTAAACTAGGGTACACGTTATGGGTGCAGATGCGATGAAGCACCCGGTACTCAGGGGCCAAGTGGGCTGCGCTCAGACCTTGCCCTCACTCCCCTCGCTTCCACTAGGCTACCCAACTGCACAAAAAGTGGGTACGCATATCGCGGGCTTGACTCGTATCCAAAATTTTCTCATCAATCTGCAACTCGCCTTACTGCACTTCAAGCACATCGGCAATGTTCGCCACTACAACGGGGGTCCTCTCGTTCCCCACAATAAGATTAAAGCCCAAGGGCTGGAATCGAGGGTTCCTGATCCGCATATAGAAGGCCCTAGCTAGCCCTGCATCTGCTTGGTAATTTCCGTAGAAGACTGGACCTCATTCCTTATCCATAAGTTGGCCGAGTACGTCATACTCGTTGAATAGGTGCTCCTCCACAGAGGCTTCGCATGCGACATTATGAACGTGAAAATTTCTCATATCCTCCACGGGCGGTTGGGAGGTGAGCCTCCTTTGAGAAACATTCCAACCTTTGGATTGAGCTTCTACGACCGTCTTCCCCTTTGGATCAGCCTTCTGCTTGCTTCGCCTTTCTCGGCTCGGTCCCGGCTTGGCGGTTGCCGGTCTTTTCTTCCCCATGAGTGAAAGAATCACCGGGATGGTGAAGAAGGCGGCAACGGTAGCTAGAAATGTCATTTCCTTGGCAATGAGATAGATAGTTGTTGAGAATGTGCAACTAGAAAAATGGGTTTGAAATGGGCTTGTTGAAGGGGTTTTGGGGAAATGAGGATGGAATGAGTTTGGAAATTTGAAGTTGAGTATGGTCTTAGAATGGGAAAGAATGGGTTGAATGAGGATGGTTGCTGTTGGGTTTTGTAGTGTGGGACTTTAGAAATGAGAGAGTGGAGATGGGAGTGAAATGGGAGAAAGAAAGATGACTTCTTAAGGAAGATGGACCTTAAAGATGTGGTTTGGGAAAAATGGGTTGAGTGTGGGTTTGAAGAAATGAACTTGAAGATGGGTTGAAGATATGGGATTTGAGAAGAGTTTTGAGATGGGTTTTAGGAGTAAAGTGTAAGACCCGTATTCTAATCCCTACTGTTCCGTTGCTTCCCGCGATCCTTCTTGTCAAATTTCGACAACCCGTGACCTGTAGTCGTTGTGCACGATCGTAAGTCGTATCCTATACATTTGAGTCGGCTTAATCCAAGACTTGTATCATTGCGACCGCACCGTCGTCGCTGTTCTAACGCCGCGACTCACGCACCGATCCGATACCCTGACTAAGAGATGTGAGCCAGCATTTATTTCAAGAAAACACCACGTATTTGCAATCCTAAGAGAATCTCTACAACATGTCAAATCAATCCCATCAATCAATCACTTTATGTCAAGTATAAAGCAACCATGTTTTCTTTCTCCACAAGTCAAACAAACCTAAAGTCAACCAATCCATCACCTCATCCATCACTCACATCCATCAACCATCACCCCATCACTCACCTCACTTCTCCTTACATCCCATCTCCCTCTCTCTTTTCTCACACCAAACCTAAGCAAGAGAGCACTCCCACGTCCAAGGATTTTCCATCAGAAAAGAATTGATTTTTGTGGCCCACTTCCCACTCTAAAACCCATCATCCTAGCCATCCATTTCTCATCTCTACCATCAAAGTGAAGCTCTAGGAGAGTAGCTTTCTAACGGACCAAGAAGATCAAGCGGTGAGTGTTTCTTTAGACTACTTTTTATATTTTTAAGATGGGCCAAGTGAGGCCAACTGATCAATGGTTTGGATCTCACTTGGGACCCTAAGATGTGGCCAATGGCCCATCTTGATCATCAAAACTATTCCATGATGGGGCCATTCTCCATAGACCCCATCATGATGTTTACTTTCTTGCATTAAGAGGTCATATAGACCGTTCATTTTGGATGGAGTGGGATCTCCACCATTGATCTTTTATTTGGATGGTCTCATATGCAATGAGACCCATTGATGTATGACTGGATGGTTGAAACGGAGGGCCCATAGTGTCGGGGTCCCTCCATCACGCGTGTCCCACTCTTTTACTCTCTCTCCCTCTCTATTTCATTTTTTTTATGTGACCATGACATGATTGTGTGGCCCACTTGGATGGACCCCACCATGAAGTAAGTATTTTATCCAGGCCGTCTATGAATAGTGCCCACCTTATATATGTTACACCACACCGTACATCATGTGGTGGCCCTCCTGAGCAGGCCCAGCTACAAATGGACAGACCGTCTAGCGTCCCTGGACGCTGGACGTGGGATGGAAAAAAATAAATATTGGCTTGGTTTTCAAGCTTATGGAGTGGGTCGCTCATGTAGGCCTCACTTTGATGTATGCTTTTAATCCAAATCGTCCATCCCTTTTCCCAGACCATTTTACACATTGAACTGAAAAATGAAGCTAATCTGCTCATCGGGCGGGCCATACCTTAGCAAACAGTGATTTTCACCATTTAAATTCACTTGAATTTTTCTACATGCCAAGATACATTGGATATTGGTCTCGTTTAAACGGTCTTAAGCCATAGAGTGCAATGGACGGGCTGGATTCAGCTGATGTGGGCCCCAGGTACAAAAAACCCTGGGATTTTAGTTTTTCAAAAAAAAAAAAAAACCCCAGCAGCAGACACTGCTACTGTCAGAACGCAGGCAGCACCTGCGCCAGGCGGACGGCCAATTGGACAGGGACCCACGGCTCCTGATGTGGGCCCCACCGTGATGTACATTTGTCATCCAAGCCGTTCATGTGGTGGGATCTCAGGGCAGAATTCCCCCCTCTAAAATTCAGCCTCATCCAATGCTCAGGTGGCCCATACCATAGGAAACAGTGGGATTGAACATCTACCCTTGAAACTTTCTTCCGGACCACAGAAGTTTTGGATCAAACTAAAATTTGTAATTCCCCTTCATCTAAGTCTGTACGACCTTACCAACGGTCTGGATGGAAAATACATGTTATGGTGGGCCCCACATGGGACCCACTGTCCACGCCAGTCCCACTGGCGGACTGAGTGGAGATACCTCGTTCCAACACTTGAGATCCTGGCATCGATCCCTGGTGGGGTGAGGCGGTTAACATGGAGTGTGTGCTGGCGTGGGTGGGACCCACCAATGATGTATTTGTTTTATTCACACCGTCTGCCTGGACGGTGGAATCCCACTGTGATGTATGAGTTCTAGCCACACCATCCACTGGATGGTGGAGCCCACCGAGATTTATGTGTTCTATGTACATCGTCCAACCTTTAGGTGGGCCCCCACCATGGTGCATGTGTTGCATCCAAACCGTCCATTTACTTTGTAAAATCATTTTTTATGGTTTGAGCCAAAAAATGAGTTAGATCTATAGTTCAAGTGGGCCCACCTTGGTATGTGTATAGGGCCCATATTAATTTAATTGTGGCCAATCATTAAGGCCCGCCTTGGTGCACATCTAAGGCCCATGGGATTAAACCCATTTGGCACATATAAGGCCCATGGGATCAGGCCCATTTGATATATATAAGGCCTATGGGTTTAGACCCATTTGATAAGGCCATAAGATTAAGCCCATTTGATGCCTATAAGGCCCAAGTTGTGAGGCCCACTTTGATGTATTTCAAGGCCCATGGGTCATGGACCATTGCAATGTACATAAGGCTCATTGGTGAGGCCCATTAATGTAGCCCATTTGATGATTGTAAGGCCCATGTGATACGACCCATTTAATGTATCTAAGGTCATGGGTCGAGGCCCAACGGGATGTCCTTAGAGTCCATTGCAATGTGTGATTTTCCATGGTTCACGTAATGATATTTATGGTGGGCCGTGCCTTAGGAGCAATGATGGTTTGACGTCCACATTGTATGTACAATGTTGGTTAAATGTCCGCATTGTAACTCTCATTAGGGCCCATTGATAGGCCCATACTCGTTACTATTTATCACTTTATAATATGCTTATTATTATCTCATGACTCATGCCCATACGCATCATATGTATGCTTGATTTGAGTTGTGACTAATCATAGTATACACCATTGGGCAAACCATTTACGGGACTCGTTATGTGACTGAGTGCCCCACATGATTGCACAGTACGCGCTGGATTGCTGCATGTTTTGACAACGTGATTCATTCATCTCGCATATGTGTGACTCGATCACTGCACGCCCTAGCGACATCAGGGTCGTGGCTCCATAGGTACATCGTGGATGGCCGTATTGGATACTGAAAATACTTATTCTAGCATTGTGGGTACTTAGGATGTCCTTGGGTGAAAGTTTTAGAACCTTTTTGGTATCAGGAGATGCTCCAACGTCTAGACCAAGTGGATACACGAGCGCCTGAGTGCCGAATACCAGTAGGCAGCGTCTCCCACTGTGTCGTGGTCAGTTGGAAGGGGGTGTGGCCTTATCCGCCTGAGTGAGGGGGTTATAAGCTAGGCTGAGTTTGACCAGCTCGTAAATGTGTCTACTATCGATGAGCCGGGTAGGTATTGGCAGACTACTGGTCAGGCGGATAGTGAGGTCTATTCCGCTTGCTTGACTGTGCAGCTAGGGAGGTAGCAGTCTCTGCGAAGTATATTAGACCCCGGTAATATCTAGAGAGGAACTGTACTGATATGTGTACATGATGAGTATTGACTTGCTCAGATTGCATTTCGCATATGACATTCGACTATGTAGGCCTTGCATTGCATCGGTGTGGCCGATGACATTCATATCTCACATCGTATGGCCTTGGTATGGCCGATAGTATTCATGCCTTGCATTATATAGCCTTGGTATGGTTGATTTTATTCATGGACTTAACGTATACTTCTACATTACTTGATATTGTACACTCGGTGTTTGCCTTGCGCACACACTTACACCACCCTCTAAGCTTTTGTAAGCTTATGCACGATAGTTGCGTGTAGGTAGCATTGGACAGCAGCAGCGCTGAGGTAGGAGCGCGTATCAGGACCTTTTGAAGTTTTTGATCACCTTGTATTTTTCTTTCCGCATTCTACTTAAAGTTTCTGATATAGTGGATATGTGGTGATGTTGTTTTGTGACTTGGTTATGCTTGTGGTTATGCTCCATTATAAAAAAAAATTCATTCTGAAAATTCTCCTTATAGGATCCCATGATCAGAATCTGGCATATGATTGTCAGGAGCCGAGAATGGGGCACTACGGAGGCTGTCGGCACCAATTCGGCGATTGGGATTCATATGAATCCGATTTTTGGGTTCGGGGTGTGACAGAAGTTGGTATCAGAGCATAACTTGGGAATACCTGAGGATCACATAACATATCTACTATAAATAGGTTCTGAGTCTGAATGACTTAGCGATTTCCTGACATAGACCCTTAATGTTTATACCTTCGAGAATTCTCGAGGCTAATAGGCCATTGTTCCTTCCTGTAGGACATTATGGCTAGAAGAGCGACCTGAGCGAATTTCGCTCCACCACCTGCGACTCCCGCACCACCACCCGCAGCTCCCGCTTTACCACCTGCTACTCCTGCTCCACCACTAGATATTCCTGCCTTTGAGCCTGAGGATGCCACTCATTTACCTGAAACCGGTGCGGATCCGACCGTACCTGTGAGTACTACTCATCTGCAGCAGATGTTATAGGCGATGACCGCCATTTTTCAGGGGCAGAGCAGGCGTCCCACTGTTACACCAGCTGAGGCCGAGCAGGAGCGTGCGAGCGCACTTCTCAAAGATTTTCGACAGCATGATCCTCCACGTTTTTGGGGTGAGCCAGACCCTACTGCTACAGAGATATGGTGCTCCGAGGTGGAGAAGATATTCGACATCATGAGATGTACGACCTAGCAGCGAGTTCCATTAGCTGTATTCCTTCTGCAGGTTGAGGCTCAGTATTGGTGGACATCTGTGATCCGATCAGTAGCGGCTGATTTTGAGTGAACCTAGGACTTTATAGATCGGTTTGACCGAAAGTTCTTTCCCGAGCATATGCGATAGCAGCGCGCATTAGAGTTTGAGGCATTGGTCCAGGGGGACATGTCTGTGTCCCAATATGAGGCTCGGTTCGTCGCACTATTCAGGTTTGCGACGTATCTTATTGATGATGAGGGGCGAAAGGCCCGCCATTTTGAGAATGGCTTACGTCCTGCCCTCAGGAGCCGTGTGATCGGATACATGCTTCCGATGTTTGAGCAGATAGTAGAGAGAGCCCTGATATACGAGACAGATTAGGCCGGTGTGCAGAGAGCCCGTGATCAGAGGGGAGATCAGAAGAGGAAGGCACCCTCTAGTAGTTTCCATCAGCAGCATCATTCACAGAAGTGGCACATGACCCGCCCAACATTCCAAGCACCAACAGTACCTCCAGCACCATCTTCGGGACCATTTAAAAGTACTTGCTTTGGATGCGGTCGGATAGGACATCGTAGGCACGAGTGTATCCCATCCGCAGCAACAGCTGCAGCCGAGGCCACCACATCCACCTCCGCGACAGCCACCACAGTAGCAGTGACCGTAACACCAGCCTCCCGTACCTCCCCCGCAGCAGCAGAGGTAGCAGGTTAGGCCCCCACAGTGACCACAGCAGCAGTAAAGACTTCAAAGGGGACCTGCACCTCCCCAGCAGGCTCAGGGCAGATTCTATGCCGCCCAGCAGGACCCTCAGTCATCAGGAGGGGTCGTCGAGGGTACTCTTCCTGTTTCTCCATGCATTGCACGTGTATTATTTGATTCTGGTGCATCGCATTCATTTGTCACCGATGATTTTTGCCGATCGACTGGTTTGCCGTTGGAGTCTGCCCATGAGGATTTGGTAGTATTGACGCCCTTAGGGAAGACCGCAGTGTTGGGCGATTTTGCGCATCTTGCCCTGTTTTGATTGGGATATCTTTTTGCTCCTGATCTTTTCGCTTTGTCGATGTCTGAGTTTGATGTCATCCTGGGCATGGACTGGTTTGCCGAGTACTACACTATATTAGACTGCTCTGCGGGGACAGTCACGTTCTGCATACCCGGCGTGCCAGAGTTTCAGTTTGTTGCCGAGCCCAGAGGAGGGCATCTCTCTTGCCTGTTATCATGTGCCGTTGAGGAGTCAGCTGCTTTGAGTATCGACCAGCTGCCTGTTGTTTGTGATTTTTCTGATGTGTTCCAGGAGATTCTGAAATTACCACCTCGTCGGCATACTGAGTTTCAGATTGATCTTGTGCCTGGTACCGCGCCTATTTCGAAGGCCCCGTATAGTATGGCACCGTTGGAGTTACGGGAACTGGAGAAGCAGTTGGACGAGTTGCGCGAGCTAGGCTTTATTTGTCCAAGCAGTTCACCGTGAGGAGCGCCGGTACTCTTTGTGAAGAAGAAGGATGGCTCGTTGAAGCTTTGCGTAGATTACCACGAGCTCAACAAGGTCACGATCAAGAACAAGTACCCACTTTCGAGGATCGATGACTTGTTTGATCAGCTGCAGGAGGCACAATTCTTTTCGAAGATAGACTTGCGGTCCGATTATCATCATGTTCGGATTCGAGATGAGGATATCCCGAAGACAGCCTTAAGGACGCGCTACGGTCATTTTGAGTTCCAGGTCATGTCCTTCGGACTGACCAATGCGCCTGCAGTATTCATGCAGTTGATGAATGAGGTCTTCCGTCCATATCTCGATCAGTTTGTTGTGGTGTTCATCGACTACATTCTGATATACTCGAGGACTTGTGAGGAGCATGAGCGGCATCTTGAGATTACATTGCAAACCCTCCGTGCACATCAGCTTTACACGAAGCTAGAGAAGTACGAGTTCTGGCAGGAGGAGGTGAAGTTCCTCGGCCATGTAGTGATGAGGCAGGATGTCGCTGTATACCCCTCGAAGATTGATGCCGTGCACCAGTGGGACCAGCCCACGAACGCATCTAAGATTCGAAGTTTTCTTGATTTGGCGGGCTATTACCGACGTTTCATTGAGGGATTCTCTCGTATTGTAGCCCCGTTGACCAGGTTAACCCGGAAGGGTGCTGAGTTTGTTTGGAGCGACGCTTGTGAGCAGGCATTTATGGAGCTGAAGGACCGCCTCACATCCGCTCCTGTCCTCACTTTTTCCTCTGGGAGTGATGGATTTATTGTATTTACCGATGCCTCACAAATTGGCTTAGGTGCTGTCCTGATGCAGCACGGGAAGCCGGTGGCTTATGCGTCCCATCAGCTCAAGGTCCATGAGCTACACTACCCTACGCATGATTTGGAGCTGGCAGCAGTTGTCTTTGCACTGAAAGTGTGGAGACACTATCTTTATGGGGTGAGATTCGAGCTCTTCTCCGACCACAAGAGCTTGAAATATCTGTTCTCTCAGTCCAAGCTGAACATGAGACAGAGGCATTGGATGGAACTCCTGAAGGACTACGATTTTGATCTTCAGTACCACCTGGATAAGGCGAACGAGGTGACGGATGCCCTCAGCCGTCAGCCACGAGGCCTGGTGGTGCATATGATGATTCAGGAGTGGAGGATGCTCGAGGATATAGCAGAGTATGACTTTGAGTTTGGTCTGCAGTCATTTATTGTTCAGCTATCGAGCTTGTCGATTCAACCCTCTCTTGTCACAAGGGTGATTGAGGCTCAGCAGACAGACGAGTCGTTACAGGATTACCGAGCAGAGGCAGCATCTGAGAGTCAGATGGATTGGCAGATTGGTTCTGACGGTGGACTTCGCTTTAGAGGCCGATTATATGTCCCGAATATTCCTGAGTTACGCCGATATCTTATGACCAAGGCACATCGATCGCGTTTCTCTATCCACCCTGGCTCGACGAAGATGTATCGCGATATAAGACGCCAGTATTTTTGGTCAGGGATGAAGCGCCAGATAGCCAGTTTTGTGGCCAAGTGTGACACCTGCCAGCATGTCAAGGCCTATCATCAGAGACCCCCTGGTCTATTGCAGCCGCTGAGCATCCCGATGTGGAAGTGGGAGCATATATCTACTAATATTGTCATGAGTTTGCCGCTAACTCAACGCGGTCATGACGCCATCTAGGTTGTTATGGACTGTCTGAAGAAGTCGGTACATTTTCTTGCGATTCGTGAGACTTGGCATACAGATCGGATCGCCAGAATGTTTATTAATGAGATCATGAGATTGCACGGTGTTCCCGTCTCGATTGTTTCAGACTAAGATTCGAGGTTCACGTCTCAGTTTTGGAGGAGCTTCCAGAGAGTGATGGGCATTGATTTGCAGCTCAGCACCGCGTATCATCTGCAGACTGATGGGTAGACCGAAAGGGTCAACCAGATCCTTGAGGATACGCTTCGGGCCTGCGCGATCGATTTCTCAGGTAGTTGGGATGAGCACCTACGATTGGCTGAGTTCACGTACAACAACAGCTATCAGGCGACCATTTGCATGGTTCCTTTTAAGGCATTATATGGCAGGCCATGCAGATCTTTGAGTTGTTGGACCGAGGTTGGAGAGCGGCGTCTCCTAGTTCCCGAGCTTGTGTTGCATACGTTAGAGACTATCGACATCATCAGGTAGAGGATGCGCACAGCTCAGAGCCGACAGAAGAGTTTTGCTGATCATCGGCGTCGTCCCTTGGAGTTCGCAGTTGGGGACCGTGTGTATCTCAAGGTCTCACCCATGAAGGGTGTGGTTTGTTTTGGGACGAAAGGCAAGCTTGTCTCGAGATTCATTGGACCTTTCAAGATCACTGGGCGCATTGGCGCCATGGCCTATCGGCTTGCCTTGCCATCGCAGTTGTTTGGTGTCCACAACGTCTTCCATGTCTCTATGTTGAGGAAGTGTGGGTCAGACATCGTGCCTGTTATTGATTGGCAGCCGTTGGAGGTTCATGAGGACGCTACTTATATTGAGCAACCAGTTCATATCCTCGATCGGAAGGAGCAGGTCCTCAAAACCAAGGTCATTCCCTTGGTGAATGTGTAGTGGAGCCATCATAGCGTGGATGAGGCGTCTTGGGAGCGCGAGGCAAAGATCCGTGACCGTGATCCTCATCTTTTCGATGGTTGATTGTATGATGTATTATGTCTTGATTATATATGATGTCATGTTTCCTATTTCCTTTTTGAGTTATAGTTAGTTGCGATGGTGGTTTAAATTTTGAGGATGAAATTTTTATTAGATGAGGAGAGCTGTAAAACCCGTATCCTAATCTGTACTGTTCCGTTGCCTCCCGCGATCTTTCTCTTCAAATTTCGACAACCCGCGACCTGTAGTCGACGTTGCGTACGACTATAAGTCGTATCCTATACATTTGAGTCGGCTTAATCCAAGACTTGTATCATTGCGACCGCATCATCGCCGCGGTTCTAACGCAGCGACTCACACACCGATCCGATACCCTGACTAAGAGATGTGAGCCAGCGTTTATTTCGAGAAAACACCGCGCGTTTGCAATACTAAGAGAATCTCTACAACATGTCAAATCAATTCCATCAATCAATCACCCATTAATCACTTTATGTCAAGTACAAAGAAATCATGCTTTCTTTCTCCATAAGTCAAGCAAACCTAAAGTCAACCAATCCATCACCTCACCCATCACTCACATCCATCAACCGTCACCCCATCACTCACCTCACTTCTCCTTACATCCCATCTCCCTCTCTCTTTTCTCACACCAAACCCAAGCAAGAGAGCACTCCCACGTCCAAGGATTTCCTATGAGAAAAGAAGTGATTTTGGTGGCCCACTTCTCACTCCAAAACCCATCATCCTAGCCATCCATTTCTCATCTCCACCATTAAAGTGAAGCTCTAGGAGAGTAGCTTTCCAGCGGACCAAGAAGATCAAGCGGTGGGTGTTTCTTTAGACTACTTTTTATGTTTTTAAGATGGACCAAGTGAGGCCAACCGATCAATGGTTTGGATCTCACTTGGGACCCTAAGATGTGGCCAATGGCCCATCTTGATCATCAAAACTATTCCATGATGGGGCCATTCTCCATGGTCTCCATCATGATGTTTACTTTCTTGCATTAAGAGGTCATATAGACCGTTCATTTTGGATGGAGTGGGATCTCCACCGTTGATCTTTTATTTGGATGGTCTCATATGCAATGGGACCCATTGATGTATGACTGGATGGTTGAAACAGAGGGCCCATGTGCCAGGGTCTCTTCATCACGCATGTCTCACTCTTTTACGCTCTCTCCCTCTCTATTTCATTTTTTTTATGTGATCATGACATGATTGTGTGGCCCACTTGGATGGACCCCACCATGAAGTAAGTATTTTATCCAGGCCATCTATGAATAGTGCCCACCTTATATATGTTGCACCACACCGTACATCATGTGGTGGCCCTCCTGAGCAGGCCCACCTACACATGGACAGACCGTCCAACATCCCTGGACGCTGGACGTGGGATGGAAAAAAATAAATATTGTCTTGGTTTTCAAGCTTATAGAGGGGGTCGCTCATGTAGGCCTCACTTTGATGTATGCTTTTAATCCAAACCGTCCATCCCTTTTCTCAGACTATTTTAGACGTTGAACTGAAAAATGAAGCTAATCTGCTCATCGGGCGAGCCATATCTTAGCAAACAGTGATTTTCACCATTTAAATTCACTTGAATTTTTCTACATGTTAAGATACATCGGATATTGGTCTTGTTTAAACGGTCTTGAGCCATAGAGTGCAATGGACGGGCTGGATTCAGCTGATGTGGGCCCCAGGTACAAAAAACCCTGGGATTTTAGTTTTTTCAAAAAAAAATAAAACAAAACCCAGCAGCAGACGCTGCTGCTGTCAGAACGTAGGCAGCGCCTACGCCAAGCGGATGGCCAATTGGACAGGGACCCACGGCTCCTGCTATGGGCCCCACCGTGATGTACGTTTGTCATCCAAGCCGTTCATGTGGTGGGATCTCAGGGCAGAATTCCCCTCTCCAAAATTTAGCCTCATCTAATGCTCAGGTGGCCCATACCATAGGAAACAGTGGGATTGAACATCTACCCTTGAAACTTTCTTCCGGACCACAGAAGTTTTAGATCAAACTGAAATTTGTAATTCCCCTTCATCCAAGTCTGTACGACCTTACCAACGGTCTAGATGGAAAATACATGTTATGGTGGGCCCCACATGGGACCCACTGGCGGACTGAGTGGAGATACCTCGTTCCAACACTTGAGATCCTGGCATCGATCCTTGGTGGGGTGGGGCGATTAACATGGAGTGTGTGCTGGCGTGGGTGGGACCCACCAATGATGTATTTGTTTTATTCACACCGTCCGCCTGGACGGTGGAATCCCACTGTGATGTATGAGTTCTAGCCACACCATCTAGTGGATGGTGGAGCCCACCGAGATTTATGTGTTCTATGTACATCGTCCAACCTTTAGGTGGGCCCCCACCGTGGTGCATGTGTTGCATCCAAACTGTCTATTTACTTTGTAAAATCATTTTTTATGGTTTGAACAAAAAAATGAGTTAGATCTATGGTTCAAGTGGGCCCACCTTGGTATGTGTATAGGGCCCATATTAATTTAATTGTGGCCAATCATTAAGGCCCACCTTGGTGCACATCTAAGGCCCATGGGATTAAACCCATTTGGCACATATAAGGCCCATGGGATTAGGCCCATTTGATATATATAAGGCTTATGGGTTTAGGCCCATTTGATAAGGCCATAAGATTAAGCCCATTTGATGCATATAAGGCCCAAGTTGTGAGGCCCACTTTGATGTATTTCAATGCCCATGGGTCATGGACCATTGCAATGTACATAAGGCTCATTGGTGAGGCCCATTAATGTAGCCCATTTGATGAATGTAAGGCCCATGTGATACGACCCATTTAATGTATCTAAGGCCATGGGTCGAGGCCCAACGGGATGTCCTTAGAGTCCATTGCAATGTGTGATTTTCCATGGTTAACGTAATGATATTTATGGTGGGCCGTGCCTTAGGAGCAATGATGGTTTGACGTCCACATTGTATGTACAATGTTGGTTAAATATCCGCATTGTAACTCTCATTAGGGCCCATTGATAGGCCCATACTCGTTACTATTTATCACTTTATAATATGCTTAGTATAATCTCATAACTCATGCCCATACGCATCATATGTATGCTTGATTTGAGTTGTGACTGATCATAGTATACGCCATTGGGCAAACCATTTACGGGACTCGTTATGTGACTGAGTGCCCTACATGATCGCGCAGTACGTGCTAGATTGCTGCATGTTTTGACAACGTGATTCATGCATCTTGCATATGTGTGACTCGATCACCGCACGCCTTAGCGACATTAGGGTCGTGGCTCCACAGGTACATCGTGGATGGCCGTATTGGATACCAAAAATACTTATTCTAGCACTGTGGGTACTTTGGATGTCCTTGGGTGAAAGTTTCAGAACCTTTTTGGTACCAGGAGATGCTCCAACGTCTAGACCGAGTGGATACACGAGCGCCCAAGTGCCGAATACCAATAGGTCGCGTCTCCCACTGTGTCGTGGTCAGTTGAAAGGGGGTGTGGCTTTATCCGCCTGAGTGAGGGGGGTATAAGATAGGCTGAGTTTGACCAGCTCGCAAATGTGTCCGCTATCGATGAGCCAGGTAGGTATTGGCAGACTACTGGTCAGGCGGATAGTGAGGTCTATTCCGCTTGCTTGATTGTGCAGCTAGGGAGGTGGCAGTTTCTGTGAAGTGTATTAGACCCCGGTGATATACAGAGAGGAACTGTACTGATATGTGTACATGATGAGTATTGACTTGCTTGGATTGCATTTCGCATATGACATTCGGCTATGTAGGCCTTTCATTGCATCGGTGTGGCCGATGACATTCATATCTCGCATCGTATGACCTTGGTATGACCGATAGTATTCTTGCCTTGCATTACATAGCCTTGGTATGGTTGATTTTATTCATTAACTTACCGCATACTTCCGCATTACTTGATATTGTACACTCAGTGTTTGCCTTGCGCACACACTTACACCACCCTCTAAGCTTTTGTAAGCTTATGCACGATAGTTGTGTGCAGGTAGCATTGGACAGCAGCAGCGCTAAGGCAGGAGAGCGTATCAGGACCTTTTGGAGCTTTTTGATCACCTTGTATTTCCCTTTCCGCATTGTACTTAAACTTTCTGATATAGTGGATATGTGGTGATGTTGTTTTATGACTTGGTTATGCTTGTGGTTATCCTTCATTACAAAAAAAAATCATTCTGAAAATCCTCCTTGTAGGATCCCAGGATCGAAATCTGGCATATGATTGTCAGGAGCCGAGAATGGGGTACTACGGTATCAATTCGGCAATCGGGATTCATATGAATCCGATTTTTGAGTTCGGGGCGTGACATAAAGTTTGGAGGTGAGGGAGAAAGAGTGTGAGTTGAGTATGGGTTTTAGAATGGGTTTGTTGGAGGTAGGTTGTTGAGATTTGGGAATGGGATTGAGAAGGAGGGGGGGGGAGATGATGAGTTTGAGGTGTTGAAGAGGGAGATGGGGAAATGGAGAGTGAAATGTGAAGGAATGAAGGTGGGTTTTGGTGAGATGGGTTTGAAGGTTTGAGGAGTGAGAGGGATGAAGTGGGAATGGAAGAAATGAGCTCTAGACCTTCCTAAAATAGCAAAAGAAATGCCCCCACACATGTGTACATGAAAAGGGAGGGGAAAAAAAAACCCATTTTCGGGCAGCGGCGGTGCCGGTCGGGCGCTGCAGCGCTAGGTTGCTGGATAGCGGGTGTTGCGACACCGAACTCCTGGATGTGTGGGCGTTGGCAATGCTAGGCGGGCACTGCGGTGTCGGGCCGCTGGAGCTCAGGCGCTGGCGGCGTTGGTTCTCTTGGAGGGTCGCCTTGCGACGACCGTATCTCACCGACCGAAATGAGTTATTCAACATGCCATATATGAATTTGGGGTAAGAGAATCTGATCTACGCATTGGGAATAGTAGTTTCATGAGATTTCCCTTAGTTTTTAGTCCTAATCCAAGGTTTCCTCCATTCTATTAATTTCGGTAGAAACTCTCTCACTCTTAAGTTTCGATCTCCGAATGGGTCAGAATTTTCAATCTTAGCCTGGTACTGACTTTTTTTTGCCTAGGATGATGGTTCCGACCATCAAGTCTTTCGATTTCCAACTCGTAGTTGTCGATGGGTTGGGGTCCTACACGACCCCTGGACTCATTTCCTCGCATCATTGCTTCCTCTCACTACTTAAATCCCAATTCCTAGTAAGTCTTACCGTCCCTCTAAGATTACCGGTTCAAGGTCCGGGATGGCTCCTAGCGTCCTTCGCCCTTGTCGCGTTTCTTAATGTGTATCCTCTCAAGTCCGCAGACGCGTAGTGAGTTCAAGACCCATGACCCAATTAATTTCAAACCATGCTCTGATACCAACTTATAACGCCCTGAAAATCGGGGGTCAAGCATACACTCGACTCCTGAGTTTTCGAGTGTCACTTATCCTCGATTTTATGATTTTAAGATTAACGAAGTTTAATTGTGCAACTTGAAATTTCTGTGAGTATGAAGCATAACCACACAAGTCCACTAAAATGAAAGAGACAAATATATATATATATATATATATATATATATATATATATATATATATATATATATATATATATATATATATATATATATATATATTTTATACATGTCCAAAAGAATAAAGGGGATCGCACGTGGCGTCACCCAACAAAATCACAAAAGAATAGAGCCAAGCCCACTGCTCAGCGATCCAATCCCGCCCCTCAAGCTGGTGGGGAACAGTCCATCAACTGGAAGTAGGACAGCTCGTCCTCCTCCTCGTAGCTCACCTCACCAGGCTCCTCATGCCCTGAATCACCTGCATCTAAGCACGGGTCTGGTTGGTGTTTTAAAACACCATCCCAGAGTGGGAGTGAGTGATCAAATCAGTGGGTGCTATTAATCTTAAGTTATAACAAGCATCAATTATAATATGAATTTAATGAAATGCCCAATCATCAATACCTAGCAAATCTTATTAAAATGCATGCACGCAGAATGATATGATGCATGCCTTCGCCACAATGCTCCCTTTAGCGACTCCATCTAACGATCGTGTATGTCAACACACCCTCAGAGCGACCTCGACTTCTGAGTCATCACCCTAATTAGTGCAATGCAATACGATCATGTTAGCCAAATTATTAGTTAAGTCCAGTCATCCAGCAGATTGGAGAATCTGATACACCCCACGTATCAATGCCCTAAGCTGGTTGTAAGGCCAAAGCCCCCCAACGTGTGGGGCCAAGACCCCACGGTCTGTGATCCCGTCAGGTTCCTCATCCTCGACTTCAAGTACATGAGGAGTGCTAAGAGAAGGGGATCGCTCGCAATCACTACGGGGAGGTGCGACACCTTAGCATAGGCCAACAACTCAGACACAGTGTCCCATTCCACCATGCCCGACTCATGAGGCTGTGGACCAGTTTCAAGTGGGTTATTGATGGGCTACAATGGCTGTAGGGTGGTTCAGGTTCCATACATATGTGAGCAAATAAGGTTAGTCAGCCTGTAAACTAGACCGCACGAGCCTAGGCAAGTATGTCACAGAACGACATTGGGTGCCAGCAACCCATGTAGTCTAACTACTGTCGCCCACACGCACTCGTCCAAATCCATGGGTTTAGCCTCGAGGCGGTCCTACTAATGGAACCACCTTCGCTCTCCTCATGTTTCTAGCCAACTCAAGGGTACGAATAGTGATTTATAGCATGCCGACTACCAATATATCAGTAGAATAAACAACATCATGTTCTCATACTTATTAACATACAATTCAGATTTTCATAGCAAGTAAGGTTAACCATATCAAGAAATAAGTGCATATGAGAGTGTGTGTATGTGTGTGAGGAAGTTAAGCACTTCCTCCATCTTAAGAATTCGTATGCATACGAGTAATGAAATCATACATACTATGAAGCAACAATACATGGGAAAAATCAACAAGACATGAGCATATAATCATCCATACATAAAATCACGTGAGAAGAAAGATCAACATCATGAGAGTCAAATATACCATTCCATATAATTTCAACAAACATGTAATTCTTAGAAATTTTCTAGGTTCTCCAAAGATGGCATCGAAGTAATCAAAATCATTAATCTCGTACTAAAATTGGTGCTAGGCCACCTAAGAACAATAGTCCGCACCTATGGATCATTAGAGATTCAAAAAACATCCTAGGAAAGAGGGCTTTGAGGTTGATCGGCCAGAATCCTTAAAACAAGATTTTACATGTGAGAAATCCATGTCAATCCTTCCTCAATACATGGGTTTCAAGAAAAAGAGGTGAAAGATCTTACCTAGATGTCCCATGGACGATTGTGGAGGTTGTGGTGAAGAGTTTCCTCTTGTAAGAGAGGTAGGGAGTTGCAAGGGTTGATCCCCTTAGGCCCCAACTCGATCTAGGGTCCGCCTTGGGTCTTTTTACCCACTCTTTCTCCTTTCTTTACTCCCTTGGTATTGGTAGTTGTGGTGAAAGTTATGAGATAAGAGAGGTAGGTTGTTGGTGGATGGTGGGAGTTTATGAGGGGAATTTATTGTTGGAGAAGGAGGAGGATATGGGGAAGAGGGCTTGTTGATTTGGGGAAGGTAGGAAGTTATGAGAGAGAGCTTGGTTGTTGGAAAGAACAATGGAGAAATTGTGAGGGAGTGAGCTAGGGTTTATTTCTTAGACTTGGGCCCTTTGGCCTTAAGTTTCCTCAAATTTTAAAAATAGCCTTCTAGGGCTCACTATTGGTGTTGGGGTGACCCTAACACCCCCTAGGCCTCCAAAATTTATGTGAAGGTGCCTTATGACCCGATGAGGGGTCATGCAAAGTTTGGGGACAAATGGATCAATGAATGTAGGGTTTGATCCTACAGTTTCGATCTACACATGGCCCTGTGGGGACCATTTCGGTTGTTAGGGAAGTTCTGGTGTGGATATGAGGTTTGGTCGCACGGGTCTGATCTACGATCAACGGTCATCGAGCTACGATCGGGCCTCAGGTTTTGTGGGTGGGTGTGGGATACTACATTAAACCTTCACCATAAATTTGGAAGAAATCCGATGACTGAAAAGCCCAGAGCCTCAGTTTCATTATCCGATGCCAGATTTCCACTTTGGCCTTGGATGGGTTGACCAGTGTTGTAGGAACGGCTCGAATCATTAACTTCTGTGTGTCCAATGAGTCTGTGATCCACATTGGACCACAAGCCCAGTGAGATCTAAGGTTCACTATATTTTTATAATTTTCTGACCTTCCTGTGTCACGGTATAGCCTGTACAGGCTGATGCTAAGTATAAACGGTCATCTGACTTGGTGGCCTGCACTAGGCCCTATCATGGCCTGTCTGGTTTATTCTAACGGCCTAATCATAGGTTAATTAACTTGTGGTACCCCACTACAAGCAGTTTAAACTAATGGTCCTGCGACAAATCATACGTGGACGCCCCAGGACACTGTACTAGTTGGATGGGACGTTACAGGTTCCTTCGTCAAATCACTTCCAAACATGACTGCCTTCCTGTCGCTGCGCACTCTGTTGTGAAACAGGGTCAGTCCGACTACAGCACTGACTCTTGCCACCGTCCTCCCTCCAGTCTATAACAGAGAGAGAAGAAAACGTGGAGTGGGGGAGATCAGATCCAAATCTCTGTGAGGGGAGTTGTGGAGGCCATTCTTTGCACGTGGAATGAAAGAGAGGAGAGAGAGAGAAAGGGTCAGCTAATGGTCGAGTTTTCTCTTTTTCTTTAATCGTTGTTTTAGTTAATTGCTGACCATGCTTATGCTTGGCTAAACCTCTTAGCTAGGGCTAAGAGGTGAAGCTTGTAACGTGATGGGGAGACTTTGATTATGCTTTTTGTTTATACTGAACCGATATTGATTTTAGTTTAATTAAGGAAATGTTTTTAGTTTTAAATGGTCTGTTGTGACTAAAATTACAATGGGTTTGCGATGGGTTTGAGTATGTTCCTTTTCTTTTATGTTTATGATGTCAGGAAGCCCTGTTGTTCACCCTCGTCTCCTGGGTATGGTTGGATGACGGTACCCTTCATAACCTTCATATATTGTTGATTGGTTGTTAATTAGTTTAATTTTGTTGTTTACTTTGTCATGGTTTGGTGATTGAATCCATTCTAATTCATATACTTTTCATCTCTTGAAAATTATATCAAAGGAAGTTCAGTTAATTTTCTTGGTTACACCCTTCAATTGGATGAAGATGAGACTCTAAGTCTAGTTGAGTTTTTAATGTAGGCATAAGATGTACCTGATCTCTATAAGTGGATCCTCTAAATCCCTAGTTTTAAATTAATATTTCACTATTACTCCTTAATTTTATTCAGTTTAGATTTTATTTTAGTCTAGTTGTAAGCTCTACTTAGTTTCGAATAACATACAAGTATCAGTCCCTTGGGATTCGACCTCGATCTTACCGAGTTTATTACTACTTCACAACCCTGCACTTGGGGAGTGAACAACTGTATGAGAGGAAGACAACCGGTAATAAAAAAATTTTGATAAGGCGACTTGTAAATCTCAAGTTCAAGGATGGTGGTTCTGTGGCCAAGCACATGAATGAGTTCAGCAATATAGTGAACCAACTCTCCTCTATGAAGATGGTCATGGATGATGAACTGTAGGCTTTGTTATTGCTTAGTTCATTGCCTGACAGTTGGGAGACATTGGTGGTGTCTCTAAGTAACTCCATGCCAGACGGAAGGATATCCATGGAACAAGTGACTAGCTGTTTCTTCAAAGAAGAGACAAGGAGGAAGTCTCAGGGGTCTACTCAATAAGAGGCCCTTGTGACACAGGAACGGGGAAGAGGAAAGAACAGGAAGAGTGGGAAGGCCCAAGATAAATCAAGAGGCAAGTCGAGTAACAAAAAAGATGTTGAATGCTGGAATTGTGGTAAGAAGGGCCACTATAAGCATGAATGTCATAAGGCTAAGAATGACAAGAAAGGAAAAAGAAAGGAGAAAGAAGATGAATCAGATTCCACTGTGGTCGCTTTATATGGCAATGTTGTAATTATTCTTTCTGCAGATTATGATGTATGTCTCACAGCTATGAGTCAGGACATCGACTGGTTGATAGACTCGGGAGACTCTTTTCATGCGACTCCACGCAGGGACTTCTAAACAAGCTACAAGTCAGGTGACTATGAGACCGTGAAGATGAGAAATTCTGGCGTATCGAATATCGTAAGGGTCGGTGATATTTGTGTGAAAATTGATGTGGGCTGCACATTGATTCTTAGGGATGTGAGGCATATCCTAGACCTTCACCTCAACTTGATGTCAACGGGAAGGTTGGATGATGATGGCTATGAAAGCCGGTTTGCTGGTGGGCGTTAGAAGCTCATCAAGGGTTCGTTGATCGCAGTCAAAGGAAAGAAGTGTTGCACCCTTTAAAAGGCATGTCTCAGTGTGTGCAAGGGTGGGTTGAACGCAGCGAAAGATTCAGCTATTGACATGTAGCACAGGCGTCTAGGCCACATGAGTGAAAAGGGGCTTCAGCTACTAGCGAGGAAGCTGCTCCTTCCAGACATGATAAGTACGCCTCTCAAAACCTGTTTTGATTATTTATCAGAGAAACAACATAGAGTTTCATTCGTTAAAACTGCTTCTCATATTAATAAAGCGCATGCATTAAATTTAGTTTATTCTAATGTTTGTGGTCCTATGAGGACAAAAATCTTAGGTGGGGCATTGTATTTTGTTACTTTTATAGATGATGCATCTAGGAGGGTTTGGGTTTATGCTTTGAAATCCAAGGACGAGGTCTTTGGTATGTTTAAATTGTTTCATGCTATGGTCGAGAGAGAGAGAGACAGGTAGATCATTGAAGTGCATTCGCACTGACAATGGTGGTGAATACATTGGTGAATTTCATGAGTACTGTAAGTCCCTGGGTATACGGCATGAACCGACGGTTCCCAAGACCCCCCATCATAATGGTGTAGCCGAGCGAATGAATCGCACCATTGTAGAGAGAATTAGATGAATGTTATCCCATGAGAAGTTGCCCAAGACGTTCTGGGGAGAAGCAATGCACATGGCAGTGTATCTGATAAACAGGTCTCCATCAGCCCTGTTGAATGGAGAAGTAACTGAGAAGGTGTGAACTGGACAGGATCCATCGTACAGTCATCTCAGGGTGTTTGGATGCAGGATATCCGTTCATGTACCGAAAGACGAGAGGTCCAAGCTCGATATGAAGATCAGGCAGTGTGTGTTCTTAGGGTATGGTGATGAAAAGTTTAGTTATAGATTGTGGGATCCGACCGAGAAGAAGCTTGTCAGGAGCAGAGATGTGGTTTTCTTTAAAGATCAGTGTATAAAAGACATTGATAAGCCAGATAAGAACCAGCCTAGTTTAGGTGAGCTAGAGGACATGGATCCGATTATTCCTCCCGTGGTGCCTGATGACGGGAGAGTACAGTAAGGTTCAGAGGAGGAAGGAGTTCCTTCAAAAGATGGACCAGGGGAGCAGCCCCCACCTGATCCACCTGTTGAGCCACAGGTGAGGAGGTCATCTAAGAATAAGTAGTCATCCAAGAGGTACTCGCCGCATGAGTACATTATGCTAACTGATGGGGGAGAGCCAGAAGATTATTCTGAGGTCCTAGCCGATGAGCATAAGGGGGAGTGGTTGAAATCTATGCAAGAGGAGATGGAATCCTTACATAAGAACGACACCTATGATATGGTAAAACTGCCTAAGGGCAAGAAAGCTTTGATCAACAAGTGAGTGTTCAGAAAGAAGGTTGAGCAAAAGAATTCACAGACGAGGTTCAAGGCCAGACTTGTGGTAAAAGGGTTCGATCAGAGGAAAAGCATAGACTTCGAAGAGATATTCTCACCAGTGGTGAAGATGACATCCACACGTGTGTTGCTTGGGTTGGCGGCTAGCATGGATCTAGAGATAGAGCAGGTGGACGTTAAAACTGCTTTCCTCTATGGTGACCTGGAAGAAGAGATTTACATGCACCAACCAGAGGGGTTCGAAGTCAAGGGCAAGGAACATATGGCGTGTAGGCTGAGAAAAAGCTTGTATGGGATGAAACAAGCTCCACGACAATGGTACAAGAAATTCGATTCGTTCATGTTACAGCATGGGTATGACAGAACGGAGTCGGACCATTGTGTTCACGCGGAAGTTCTCAAATGGTGATTTCTTAATTTTGCTATTATATGTTGATGACATGCTCATTATGGGAAAAGACATTAAGAAGATAAACAGGTTGAAATAAGAGTTGGGCAAGTCTTTTGCGATGAAAGACTTGGGCCCGACTAAACAGATCATAGGAATGGAGATAACCCGTGACAGAAGCAGCAGGAAGCTTTAGCTGTCACAAGAGCAGTATATTGAGAAAGTTCTAAAGCGGTTCAATATGAATGCAGCAAAGTCGGTCAGTACTTCATTGGATGGTCACTTTTGATTGAGTGACAGACAGTGTCCCAAGATGAAGGCAAAGGTGGAAGAGATGCAGAAGATACCCTACGCGTCTGCTATAGAAAGTTTGATGTATGTTATGGTGTGTACACGCTCAAACATAGCATATGCGGTTGGTGTTGTTAGCCGATATCTTGTTAATCCTAGCAAAGAGCATTGGACGGCGGTGAAATGGATAATGCGGTATCTAAGAAGCTCATCCAGGTTGAGCCTATACTATGGTGACGGTAAACCTGTGCTAGAGGGTTACAAAGATGCAGATATGGCAGACGACATAGACTTTAGGAAGTTTACATTGGGGTTTATGTTCACGTTTACAGGAGGAGCAATTTCCTAGTAGAGCAAGCTATAAAGGGTCGTAGCATTGTCGACGACAGAAGCCGAGTACATTACAGTCATAGAGGTATGTAAAGAGATGCTTTAGATGAAAAGGTTCCTATAGGAACTTATCTTGAAGCAGGACCAGCACGTGGTCTATTACGATAGTTAGAGTGCTATACACTTGAGCAATAATCCAAGTCAGCATTCCAAGTCAAAGCACATAAAGATTCAGTATCACTGAATCAAGAACAGAAAGTGTTATAGCTTGAGAAGGTCCACACGAATGATAATGGGTCAGACATGATGACCAAGGATTTTCTCAGGGGCAAGTTTGAGGTTTGTAGAAACCAGGATGGCTTGAAGAAGGTGGATCCCTCTTGGGTCGAAAAGGGAGAGATATGATGAAATTTTTTCCTCGTGCTCGACCGGTCGTGAGCCCTGCTCGACCGGTCGTGGGCTGATGTTCAACCAGTCGAAGGTTCGAGTCGTGATACGACTCAAAGTCCAGCGAGTTTGGACGATTTTTGTCCAGGGTGCTTGACTAGTCGTTGGTGGTTCACGACCGGTCATAGGTGGCGCTCGACCTGTCGTGGGTGGTGCACGACCAGTCGTAGTTATGCAGATTCGTTCCGCGATTTTGCGTGAATTTCATGTCGCAATTCCTTTCGCAACTGGAATATGGAAGGGAGTTTCCTAAAACTATAAAAAGGGGTCCCTAAGGTTTTTCTAGGGCATACTATGTGAAGAAAAAAATACAAGAAGGGTTTCCTAAAAGCTTTGTAAGGGTTTGCTAAAGGGTTTAAGGTGAGAGAGTGAGAGAAAAGAGAGAGAGGAAGCTTATGGAAGGGAGCCGTTGTCTCAGCGCTTTTACGTCCTCGTGATCGGTGAAATCTCTCTATTTTTTTATTCTCTCATTGTTTATCCGCTTCTGCAAGAGTAAAGAAAGTTGTAACGTTCTGCTTTATAGTGGATTGTTGATATAGACGAGATCCCGTGCTTTTTACCTCTTTGAAGGTTTTCTATGTAAAAATCTCTTGTGTGATGTGTGATTGTGCTTTGATTTATTTCATTGCTTTTATTTTCTCATAATTTTAGTTTGTTCTGGAGGGCTAGATCTTGGAGTTTTGTGCAAGGCCCCCAACAATAAGGCCAATAGGGAACCTTGGAATGTCTTACATACGTGCCGCCTCTCATGAATTCTCAATCTACCCTAGCACTCTCCCTCTCCGTACATCCTCCAAATGGTAGTTGTCATGCCCTAAAATTTGGCAGCCAGGTTGGCTAGTCCCAAATCCTGCATCCCAAGGCATGACTTATAATTTAAACATTTACAAACTATGATTCCATAAATATCACATGATACTAATCCATATTTTCATTAAATAAACTCATTAAAATAAAATTTTAAATATTATCACAATAATCTAAAGTTTCATCTACTCTTTCACTATAATTCTTTTTTACAAGGAATTTAATTGGAAAATAAAACTAGAAATTAACAGGGCTAGAACTCTACTCCACTTCGCTCCCCAACCAGACTCTGCTCCTAAAATTTAATATCCATAATAAAGGGTGAGCTTGGCAACCCAGTAAGAAAATCTCATACAATTTACCACACTTAATTATGATTTCAAAACTGCAAAATAAATAAATAAATAAATAAAAAATAAAAAGGCAATTCACATGGCGGCATTGTTTTTCTTTGGACAAGTTTTTGCACATAGCAACTGAATTTATATTAAAATATTATTAAAAATGTAACATGGATTGGCTTCTTATATTTAAAAATGTATTTTTTTAATGAAACCATCAACCCTTCATTGGCCTGTGGTGGCATTAAAATACCTTTTTTATTAAAAAGTTTTTTACCTTCTTATGCATTAACATCTTTTGAAAAAATGCTGGTATCTCTCTTAGTACATATTCATTTTCGATAATTTTGGACTCGTTGAAAAGATAATTTGATAAGCTTTTCAATGGAACTAGAATTACTTCAATAGGATACCATTTAATATATCAAAAGAGGTTCCAAAATTGTTACAATTTTGACAATGTGGTGCGCAAAATCTCTTTCATTACATGTCATTTTTAGTTATTTTGGGCTCGTTGGAAAGATTTTGATAAGTTTTCTAACATAACTAGAATTACTTCAACCAAATACCATTTAATCTATCAAAATTGGTTTCAAAGTTGTTATAGTTTTGACCACTTGATTTACGAAATCTCTCTCATTACATGTTCAATTTTTTTATTTTTTATTTTATATGATTTTAGGCTCGTTGGAAAGATCATTTGATGTAGAGCGGGTCGCGGACAATTTCATGGCTAAGATGGATCAGAAAAGGCACGGTCGGCGACAGAAGTGATCCGGACCATCGGACCTTAGATCGGGCGTATCTCACAATCCGGAATGAGTTATCCGACGTAAAATATATGATTTTGGGGTAGAACGAGCTACTTTAGCCAACCAACCCCGCTACGCCGGGTTGCGCAGCCCGGATTTGCGAAAAACCCCCTGATCGACGGTCGTTTCCTCGTTTTAATTTTGTTTTTACTATAAATAGTAAGTTTTAGTTTGAGTATAACTTTTCATCCGTTGGGCTTTAGGAGTTGTGTCCAACATGAAAAGTGCTTAGGATAATTAGGAGAACGGTTTGTTGAAGCCAAATAGGACACTTACTATTTTTGGCCGAAAACCTTGCGCACTAGTAGACATCGTGACCGTCTATAAATAGTAAGTTTACTATTTATAGTAAGTTGCGAATTCTAGGAGTTTTAGTTGTAGTATGAGTCTGATTTCTTTCATGTTGCTTGGTTCCCTTATTTAAAGGGGTGTAAACTCGTTTTTAATAATTCATCAATCAATTTCGAATTTATTAGAATTATTTCTATTTTCCTGCTTTCTTTCCTCGTGGATTCGAGAAGTCTTTGTGAGGAGTCCAGAGAAGCTCCGTGGATTCGGAGTAGTTATCCTTGAGGAAGACGGTGATCGACCTCATCACGTTCATCTCTGCGTCATCATTTGATAAACTTTCCAACAAGATTGGAATAATTTTAATAAGATACCATTTGATCTATCAAAAGTAGGCATAAAGTTGTTATAGTTTTAGCCATTCAATGTGCAAAATTAGTAAAGCGTTGTTTTAAACGAAAGAAATCTTCCTCAACATAACTTTGATTGAAGCAAACATAGGCTTGTTGAGAAGATAATTTTACAACCTTTCCAAGGAATCATAAATCACATTTATTAGAGATCGTTTAGCGTCATCATATAATTTGAGCTTTGCCTTTTGTAATGTATAAGAACAAATGTGTTAATCTTGATCTCAATATAACTTAGAACGAGAGAGTTTTTTGGTGGGTTTTTGATTTGCTAGTCGGATCCATTAGTTATCTCGAGAAGCACGGATGGCCCTTCCTATTCGATACCTACATATTTATAATGTTTGTGGGTCGACAGAGGCAATTTTATCAGAGCCAAATTGAAGCTTAAAAATAGTTTGTTCTTATTTTAGGTGAGGTATCTGCATGTTATTATTCAATGAGTGGCCCTCATGAGGAGTGGACATCAATAAAAAAAATGTGCATATTGAACACTTGTCAAGGATGCATGCCATTCATTAATGTGGGGTATATTGCAAACATGCCATGCATTAAAAAAAACTAATGTTGGTCCACTGATCTAAACTTGTGTAAGAAACGGAAAAGAGTAGTTAGAAGATAAAAAATGTATAAGATTATGTTACTGTACCCTGACACTTGCCATTGGTATGTTCACAGTGAGCCCCACCTGATGTATAACATGGATATTTGACATTATGTGTTGTAAAAATCGATACCTGACATGTGCTACTCATTGAATCATCACCCATCAAAGAATATCCATCATGTTTTTCTAAAATTATGAAGTTACACCTAAGTTTTAAAATTAAACTAGTTTAAGGTGGCACCCAAATAAGCATCGGGCTTGATTGGAAGATGGAAAGAGGGGACATGAAATTTTCTTTAAAAATTATTTTTCAAGAAAGCATTGGGGAAAAGAAAAAACAAAGAGAGTAAAAAATTTGACTTTTTCTATGAAACATGTTTTTGAAAAATGTTCTCCACCAAAAAAGTGAATTCTCAGTAACAAAGTTTCTTGAAAAGTACTTCTCCACTAAATAATTCCTAAGTCCCCAAATATAATACCTAGAACTCCGTTGCTATAAAGTGGGCCGTCAATGGGTTCTGTTAGGCTGGATATGAGCCTAAGCCCAATCCCAATATCTAGCCCAACCTCCACTTGAGATGGGCTAGGCCTAATTCCATCTTGTTAAACGCCTTGTAAATGTACATTAAGAGTATATAATGTGTAGTAATGGATCATTAGTATCAGGCCTACATGAGGCTAATGAGTGCAGCGATTGGCCTAATTAGGAATTTTGTTTGAACCTAGAGATCCAACCTAGCTCTACCTAGGAGTCTAGGCCCATGATGAATCTATGATGGGTTGGACCTAGTGAACAATCTTATGGCAGCCCAGCCCAGTAGTAAAGAGCATGCGCGTTGTGGATTGAAGTTAGGGCTTGAGCGTAAGGCCCAATAACCAATTGAGTTGGGCCATGAACTTGGAAATGCATGATGAATTGATGTGATGGCCCGTCCCCATCAATAAATGCACGAATGTAATTTATAAAGTGGGAAATTTTGCAAATAACCTCCCCATCAATGTCAACCTTGGAGCTGTTGCTGTAAATATAGGTAAATAATCATTACTCGTTTAATTAAAAAACAAACAGTACTCCTTGAGTAAATTATGCTGAATGAATGATTTTGACCAGCGTTATCTATGAATTTATAACAAGAAAAGAAAGTTTTCAACAACCATTGCTCAACTCAAAAAACCAAAGTTTAAAATCAGAGTTAAATGATTAGAAAATGTAGTAAGTATTCTTTTAAAAATAATATGGACACTTCAAATGATCAAAATATCCTGTATATGGCTGTCAAGGGGCTGGGTTTGGGGTAGGTCTCGGCCTGGATTTTGAACTGTTTTAGGAAATTCTGATTTTTCAGGCCGGAGCCAGCTATAATGCCCTGAAATCCAGGGATCATATACGCCCACAATTCCCGAATCCCCGAATGTCACTTCTGCATGCAGAAAGGCAATTTAATGATTAAATTAATTTGCATCAACTCACTTACCGAAATTTAAATTGAAATACTATATAATGACTGAAATTTAAGTAATAATATACAAATTTCACTAATGTTCATACCATCATTCCATCTTTAATACATAAAATAGTTCAAATAAATGGAGAATTTAGAAATTAACTCTAACATTGATTCTTCAACTTAATACAGTTGTGTATGCCTTCATTTTTAGTATTAAATTATAGACAATTCGAATTACTCCTGATCCTCTATCTCAGTAGCCTCTATATCCTGCATCCAATTAATTGTTAGGTGTTTTAAAACACTGTCCTAAGTGAGAGTGAGTAGTCAACTCAATATTAACATTCCCTAAATTGAACATAATATCAACATAATCAAGTTCAGGTAATGAATCAAAGTATCACAAGCAGGTCCAAATCTTCTTTTTTTAATGCATGGATAGATGGTTCGGATAATTTTAACATGGGGCTTTTTTGCCTACCACTCAGTGGGGCTCTCTCGCCTTTCACTCTATACTAGGGGTTGAGTTAACCACCAGGGTTCTCATTGAATAAACGGACACTCAGCACACCTGCAATAACCCATGCACATGAATGCATGATTGCCTAACCTTTATTAATCCATATTCAATCAACAATATTAACGAAGCCAGATTACCACAATTGTAGTATGAATCGAATACATATGAAACACATGGCTCATCACTAAGGTATTTAATTCATTCAAGGTCGTCACCCAATATTTAATATTATTTATGTCACGACCCAGATTTTGGGTACTTGACATGTACTTCATACCCGAGATTCATGTCATGACTTGTAAACTAAGTGTACTTAAATTATTTGATATGCTTATGTAAAATTTTCCTAGCTAGTAGTACTATCATGGATTTAAGTTCCATTCATACTCAGCCATATCGTATGAATAAGAAATCGACTATCAATTATATTCATCAGTTATTAACATATTTAAGGACATTTTCATTTTGAGTCTTATACAATAAAATAAATCTTGTCTAGCAAACTTGAAAGAAATAAATAATAATCAAAGGACATCAAAGAGAATTAGAATGATAATCATAATTGGTATAGGGAAACAACTTCTTCCTCTGTCAAGTAAGGTCACGTGTCCATTAGGTCCTTTTATAGCTTGACCACGTACTCATGTTCTTGAGTCACTGACTTACCCTCAATCATATCTGTATGGTTTTATATAAATATAGGGTAAGTTAGTCAGGCCTAGTGAGAAATCTTGACATGGTTCATCACATCAAATTATAATAGAATAACAACAATTATATACAATATAAGTTCAGAGAGAAAATACAAGTATTATGCAATGCGTGAATGTATGAATGCATCAAGTGAGAATCCGTTTACTTGTTTGGGTTGGAATCCATCGATGATCAAGTATATCAAGTATTTGCAAATGATATATCATATGATTATTTCCATTCTCCAATTTGAATCATTGTAGTTTTCATGCTAACTGGTAACATCATCACAAACACCAATTTATAGTTATATCCATTCAACAAATTACATCACTAGTTGCAATTTACAAAAAAATCATATCACAAGTTCACCAACACGGTAAATAAGATCATTGGTTATACTAGCATATTAAACAAATCACATCATTAAAAATACAACAATCAAAATGATATGTTCAATTAAATTCAATAAGAGATCATAATAACAATGTTAAAACATATATACACCATATTATCAGTATATAAATATATTTTAAGTTAATGGAGAGAAAACACATAGAACATTCACCTTGATCCGGTATAGATGATTGATGATATTTACAATTTCTATTATTTTTCCCTAGTTATGTTCCCCCAATTTCCACTCCTATCAGAACTAGCTCAAGAACCCTGGATTGGGACCCATGATGACCTCTCCCATATGTTGTCCCGTATCCTTGGGCGTGTTTTTTATAAAGACCCATCTTGGATTTCTTGCATTTTTTCAATAATATGGAAGTTGTTCCACGAATTGGGTCTAAAAGAGATTGAGAGGAGGAATGTTAATAGGCTGTGAAAGCAACGGGTGAAGGTGGAGGTGGACCATCATGATTATATGTGACCATCCAACCGTTGATTTACAAACCCATGATGATATCCATTCATTTAATTATCTTCAAACTAACCATTGGAAAAATATTTTTAGCATCGATCTACTTGTAGATCTGATGGATAAATCACACCGGACTTGGCAACCCACTCCACAGTTGCCAAAGCATTCTCACTTCACTCATGTATACTTGTGTAGGAACTTGATTCGTTAAGATTTGCCAAGTGCCACCACTTCATCCTACATACATGTAAATCATGATACATCATATGTAAATTTTCATGTTCATATTCATATTTCATCATCTCATTGTCATCAATAGATTAGTAAATGAGTGGAAGAGAGCATAAGAGTGAAGTCATGAGAGGTCACTTGTTTAAATTCTATCTAGAATAACATTTTAGTTACTCTTTTATTTAGTTTTTACCTAACTTGTAACGTTTAAGTATTTTTTTTTCTTTTTCTTTTTCTTCTAAGAAGTATATATTAGCTTATGTGGTTAGTAGGGATTAATTAGGCTTGGAATGAGGTTAAAGGGTTCCCATGGTACAAATTTAATTATTATTCTTTTCTTTTTTAAAATTCCTCATTTTTAAAGTCACTACAACAAAAACTGGATTAGCCGACGATTTATGTGGCTAATTTACCGGCGCTAATTAAAATGGGCATTGATTAGTGATCGGGTATATATACCGTACCAAAAGCCCTGACCCTGTTTTTCTCCCCTCTCCCGACTCTCTCCCTCTCACCGCCCCTAACGCTCTCTCTCTCTCTCTCTCTCTCTTCTCGAGCTATCTTTTTGTTTAAAAAGAAGCAACGCCTTCAGATCTGGCGATCTGTGATCGCTACCCCTGAAAACGTCGCTCGATGCCACTCCACCCGAACGCGTTTGCTATGTTTGCTGCACTCAATCGGTACTCTCTCTCTCTCTCTCTCTCTCTCTCTCTCTCTCTCTCTCTGCACCTCATTCCTCTCATTCATCTCCCGATTTCTCCAAATCTCCCAAAACCCTAGAGATTTTAGTTGATTTCTCTAAATCTTCTAAAACCTTATTCACATTCCAACTCTGCGGCTGCCTGAACCGAAGAGACTGGTCAGGTGGTTTTTTTCCCCTCTCTTAATCACTAATGGATTTATTTTTTACTTCACTGGATTTGGGATTTCACAGGCCACTTATTTCTTACACAAAGCATGCTTGTATAGAATTTGACCTATAAGCATGTCACATGTTTGAAGAAATTCCTGAAACAAATGTGTGTAATTTTTATGTTTGTTTTTCTTAATGGTTTGGTAGGTCTTTTTTTTTTTAAATGGTTTGGTAGGTCTTTTTTTAATGGTTTTGTTTATCTATACTTGTACAGTACAAACATGCATCTCTTTTATTCTGCCATCATGCTGAAAACACTTGCCCCAGTGAGGAGAAACAATCAGGCCAGAAAAAAAGGCTCTTCAGGACCTGCTACAGGTGAGGAGGCATGGAGCACATCGCTATGCCTGCATCATGGACCAGAGCACGATTACACAAGGAGACCATAGACTGAAAACTTTAGCTATGAAATCATGAGAATTTCTGTTTGATATATGATTGACAAAGCATGATCATACAGCCAACCCCAAAATGGTGGGATGAGGCTAGGATGATGATGATGGTGATGTAAATAAATAAAGAAAAAGAAATTCAAACAAAGATTAGTGACTGACCAGGGAGCATTGGTGTGAAAATGGAAAATCTCCAACTGTCCTATTTTGGCAAACAAATGTCTGTGAATCAGAGATTAGGATTGTTCAACCAATCTAATCTTGGGATTGTGACTTGGCAGTAGTGAACTACACAATATACTTGTTTTGGTTAAGTTAAGCTTGTTTTGGTTTTTGCAGGCCATAATTGAAGTGCATAGAAGGATTTTTTTTTTTTTTTTTTTTTTCATTCATCAATTGCTTGAAGGTGGTGTAAAATATTCGTTTCTTTGGTGAATGATTTTATGCAGGTCTGCCTTTCAGGAACAACCCACTCCCAGTTTTTTGTATCTTTGATTTTAACTTGTCATTGTCATTGTCAATTTAATACAAAATCCATGTTCACCTACAGTGTTGATGAGCAGGTAGCCAAGGACATATAACTGCTAGATTCCATTGCTGAGAAGTAACCCCAAATCTTCTCTAAAGAATGCAAGTATTATTGAAGTAAAGAGTTTGATTTTTTTCACCGGAGTTTGAAGATGAGATCATAATGCTGGTTGATTTACTTGATGCCTCTGCCTTTTGGATGGATTGAAGATTTTTGGGGTTCTAATGCATTTGGTTTATTTTGACTTTTGTTACTGAATATTTATTGGATGTTGCAGGTTATTAGCACATGGGATGACCAAAAATGAGTGATGCCCCATTGGTTTGACCTGGAAAATTTATTGTAACTAACCTTTTCAAGTAATTGGATGATTCATATGATCCAGTAACATTTGTTGTTTCATGTCTACTTGTTGAGGCAAGGCTTTTAAGATTAAATGGTTGTAGCTTGATTGGGAAGTAATGGGATTTTGGTTGTTAAGCTATTAGCAGCTCTTACTTTTTTGGTTGGAGAGAGCATTCTGATTACAGTATATCTGCATTCAACATGACTGTTCATTTTCTGATACATATGTATGCCACCTTATATTTGATCACTTTGGTCTTTTTTCTTTTTTCTTTGGGTGAAATTGGGCAAGTTTGAGTTGAAGCTTATTAAGTGGTTTGAAGCAATTGAAAATGCTGCTTAGTTCTCCTGTTTAATCACTGTCAACTGCAGATTGAATTCATCTCATCCATTCGTCTTGTTTGTTTGTGGGATACATAGTTTTGCTAATTATATGGACTTAACAATTTTAAGTAAATGGGTTGGGCTTGGATTGAGCCCTAGTCGACTTGTTCTACCCCCATAAGTTATCAATGGGTTGAGTTGGATTGAGCCCAGCTGATGTGATGGTGGCTTATATCTCTGTAATTTCTTCATTTTACATGTTCTTGCCTTGAATTGAAATCTCATGTCACTAAAATTTGCTTGATTCTGTGGAAATCTTTAGGAACCCTGAAGAGATCCCATGGGGTACGACTGGTGTTGAGTATGTTGCAGAAAGGAGGTTCATAGAAAATAATGATGAGGGATTGCTGTGTGCAGAAGACCATGTTATGAATGAGCCGTTCTAAATCCTGTTTTCCCAGACAGTTCTTCAAACTTTTTATTCCACTTGCTAATGTTCCTTGATACAAATCATGCAGTCCCTGTATTTCTATATGGAGCAGCAGATGAGCAAGCAAGGACCCTTGATTCAACCAGTAGAATTGCTAGACAGGTGAGTATGTATGCACTCTCCTTGTCGCTGGTGGTGTATCATCCAAATGCTCCTTTTGGTTATGGCTTGTGTTTTTTGAAGTTAGCAATGGATGGATTCACAAATGCAACTCAGGATTCCATAACTGCAAGGTTTGTCAGTTCATGAGTTGACTGTTTCTCCTCTTGTTGGTGAACTTGTGCTTTCTGAAAATATTATCTTTCTGAAACAAAACATTATTTACTTCGATCTTGCTTCTAACTTCAAAATTTCTTTATCCTTTTCTTGTTACTATCAGAATTTTCTATTCATACTTATCAAAGGAAAATAAAAATATTTTTTCAGAGATGATGAAGCTCTTTAATGTTGCATACCATTCCTAAAAGGTATATGACGCATACCATTACTATTAGAATTTGTTTTTATTCCTGAACTTCATCTTGCAGTTTTTGGAATGGGTTGATGAAGTAGCAAATGGATGACAAAAAACATCACTGTGGGGCCTTGGTAGGTTTCCACCATTGACAT